>JASUUH010000025.1:0-654442 GCA_030449925.1 Citropsis articulata
ATCAATAAATCGCGGAAAGGGCCAAAGAGTCAAAGGCCCAATTGAACAACTTACTTCTATTCGTACGAATCGAAGGTGCTGTCGTGTTACCGGTTGTCCAGGTCGAAGGTGGGCATGCATAAGACATACGTCATTTATACATCAAAAAGTAAAATTATTTGTACAAAACAAATAGTTAGGTCTCTCATCTCTGCCTTCTGGTGCTTTTAGATGCATACATGTTCGCGATCAGGTGTAAAAAAAATCACATTTGAAGCTTGACGTGTCAAAATACAGAGATACTTGTTAAATAAAGAGTACGGCGAGTCCATTGACTATCAGCCGACAAAAGCAAAGACACATGCAACATCTCTTTCGTCGTCGACCGCCCAAAGAAAAAAGCCATTCAAAGTTTTTGAATTAGTAAAACCCCTAAAGCGGGTTTGTGTCTTTGCCCCAGCTCCTCGTTTTCTTTGTTTTAACTTTGTTGCATATTTTTCTAATTTGTTTGTTTCCTTTGCTTCTTTTGTACCTCTTTGCCTTTTGCATTTTCTAAAGAGGAAAATGTGCACAAATGGTATAAGAAAATGGGGCCTCGTGACTAATTTCTATTGTAGAGAGGGATTGGTTTTGTTGACTAATAGCAGTTTGCATGACGGTTTTTGGATGTTTCTTCGGATTATGAAATTAATTTCCAGGTGATATAAAGATTGGGTTGTGTTGTCTACTTTTGTTGTGGTTATGGAAGCAGCAGAGCTTTGCCATTGCTTTTGAGACTGTGCGGGTAAAAGGTAGGCCAGGGAGTTACCTTAGTGATGTAAGCATGCGAAATCCATATTATCAAAGTGAACTTTAAATTACATTATTAGTTTAATTGAGGGTAATACCAACCGAGACTTAGGAAAGAATTATCTGATACTTGACATGATTTTAATCGGAACTTAGGATAAATACTCAGAAAAGGAAGTAATTAAACAATGCAAACGCTTCATTTCTTTCATCATCAAGCTAAAACATATAGTATCATCACTCAAAGGAGTATTCTTAATGGGAGATGTATAAATATTTTTTTTTCTTTTGGAAAGGAATATCTAAATCTTATTAATTAGTCAAATTCACTCAAATTTTGGAAAATCAAGCACTAATAAACAGTACGCCCCACTTGCGGTTAATGACGTCCCACTTGCAGTTTATGAGAAAAATTCAACATACTATAGTCATTCCATTGAACATTTGATACTTAATGGCCCCCATGAGATTGATGTCGATGACATATAATAAATTATCTGTGGTTGATATTGTTACAAATCAACTAGTTCTGCATCTATCACAAATCTTACGATTAAACAACTTAACGTATTGCTTAAAAGGGCCTGTAGGTCTACCCACTCTTCATATATATTTATGATTACGGAGTTAAAGACTCCAACAGCAGAATCTGTAAGACTAATAGATTTTCTTCATTTACATGTTCTTCTCCTGACCCATGGAAACGCTTTTGGAATTATACGAGAGCAAACTTTCGGCGGCCTGATGAAAATATGGGATTTTTGAGACACAAAAGGCCTGTCCCTATCGTGATCGAAATGCCACACACAACGATTGGAGTCAAAGAAAACTTGGGATTTTATTGACAGTTATCAAATGGCTTATAAATCAAACCTGTAATGTCAGCTAGGTACATCTGTCAGTCACATCATTAGTAGCGATAAGGGCTATTTTATTGCAGGGGATTGAAATTGGGTGAAACATCCAAACGACTGTGCATAAGAGTCTAACGTTATTATTTGGAAAATGACTTTTGACACCAGCTAGGACAAAATTACACCTAGAGAATAAGACAAATAAGTAAAATATGTAAAATCACTCAAATCTACCTTCTTTTTTTATATTTTTTTTCATGAGCACTGATATTTGAACTAAAGCATTATAAAAGGTTGATAAAAACACACCCAAGAAATTTTTTTTGGGATAAGTTGATTTTGTTTTTTCAAAAAAACCTAAAACAATATCATTTTGAGTGTATTATTATCAGTCTTTTGTCAAGTATTGATTCTCGAATCATTTTTTTCACCTACCTTTTGAGGAAGTAATAGGGTTCCTAATGCTATATTGGTTTGCTTTTGGCTTATATAATGTAAGATTGCTCTCTTTCTGAGTTTAATTAACTAATTAGAATCAGCCTCAATCTCTTTAGTGATTCAATCATACATTGTTGCATCTTACAACCATTTTTATTCTAATGTTTTTACAGTGTGTTTACCTTTTGAGAATCATAATGAATAAGACTTGAAATGAGTTATAATTAAATGAATTGGAATTGGAATGATAATGAGAATCAAAATAAATTATTTATTTCAATTATAGCAATTAAAATCAGAATTAACAGTATTCTCATTGATATGTTTACTTTTTTCTTAAAATTAGAATAAACTGCTATACAATGCAAAAATGACTTAAGATCATGTAATTTCACTTTAAAAGTAAATAAATAGCATTTTTAAGGCAATATAAGCAGGGTCGTTATAATATTGGGGGCGCAACACAACCATTTCTTTAAGTAAACTACTTGTTATATACGGTGAGTCTACGATAGGCGGGGAGGAGAGCGATTCAATCAAAGACTGTGAAAGGGGGTTGACCTGACTTTGGTAATCGAGATCAGTTATTATTATTACTGCTACTAATTGTATTATTATCATTACCATTATAATAGCTCCGTTCAGGAAAATGAAATAATCTTATTTCTATTTTCATGATTTCAATAACTAATTTCTCCTGAATTTCTTTTATGCCTTAATATTTTCATATATCAGTAACTATTAACTAACATTTGGTAACAAAGCTTCTTCAAACAACTTTGGCGTGAAGATTATTCCAGTTCTCCTGCATGGCTAATTCAAGTCAAGTTCCTATGCCCGTTCCAGTTCCAATCTGGTCTTCGGAGGTGACAACTATGATTACTGGTTCATTCAGAGTCTTTGGCTGCAGACGCTACATCCATATTCCATAAGAAAAACGAAATAAACTAGACGAGAAAATAAATAAAGGGATATTCAGTACTCAATTAAAAAGGTTCCGAATCTACAATCTAATAATAATTACTACTACTATTATAATAATAATAATTATTATTATTATTACTAGTGTAAGCAATTATAATAATGATTATAATTTATATTAATCAATATTATTATTTGATTTTGTAACAGAGACAAACAACAAGACCATAATTTTAGAAATTATGGGGAAGAACGGAAATGGTTGATTCAAGGAATCAGAATCTGACTCTCATGTCTCCCTTCCCCATGAGAATGGAATTCTGACTCCTCATTCACAAATTTGGTGAGCCCATTGATTTTTTTTTTTTTTAATTCCCAAATGTAAAATAAGCTGGTAAACAATGGAATCATTTTCATTCCCCTATTATGATTCCTCAATCTGAGAGGTAAATGCATCATAATTTATGAAAATGTTCACGTTATCAATGAGGGAATGTCATCATGTGTGATGTAAGGGTGCAACTAATATGGACTCAAATATAACTGAAAAGAAAAAAATAGTGATAAATCCACTAGCTTATTTTTATATAAATTGATATGGTATAATCACAATGATTAAAATAAATCATATAACTCATGTGAAATTTTTACGTAACTAATCTTATAATATTACATTAGTTTTGTACAAAAATTGTGACCATCACAAAATTGTTCTATTGTCTTCAGCATTCAAAATGTGTTTCTAAAATATCAAAAGGCCTCGTCAAGGTTATACTTAAGGCCTGGTGTTACGAACCCTTTCGCGAGGCTCAGTCCATACAACAGGTATTCTAAATTCCAGGCCCAAAAGGAACGTAGTAATGTTGGACCTTAAATGGAACCGAAGCAGGATAGTAGGCGTCAGGGTCTGCGCGGAGCCCATAAGACCCAAAAGAGTAACTTGAAGTCTGCCCCGTTTAAAAATCTTGCAACCTTATTCGGTCAGATTCACTGGGTCCAAGTTAATCAGGCGAAGAAAGACGAGGAACTGACGGAGACGTTACGGACTCTGATTGCCATCTCACAGTGAAAGTTGAACAATAGAAGACTGCATATGGTTCAAAATTTCTAGATGAGTGTTACGTGTAATCTAGTAAGAATTAAGTCATGTGTACATGGGTCATGTTAGTAAGAATTAAGTCATGTGTACATGGGTCATGTTATAACGTAACTTACATCAATTTAAGAATACTATTCATGAATTTAAATATTATTTGATTATTAATATATCTTGAATTATTGGATTTAAATTTTTTTGATGAATATAGCTTAAATATAATGTAAGTTACCCACAACCCGTGTGTATAAAATTATTCCGACATAGGATTGGTCATTCGACCAATGCTCTGCCGATGACCTTCGACCTGCAAACAGCACTTACACGTATGTCTTGTTTTTCCTTCGACTGACACTCTAACAGGCACCGTTCCATTCAATAATGTTGTCACCCGACGACAGTAACAATGTGAGTTTTTTTTTTTTTTTTTTTAAATTTGAATTTACGCGTAATTGAACTGAGTCCATCTCTTCGGCCACTAACCTCCTATCCAATAACTTTAATAGTACCTATAAGCTAGCCACTTACTTCAGCGGATAGTGGGAGCAGCCACACTGCTAACTAGGACTAATTAAACATGAAAATATTTCTTTTCAGGTTTTCAAATTTGAACACATGACAATCTTTCTTGCTCTTTTAACTTCAATTGGATTAGCATTAATATTAGTGTTGTAACTAAAGAAATTTTACAAGGTTAAGGAGATTAATTAAAATTCTATCAGACAGATGAGATGACGAGTCCTTGTCCCAACAGGACTACATAATGTATGGCGGCAGCAACCGCGGACATGAAGAACCGGCAGGCAGGCGCAAGAGCAACACGTGTCCCCGTTGGCACTATCATTGCGGACAACAGACGCGTTACTCATCAAATCTTTCGATCACGTGTCACTCATCCACCGCCTCCATCCAAAAAGAAGAAGAGCAAAGCGTGTGTCAAAACAAAATCAAAAGGTGGGCTCAAATGATATTAATAAATAAATAACCACACGTTAAGTGAGGATGAATAAAGACAGGAGCGAGCTACAAACACGTTCCATTTTATTTCTAAGAAATCCGGGGTGATCGCATCGGTTTGAAATTGAAGAGAAAGAAAATTACAAGTCACAAGAGAGAAACACGTCGACATGGCGCGGTCTATGGAGCCACTGGTTGTCGGGAGAGTGATTGGAGATGTAGTTGACATGTTCACTCCAGCCACTGTAATGACGGTTCATTATGGGACTAAACAGGTTGCCAACGGCTGTGAGATCAAGCCCTCTGCCTCTGCTGACAAGCCCAGCGTCCAAATTCACGCTCCTCCTGCCTCTTCCAATCTCTACACACTTGTGAGAACCGAATTAAGCCACCAAGCTTCTATTTTAATTCTCTGTTTCGTTTCTTTGTTCCTCTAATAAACGCTTCTTTCTTTCTTTCTCTTCTTTCGTTTTGCCTATTACTTCAAGCTAAAGCTTGATTGAGTTGGAAATTGTGCTTGTCATGTTATATGCTCTCTGTATTTTATAGGTTATGGTGGATCCCGATGCTCCAAGTCCGAGTGAACCCAGATACAGAGAGTGGCTCCATTGGTACGGTAACATTACAGCTGAATTTATTTTCAAAATTATTAACACAATTAATAGATATTTAACAGTAACGGGTTTCTTGTTAACTAACTACAGGATTGTTGTAGATATTCCAGAAGGATCAGATGCCACCAAAGGTATATTTAAGTTACATACTTTAAATAATAATGATGTTGATGTTTGATAACAATATAATAATGTAGGAAAAGAGTTGGTGGCATACATGGGACCCCAGCCACCCACCGGAATCCACCGCTATGCGTTTGTGCTCTTCAATCAGAAGGGTAAGGTGATGGCAGGTTGTCGTCCCCCCGACGCTCGCAGCAATTTCAGCACCCGCCGATTTGCTGCTGACAATGGCCTTGAACCTCCAGTTGCTGCTGCTTATTTTAATTCACAGAAACAAGTTGCCGTCAGAAAGCGTTGAAGAATGTTGTTATTGAGTAGCCAGATGAAATGTTGTCAATGTTTTTTGCTGTAATTTTTAGCAAAACAGATTTGCGTTTATTTCTGCGTGTTAATTTTTTTTCCCTTTTTCCTTTTTTTTTTTTAAATTTCTTTCAGTCGGGCTTCTTGAAATTTTGGTTTAAGTAGTGTCAGGAAATTTGTACTAGACATCAACGGGTGAAAATTATATTGTTTGTTCATTTTTAGATATATTTCAAACCTCAAATGCCTATTACATTTTGAACTTATCTTCGCATTTTCTCTTTATTTTTCTTTTGTTTAATTTTATTAGTTTAGGATTTTATTATTTTTATTTTTATCAAGCACCTATCGTTGAATTTCAAAAAGACAAGCTCAAGGGTCTGAATCTTATATATTCTTTTAGCGGTGATTAAATTCAGAAAATATAAATTCAGAAAGTATAAAATATCAGAGTTCGAATCTTTTGTTATGTTTGGTATGCCCGATTCTATGAACTTGAACTGAAACAGGGATGTGATGAAATTATTAATTAGATTATGGAAGATTATTTTTAGAACGATAGGACGAGATTATAATTTTAATGAAAATTTATATATATGTGTATATAAATACATACATACATATATATAATTTTTTTTTATTTTTTTTATTTTTTAAGAATAGAAAGATTAATTATGGGTATAGAGTTTACAGTTTTTATTTGGTTCAAATCTGACGTGCACCTGTGAAATTCTCATGCGGACAAAAGAGGCATAGGACATTAAGGGTGTGTTTACTTGTAGGAACAAGAAATGAGAATGGAAGAATGAGAATCAAAACTATGTTTACTTGGTAAAATTGAATTTGGAAATGGGAATAAATTATGTGGGTCTCACACAATTTGGGAATAAAGAATGAGTATTCCATTCCCATGGGGAGTAGGGAATGAAAATGTAGGAATGAGAATGAAAGATGAATTTACTTTTGTACCTTTATAATTATTAATTTATTAATATTATCATTATTAACAATAAAAATAATAAAAATAATTATTATTATTTAGTTATAATAATTAATAATAATTAAAATAATAAAGTTAATAAAATTTAATAATAATAATAAATGTTAATAATGATAATATTAAGAAAAATAATAATAATAATAATTAATAATAACTAAAACAATAAAGTTAATAAAATTTAATAATAATAATAATAATAATAATAATAATAATAAAATATTAATAATGATAATATTAGTGAAAATAATATTAACAATAATTAATAATAACAAAATAATAAAGTTAATAAATTTTTTTAATAATAATAATAATAATAAATGTTAATAATGATAATATTAATAAAAATAATGATAACAATAATTAATAATAACTAAAATAATAAAGTTAATAAAATTTAATAATAATAATAATAATAATAATAATAATAAAATGTTAAGAATGATAATATTAATGAAAATAATATTAACAATAATTAATAAAAATTAATAAAATTTTTAATAATAATAATAATAATAATAATAATAATAATAAATGTTAATAATGATAATATTAATGAAAATAATATTAACAATAATTAATAATACTAAAATTAATAAATTTTTTAATAATAATAATAATAAATGTTAATAATGATAATATTAATAAAAATAAAAATAAAAATAATTAATAATACTAAAATAATAAAGCTAATAATAATAATAATAATAATAATAATAATAATAATAATAATAATAATAAATGTTAATAATGATAATATTAATAAAAAAAATAATAACAATAATTAATAGTAACTAAAATAATAAAGTTAATAAAATTTATTAATAATAATAATATTTATAATAATTATTAACATTTATTATTATTATTATTATTTTTAATTAATATCATTTTTATAATAATATTTATACATATATCTAGTTAATGAAAATTATATTATTTAATATTGTGGATATTTTGGTAAATTAATTCTCATTCCCATTATTTGTTCCTATTTATTTTGCCAAATAAACACATCAATGGCATTTCAACCCATTCCTATTCCTAGCCTATTCCCATTCTTTAGAAGTAAACGCATTATAAAAGTTGAGAATTGGTCTATTCAATTTGGTATTGAATTTAGAACAGAATTAAAACAAGGAACTGATTAGAAACTGAGGTTTTTAATTTGAATTGGTTTTATTCTTTAAATATTAAAAAAATATATATATTCTATTTTTTTTTTATATCATCTCATATCATGCGATGCAGCAGTACTTTAATATATAAATATTAGTAAATTTTTTTGTTTCGATCTTAAAATTTGAACTGAGAACCGAACCCAAATTTGTAGTGTCCGCATTTTTTATTCATTTTCTTTGGAAAAATTATCCAACCGGAATAGAAAACCCCGTTTAGAACGGGTTTGGTCTGCCCACATTGATGAAAAATATTTTACTTTTAATGAAAAAAATGACGTGGAAATGAAACAAGGAGAAGAAAAGCCCACGACAACGAAGCAAAATAAAATAGTAATAATAGTAATCGCTCACAGCCAGCGGGTTCACATTGGCGGCCCATCAAGGCGATTTTTCTTTCTTTCTTTCTTTATTTCTCTGCCTGTGCGTCTAGCGGCGCTAGGTATCTAAAAATCTCGGCGAGAAAGCGAAGAAGGAAAGGAAACACAGGGAAAACCGAAAAGAATCTGACGACTAGAATCAATGAGAAAATGCTTTCGACAGCAACCACTATCATTCGCCGTAACAATTGCACGTTAGCATCAATCCATCCTGGCCTCTTACAATCGCCATGTCCAGGTCGCTTCCCTTGTTTTTTCTTGGTCCTACTTCTCTGGAACTAGTCATAATCTGAAGAGTTAGGATTGCCATCTCTTCTTTTCTTTTCTTTTCTTTTATTTCTTTCCGTCTTAGCTTTTGATTATTTTGTTATTTGAATTTTTTGTTATTTTTTTTCATTTCCTGTAATAATTGTATGAAATTTCAATTTTTTTTTCCAAACCAGAATACGGGAATGAATAGATAAATTAGGATCAATGTTTGACTGTTGGCATTTGTTTTTATTCAGTGAGCCTGCTCGTAATGAACTTTGAAGCTAAGATGGTAACTTAAATAATGGAAAGATTGGCGCAAATCTTTTTAATTTTTTAATTTTTTAATTTACTGCAATGTAATTGGTGCAGAGTTTTGACAATTCGAAATATTCGGAGAGCTGCACAATCCGTTCTTACAAATGAGAGGGGATATCATTCAGAATTTAGGAAGTATGGGGCAGCAGTTGCAGTTGGTTTGCGTGTGCCCTCCTATAGATTTTACTCGCATTATGGCTTTCCTAGTGGAGGACATTGTTCGGTCCCAGTGCATAACGTGAAGCAGCTTCTTTGTAGGAGTTGTTCAGTTAGGAGTTTATCTGTTGCCTCTGCAAGCAGCGTTGTGGTGCATCAAGCTCAAATTGCTTGGAAAAGGCTTTTTTATTATAGTTCTTTCTGTGACCAAATTTTCCCCTGCATCAGTAGGATTGCGCAGGCATTCAGCTTGGCTTTGACTCGTTCACCCCTATTAGTTCCTGGTATCATTGCCTTCACATCTGGTCAGCTGGCATGGGCACAGCAAGTGTCTGCAGAGACCGAGTATTTCCCATCTCAAAATGCTTTCTACACACGTGCACAAGATGGGCATGCTTTTGTGACCTCAGTGCTATACTCCGTTGTAGAATGTGTTATTTTGCTTGTGAGGGCTCTCTATCTGGGAGTTCTGTTCTCACCCAGCATAATGATGGCCCCTTTTGCCGATTTCTGTGGACCCCGGTTCAGGGAACTGTGGCTACACGTTGTTCTTCGGACACTGGAAACCGCAGGTCCAGCTTTCATAAAATGGGGTCAATGGGCAGCTACTCGTCCAGATCTATTTCCTAGAGATTTATGCAAGAAGCTTTCAGAGCTTCACAGTAAAGCTCCAGAACATAGCTTTGCCTACACTAAAAAAACTATTGAAAGAGCATTTGGCCGCAGGCTTTCTGAAATTTTTGATGGTTTTGAAGAGGCACCTGTAGCATCTGGTAGCATTGCTCAAGTGCATCGTGCTTCTTTGAGATTTCGATATCCTGGTCAAAAGGTAAAGCCTATAGTAGTTGCCGTGAAGGTTAGACATCCTGGTGTTGGTGAATCAATTAGGAGAGATTTTGTGATAATCAACCTGGCAGCCAAGATTTCTAGTGTTATTCCTGCTGTGAAGTGGTTAAGACTGGATGAGAGTGTACAGCAGTTTGCAGTTTTCATGATGTCTCAAGTTGACCTTGCAAGGGAAGCTGCCCATTTGAGCCGCTTTATTTATAATTTCCGGAGATGGAAGAATGTTTCTTTTCCCAAGCCTGTGTATCCCCTTGTACATCCTGCTGTTTTGGTGGAAACTTATGAACAAGGGGAGAGTGTCTCTCGCTATGTCGATGAACTTCAAGGACATGAGCGGCTTAAATCTGCCCTTGCTCACATTGGGACTCATGCACTTTTGAAGATGCTTCTGGTACCATATCTAATTAACTGAATTATGATTTGCTTTTTGCCTTGATTATGCCATTGCCATTGGTAATTTCCTTGTTTTATCATGCATTTATGCATGATTAAATTAAATTCTTGCAGAAATCTCATTTGGTTATTATTGTCTACAATTTTTTTAAATTTTTTTTAATACAATATGATGAAAGTTACCTGTGTAAGTTTTGAACTTTTATAGTCTAAATGACCGGCCCTGAAGTAATCGTGCTTAGTAATTTGCTACTCCTGAGTAATGGATGCATTAGGCTTTTTAGCATAACAGAATTCAGATATTCTCATTGTTGAAATAACATGTTTGACCAGATCACTAAATCTTTGCCGCCCTCCCTTATTTGGTCTGCATTACTGAGGATAAGGATAAGGAACTTTATATGAACCATAAATATTCTAGATTGCTTGTGATGATGATCATTTTAGAGGTTATCTTTTCTGATTTAGGTTATCATTTATGAAATAGATGATGGGCATTTATGAAATACTTTGGAGCTTCAAAGTTTTCCTATACTGATGCTGAAGACTTGCATAATTCGTAATGTTTGACTGTTCGAAGAAGCTTGATATGCTAATGATGCAACATTCTCCAAGAAATATCATAGAAAACCTGCATTTTCCTTTAAAAGGAATTGAAATGTACATTCAACATGCTCTTAGAGATTTTTTTTTTCCTTCTATATTGACACGTGTATTTTTCCTTTTTGAATTGTGTATCTCTCTCCTTGTGGTTTCTCGTGATAACTCTGGGATTTTGTGTGATACATTATTTTTCTGTTAGATAGTCATCATTTAGAAGTTTTCTAGTAATTTGTCAGTTGTTTCAAAATAGACTGTCAATGTTTCTGAGACATTTTTAATGTCTTTTTCCAGGTGGACAACTTTATTCATGCTGACATGCATCCTGGAAATATTCTTGTTCGGGTGGCTCAGAAGAAATCTTCTCAGAAACGGCTCTTTAGATCAAAGCCTCATGTCATTTTCCTTGATGTAGGCATGACTGCTGAACTTTCTAAGACTGATAGAGTAAATTTAGTGGAATTTTTTAAGGCTGTTGCTCGTCGAGATGGCCGCACAGCTGCAGAATGCACGCTCAGATTGTCCAAGCAACAAAACTGCCCAAATCCAAAAGCTTTTATTGAGGTAACTATCATACTTAAAAGGCTATAAATAGAAAACACTTCGTCTTAAGAGTCTGTCGCTTTTCACATAATGTTTTAATAGGAAGTGGATGAGTCTTTTACTTTCTGGGGTACTCCGGAGGGTGATCTGGTCCATCCTGCTGAGTGCATGCAGCAATTACTTGAGAAAGTTCGGCGTCATAGAGTCAATATTGATGGAAATGTTTGCACTGTGATGGTAACAACTTTGGTTCTCGAGGTAATTATCTCATATTTTTTCAGTCAATTATGGAAAAGTTTGGTGTTGGTTGAGTAGCCTAGTCACAAGAAGAATGCTAGGTGACATGGGTTAAGACCTGTTCCATACTATGATTATCAGTATCTGCAATGCTGTATGTGACAGTTTGTATGCTTTGTGGTGCTTATTTCAATTTTACAGGGTTGGCAGCGTAAGCTTGATCCTGGATATAATGTGATGGACACATTACAAACATTGCTACTGAAGGCTGATTGGGCAAAGTCTCTTTCCTACACCATTGATGGACTAATGGCCCCATGACAAGGTCCTTACATCGTATTTTTTTGCTGATCCTTTGAAACAATTTTGACAGTGAAAGACCTTATAATATACCGGTCCCGGAAATAATGCAAGCCTCTCTGAGTTCCTTTGCTAAAATTTTGTGACTTTACTTTTAACTGTGAAAATTTTGTTCTTCAGTACTTGTTCCATTACTTTTACCACAAATCATTATTGTAATATCTCAGCATCCACAAGTTGCACGCAAATGGTGATGGGGCGCAACAATTGATACGAATAAAATGGTTGACTTTCTATTCTTTTTTTGACTAGTTTTCTTTATGTACAGTTTGTACTTCTTCAGTGTAAAAGCAATAATGTTATTTTTTCAAAGTTCTCTAATGCTGCAGTGAACTGTACTGAATTTTTTTTATTTTTCCTTTTTGTCTGATAGCAGACGTGGTTGAAATTAGCATAACACGGTCACGGGTGTTTCAAAATAGAAGAACGTTATTGGTTAAATAGCTTTTGTTAAGTTACATCATCATGTAACATATATGATTATGTAATAACCGTTGGATTTCATCCAACGGTTGTGAAAATAATATAATTTTTTTATCTCATATTTTCACAATCGTTAAATTTCATCCAATTACTGTTACATGATGATGTAACATAACAAGCTCCTTGTAAAATAATATCTCACAATTTTGATTCTAAGTGATGTGGCAGCTCATTTATGACTGCCATAGCCCTTTTAAGTTATTATTTTTCTTTAATTTAATGAATTAACTTCAAATTATACCCCGAAGTTATTATGCAACCGTGTTAGCTCTCCTCGCAGAATGTGAGTTGTTTGACAGAGGTGACATAAGAGCGAAGAAAAGTGAGGTCCTTTCAGTGAATGCAAACCGAGACAGTACGGTCCCCTATGCTATGCTGCAATTCCTACTATTACCCCTTTAAGGTCTCCATTTATGGCAGGGGATAGTATCTGGAAGTAGGTCGCAATCTATGACAAGTTACAAGCTCGGAAACTCGATCATCTGCTTCAGTCCCTGGTAATCCCAGTTTACTGTTAGCCACTTAGGTTAGAGTTTGTTTGGTCAGGATGAGAATCACCTATTTGATTTGATGAAAAATTTATAATAGCTTTACTAACTTATAAAAAGTTATTATTTATAATTGTATTTACAAAACATAATCAACTTTTATATCACTCTTAATTCTTTTTTTTTTTTTTTTGGCCCTTTTCTTACAAGAACAATGATTCAGTATACAACAATCCCAAGTCAGTTACCTCTAACTATTAAGTCAAAAAACTCTGACAAAATAACTTTTGGGATGCCCGAGTCTCAACTGTACGATGGAATTTCACTGCAAAATCCCTTAAAGTTTACCGACAATTTCAGACAACATAAGAGACAACCGATAGGAACAGAGCATTGTACTTCTGTTGGCAAGCAAGAAATGCTATTGGCGGAGCAAATCGTGGTCTCTCACCTAAATGTGCACCCCTTTTCTGTTGTCAGTTATCACTCCTCAAATACCTAGAACAGACAAATTTCTCAATAATTTACATTAAGATTTCATCAAAATCTGCTCACGAAACAGTGTTCCCTAGTATATCATTCTTAAAGAAGGATTTACCTGATCTGGAGCATTTGTAATTTTTTTTTTCAATTTGAAACATTAATGCGTATAATACAATCAGAAATGTAATTCATATTTGCTCATATTCACAACCAGAAATCTATTTCGACAAATATAGAACAAGTATCATTCCTTGGAACATTTGACAAGTATTATCAAATAGGGACAGTGGAACTAGATTTCAACAAGCAGTTTAATTGAACTGTTCAACTAAATTAATTTTCAATAATATAACTAACCAATAGCTGCAGCTAAGCTACAAATTTTTCATTGAGAATCATTTACAATTTTCTTAGTTCTAATCCATCTCAAGAGTTGTCATATGATCTGATTACAAGTATTTTTTCCAGAATGTTGTCTCTCTAATAGCCCATAGCATCAGGAAAAAGAAAAAAAAGAAAAAGAAAAAAATTTATCCTATATACATGAAAAATTATCAAATTCCTAATAACGTTTCAGTTATGTACTCAAATTTGGCTGAAGTTAAAAGGCAACTCAACTCCAGGATAATGTAGGCAGTTACAGAGATGAATTGGGCACCATTCTGTGACATGTCCCGTGTGAAGTGAACTTGACAGAGAACCACAAAGTAAGAATTTTACATCCAATGGGCACTTACTCTGCACATGTGAGCTCACGAATTTCCTTGACTGCCGTATTAATAGCATAGAGAGCCATTTTTGTCACCTGCTTTGGCCAACAACGTAAAACCATTTTCAATTGACCCAATCAATTCCACATGAGCAAAGATTGATAATTAAAGAAAATTGGCAACCAAAATGATGATGAATTTCACCTCAAATTTGTTTGCTTTGGCTTTATGGTCGGCAGGAAGCAGTCGGATTTCATCAATCAACTGAATGCACTCGGTAACATTTTCCGGTGAGATAAAGTCCAAAACCACATTAACGCAGGACTGCAGGTAATTATACATTAAACAAAAAATAGTAATGCAAATAAATTTCCTATTCAACTCGAAACTAATATAAGCATTTAAACACAACTAATTACAGGCTGCTGAAATCAACTATAAATTAGAGTCATTTAACTGCAATTTCTGTGTACTTCTTCAATCTCCTACTTTTCTCCAATAAACATACTCAAGGGAAAAAAAAAAAAAAAGGAAACCAGCGGGCTTCACACATTTGTAATGGCGAAGCCATCACAATGGCCGTTGACTAATATGGACATTGTAATCTGGCAAGTATTAAGAGTTTATGAACTCGACAATTAAGAGTTTCAACTGTGTTACACATTTTACCTTAAGATTCCTAATCTGGTAAGGACAGCCGGCAGGAATGATGACAGCTTCTCCAACATGTTGCTCAAAAGTCCAGGGTTCAATTTCTGGAAACAGTGAAAGTTTGGACATCTTCAGTAAGTTTATTTTTGTTGGTAATTTGAAAAAAATAAATGGACAGATATATTTACCAAACTCCTCTTTAAGCCTCATTTTGTGAGTTGCATCAAGAAAGAAATTCTGATCAAGAATTGGATGAACTACCTGCAGCAGAGGAATAATCAATCAGCACTGATTCCATCGAGCTAATAGTATGGCATTTCTGTTCTGAACTTACATGATCTCGGAAGCCATTTTTATGAGGGAACTGATTAGAGTGCCTTTTGAGGTATTCAATAAGCTTTGGTACATCCTCTCTGCGAAAAACATCCCACTGGGCACCACAAGACTCTGCCTGTCTTTCCTTAATAAAATAGTTGGAATTATTCTTGTGATCCTTAAAATGCATCCTTTTTTCTGATTTTTTTGAGTTTCGAATAGTCCCACAACCCAGGATTAAGGAATCGGGATCAGAATCAGTATCATAATCCCCATCATGAGATGAGTTTCTATCTCGCATTTAAATCACCAGCTTCATGTCTGGTGATTTCTTCTCCTAACACATCACATAGTCCAAATTCCTTGTTTTCACAATCTGAATGTGATTTTCTTGCCATTCCATTTGCCATCTTCTGTTCAGGAGCAACTTCCATAGAGTCCGTTTGATATTGACCCGTGTGCCCTTGCATCAACTCCCTAATATTATTAAGCTGCTTTGTAGATACAGGGACATCCGTAGCATGAGCCAAGACATTAACCTGGTATCAAAAACAGACAGAAAGAAAGGCAACAATTACTCATAAATTCTTCTAAACTCTTCGGCATGATTAATTTTGGTCTCTTGTTTTTTTCCCCTTTTATCGATGAGAAACATGACAACTCCCGAGACAAAGGAAGACTAACAAATGCATGTATTGCAGGTGTCACATGGTAACAAAAGTGCATGCAGCAACATGCTTCAGCTTAGACTCCACAATTTTATTTTATTTTATTTTATTTTTTATTTTTGAAGATGTTATCAACTAAAATTCTCGAGTAGAAGAGCATTTATAATTGCAGAATAAGGCACTATCACTCAAGGTTCATATAAAGGCTTGTATTAAAACACTTGAAGCTGGAGATTTGATTCGTCCAGGGGTTTGATATATCAAACAAACTGCTTGGAGACCCCTAAAACATTCTCATCCTATGAGGTAGGGATACAGCATTAGGGCATTATGGAAGGCAATGCATCTTTAATGTAACGTACTAACAGCTAAGGAAAAAACTCAAAGAGAAAGTGCATGAATTAAGTTTTAACAGAGAAGAAAACTTGACTAAAGCATAAATGAAAATGAAAGAGAGCTAGACATACCACATCACATAAATCATAGCATAATTTTGTCACAGAGTCGGCCTGTGCAAGTTCCTCACCACTACTATATGAGATGTACACACATGGGCCAAGGTCAGAGGTTGGGAAATTCTGTGGAAGCTTTGTAGCAATGTTCAAAACACCTGTTTTTGGATCCATGTATTCAGGAAGTGGTAGGCCACGAATAATTTCAGCATAATGAGTTGGAAACTGTTCTTGGAATAATCGAGAAGAAAGCCAACCCTTCAACTTTAGCTTCTCATTACACATATCAGCGTGCTTTGGCCCCCTCAAAGACCCCAAAAATAGCTGCTTGACACCAATTTCTACCTGCCAAATGAAACAGAAGCTAACTGGTTAAATAACTACACTCACTTTCAGATTCTACAATGCAATAAATAGAAACCTAGTTTGCAACAGACAGAAATGTACAATCACCCCTTGAGAAAAGACCAATAAATAATGTGAAACAGATGATCATTTTAAATACACAGCTGCTCCAACACAGAAAAGAATATTGAAATGACTGAATAAGCATGTTTAGCTTTAATTTTTCAATAAATAAACCAGTGAAAGATAGTTTTATGAGTGAAAAACGCAGAAGCTCACAGTCAGAACTCTTACAATCTTTAACTAAGATGAAAAATGGATAGGTATTTAAGCTCCATTTTTCTGCCAAGCAGCTTAGCGTGATACCATGGGCCAGTTGCTCAGTGTCCCAAACTTTCATATACACAAAGGGCATCAAATTTTTTGAAAACAACAGAACTCCAGACCACCATTAATGGAAAGTTTATGTAGCTTATAAAAATGCAATATTCTCTTCTCTTACCTCATAATTGAAATCCAACATTAAGTTCACATATTAGAATTACTAGACTTGTCACCCACAAAATATAGTTATGGTCCATTAACCAAGAAAGATGTGTGTGAGAGAGAGAGAGAGAGAGAGAGAGAGAGAGAGCAACATCTAGAAGTTTAAAAAATGGTCCCACTAACCTCAAACCAGTCGGAGCAACCAGTTTCTTCAACTGCTCCTCCATCATTCTCAGATTTGAGACCACTATTCTTAAGATAAGTGCAGAACATAACTATTGGATCCCAACTTAAATCTGATGTAACCTCAAGCACATTTCGAACTATTATAGGTTGACCTTTACGCCAGTGTTTCTGAAAATGCTCAAGTTTGTCACCTTGAACATCCACAAGAGTAGGGTAAAATAGAAAGTTATCATTTGAATTCTCTCTGATAGCAGCTACTTTCAACTGCTTGGTCCCATCAAGTTCATGATCCATCCCCGTACAAACCGAGCAACACGAGGACATGTCTATGGTTTCTGGCAACTCATAACAACCTACTATTTGTTCGGCATTAATTTCCAGTTCTTTAATCCAACATGAAGGGAAAACACATCTCAGATCAAGAAAGCTATCACCACAGCCACCAAACTCCATGGGTGGGCACAATATACCAGCAGTGCCATCGGGAGCTTTCCAACTAGGCAATGCTGCAGAAGAATCAAAATATGTGCTGCCATAACCTTCCTTATAGGTCCTTAAAGATTTCTTCTCTAGAATTCGTACTCCAGATGTGCGCACTTTCCGTCCATTTGGACATGTGCAAAGGCGAGCTCTAACACTGCCGGATAAGCTACCTTGCAAAATATCTTGACAACAGCTTAAGCACAGGGTATAAGAACAACTTGCACAGCTTCTATGGTAATCTACAATAGAAGTCTTGCAACTACTGCTGCTCCAGAAGTCATGTCATGCATCAGAAAATGATACAAAGTTATCAACTTTTTATTTCAAGATATGGCATTAGAAATCAGCAGTAAGGAACATACCAGCAATATAGCCTATTATACTTAAATTCAGCCTCCTGTATCTGAACTTCAGAGGGGTTTTGGCCTGTCACACAGGGAAACATTAAAGATACCATCTTCTGGCAAAAGTTTATGATTAGACGATGCATGTCAGAAGATCAACATGCAGAATCTGAGACTGAAGCTCTAATAGGCAAGTTTTATCTACCTTTTATTTTTGCTTCTATTTCTAGCTCAACGCTTTGGTCCTGGTTTATTTGTCTCACAATGGGAAGAAGCATACAGATCAAATAATGAAAATGTAAAACTTTGTCAACTTCATTATTGGCCTTCAACAAGTCCTGAAACATAATTTGCAGGTAAATTGAAGGATCAGTATCCAGCCTGAAAATAGGCATAAATTAGTCATACAATTTAGCATATCAATTGTCAGACCTTATAGTCAATGTCTCTATATTGATTTGATGAGCAGGCCTTACAGCCACAAGTTCCACGACAAACTGGACATGCCTTCTTAACATCTTCTTGCGTATCAAAATACCTATATTCATTTAGATGTCAAGAGTTTTCAATACCACAACTTTTCTTCTAACTATGATTGGCAAAGCAAAAGCCGAGATAAATCAAAGAGTAAAAAAACTTCATAAGTGTCACCAACCATTTAGCGCACAACTAGAAGAAGAGAATGCATTGTTACATGACCTGCTTTTGCACGAAAACACACACCAATTTCTCCTGCTGGATGTGTAACTTCCCAAAACCATTATTTTCTGAACTACCCAAATGTGAGTATGTAAATATGTTTCTACGACAGGTAAATCGTAGCTTCTTTATGTGTCATAAGTTAATACTTGCAACATTTGTAATATTATCTTTTCAGAATTAGATTTAATATACTACTTCAAATATTGAGTCCTAACTCCACGCCAAGTTAGTGATAAATATTGAGTCCTAACTCCCCGCCAAGTAAGTAATTCTGCATTTACTAGTACATTTCGAAGAAAATTACTTGCACAAACAGAAAGTCATGTGTAGGTAGCATGAATAATGAACTCTATGAAAAGCTCTCAAAAAACTATAAAAATTAAAAAATGCATACCACTCTTTCACACAGTCCACGCAGAAAAACAGTTTACGACAACTTGAACACTTAATCAAACTCTGACCCCTTCGCCTACACCAATGACACCTCTTCCTCCTCCTCCTCCTCAAACTCACCACATCCCTTTTATATGGAACAACCTATAACATCAAAAACACTCAGCTGCAAACATTCAAAATACCAAAACATCATTATTATAGACATAATTCTAAAATTATTTTAACACCTGCAATGTGCCCACTGGCATTGGTTCAATGTTTTTAGAGCGAAAACGTCTTCTGTTAACCGCTGCTGCCTCAGCTCCTATTTTCACAGCACAAGAAGTACCTGCATTGTCAGAATTTGTGCTAGAAATTGCCATTAAGCCATTAGGCAACTCTCGTGTTAACTCTCTATCGCTATCGCTATAATTACTGTTATCACAGTTCTCTTCATCTTCGAAATCGAAATTTTTTTGCCTCTTTCGCTTTTCAACTTCTCTTTTTAACACCATTCTTATCAATTCCAGCTGTAAGTCTCCTCGCTTTAGCTTCATTTTCTTTAAAGCCTCATCCAAGGCTTCAGATTCGCCGATAACTCGCTTCTTCTTTCTTTTGAGTTTCTTTGGCTTCCGTGCCCTAATTTCTGTTCTCTGTTGAACCTTGAAGATTTTCTTATGTTTTCTCTGGATTTTTAGCGATTCAGGGACTTTCTCCCTGTTCTGACGGTGACGCCCTTGAAGATGATGAAGTTCGCAGAGCTTTTTGTCGTCCATTACGCGTCGATTGCACCTCCATTGCTTACCATCCGTTCTCTTGCACCGTAGATGGTCCGGCAGATCTTCTTCTTCTTGCATTTTGGAATTTCCCGGGAAAGTTATGGATTTTCCCGGAAAGTTTGAAATTTTCTCGAGAAAATTTGGAGGGTGAGGCGAAAGTTTGAGGTTTTAGTTTTTAGTGAAATTGTGGGGGTTTGGAGACTATTTATTATTTTTCAGTTGGTATACTCGAGCGGAATGAATCGAAGAGACAGTGGCATATTCAGTAATTTATGACAGAGATTGAGTCCAATTTGGTCTCCGAAATCTTCAATTTCGTGGCATATGGAGATCGAGCGTTCGCCACGATTTCGATCAGTGTTTGGGTTCTACTTTCTCTGTGTACACGCAGAGAGAGAGATAGAGATAGCCAGGTAGCCGGTAGGCCTTCTTGGTAGTTATTGTTTTCGCTTTATTGAATTCCCAGTGCAGACCCCTTGATTATTATATTACACCATATTTATTACTGTTGTAAGCGCAAATTGCCGCAGGTAATTAGCTTTGCTGCATTTTGAGTTACAAGCTTGTTTTGGTTGAATTTTATTCATTGTTTTGGCACCAGATCAGCACTCAATATTGCTCTATGCATCAATTGCGCAACTGTTATGTTTGAAATTTTGTCTATAAAAGCGAGAAATGCATGAACTGAGAACAAAGGTTAATGCAATTTTTGTTATCTTCTTGTGAATCCACTGTCAGCAAAGAAGAATCCTATGATTTTCATTGCATTAGCTGTGTTGTACATCTCATCTCCTCTGATCTGAACATGGCTTGTAGCAGACACATCTTACTTGATTCTGGCGACGGGCCAAAAGGCTTTAGTGTTAAAACAACCGTTATTCATGCAGGCATACTTACAACATGGGAGATATTGGAGGAATTTCAAAGTATATCAGATAAAATACAATTATTTAATGTTAAGTATGATAATTTTTTTAAATTAAATTATATATATATATATATATATATCATAAGATCATTTATTTATTGTATGATTCATATAGTACATTTTAAAATTTCTATAAAAATTGAAGGTGCAAGGTAAGAAGATACAGATGACAAAAAATGGTGCCGCGTAAATAATGCAGATTTGTGAGGCTTATCCGTTTCTCGGGAGGCTCAAATAAATGTGTGGAAAAGTGTTTTTTTTTTTTTTTTTGCAAAAAAGAAAAAAAAGGGCCCATTAATTTCTGGTTCCAATGCTGAATTATACTTGGAAAGTGGAAATCCTCTTTTTGCATTGGTGAATGTTGTGGTTACTATCAAGGAGACCAATCCACGCACGAAATATTCGATTTACTGATAAATTGATTGATGATATTAATGCCGATTGTGTCACAGAGGGAAAAACAACAAAATTCTCACACCAAACTATTTAAATCAGAGTCATAGTTCAGCCATTTGCTTGCACAGGCTCTGGAAAATGAAGTCAAGGCAAGCAATGTTGCAGTAGTTATGATAAAATTGGCCGTGTCTGCGGCCCCAAATTGGCCTTCTCTTAGACGATTTCTGATAATCAGCCGCAATAAACATAGTCACAAAGCATTTCATTATTGACAGCGCTGACAATAATTGAGCATATATATGCTCTTCAGAACCTCCAAAATTTGAACCAAGACTAGAATTGAAATCAAACAAAGTGAGAAAAGAAACCTGTCAACTGTCAAGTGCGTATTATCTGGATAATACCGAACCAGCAGAGCTAAAAAACATGATCGAGTGCAGCGCTGGTGAAATCATCCTGGCAGTATAGAGAAATATTGGCAAAGCGCCGACGATATTCATCAACGCTGCACTCAATGATGTTTTTTCAATCTGGGAATCTTCAAAGTGCTTGTTTCAACTGCAACAGATCCATAATTCCTGGTGCATCACCGCATCTGCTATTATTATATTGGAAAACATGGTCACGGAAACGGAATGTAGTACAGCGACTTGTATTACATTGTACTACACATTATTACATGTGTCTCCGCCCCTCATTTAAGCAATGCTGTAAAATCTTTCCTCAACTGATCAACTTGGCTGTTTGTCATCTCATTGAATTGCCATCAGAGAACTGTACTGGATTTTGTACTGGAGTATTTGTACTGCATCTTTTCTCCACATGTGATTAGTTTTTCTGGTCTACCAAAATTTTTAGTCATTTCATGCCAACAATTTCACACACGACTCCTATATATTGATGGGGACCGTTTGATTGGTGGTAGGTCCCGAATTAGACACCTTGGTGGTTTGATTCCCGCTTGGGATCATCATCTTTCCCTTCTATTAATTAAGTTATTGACCGGTTCCTACATCATCATTTAAAGAAAGCGATGTGTTGCGTGCTTCGGCAGTATTTGAATCCAAAGAGGATAACTTTAGATGAAGACTTGTACAGATTATTAATTTTGACCGTCACAGCCTCTTCAGAATTGATAAACGGAGTCTTTAAAATTAGGACGCATGAGGGCCTAAATTAAGCTGCAGAACACTGATAGTGTACACGTTCATTTCAAAATGATTGTTGCACAATTGGTTGCTGCAGCACAAAATTCAATGTGATGATTTATAACTAGATTTGCATTAAGTACATAAAAAATGAAGAGCATAGATATCATTGGTTAAGGACCAAAAAGAAATAATTCTGTCGTATATAATAAACACATCAATAATACCTACAATTTTACTATCTCCTACGAAGAATAATCTTGCCCCCAGCATCATCATGCATAATTTGTAACACTTCATCAGGCGGATGCCGCCAGATTTGAGGCTTCTTCAATAGGTGTCCTAGTTGAGCAAACTTATCAGCAGCTCTGTTGCCTTCCCTATATATATGAGTCACAACACAATTATTAAGTTCTGGTATGATTGATGTTATGTCACTAATGTGCCTTTGAACTTCTGCACATCTAACGTGCCTTCTTTGCACAATTATATCAACCAATGATTTGGCATCACCTTCGAGCCATACATCACTCCATCCATTTTCAAGTACCAACTCGAGGCCTCTTCGTAGTGCGGATAGTTCAGCAATGGTGCTAGTTGTTCTTCCTATGGATTCTGCATAACCCAGTAAGAATTCAGCCTTGTGGTCTCTGAAGATCCCTCCAATGCTGGATTTGCTGGTTCTGCCTTTGCAGGATCCATCAAAGTTTAATTTAGTCCAACCAATATTAGGCTTCTCCCATGATACAGGAGTTGGTTCTTTGTGCCAATACCTGACCACTATTAGAATTGGTCTATTTACAATTCTTTGGCACCTTAGAAAGTTAGTAAAGGATGATAACATCATTTTTAGAAAATTTTGTTAAAAAATATTTAAAACTTAAAGACAAGAAATCAAATGTCAAAGAAAAGCAAGGAAATGAAACCATGTATGCAATATTTTCAGGATGTGATTATTGAAATTTCTCCGGAAGAGAAATGTTTATAGATAGAATTTACACATAAAAAATTCAATTTCATATCAACTTATGTTGAGAAATTTAATAATATAAGAGCACAAACTGTTTTCTAAAACTTCTGTAAGTACCAAAACCTGTTGATGCCATTACCATGCAGAGGATTCAAAACTCAGGGAAGCAAACGGGATGAGGAAACCTTCAAAGGCAATGTGGATTGTGATGACATTTTTAATGTCAAAGAATGAATTTAAACCATCTCTTTTTAAAGATATTAATAAAAAGTTATTTCTTCACGTAATGTTTTATCAATAAAGAGGGAGTCAAGGAAAAGCAAGGTACATTCAGAATATTTCAGCAACAAGGCAACAATTTGATTCCCAGACAACGAAGATGGCCTGAGAGATTGTTACTTCAAGAACTCTCAAAACGTTTGCTGGTGAACACGGTTTTGTATATATTATGTTTCTTTTTTTCTTAAGGAGAAGCTTGAGCGCATGGGTTTTGTAAGGGGAAGAAGGGTTGTGTGACAAGAAAGAGTGGACATGTTTGAACAATTGTTGACCGTTAAAACTCTAACTGTAGGAATAAGAAAAATTTATGTTGGTAGTTTATCCTTGAATGCTGGGGGTTTCAATAATTTTGATTGCCACGTGGCAAATATGGCCTAATAAAAGATTGCTTCGAAATTTGCTGCCGCAAATTCAATTGCTGCTCAATTTGATACCGGCCAACCGTCATAAAGTTCATATTCTGTTAAACAACTGAGAAAGAATGAAGAAGGCAGATCAATTGTTTTGCAAAGATCAATTTACATTCAAATTGAACTGGCATTGATTTTGAAAGTCCAACATTGTTAAATACTCATTCATAGGAAATGCTGTGGAAGCTAGTCTGCAGGATGCCGACTTTGTTATTGACCCCAATGAATGAAGTCTTTCTTTAAATTGCTCATGGTCTCTTACCCTGCTAAGTGCTATTCTTCCTGGACTTGTGCTAAACTGTACAATCATTTCCTTTTATTCGTACTTAACTTTCTTCATCAGCAACAAGAGAACTTTTGCTCTTATCATTAAAAGCCGTCTTTCTTACCAATGAGCCACAGCCAGTCAAGAGCAACCCCGGCAAATATGCCGCCTAAGAGACATAACACAAGTATGTTACCCAGGGCGTTTTGCTCAGGTCCCTGCAAAACCAAAAACCCAATTATTTGATTTGGAAAAGATGAAAATCAAGCGTTATCGCAAAATAATGATGAAGTATGGTGCCAACTAACCTTGTAACCTTTGGGTGCTACTGTCATAACACATACTGTCAGGTAACCATTTGTTAATCCCAAGAAGGAAGTGAGAAAGATCATCCATCCCTGATCACCATATTTAGCAGTGAAGTAAAATGCAGGGACGAGTAAGAAACGACAGAGAATAGCGATCATAAGGCCCTTTCTGGATTCCAATTTCACGCATTTCACGAGGGGAATGTATCTTGCTATTAGATCCCACACGTTGTATGATGCTATCAGAACAAGCGAATACCTGAAAGTTCGCCAGCCATATAAAAAATCTGCAAGCGCTATCAATATGCTAAAATGTGTTTAGTTCAAAAGGTTAGTCAAGATTCAAAGTTTCCAATTTCAATTGTCAAGTAATGGTACACTGATTAATTTTTCAGTTTCAGTGAACATGAATACTACACAAAGACTCAGAAAACTAGCTAAACATGGAGGCAAGATATTCAAATTCCGGCAATGAATATTATAGGGACAAAAGTAATACTCCTTCAAAGCGTATTCCCTTCAATTCTAAGACAAACTACAACTAAGATGCAAGATGCAATCCAAATTTTCTTTTGCCATAGAACAGCACTTACCATTCACCCAACCGGTGCTGTCCAGTATTTTCATATAAGAATCCCGGAAAAATGGACAAAGTCAGCACGTAAATCAGAAACAGGTCGAGAGCATAATCAAAATTCTGGAAGAATAGTTGCTTATTGCTGAACCGTTCATATTGTTTAGCTACATCTTCAGCCTGCAGAACTGCCAAAGTTATTAGGAGAATTGGAATTGCAAAAAAAAAAAAAAAAATTCTCAAACAAGGAGCATATAAGTCGAAGTAAAATAAAATAGTACCTGGCCTGCTTTTGTTTGGATTCCAGCAGCTGCAAGATCAGCTGAAACAGTTTTTGATCCTTCTGAAGCAGCCTTTGAGCGAAAGTACTTGACTATTGGGAGTTTTGGAAAGAAAAATGCATAGAGGAGGATGCATAGAAACTCAAACGACGTACATATTGCCAGGAATAACACTGCAGAAAAGACAAAAAGAAATTCTCATTAATATAGCTTCTGGTAAGTGATAGCCTTTAGATGACTGTTCACCTTTCGTTTTAAGCACCACAGAGTGTGAGAAAAATCAACATTTATGGGCTGTTTGAGGGACGTGGGGACTGCTGAGTGAAAAAACAAGTTTACAGTTGAAAATAGAACACAAACCAAATTTTCTCTACATGACGAGAAAAGAAACGTACTAACTCCCTTGCGAAGACCATCGTGAGAGTTTTCAAAGGCAGCCTTTGTTAGAAGCCTCAAAGCAGAGGTTAGAGCACCTGATGCAGCTAAACCAGCAAAGAAAGACTGCAGAACAGAATGCCAACATGTAGTAAGAAATAAATTCTCTTTTCAAAAATAGATTAGAAACAACTGTCAAAGCAAATTAGAAATATCAACCTGCATGAATTCAGGGTACATGAAGGATAAGTCCCCAACAATACCACCTTGAACATGGGCATCTGCAACTCCAAACAAAGCAACAAACACACATATACCAAGAAAAGGTCCAAGTCCTCCTTCCCCTGAGGTGGCTAAATCCAACTGTCAGAAAGCAGTAGCAAATCAGACACAAATTTGCTGGAAGCAATTTATAATCAAGACAGTGCAGAGAGAAGCATCACAGTACTCACAACTAGGAGTGCCAAAGTACTTGCAAAGAAAATAATGTAACCAGTAATGTTTCTCTTTCTGGTATCGATCTTTGATTCATTGTATGCAAGTATTGCCATTGTTCCAAGCGCAAATGGTTGATAAACAAGGGTAAGTGCCCTTGTTGGATGATATTTCTGCAAAAGAAATGAAAACATCATTAAACTAGGCACCTAATGCTCATAAATAGTTCTATAATTTTCTAAGCAGGCTAAATTATTCAATTCCTAATCAAATCAATTATTTAAAAAAAAAACTTAATAACAATTGCCCTTTCCCGCTTCTAAAGTAACTTAACACTGATATTCAAAAGGAGCAATTAATAAAGTGACCTTTAGCTGCAAAACGAAACCAAAAAATAAAAAATAAAAAATAAAGATGTGATAATGAAACATCAGCTACCCACCTACCTTGAACAAGTTATTGTAGTAATCTCCTATGGTCAGCATACTGTTCCAAGCGATGAGGGAGCCGAACCCGAGAACCCAACAGACTGCCATAGCTTTGTACTTCCCCTGTTGATTACAAGAATCAAATGAACATCAAATTTAACATAACTAATTTTGAAGCAACTTATAGTATGAATCAACGAAAGAAAGATCAAGTACTGACCTCAAGCCTCGGTGGGGTCGCAGTTTCAGCAGCAAGAGTCATGACTGCTCCCTCTAAAATTTATTGATCAACGCTTACAACTGAAACAATATAAACTTTAATTTAAGCAGTCTAAAAGTTTGACTCGTTACATGGGGGGTTGACATTATCACAAACAGAAAAAGATAAAGATATTAGTCTATGAAATAGGAAACGCAAAAAGAGCACAATTAAAAAGTCATCACAGAATGATTACATTACAGTGAAGGTATTCTGTGCATTAAAAAAAGAATGCAATTTGTGAATTCTGAAATATGAGAGAGACAAATATTTATAACTAACTATAAGACTAAAAAACAGAACTTGAAAAAGCGAATACCTTAGTTTATGCTGGCAAAAATATCAGAAACAATGAAGGCTGAAGCAGCAATCACACATGGAATAGAAGTTATATATATAGAAAGAAAAAGGAGCAGGAAGCCTTACTATAATTTTCTAAAAGGACGTGTGAAAGTATGAAAGCAAAAGTAGGTCAGCATCTAAAGTTGAAAATTATTTAAAGAGTTTTTTTTTTTTTTCAAATTGATGATCAAAGAGATTCAAGATTCCTGAAAACGGTGGATAGAATAAGGTAGATGCAGTGATTCATACCTACAGGTAAGAAAGCATGGACTATGGAGCGGGCAGTAAGGAAAGAGTATCAAAAGAATCTTGGCGCAAGAAAATTGCTTTCATTGCACATGTGTATATTAGTCAAAACCTACCGTCCGCACTCAACAGCCCACAAGCAACGCAAGTTTAGTGGATACAAAAGGCCAAAAATTAAAAAAGTAAAATAATATTATATGAATTCTCAGGTTAGGCCAAAAATTAAGTTAGAGACATTATTAACTTATATAATTTTATGGTTAATTAAACACTAACTCTATTAAATAATATAGTTAATATTAAATTGAACACTGATTTTATTAAATTATATGATTAAATAATGCATTTACATGAGAAAAAATAAAGACATAATGAAAAGAAAAAAAAAACTCCATGCATAAATATTTTTATTAAATTTACGAGACAATGGAAGTAGGTATCTCCATGAAAATTCGTGCACCAAAAAATAACATTCTAAATAAATAGAGAGAGAGAGAGTGTTTGTGTGTTATATGTGTCATACAGTAAGATTAATTTGGGAAATATATTCAGGAAAGTAAAAAAGTCCTGGATTTTAATTCGGTAAGTTACAATTACGGATATGCATTGCAAAAGACAGTTGGCATTAGATGCAGAATCATTACGTGTGAAAGGTAACCTATTTGATGCCATAAAATTTGAAGGAGAAGTCAAATGTGAGAAAGAAGCATAGTTCTCCACGCTCTATGTTAGCTGTATATTTCAACACACCAAATTTTAAAACAAGGGATTGATGTGAACAAATAAAGAAATATATAAATAGAATTCGGGATCATATATGATCTGATAAATCTTTTACGGTCTTGTCTGCTGTATTTTAGTGTTAGTGAATGATTAGGATTTAACTCTTTCTTTTAATTTATTAAGCTAAAATCATTAATAAGTTTCTTCGGATAAAATCGAGATCGAGAATCTAAGTCAGTATAAATAATGGCTTTGAAGTCTGTCAAAACTAAAAAGGTGAAGTGCCTCTGGGCCTGAAATAATCTGAATGAATTATTATCCTCTGTTTATGCATGTCGGTTCCGTTCGCAGTGAGAGCCATAAGGTATCCCCATTTGATGATCATGCTTCGTTCATATGCCTCGAAATGTGTATCATTGAAAAGGAGGAAATTAACTATTATAATATTTAACATTACTTAATTTTCCATGGTGCCCACTGCTCACTTGATTTGTTTACTAGTATTTCAGTTAGATGACCATATTTCTCCTAACTAAGTGCCTATAGCATTTTAGTTGCTGGAGTTGGCTGATGTTGCAAGATTACAAGAGAAAAGCCAGAAGCTGCGATTGGGCATACCTAAGTCCAATCCTTAAGAGGCTGGAATCATTTGGGTGGTGCCAAAGCTTGCGGAGTGAGAGTGTTGTTTCTATTTTTGTAATGGAAAATGATAAACAATTGGTGAGTTCGTTGTCAATTTTGTATATAAGAATGTGTTTGTGTTCTATAGTTAACTGCGGCATCCCACCCATCCTCACCCCCACTCCAGATCGAGCATACCCCTCGCACTTGAACCCTTGCAACGCTTAATGGCCAAATAAATTATGTTATCTTTGGAGATAAGTCTAAAGTGTGTGTGTGTCTGGTGCGTGTCATAATATCATCTATATCTATATATATAGAAATTTTTTTAATGGGTATCATAATATCATCTATAGAGAAAAAATTTTAAGCCGAATTTATAATTCGAGATTAAAATCGAGAACGAGTTGACAACGAAATGAACATGAAAGTATGTTTACATCATTATCAATTCGTCTCGGGCTTTAATTAAATTTTAGATTTTGGATTTGATCACGACTCTATAATAATAATAATAATAATTTAAATGAGAATGTCTTCATTTTAATAAGTAATTAAGGAGCCACAAGGATTTTAAAAATATAATTATTTCAATGCACTAATATACCAAAAAAAAAAAAACTCTCCAACATATTGAAATATGTTTTTTTTTTTTTTAAATTTTACTGGCATCATGCCCTCACTTACATAAATATGAAAAAAAAAATTGAAAAAAGTATGAATTTTTATCCGATCTGAATTTAAAAAATAAATAAATAAACCTTACAACATATCAACTTGAAAATAAGAACATAATGCACGTTGGAAAATTCATCCAACCATGTAATAGTTACCATCCTTTGAGTGCTAGTTTAGCTATTGAGTAAGCTATGTCATTACATAATTTAGGAGTGTCCTGAGCTTTGAAATTTTAAGAATTCTTTTTGGTTCCCATAATTCCTGAGATCACCTAAAATATTTTTGTCATGCTACCTTTTGTGTTATTAACAAAGTTCACTATTTTCTGGGGTCAAATTCCAAAACCACAGGATCCACCCCCCCTTCCCCCTCAATGTTCAAGGCAACTTCCTCACTGCACGGCAGTAGCTTCAGCCATTTCCATATTGCCAAAATATTCAGTTGCTGTGACAACAGCAACTATACAATTGCTATCAGAGTCTCTAACCATAACTGTCGAACCCGCTACTTGTTTTCCAGCACCAACAATAGCATCCACATTTCTGCCGGCCATTAGAAGGGGGCACCACTGTTTTTGCTTCTCAGCATTAATATGGTAGGGTTTTCTTTTTTTTCCCTAGAACAACATCTATTTCTTGCGTTCCAAATAACCCAAAATAAAGCTACAACTAACTCTCCATCTGGCTTAGTCCGCTGCTGAGGCCAAAAATACAGCAAACTGACTATATCATGAATATTCTCGTCGTGAAGCTGCCAGTAGAGAGTTTTGCCGGATTTTACTGGACATTCTACGTTCCAACAGAGCATAAGATATGCTCTCTATTTTACTACAGCAAATACCTAGGCTCTTGCAGTACTCTTTTTTTTTCCCCCAAAAATTTTCTACAGTGCGAAGTAAGTCTTTGGCAGCTCTCCAAAGAAATATTTTCACCTTCTTTGGTAAAGCAAGCTTCCAAATGACACTCCACTGGCTTGGATTATAAGCAGAACAGCCTTGGATGATCAGTGTACTTCAGCTTCAAAGCCACCTGGTAGTCACTCTTTACTGAATATTAACCTCTTTCATCATAATACCACATCAATTGATCCTCATTTGGTCTTCTTGGGGATGGGATTTGCATAATGGCGTCTGCATCTTCTATTTTTGAAATGTTCACAAATCAAAGCTTCCTTCCGGCGTTGATCGGCATTAAATTAGCTCCGTAACAGTAGTTTCCATCGCTATTGCTGGACCTGAAATTGTTTAAAAGTTAAAGGTTTGGGTATCCATTTACTCTTGTACACCTGGACATTCTGACCACTCCTAATTTTCCACCAACCATTTGGAAATCACTTGCCTTCCCCACAAAATACTCCTCCAAATGAAAGATGGTTTTGATCCCCTGCCTGTATCCAAAAGCCCTGAATGTTTCAAGTATCTAGCTTTCAAGACTCTTGCCACCTATGAGGTTGGAAACTGTATGATTCTCTATCCTTGCTTAACTATAAGAGGTTAGTTGAAGCTTTAAAAAATCGCTGAATCCTTTTCCACTTCTTGCTTTGGTTTGGCTCATCCTATGCCACCTCGCCCAATAAATACTTCCTTCCTCATGTTTTGTTCCCCACCAGAATCTTGCCACTGCCTTACTGCTATTGCAGCTAGATATGATCATGCCAACCTGGTTTATTTTTTTATTTTTTTATTTTTTTGGGGTTCTACCACTCTCCGATAACTTAATGATGTTCTTCACCAACATATTAAAGCAGTATTTGCGTGCTTATTTGCTTTTCAAGAGAGAAGACAAAAGCCTCAATGCGCATGCTTCTTTGTTTTCAAGAAATGCTAAGGAACCAAGTCCCCAGCAAATCATCCAATGGTAAAAAGACATATAATAAAGTGGGGAACCTTAACTCAAACATTTTATAAATATGATGAATTCAAGATATTAAAATAATAATATTCAACTTTTGTGATTGGTAAGGAATACGAACGGTAAAATGTTTGGGCGTTTTTTGGGCAGGCCCAAGAGCATGAAGTTTTTATTTTAAAAAAAATCATTGCATTCACAAATTTTTAGTTTATAAATTTTTGTTTTTATTATATTAAGCTTTAAAATCTGGGCTTATATAAGTTATGGGTGAATTAAATAAACATCAAAATATGTATTTTAATTTTAAAAAAACCATATTTTTAAACTTTCTTATTTATAAAACTTTCGGCCAGACTTGAACTTTTTAGGTAAAATCCAATGGTGAGAATAGCGAGGGAATGAGTTCAAATCCTTATGAGGTAATTTCTCTTGTATAAGGGTAGGTATTTTTCTAATAATTGCAGTAATAGATTTTTAAATCAGTTATTGCTCGACATGTTTTTAGGGTGCACTAAAATTGATGTATCTAAATTCTCAATAAATTTCAGATGTAACTCAAAAAGGAGAAAAAAAAAAGTACACTAACTATGTATCGAGGGGTTTGCTTTCAAATTTACTATTATGTTGTTGAAACAATGAAACTTGAAATTGAAAATAATAAAGAGGTGAGTTCTCATTTGTTACAAGAATTTTTTGTTTAATAATAATTTGTGACAAGATTGTTATCTTCAAAATGTTTGGATTGGAATAAGTATTCTCACACACTAAATACATATCATTGCCCCTATCATTAAGGCAATAATTGTTACTTAGAATTTGAGATATCATGAGTGCAAAACGTACACTCAAGCAGCCAAAACAACTAAGGCTTAAATTTATGGTGATATTATTATAGGTGGGGTATATGAACCTATTAATTTTCTTTCTATATATTCTTTTCAAATAATCTTTTATTATTAATAATTTTTTTAAAGAAATTACCTTATTAATCATTTTTTTTTCTTTCTCTAGTTAACCTTATTTTCTCTTTATCTCATTCCTTTAGGTCATGTTTGGTTGACAGGAGAGGAGGTGGGAAAGGAAGTGAAATTAAAATCTTGAATAATTTCTTTTGTTTGGTTGGAATAAATTAATATGAATTTAATTTCAACCGAAATTTAATATCTGGTGTAATAAAGAATTCAGATTCTTATTTAAAAGGGAGGATTTCTAATTCCCTGACTTAAAAATAATTAAATTATCATTTGTAACCTTATAACATTTCTAAATTTTCAATTTTGCCCTTACTTAAAATCAAAAGACAAAAACCACGATTTCTCTTATTTGTAAGTTGTAACCTAAAGCCACGATTTCTCTCACGATTTCTCTCTAACTAAACCTAAAATCAACAGCCCCCTCTTCGATTTTCTTCCATTTTCCCAGCCGATTCAAGTTAGTTGCTGCATAGATTCATCTCAAAATAAGAAGAACAAGACGAAAATCGAGGTAAATTATCGATTCAAGTCAATTGCTGCAATCGATTCGTTTGTTTGGTGGGTTTACGATTCTGTTTGGTTGCTGAGAAAATTATGGATTGATTATTTTTGTTTCGTTTGTTGTATCGAACTAGCTTTGATTAATTTATTTTCTGCCCCGTATTCACCTTCATCTTACATACAATTGTTTTCTGCCCAGTAGCATGGCTAAATAGCTAAACTGATTTGGGGATTTTGCCAGAAGGGTAGCAGTCGGTCTTTGTCATTCTTCCGCCCTCCTTTTTATCAGGTTTGTTTGTTTCTTCTCTTTTCTTTTGTTTTGTTTTTCTTTGCTTTCTTCAATTTTCGATTGGGTTATTATTATCTGCTGCTGAATTTATATTTTTCTTTCCAAATCACACATTTGGCTTGTGCAAAAATCACCAAACTTTTACTGAACGTGTATTCGATTTGTCAAACGCCCAGCAATTTTTTTTTTGTAATAGCTGTTGATTTTATCCTACAACTGCTGCTATTAAAAAGCCGCAATACTTCAATCTAAACAAGAACCTACGTAGACGAGACCATACACGGACATATCTTGCAATTTCGCCTTAATTTCCAAGTGTGAAAATGGGTTGCTTTTTCACAGCTCACAATTGCAGCTAAGCCAGGTAAATGGCTCCTCCTAGCTCACAATTGCTTTTCCATGTATTGGATCAATTCTTTGCGGCATTGACTACCCTTGTATCGTTTAAACTCAACTTTAAAAAAATTGAATTTTTTAAACTCAGCATCTGAGTTTAATTTTCTGCAGAATCTCAGTTTAATTTGTTCTTTGTTAACTTGTTGAGTTTAATTTGTTCCTTGTATCAACTTAAAAAACTCAGAATCTCAGTTTAATTTTTCTGCAGGATGTGAATGAGTTACCAAACTTTGTTCCTTGTAGCAGTTCAATTCAATTTTCTGCAGAATCTCAGTTTAATTTTCCATAAATCGTTTCATTTCTTCAACCTTCAACAAAATCGAAAAAGAGAAATGTTTGCATTAGGGATGATCATGGTTTGGCTTTTATTTAATTTAGTATGTAAAGCAAAGGCATGATCATGAGCTCCTCTGATTTTATATTTGTGGTGGGCTCTGTTTTTCCTTTTCATTTGTGCGGTTTTGCTTAATTGATTTCTAGACTTGCTAGACCCTTCGCAATCACAAACATATTCTGCTATAATTCACTTTCTTATTTATTCTCTAATCAATTCTCTACATCTTCTTTTTCAACTCTGTTTTTGTCTTTGGTTTTCTAATTAATGTCTAATTTTTGCTCAGTAGCTAAATGGATCGGCAAGCTCCAAAATCAAGATTTTGGAGTAAAGATGAAGATATCATACTCGTGCAGTCACTTTTGGATTTGTATCATGATGGTAGATTTTACTTTGATAACAATTTTAGAAGTGGCTACTTGAAGGTTCTTGAGACTGCTTTGGACTCAAAAATGCCTGGATGTGGTATAAAAGCTAAGCCACATATTAGTCGCGCATAAAGACTTTAAAGATGCAATTTCGAACCGTACATGAGATGTTAACTGGACCGAATTGCAGCGGCTTTGGTTGGGACACAGACAAGAAAATCGTGACTGCAGAGAAGGAAGTGTGGGATGCTTATATTCAGGTATTTTTTATTTTTTATTTTTTTCTTGCTTGCTGGAAAACTAGATGGTGTTCAAACATAATCAATGCTAATGTATCTGAATTTTTCATGACTGAGTTGTTGGGTTTTTCGGGAACCCAGATGGTGTTGCATGAAATTTATATATGATGTTTCGTTATAAAGTAGGGATTGTTCATATTTTAAACGATGGCCAATTTTCTTAAGTAGGGATTGTTCCCAGTGATGTTTCGTTATTGGCCATGTTAATTCTGATAATTAGAGGAATGAAAGCTTTATTTTGTTATTTTCTGAGGGAAATCCTCAATTGAGTGATTTTACTACTGTTGAATGTCAATAATTTGTTCCTAGTGATTGTTTTCTGAGGGCAATTCCCAGTGATTGTTCCCAGTTATGTTTGTCGAATCCGAAGTTCCTTCTCCTTTTTTTTGTGTTTGTATGCAGATTTTATTTTTTGTTCCCCTGTGATGGTTCAAACATAATCAATGCTAATGTATATCTGAATTTTTCATGACTGAGTTGTTGATTTTTTCTTAGGGGACTTTGTTTTAGGTTTTGACAGAAATTAGTTTCTTTAGCCTTGCATGAAATTTACATATGGTGTAGCTTATTGCAATTTTTTTTCGGTTCCTGTTCATATTTTAAACGAATGTCAATTAACTTAAGTATGGATTGTTGCCGGTTCTTGTTCATATTTTAAACGAATGCTTGTTGAAGTGTAAACTTGTATTTGGCATGATGCGAATCTTTTCATGAAGATTGATCATTTTAAATAATTGTAGAGTCATAAAGAGGCAGTAAATTTCAAGCATAAAGCATTCCCATTTTATGAGGATTTGTGTTTGATCTACGGTAAAGATCATGCAACTGGAAAAAATGCAGAGGCCCCTGCAGATGCTATAGAGAATATTGAGACAAGGGTGAGCAAAGAAGCTGAAGGGGAGAATTTGAATTTTAAGGGTGTGCAGGATGAGATGGATGATAGTATGTCTATTTCACATGCTTCAAAAAAGCGGCCAACTTCAAATAGCTCATCAAGAAAAAGGAGGAGAACTGATGATTCAGAAGAAAGTGGAGAGTCATTTAAAGAGCTAACATCTCTTTTTGTCATGGAAATGAAAGAAACTTCAAGTCACTTGAGTCGAGCTCTAGGGCAAGAAATTAATGACAAACAAGTAGGACTAAGTAATGAGTTGAAGAAGATTGGTACTCTTACAATGGTAGAACGCCTTAGAGCCGCCACTTTAATCGCTCGTGACAATGCCGCACTCAACGTTTTTTATAGCCTTTGTGATGAGGAACGAGAAGCGTGGGTCAAACTTTTTCTTAGCGGTGAATTTAAGTAATTTTAGACTTATTAATGTTTTGATGACTTATGTTAGATCTATTATTATTTTGATGGACTCATTTTAGACTTACTATTGTTTTGATGAACTCATTTTAAGCTTACTATTGTTTATGGAACTTATAACTCATTTAGACTTATTATTATTTTGATATACTCATTTTATGCATATTGTTATTTTGATTTTTTTTAATTTATTGTCAAAATTTAGAAGCATTTAAATTTTATAATAATTGTGCTTGGGTATTATTATAATAATAATCATCATGAATTTTATTTAACTATGAGAAAACTTATGTTCCAGCACATAACCATATAGGGGTGTGTGTGTGTGCATAATAATAATAAATAAATAAATAAATAATCATGAATTTTTTTAAGACATCCTGACATTTAAAAAAAATATTTGTAAGTTGACAAAAGTTTAATATTGACATTAAATCATATTTAATTACTAATATTTATAGTGTAGTATTTACAGTAAAGGGTAAATTTGTCTAAAAATAAAAATTATAATTCCTTTCCCCATGAAATTCTATGTTAAATCAAACACTTCAATTTAATTTCCTTATTCCACTCCTCTCCTTTCTTCTCCCTTCCTTTCCATTTCTCTCCTCTCCTCTCCTCCCCTTTCTTCAAACCAAACATGACCTTAGTTTCTCACCAATTTCGACATTTCTTTTTAGTGGTAGATTGTAAATACTTTTGAGAGATAAGACAAACTGCTCAAAATTCAAATAGATATTGTTATAATATATGAAGAATAAAGAAAAACAAAACCCACCATCCAAATGCAATCTTCACATACCATAAAAAATAAATAATTTTTTGGTTTGAATTTCAGAAAGAAAAAATAGCACGTCCTAATTTCTATCTAAAGGTAACAATATAAACTAACAAACATCCCATTTTGATTTCTATCTAAAGTAAGAGAATCCTCTTTGGAGGCAATCATGGTAGAGAGAGAATCTTGTTACTATAGGATTGGAGAATGAATGAATTAGTGATGATCAACTTTATAATTAAAAAAAATAATAAATTAATAATAAATATATTTTTTTCATGCTGGTTTAAAGAAGAAACTAAATAATAACTCTATTATTGTGAATCTATGAGATGTGAAACTTATTCGTGGGACTAAAAATTAAATTAAAATGACAAGTTGCAATATCAGGATATATAATAACAGTCAACGGGCCAAAAATGTACAAGAAAAGAAAGATTCTCAAAAGAGTTGACATGCTAGGTTGCTTTCAATGGATGCATTCAATGTAATGATGTAATTATAGCATGAACAAGTAAGGTATTTAACTCATCTTTAATCAATTCATCTACCATCAAATAGAATAATCCAATAGATCAAAACTAAGGCATAAATTTAAGTCAATTTTTTATTAATTATTTATTCAGTCTATATAACTTTAGCTTCACCCATTATGAAACCTTTGTTTGAAAAGGACTTGAATGTCCGACCAATTAAATGAGTCATGACCATAAATACCGCTTTTAATCTCTCCCAACTTGGCATTATGATACTTTAAGTACATATGTTTCAACATAATACAAGAAAAATAAGAACATTAAAACTTTAATAAATGAATGTTTGACAAATAAATAATTTTGATTAAATAATAAAATATTTTGATGTCGATTTAGACTAATGTACTAAATTAATAACCTCATTAAATACATAATATAATATTTCTTCATATCCTTTAGGGTCCAATGAACATAAAAATTAACAATTAGTTGAATACAAAAAACTTTAATAATAAATAATATATAAAATTCATAATATTAAGGAGTTTTTTCTTTACATCGTCAATTTTTCTCAATTCAACTCTTTTCTAAAATATGCATCGAATGATTTGAAACTAAAAATAAAACTATAGACCCCATAAAAAAAAAAACCAATGATTGATTTATTTGTAGAGTTTATGTTCTATATACTTTAAGCATTTGTAATACTTTATCTTTCACGAAATTAAATTTGAAAAGTACATACATCATTTTTTGTATATGTACAATGCAATTATATTAATTTTCGAGTTAGATGTTCTAGCATCTATTAATATTTTTTTGAGGGGACAAGATTGAGAGCCTCTCTTTTTATACACAATTATTTACATACATTTGTAACTGTTAGATTACGTTTCATCTTAATTAATAATCAATTATCTCTATTTTGTTTCTTCTCCCTCCTCACGTTTTTTAATCTATTTGTTCCACTCTCCTACAAATTCTAAAGCACGAAACATCAAAACAATGCAGCTTGTCTACAAGAGTAAGGCTTTCAGAATTGGTGCAAGAATTACTTGGCGACATTGATAGTTTTGCTCCTCTTATGTGTTTCTACCAATGGATTTCTTCTAGTTTTCAGAAGATTTTATTCAATTATTCATTTCCTGAAAAATAAATTTGGAAAAAAAAAAGTTTGATTCGAGTTTAAATCTTGATATGATACTTAATATTGTTGAAATATCTAAGAATTTTCTGTGTGGATTTCTTTTAACACTATAAATTATCTTAAAAAGATTCATTTAGCTCTCTTAAAAATTAATCTAATTTCAAGAAGACATAATTAGAAACAGAATAAAAACATTCCTGGAAGAGAGAGAAGCAAAGACGTCGGAGGGAGGAAGGGAAAAGAAAAAATTAGTTATTATTAATGGCGTCCACTATTTTATTAAATAGTTCCTTGAAAATATAATTTAGTTTTAATTTTCACGGGTTAGATGAAATGTACTCTAATGGTTATAAGCATGTGTAAATAATTGTGTGTGAAAAAACGGCTCCTAATCCAGATCCCTTTTAATATATACATAATAATTTTTTAAATTCATTAACGAATCTTGATCAAAAGAATATCACACATATTAATATGACACAAGTAATTAAAATATAAATTTTTATTAAATTAATAAATATTATCGCTAAGATATATTTTTTTGTAGTCGGTACAATTAGAATCGGTCTGTGATCAAGTGAGCAAGAGTGATTTCAACTTTATGTTGTTCCCAGGTTCAAATTCATATAAAGTAATAAAAAGGCAACTTGAAGTTTAAAAATTATAAAAAAAATTAAAATAAAGGAATACTCAAAGATTTAAGGAATCATTTTGGATTAAAAGAAAAAAAAAATTCAATAGGTGACAATTTGGTTAACGTTGGGGGAAAAAGAAGGGAAAAAAAATCGAGCCAAAAGAATCTTTTCATTAATACATATTTCATTTTTTAATTGACAAATATTCGATATCTGTTCTTTTTTTTTTCCTTTTATTAATTGATTATGATCCGATATCTGTTCTATAGACAAAAAGAAAAAATCAAATTATTTGTTTATATATGTTTACAAAGAAATCAAATTAATTATTTTGTTGGGAAAATTGGAGGGTATCCTCTCATTGATATTCGGTTGGGCCAAAGGTGGCATGCCGATTGAGAACCTTGAGCGGCCATTGGGTAAAGAGCTTTAAGTCGACTTTTTTTAATTATTGTTTTCTTTTTTAAAAAAAAATTTTGTATGACAATATTAAATAATTTTCTATTTTTTATTTTTAAAAATATAATATAGATATAACCACAGCTTATAATATTATCGAAGTATCATAATTTCTTTTAAAATGTCCTAGAGTTTTCCTTTTAACGGTGATTTTTATAATAAGAAATCTACAGAGATTGAAATAAACAGAAAAAGAAATATATCATGATTTAGAATCTACCTTTGGTACTCATAAGGGTAATATTACATGTACCAAAAAATAACATAAAATTTAATAAAGAAAGATTTATCGTATATTGAACATTTCTAATTTTGTAATAAGTTTTATTATTTTATATTTATAGTGTACTATTTTTGTGCTACTTTCTATAAACGTATCACTATTGTACTTTCAAAGCTACTTTAAAATTAATCACCAGCTACGATTTATTATATCGTTCTTTTATTTATAAAAGAATTAAAAAAGACGAGAAAAAGAAAACGGGCGTGTGAATGCCACGTAGGCTAGACAATAATTTCGCCGTTTAATATAGTAATTGCGTGATGATGCAATAGCTCACTCACTGAAATCGAACGCGTCATACTTTAAAGATTCGCGTGGACCTTGGAATAGTTGCCTTATTTGGTTAATTTTTACAACACGTGAAGAATAAATTCACCGTGGCAAGTGCCGTGTGGCAACGACAACTTACATCACCTGAAAATCACCAATTCAAACAAAATATGATGGGCGGCGGCACGGAGTCATCATGGTGGGACCGGCTCAGCAATAACTATTTATGATTGGTCCGTAAGTGCTGATTGAAGACTGAGTGGGGATAGAATTACTCAGGGACAAAAAGGTGACTGGCTGCCACGTTAAATGATCACAATCACACAAGCTAACTTGGCCCCACCTTTTGTGGACCCTGCGATCAGCTCATCGTCCTTACATCTAAAGCAAGCATTGGCAATTTGCCTTTTCGGGGAAGTTCAATCTTCCGTTAATCTTTTAGGCTAAACCTGGGAGACAAGTTCTGAGAAGAGAATCATCCAAGGCTGCAATCTTTAAAGTCTCTTACAAGTAAGCGTATACTGATCTTGATCGTTATAGTTAGTGTTTCATTGACAATCTCGATCTGTTGAAGCTTTTAATTGAATCCGAAAAAGCATTATTTTTTGTTAATTATTTATTACTAGATTTTAGATGTTTTGTCAACACAGATGTTTTGTCAGTTTGTGGTTTTAATTTACGACTAGTCAAATAGTCCTTCGCAAGATAATTAATAAATGCATGAATGAAAACTGGATTTGGTCTTGTTATGCATATCATTTTGAAAAGATCCATAATGATCGAATCATGTTTTATTTTCATGCAAGAAGTTCAGATTAATAGTTTACAGTGACTCTTTATATTATTATTATTATTTGACTCTTAACAAGTAATAATTACTAAAATTAATTCATATATTGAATAGGCATCTATCTAAAATTCAGTATTTTTTTTTTATTTTTATAATGTTGTTTTTATTGTATTTTTTTCACATATCTGTTCATAAGGTTCTTCAATATTAGGTATATACGCCTCCTGTCTTAAGATGATGATCAATGATAACACAATTTAACAGGGAGGTTCTTAATATTGTATAGATCATATGATAAATCAATTCCTTCCTCATTTATGTGAGGGTAAAATCTTTTAAAAAATTTTCCTAACTGAATTAAATAACAAACAGCATATGTTGAACTAGCGAGTAATTGATAAAGGTTATAATCTCTGATTGATTTGCATTTTGGCTGATGTGATTGGTGACATCTTTCTTTAAGTTTCCTTTTCTAAAACAAGATTGGTATTTATCACCGCCTACAAACCTGAAAACAGTTGACAAGGTTGCATGGTCCCATATCGCGTATTTGGTCCTTTAGCACACAATATCTTTAAACAAGGGCATTATAATCATTTTCGACTTTTAACAGGATATTTTAATTAAACAAATAACATAAATGACGTTTTTTACAGAATCAGTATGTTAGCCGATTGCCAGTTGCTGAACGAAGATAAAAAAGACTTTGTTTTGAGTGAAATGTATCTCTGACTTTGAGTGTTTTTGTTTGTAATCATCAGATTTATATATTCATCTTTGGTAGGACCAAACATAATCTCAATTTGATAAACTATTAAGCGGTCAAATCGTGCTTTTCAGAGCCGCAGGCATGCAACAATGATATATCAGAAGGCATTTACAATTATGTTGAAACGCGTTACTCTATCTTGCCGTTAAAGTCGGAAAAACATTCTTCTATGGCTTTTATTATGTTGCAGGCTCCCTGTTTTGCAACGACACGCATAAAGCTCCCGGAGCAGCCAACCTCCAGTTCACAATATGTTCACAATAATTTTTTTCAAACTTTCTGATCAGTCTGTCTTTTGATTGTTGATTAACATATATGGTAACGGTAACCAGTGCAGAGAATGACATCACTTCATCCATCGGAATCCGGCACCACCGACTCGGTCACCTCTTCCCGCGTTCTGAACACCAGCATGATCTCCACCTTACGCGTGTACGATGTGCAGCTTCAGGCAAAATCCTCCCCGGCGTAAAATGCGACACCCGCATGGTCGCCGTTCACCGCTCCTCCACTCTCACCAAGCTCTCAAAACTGCAGGTTAATTTAATTGCATTACATATATATATTTTAATTCTTTTATATTAATTGCATATATGCTTTGTAATTAACTTTAATTTTCAATAAAGATAAGAGTTAATTTAATTAATTAGTTGGTTTGTGATATCAGCTACCAAACGAGGATCTTGATGCGTTAATGGAAGTGTGAGGATACAAAAATTGCATGATAACAGTACGACTCTTTTGGCACAGATCAATATCTCTCTCTCTTTTGGGGTTTCTGTTTTATTTTGCAAGCTCTTTCCAAAAAGGACATGGTTCTTTCATCAATAAGCACGCCGCTCAAAGGCGAGGGTCTTTATTTTGCCGGATTCTATCTTTATTCTGATAGCGCAATGTGAGTTAAAAAAATCGTGTTATGATAATGTGATTTTTCCGGTTAGCAGTTTTTCTTTAATAATTTTGTTAAATCATTTAAAATTTATATTTCATGACGGAAACTGTCATAGTTATGCTCAGTATTTGTAGGCAAAAGTTCCATAATACCTGCACAAATAAAAATAAAATGATGTCATCTCAGCCTCCCTCTCGCAAATCAAAGGTAGCTTTAACAATGGAACATTCATTATAAATGGGGTTGAAGTGGGATTGTGTGCCATTCAAAATAATTATTAATTGTTAATGGAATCATTTAATTTGTCCCTGGTAAAATTAAATACTATAAAATTGCAACTTTTGTTAATTCATAGAATTATCTAAAATCATAATAGAATAAATTTCCTCTACTCAAATATTTTTGTCTTGTATACTTGTATTGGTTATGTATTAATGTAATATTGTTTGATTCATATAAATTATGATTTTTCATATTATAAATTAATAATTTACTAAAACTATAAATATGACTGTTTCTTTAGTTGGACAATATCTTTTCTTTTTAGAAGTTCCATGTTGAATTCTCAAATTCATAAAAAGAACAATAAAAATTATACTTGTCAGTAAAGTAAATTTAGTGGATTAATTCATGTTAATTGACTATTTGGTAAAATACAAGAATTTTAATTTTAATTATTAGTTCATTTGTATAAAATAAAATATATATCTTAATTAATAAATTTTATTTAAATATTATATTTATATTTTTCTGTTTCTTATTATAAAATTTTTAATTGTAAGATAACACGTGTTATAATTACATAAAGCTAAATATCTCTTTCTAAACCTCATATTCTCTCAATAAAAATAAAACACATTTTCTATCTCACAATAATCATTTGCACTTTTCTTTTAAATAAAAATCTATTATATTTCAATTAAATTAAAACAACCATTCTATAATTTTTTTTTTAAAATTTTGTTAATGAATTCTACGATATATTTGTGTTTACATTTAAATTAAAATATCGTTGACTAATTCATTAATTTGTAATAATCCTTTGATTTTAAATTATAAACAAAATAATAAAATGATAATGATAACAAAACAAAAAAGAAAAAAAAATTTTTTGTTATATAATTTTTTTCTAATTAATAAGATTTAAATTAAAATATATTTTGAATTAAATATATGTAGTTTCATTCATATTTAAAATTAAATATTTAATATAAATTTATAATAGTTAACTCAATTTAAATAACATAATTTTATATTTAACATATAAATTAAAATTAAAAATGAGTACAATAAAATTACTTAAATTTCAGTATAAATTTAGTATTAATTCATATTTAATTGACTATTTGGTAAAAATAACAATTAATTAATTATTAGTTCATTTATAAAATACAAAATATCAATCTATCAATTAATTAATAAATTTTATTATCATTAAATTTAATTTTCTGTTTTATTATAAAATTGTTATGTAATTGATATTGTCTTTAAAAAGCATACTATAATATCCTCTTAAACCTCATATTCATTCATTATAAACTCAATCATTTTTTTCTTTGTAAATTATTTATAATGAATTAAAATCTATTTTTTTGATTAACGCAATTAACAACTAAAATTACTATTTGTGTTATTTTAGCTTAATTTAATTAAAATTATTTGTTAATTTAAGTTAATCTGATAAGATTATAATAATTAAAATATTTTTAGTGATATAAATGCAAATGATTAAAAAAATGTTTTTAATTTTGTAAAACGAAATATAATTTAATTTGGATTTTTTTTAAAGCCATTATTGTCACGGCTGACGGTTTGAAAAAAATATCTAAAAGTTTGTTCTTCTTTAAATTATAATTTTAATATATTTTTAATAATGGTATGCTAAACCTACACCAACAATATGAAAATTTTGTCGTATTCTCATTCTAATTAGCATTTAAAACTCTTATAAATATAAATATATACAGCTATTATTTTGATGAAAATTTATAGAAAATGACAAAAGATTACAATAAGTTTAACTGACTATTAAATATAATTATTTATAATACAAATCAGTTTATAATTTATTACTTTATTGCCTCAAAATCATTTTGATTTTAAAAAAATAATTATTTATAAAATTAAAAATGAGACAGTTCATGATTTGTAATTTAGAAACATTTAATCTTAGTTAAACTTATGTTCGTCCGTTTACGAATATGGTGTTTGATAAGGATTTAACATTGGAAAGCACTACTCTGTCGGTTGCAAACACCATTTGGGTTAAACTTGGACCAAATTAATGGGCACTGAAGTTCTAGATCTCCATTTGCAGTTAGGCCCCATCCATTCTTACGCAGGCTTGGTTTACAAACCTCGGCCTGAATGACGTCAGTTTCAACTCCTTGTCACCGCAGTTTCGGTTCGAGCAAATGATTGATTCAATTCAGACAGCGCCCATTACAATTAATTGCTAAAATAATGGATGCATTTCATGACTTTGGCTCTTGTTAAAGACCTTATCTGATGGACTTTCGTCCAGACCGTAATGATGATGCTATCTGCATGGGGTGAAAGCGTGCATTCGTTCCTCATGCAGTCACGATAATCTCTTAATAGTTAATTGTAACAAGCGTGCCCAGAATAAACACCGAAACAAAAACCAAATTATTGTTCTCTAAAACAAGCCGGTATTAAAAATAGAAAAAATTGTGCCGAGCAACGGATTGAGAAAAGAAGAAAAGCAAAAGTTAATTTGGTCTTCAAAGTAGAAGATGGCAGGTACTGAATTTCATTATAAGCTTTAATAAACACTCTCTTGCATCAATGAGAAGCAGAGAATCCGTAGGGTCACTGAAGAAGATACTCATAGTCACTTAGTGTATGAAAATAAAAGGAGAACCAATAAAGATAAATTTGTACAACAAAAGTACATTCTCTAGGGCAACTTAACGTGGATGCCCAAATGTATGATTAAAATAGCTCTACTACAATCGATTATTGCTTTTCATTTATATATAGCTTTATTGCTTCTTTTCAATCAATTCTTACTTTTCATTTCTACTTGCTTTAAAATGAAATGGGCTTGCCTATTGCTGATGCATCCAATCATCATACAAATGTCATAGTCATCTAAACCAATGTTTTGATGTTGAGATATTATAAGTTTTAAGTTATAATTATTTTGAAAAAGTTGTAAGTATAAAATAAAATTAATAGTGTATAATAAATATAATATTTAAATAATATTTTATTAATAGCAAAATATTATAATTATATTGTAAGTAGCGGATCAAAACTTACTTTGGTAATAACGATTAATATTTATAATATTTTAATCTTATATCTTTTAAGTTATGTTGTCCGTCTTAATATTAATAAGACTTATGATAATTTACATGTGATACCATTATTATTGATGAATATATACATTATGTAACCATGCTCCACCATTCACGTAAAACTATCTAATAAACGCACGATCAAATGTAGAATTTTTAATCATATTTTAACTATAATATAACAGGTTGTTAGAGAAATGAGCATAGATTCGGCATCACTAATTCTTCCTTGAAATTAAAGTGGTATTAATGATAAGAAAATGATATGACTTCTGTGTGTTGCAGTCAGTGGTAAGCGGTGATGATACCATGTTTCGTGTTTCTTTCTTCATTCTTTTTAAAAGCTAATGATTCTTCATGACAAAGCTATCTAATGCTAATTAGAAATTATGTTGCATGAATCTCTGCACGAAAGGAAGTTAGCTCAAATGGCTTTTGACTGACGCAATGATGATCAAGACAATAATAATTAATAAAGAGGACCAACAAAGCTTTATTTCTGTTTGAGTAATTAGGGCCAAAAGCATATGGAGCATGGTCAAATTGAAGGTTTCAATATTTATCCAAATCTATGGTTTTCTCTACTTCAGTTCATTGTAACTTTACAGAAACCATTTTATGAAATTGTCATATATACTTTTACAACTTAAGTGCGGATTATCACTCTTTTTATTTTGAAAAAGTATAGATTATCATTCTTGCATATCGTTGACGAAGGTAATCAAGTAGTTGATTCTTTAATTTCTTGGTAGAACTCTTCACCAATCCTTAGTATTCTCAATTTTGCTTTATTGTAACCACTTAATATGTAAGAAATTATTGTGTATATAAGGCATGCTTCACATGGATATCTCCACATGGATTATAAATTCTTCCTGCTACTTTGAGACCTTCAAATAGTCTTGCGTTTTAGTATCTTTCCTTCTGTCCCCAGTAGCGCAGAATTATCCTGGAAATTTCGAGCAAGTCAATTCATCTTTATTTCTCTTAGATTTAACGGGTTAATGTGGGTGGGTCTCCTGTTTTGATACAGTGCAGAAACATACAAATCTGAAGTTCAGGCACACATAGCCTGTGTGTGTTCTTTAAGTTCATCGGATAACATGGCGTACCATTAATGAATTATGTCTTATTCTATGGACCAAACGTTAATAATTGGTTTAAATTTTTTGAATCTCGATCGACATATACTGTGGCTGAATTTGCCAGGCAATACAGGCATACAGCTCAAGAGTAAGAAAGCGTTGTTCTTCTTAAATGTTGATATTTTGGAAGAAAATTAAAGGGCAATTTGAATTTTCCTTTCGGTACCAAACAAATGCTGAAATTTCTAGCAATATTATTGTCGCCTGGCAAACATTCTTCATATTGAAATAATTTACATGGAAATTCACTCTTGTCCCAACAATTGTAATTTCCTTTGAGAACCTTTTTTTTTTTTCCTTTTCAAATTAAGATGAGGTGCTTACGAGGGAGAGGTTTCTCATCTATCACAAAATAGCTAACATTATATGCATCCATGGTCCATTGAAATTTTGTATTTGAATTTAGCCGACTTTAACAACTTTATAATATAGGTTTGCCTTCAGCCGGTTTCTTGTATTTCCTCTCATTTGTCTCATACAATAAAGTCTCAAAGTGGCATTCATACATATACTTATTGATGGAGACTCAGGTTTGATTTCAAATGCAAATTTATCATGCTTTTGTAGAAATTAATACTTAATTAATCAGGTTTTATGACTTTGTGTGTAAAAATGGATAAATCACCGATCGACAGTGTAAGCGAATTGACAAGCACACACAAATTATTACATCTTTTTGAGTAGAGAAGAAATTTCCAGGAATCTGACGAGCCCGCTGCGGTGGGGTTATGCTGTGCCTTCTGTCAGTGTCAGGCAAATTCTCTTTGTAATAAAAAAAAAAATCACAAATTAAATAATTCCATTAAATAAATACCCTCTAATCTATAATTCAATTAGTGTATAGGATTGAAGCAAATAATCTCCATTCATGCACATAAAATAATAAAAGTCGCAACGTAGTGGGTAATGGACATTGGCATTTATAACAAACACGTGAGTCACATGTACGGGCACTCGCCAGGCAGAAGTTTCGCCAGCCAGAAGTCATTTGTTTTGGATCTCAATCTGATGGGACTTGATGGAATGGCAGCCTGACACGTGGTTTCCTTTCCATCACTTCTATGACCGTTGGTCCCCGCTATTAATTAACTGAGACATTAATTATTAATTATTTAGATTAGATAAGCTAGCTAGCATTAGGTGTCCGTGTGACTTATGGTAGCAAAATTGCACTCAACTCTAGTCTCTAGATCTGTAAGTCTGAACCGGCATTCGCTAATTATTAAATCATTGAACACAAGGTCTACAATATAATATTTCCATCCATTCAAGGAGGTAAATAAAACTAGGAAAGGTGATAGACCAAAATGTATTTGCAAGTAGCGGCTAGGCAAGTTAGCAAGCTAGCTGCAAGAGAAACAGTAGTCACCATAAAATTAAAGCTGGGCACACATGCATGGGTGAATGCCTTCATCAAATGATAAGAATCTGGATCATTATGTGATGTATATATGACAAGGATCAAGACATACACAAGCATAAGAATCAATACAATTATATTTGTACAAGCAAGATCATTGCGTGAACGTAGATTTAGGAGACGAATCCTTTAATTCGTTTATAATGTTTGATTATTTTCTTTTATATTATCGAATGTCTTGTAAATTCGTCTTGTTTCTTTAATTTTGTCAGCTAGAAGATGCCCTTATATAAAACGGTAGAAATGCTTTACGGTCACCATGTTGTATGTTTTAGCTAGGTTGTGTCTGGGTTGAATCGTGCAATTAAACGCACTGTTTTGCGGAAGTGACTTCACACCAAAAGTGATTCTCAGCTACCTGTATGTCTTTTTACAAGAAAATGATTGACCCTTGAGTCGAAGGCAGGAAAATTGGCATGGGAAGACGAAGATTGGCATCCATAACATTACAGCCAACTAGCAGTAAATCGCTTTGGCCATTTAGTTTTAAATAGTCTGGTACAAGTTTTAATTCGGCCATAAAAGGCAGGCTTCTATCATCAATTCAATCATTTTGGATGCTGTCAACAAAATAAATAAAGCTATAGATCCCATTTACGATTTAAACAGCCAAATGAACTTGGATCCTAGAGAGATCTTAGATGCGAATTAAAGGTGTTTGATTAGTCGCTTATTAACTTTTCTTTTCCCCTTTTTCTGTTTTGTTTTCCATTTTGAAAACAATGATATCGGAAGAAAATTTGAAACACTCCTAGATTTTATTAAGCGAGATAGTTTATGGTTATTAAAGTGAAAGATTAGGATCTAAGGAACTTGGCCTTTGGCTGTGACATGTAGACAGGAAAATTTTGATTACTTTCGTTATATTCAACATCCTCAATTGGAATATTCTTCCCATTAATTTCTCAAACAACATATATTAATCTAAATACTCGCGTATCAATAATTCACAAGTAAAAGTATCCAAGATTTTGTGTAAATAATTTAATAAACTCATGTCTGATTACAACATTTAAGGCTGAAACAATCTTGAACTTATCAAATTTGTGGATTAGTGAATACATTTTACATGTCTATAAATTACATTAAATATAAGTTAAGAAAAAGGTAATTAATTTATGGTCCAAACATTCATGAACTTGATGTGAAGGATTAGGTTCAGACTTCATAGGTGAGGGGAAGTGGGCTAGCTACATGCCAAGTATATTTAATTTCACAGTGGAGTATGGGAGATCCATGTGACCTGACTGAGGAACTTTTCAACTGCGGTATGTTTATAGATAATATTACTCTTGTGGTAAAAAGTGACAAAAGAAAAAAAAATATTTTGTATCTCTAAATTTTTTAAATGGATATACATAAAAAATAATAAATAATTTCTTTTTCTGTTTTTTTGTCTCGAATAACCACTAATTTTGACATCCATAAAATATGAAAGTTGAAAGCCTTTCATCCAAGATTTATCACTTCCACGGTAGCACATACAGTTCACAAAAAGATTATTCGTAAATTCATTGACAGACTTTAATTTAATGTTTTCTTTCCCAAGGTGAAAGAGTTGAGCCGGAGGAAAAATTTTAAAATACATTTATTGTATTACAATTAATTAATGCATGCATGACATGTGTAATTAAGTTTAATATAACTATCACTTATATGATGGTTTATAAAATAAATACACATATGTTATAACATTATTACTTATTGTATGACTGATATGGTACCACAAATGTATTCTATAATTTGTGGGGTGGGAGAGGCAGGGACTAATACACACATATTATTAAGTTAATGGAGGTGGTGCTGCTGCTCTTGCACTGAGAAGTAGTGAAGTTGAAGACTAGCTTTTTTTTTCAGTGAAAAGCGAAGCTTCTCTGTTGTTGCACTCTCTCTCTTTCTTGTAACGTTTTTGCCTTCTCTCTTTCTTGAACATTCTCTGCATCTACAAAACACAACCAATTTATTTTTAGGGAGAAAAAAGACAAAATGGAGTTTGATCTTGAGAACCCTTCACAAGCTTTGAAGAACACCAATCTGATGCTCTTTTGGATCTTTTGCCACTGAATCTGATCATATGCCTCACATAACTTCGTACAATGCTTAAAATCACCGATTTCTATGTTTCCCTTCGTCAAGAAGCCGTTTCACTCATTTTACAGGTAAAATAGGGCCATAACTTGTATTGCTTATAACTTTGGGACTTATTTCCCTCCTTAATTTAATTTAATTTTGTTTTGTTGAGCAGATACAATTTTCCTGCAATTTTGAGCCCTTCATTTCCTACCTAGCTGTTACTTACTTGGACCGGTTCATCTCTCGGCAAGAAATTCCGGTAATAATTATATATATATATATATAGACAAGTTTCACATAGTATTAAAGAATAAAAAGCCTTCAAATGTTGCGCAAACAATTAATTCTTTCTGCATTGCCTTTGTAACAGAACAGAGAATGATTTTGAATATGCTAACACATTCAGTTAACAGTTCTAATTAATCGTCGAATTTGCAGCAAGGAAAGTCATGGGTTCTAAGGCTTCTTGCGGTATCTTGCACTTCTCTAGCTGCAAAGATGAAGAACACCCACTTCCCCCTCTCGAAGTTCCAGGTAGAGGATTTACTCTCTATTAATTATGAGATGTAGTGCGATATTTGGGAACATTGACATTGCTAGAGCTGTAACTCATTCAAAATTTTTAAGATAATGAAACAGGGTGACCAAGAGCTCGTCTTTGATGCACAAACGATTCACCGAATGGAGCTTCTCATTCTTGATGCATTAAATTGGAGAATGAGATCAATAACACCTTTCTCATTTCTCTGTTTCTTTGTTTCTCTATTTGAGCCGAAAGATCCTCCATTGACACAAGCTCTCAAAGATCGAGCCACAGATATCATCTTCAGAGCTCATAGTGGTAACATATGAATTATCAAACTAAACGATTAAAGCATAAACAAAATTTATTGTTTCATCATCATCGTCATCGTCATTATTATTGGTGAAAAAGTAGCTTAAACCCAGATTTTTTTTCTTTTTTCTTTTTTTGGTTGCAGAAATCAAGTTACTAGAGTTCAAGCCATCAGTAATTGCGGCATCAGCAGCTCTTCTGTCATCATATGAACTGTTCCCATTGCAGTTCCCTTCTTTGAAGACTTCAATTTTAAGTAGTGACTATGTAAATGAAGTATGCAACAAGTTGATGATCGATAAATTGTTATTATCCATGTCTCACATTTTGCGTGCTTAAGTATTCCTTACTTTAACTTGCATTGTGCTTTTTATCTAGGAGGACCTGTCAAAATGCTTTGATACAATGCAAGAAATGGTGGAAATGGACGGCTGTGAGTCCATTTTAGATACAATGTCAAGCTCAAGAACTCCATTTAGTGTGGTGGATTACAAATGCACGAAATCAGAAAGCCAACAAATCACGAATAGTAGCATCACAACTACAACTGTGATGCCAGAAAAGCGAGAAATCAAGCGGCGCAAAATGAATGGTTTTTGCAGTGAAAGCGAATTCCAGCTTTCTCGTATTCAACATTGTTGAATACACTGAAAGACAACAAAATTGGTTCAAATTGCAGCAACACATTGTCACTCTCTAAAGAAAAAGTGAAAGAGAAAGGTAACGGATGCTCCTGATTCGAAGCATATTAGCAGAAGATATTGAAAGCTCACAATGAGGCACAACCCCCAACTCAACTAAGGAAACAAGCAAATAATTAATTTAAATAAAGAGAAGATTTTGTAGCATGAAAGCACAAAATTGGAGGAGTGCAATGTTGAGTGCTACTCTATATAATTGTTTTGTGTTATTGGGTTTTTTGGTTATGTCTCAATGTCTCTCGCTGGGTGGCGGCAAAGCAATAACAAATGCTTTCAATTCAATAAGATGACAATCTTTTTTTGAGAAGTTTCAATTTGCAAGGTCAATGCATGGGTGGAATTCAATTTGCCAATTTTCCTTATTGTAAAGGAAATTAATGGATACGACTATGCAAAGTAACCGGCTGCAGTTGCCTGCAGGTGAGAAATTATTGTGAGAGTTAGTGGGGATAAGAGAGAGGAAGCAGCATTCAAGGCACGTAGCTTTCTTAAAGATCGTAGTATCTTTGTCGAAGTTATAAGCCATTTATGTGCTTGCAGCAGGTTGGGAAGCGGGCTGTGGCCGATCTTTGAGAAGAGTAATTTAACTTATAATTTTAAGTTTTATTAGTTGCAAGTTTTTGAGTTTGTCCAATCATTTTGGTGTTTTCCTTGCTTATTGAACGTGTTAAGTAACGCATACATACGGATGCGGTGCCAGAGCGGGAAATTTGGGAAGGTGAAAGTGTTAACAGTAACAGCTACAAGTTAGGGATGTCAAAGTTGAAAAAAGAAAAACTAGAAGGATACCTTTGTCGCCGTAGTATAGGTTTCGGCCCAGATGGGACAAAGATAGCCCACGACCAAGTTGGGACAGGGACCTTACAGTTGGTTTGGTAGTCCAAATATTAAAGCCTAACCATTAGAATTTCTTTTGGGACTAAGAATACACTTATATATAACGTGTGCTATGGGGATGACAAAATTTAGATTCGGATGTATATATCCGCATCTGAATCCACATTAATTTTTTTTGCATATGCATCTCTCTCTCTATAGTCATTCTTTAGTACGGGTGTTTTTATTTTTTTTCATGCAAACATATTTTAAAACTGTGATATTTAAAATTATTAGTTTTTAACTCTCTTAAACAACATAATTTTATAATTTATTAAATAACTAATCTTTTTAAACCGCACGATTTAAACGTGTGTCTGTATTTAAAAAAATACGGGCGTCCTCACATGATAATAATTTTATATATATACACACACACACACACACACACACACACACACATATATATATATATATATATATATATATATTCCAAGCTTGATAGATTTCTTATTTAAATCATTTAACTGATATATTTTTTATTTGAATTTTAATTTAATAAATACTATTTGAATTAAAAGATATACGAATCTGGATATTCGATTTTCTAAAGACACTTATATTTATATTTAGATTTGAATCCTTTAAATCTTTGCGGATGCGGGCCAAATCCGATATTTTGTTGCCATCCCCTCATGTGACCACAATTACCATATTGATATAGTAGTTATCAAGTTTAAATTTTATAAATCTTCACAAATAACTCACTTAATAGTGATATAATTTGAATGGTTTGAATATAGATAACATCTTTATGATATCGAGTCCGGACTTTCTAAGATGAATACCATGATCAGTGAATCAGACTTTCAAGTTAAACCAAAATCACGTCGTGTACACATAATGATAATTCTTTAAATTGAATGAATGAGTAAATTAAATTTGAAAACTAAAAAGCAGCCTGCTCCAAAGAGTACAAGCTCTTTATGTTATGTTTATGTAATCTATTAAGATTGATGCGTGCTGGTAATTTATCAGACTAAACCGAGTGACCGCGACCTGAGCGACTGATAATTTCGACGACAGTGCATCGGTTTAACAAGACTGCATAAGCGTCTGATCAATTAATTCAATGGCTAAAATCAAAATTAATTATTTAATTAACGAACTTGAACTAGGACTCAGTCAATAATGTTTCATATAATATGCCCTTAGCCTACATTGTTGACGACTTAGCTACTTGTCACCAGCACATGACGACGACGACGATATTATTATTTTTAAAAATAATTATTTCGAATAATAATAATCATAATCATAATTATTATAATAAATAATCACAATATCAACTAATGTCATTTTACTATCTTACAATAATAATTTCTGATTCCAAGATAAAATAAACACATTAATGAAAATACAACTCATTCTGATTCTGATTTTTACCGGTAAAATAAACAATTTATCTTTACTCTCAATTTCAGTGTATTTCAATTTCGATTCTCGACACGATTAGTTAACTCACCACAAGAGTTCTCTAACTCCAAGTTTATTTATACAATCTAAAATTTTGTTCTCTTTCCCCTCCCCCACAATATAATGCAACAAATAAATTCCTATGAATTTAGAATATCCAAAAACATAAGGTTATACTTTAATTGTCCTTAATTTTTTTTTAATTTAGTAATTTTAATGGTGCGTTTACTAAACGAAAATCAAAATGGGTTGGATCAGAATGAAAAATAAAAATAAAAATAAAAAATTTACTTGAATCGTAATAATCATAATCAGAATAAGAATGATCTGTATTTTTATTAATGTGTTTTCATTGTCTTAGAAATGGAATGAATTATTTTAAGTTACTAAAATGCTCTTAGTTTATTATTATTATTGTTATTATTGTTTCTATTATCACTAATAATTATAGTCAATAATAATAATTATTATTATTATTATCATCATATGACTGGGTCAGGACTGTTAAGTTAGAGCTAGAAAGCTTATGAATCCTTTACTAATTCAATCTGTAGTGAAATTTTGACTCTAAAAACTAAAAAGTGCCTATATAAGAGAGGAGAAATTAGAATAGAGGTAATTTCCAAGCACAGAAATTTTTCTCATTAAACGAAAAAGGAAAGAAGAGAATGTTCTAAGGTTTCCATTTCCTACATAGTAATTAGGGTGCGCCCAAAGGTGCGGGGAAGGCGATTGAAGATGGTAGAAAAAAACTACAATCATATTGTGCAGATCCCAATAATGGTGGTGGAAAAGATTGTAGTCTTCTTCATATTTTCAATAAAAAAATTAAGGTATTTCATGTATACAAAAGCAAGAAAAAGATCCGAACTTATGCAGATTTTATTAAATAAGAAATTCTTTTTAGGCGTGATTTTACTAATAATAATGAACACCTGTGCTCTCTAGATTTGCCTTTATCACTCGTTATAGTGTCGAGAACCGTGTACAGACAACACTTAATTTTAAAAGCACCTGAATTATGTGAACTGTGGAGCAGAAAAGACAAGCTGGCATTTGACAAGCAACTTCATTTTTCTAAAAAGGTCGCAGGCATTCTGGCCCCTGGCAGTCTGGCTGACCGCCAGTTAGGTTTCACAATAAAATTAAGTTGACCCATTTTACATGTTTGTAAAATTTTGAGTAGCTATAGAAACTTCGATTTATCATTAGCTGTATCAATTCTTTCGCGTTTTATTTCAATTATTAATAGCCTTTAATAGTTTTATTATTTTTGAATTATTGCGAATTTACTTGTAATTTTCCACGAAGATGAATCTAATTAAGTTTATTCTAAGGCACTAGTTAGCTTACATGATAATATAAGTAATGAGTAAAATAACAACCATTCGATGTAAAGTTGAAAATCGAACAGTGGCGGAAATGTTAGGTGATAGTAAGGGAAATTGTGGGGAACCGGGACCAACCGGTGGAAAGTGTTGAAGACTACTGGGCAACTGTCGTTTGTGGCACTTTCCCTCCTCACACTTTAACTCGGTTTGACCAGATCTAAGTTCTGAGTCTCTACAACAACTCCCTCACTAGTCCCATTCCCGATTTGTCTCCACTCACCGTTCTTCAAATCACTGAACACCATGTTACCGCCTAGACTGCTCGGACAAAGCGCACAGTCGCCTGAATGGATCTGGAAGTAGCGAAGAAGAGAGAGGAGGAATGGGCATTGGCCAAGCGGGATGCAGGCGAAGAAGAAAGCGAGACCCGAAGCTCATTTACAATGAGCCAAACGATGCGCTAAAGTACGATGAAGAGCAAAAAGAACTCATTCGTTTGAAGCGTGAGGCCAAGCTTAAGGGTGGATTTTATGTCAACCCAGAAGCTAAGCTTTTGTTCATCATCAGGATTCGCGGTATCAATGTCGTTGATCCAAAGACCAAGAAAATTTTGCAGCTTCTCCGTTTGAGACAGATTTTTAATGGTGTCTTTTTTAAAGTGAACAAAGGCACTGAATATGCTGCACAGAGTTGAGCCTATGTGACATATGGGTACCCCAATTTAAAGAGTGTCAGAGAACTGATTTACAAGAAGGGTTACGGCAAATTAAATAAGCAGAGGATTGCTTTGACCGACAATTCTATCATCGAATAGGCTCTTGGGCGGCATGGAATTATCTGCATGGAAGATCTCATCCATGAGATTTTGACTGTTGGTCCTCACTTCAAGGAGGCAAACAACTTCCTATGGCCCTTCAAGCTCAAGGCACCATTGGGTGGTCTGAAGAAGAAGAGGAACCACTATGTTGAAGGCGGTGATGCAGGAAACCGTGAAGATTACATCAATGAGCTCATCAGAAGGATGAACTAGGCTTCTGCAGAATATCCTACTGTTTTTGAAGAAGTTTTGATGTGGTCAATATATATTAAATTTTGGCTTTTAGTGTTTCTTATTCCACCCCCTTTCCCTGGAAGCTAAGTAGAAACTTTCTTACTTTTTATATCAGTGACAGTGTTGTTATTTTGGCTTCAGACTGGATTATCATTCACTACTAGAAAAATAAGTTTTACTGATACCAATTTAGTGTCAGTAATTACTTTTACTGAAACTTATTAATTGTGTCAGTAATACTCATGTCAAAATACACTGACACTAAAAATTAGTGTCGAATTAAATCACTATAGTATCAACAAAATAGTGACACTATAACGTTAGTATTTAATAATACTATTTTTGTATCAGTAATTCGTGTCACAATAATATTACCAAAATAATGATACTATAGTGTTAGTATTTGATGATACTATTTTGGTGTCAGTAATTTGTGTTACTATAGTATTAGTAATTATTTATATGATTTTAAATATTTAGTGTCAGTATTTAGTGATGTTATCTTACTTTTGATTAATAGTATAATTTTATTTTAATTATATTTTTCCTATTTATTTTACAATTAAATAAAAACTTAAAAATATATTAAATATATCAAATCTCACAACAAATTCACATAATAAAAATCTGAAATACATCACTTAAATTAACGTGATTCAACTACAATATTGTTTTAAAAAAATAAAAACATAACTATGAAATGAAGTTTTCCACAAGCTCCAAACAACAATAAAGTACTAAATTAAGTTTCCATAAACATTAACCAAGAAGAATATATACAAGAATGTCACTGAATATCCATACATGACTTCAATTGTTTCCTACTTACAATTATATAAAATCAATTAGTACACCATAAAAAATAAGTCTTGGATATTTGAAAAAAAAAAACATAAATTATTTATATATTACCTCATAATTATAGGCTGTAATTAACTTGGCAACATATGTAGCCCATTGATCACAAAGCCGCGAAACCTCTTCCATGGTGTACTCATCAATTCCTTTAAACTTTAATTTCAAAGCAAGAAGTTATTCACAAAAATTTAAAATGTAAACTATAGCTATTCACCTAAACTCTTAAAAAAAAAAAAATCATTCACCCATTATTATTAGTACTTTTGGTGTACTCATCAATTCCTTGAAACTTTAATTTCAAAACAACAAGTTATTCACGAAAAATTAAATTGTAAACTATAGCCATTCACCTAAACTCTCCAAAAAAAAAAAAGTCATATACCCATTATTATAAGTATCTTTACTTATAGCATATAAAATACATACAATATATGATAAAAACATAACAATCAAGAAGCATATATTAGGTTTAAGGTTCAAGGTTCTTTTGAGGTGATTTATTTTATAGTGCATTAAAACAATATGATGTAATATTCTAAAAATTGTTTTCAATACTTACATTATTTTTAAGAATGTTCACGTTTGCAACAATATCTTGAATGTATTTCATCACGTAGTAGCCACATTTAAAGTTGCTAGGTTGCTTCGGACACTATAAAATAAAAATTACATAATTTAATTTTTTCTGAAATAAGCAATGATTATTTAAGTTTGTCTCGTTTTTACCTTGACGGAGACCCATTGAACATTAGCCTTTGTACCAGACTTTAAAGATTGATGTATTCTAATCCCGCTACAAGGAAGACATAACGAATGTAAGCAAATAATTAACGTAAAAAGGAAAAATAAAAGAATATGATCAAAGATAGAAATAAGAAACTTAACTGATTCACAATCTGCGTCATCTCTTCGTTAGGATTACTTCCCAAGGGATCAAGATAATAAACTGTACAACTCACCACATCAATTGCGAATAACACCCAATGGAAGCTGCACAAAATAAAACTTGTTTGAAAACATGGATTACAAGTAAAATTGTTTATACGATTAATTTACTAAATAAAGAATATAGTTAGCAAATGAAAAAGATTATACCCAGGGTTATATGGGAATACAACGATCTGTCCCAACTCTACCAAGCCTAAAAGTTTCGAAATATATTGAGACCTCTTTTCAAAGCTGACTACTGTTGGATGCAACCTCTCAAAAAGGCCAAACTGAATTGGCCTAACACTTCCATTATTCTTCATTTCCTCATACAAGTATCTAAGGAAAAATAAACGTACATAAGGTAAATTTTAATAAAGAAAAACAACATAATAGCTTCAAGTTTAATAAAACATAATCCACTCTTGTCTTACTTGATCCATAAGTTAATAGTGCAGTTTGAGACCTCTTCGAACTTGATAATTTCATCACAAATCGTTTTATCCAAGTGTATTTCCTAAATTTCACCAAACGTTGCTATATCATACCCAATCATTATCGATCGAGGCAAGGAATTCTCAATAAACATAGTAAACATATTCATATGTTCACTCGTGCCATTCTTTCTTAACTGTGTAACTGCCTGTGCATTCTTTACACACTCTTTTTTTGGCGTAAGCTTTGAAGTAACTTCATAGTCTAGCTTCTTTAGAGTCCGCATGGCAGTTGATTGGGAAATTTTAATATGAGTATTTTTTGAATTCAATAAGAAACCAGCCTATGAAATTAAAATATACAGGCACACCATTAGTAACAATACATGCATAGACATTTAGAAATAAATAAAAATAAAATAATGACATATAACATTCTCTTTACTAACCTTTCTTTTTCTAAGAGTTTGACGAGATTGTTGATCAATATCAAATTGAGCACCAGTGAAATGTTTAGGCTTAGGATAGTTAGAACTACCTATTTCAGTATTGCTGTAGGCATTCAACCTTGCATTCATGTGTTCCAATTGAGCATTCATAAATTGAAAACTCTCTTGATACATCCTTCTTTCTCTTGCCAACTCTGTAGCATCAGGAATATTGATAGGTTATAAATAGTCATACTATGTTTTGTTTAATTCCCTCATATTTTGATTGATTTTGTGCTAATTTATGGAAATTGGGTTTGATTTAATTTAGGAGATGGAACATATAGGTTATGATGAAATTTGGACAAAAAAGGCTTTATTTGGGCTTTGCAAACATGGGCCGACCATTGGCTTGAGGGAGACAGTTCTCTAGCAATCAGAATTGGAGAAGGATTCAGTTTCCTAACATTAAGAGAAAAGAAACCAAAAAGGAAACAAAAGCAATATAAAAAGAAGAGAGAGGCGTGAGAAAAAGCAACGTGGGAAGTCAAAAACGTGAGCAAAGAAATTGAGGGAGAAAAAACGGCTGCTGCAATTTATTCTTTCAAAAACAACTTTCGTTTTGTTTGACCACCATGAGTGGCTAAGGTTTTAATTCCAGTCCAAGGGTAAATCAATTCCGATTGTAATTTTGTGAGGCTTTGAACTTAATAAGAATTTCTTCAATCCAAGTAATTTTTATTTTCTTGTTCTTATTTTCTATGAATTATTTATATTGATTGAGTTGACGCCTTAATTCAATATTTATTTTTCTATCGCTAGTCATGAGTTTGTGATCCGTAATTGTCATGAATGACTGAATTGAGTAGCAAGGAGTTGGCTCATGTGTGTCTATATTGATGGCCACAATTACATAGCTTGCATGATAGACTCTAGGGAAATAAAAATACAAATTGATTAAATTGGAGTAATCTGAATTAATTGATCTTGTTTTAGTCATTCTCACTATTTTTAATGCTATCACTTAATTTGATATGGAACGATGATGCCCAGTTAAATTAGTGATAAGTATGGATTTGAGCGATTGTTTGAGTCTATTATATTAGGAGAATAATTGCTTTCTGCGGGATTTCCGATTAAGTAGACTAAGTTCTTGGATTGAGTAATTTATATTCTTGCCTATGAACAAAATTGCAATTGGATGGAATTAACACCCTTGGATTGGAAGTTTGGTAAGATTGATCTTTTCTTTACTTAATTTTAAAGTCTTGTTTTATTTTATTTTACTTTATCAAATTCGTGTTAAAGAACAAACTCAAAACCCAGAAAAACGGCTAACCGGTTTCATTAACCGGATTGCCGTTTAGTTCCAGAACCGAGAGAAGCGCAAACCGGACTGAGAAGCGCTAACCGGACTTCCGGTTTCCATTATTCGGCTGTCCGAAAAGTTCCAGAAACATCACAGATCACAACCGGTCTTCCGGTTCCCTCATCCGGTTAACCGGATAACTCCCAGAAATCTTCAATCAACAAACGGCTTACCGGTTTGAAGATCCGGTTATCCGGTTACAGGCAGAAAGGCTTGAAAATCTGTTTTTCTTGGGAAATTAATTTTGTTTTAAACTTTGAGAAATTAAATACATAGTTCTCTTGGGATTCGACCTGGTTCCACTATTTTTACAAGTTAATTTAGGTGAATCAGTATTTATTTTGAAGGGCTTCGACAACTCTGTCAAATATGAAAGTACATGGCTGGGGTTATGAATTGTCCTACTCCTTGCACCCTACTTCCATTTGGCTGCTTTTCAAGGGCTTCGCTTAAAATGTCATTTAACCCATGTGATTGAAAAATTCCTTTTTCAACTTGACTCTTCAACTCATTCTACAAAATAGGTAAATTTGAGATATTATTTGATAATAAAATTACCCTAATCAAAATAAGAAATTCAAAACAAATGGTGTCCAAATCCAATATCTACAAAAAAAAAAACATAAAAATCCTAAAAGAAACCAAAAAAATAAAAAAATATCTTAAAACTAAAAAACAACCAAGAAATAAATAAAATTTCAGGCTCGAACTTAGACCAAAATTACTTTAGCAACTTTGGATTTCATTCGTCTCATCTCAAGCTTCGAAACGGTATATTATATGCCCCAAACTGACACCTACAGCCTAAGTTATGCCTTTTGAAAGAATACAAAATAGTCTAAACCCTAGCCGCTTGGTCTCGGTTGAGACCATTATATATTCTTTCAAAAGGCATAACTTAGGCTACAGGTGTCCGTTTGGGGTATATAATATACCGTTTTGAAGCTTGGGACGAGACCAATGAAATCTAATATTGCTAAAGCGATTTCGGTCCAAGCTCGAGGCTGAAATTTTATTTCTTTCTTAGTTGTTTTTTAGTTTAGACCATTTCGTCCCCCATTTTCTTTGTTTTTTCAACCTCTCATCACTCTCTTTCTACCCATGGTTTTCTCCTCCATTTTCAATCAATTTTTTCTTTCTCAACCATTTTATGTCAAAATCAATGATTCAAATAAAATATACATGTGACTTACTATTTTCTCAGCCACTGGCATCACTGGCGAAGCATATTTGCCATCTTGGTTTACTCGCGCCATTAACCAAGCTTCACTACGATCAATCTCTCGCTCAGAAACTCCTCGCTCCTTTTTCTGACAAAAAATAAAAAATATTAATTCTGTTATATTATATATATTAGTTGGGTTTTATTGCACAATTATATCAAATTACTTATTGTACATACTTTCCTATACAACATGCCACTATATCCTGTGCTACCCAAGCGATGGTTGTACACATTTTGTGCTCTTTTTTCTTTTGCTTTCATACTTTTTTCCTACACAAATAATATAATAAAGGACAAAAGGGTTACAATTAATTTTTAGTAACTAACAACAAATAAATCAAGTAATATTAACAAACAACACACCTGAAATTCTTGAGACAAAACTTTATCAACAAAAAGTTTCCAATCTTTCTTTTTAATGCTTGGATATTCAATAGGTGGCAACTTCAATGACTTTATATCATCCTTGTATGGCATAATGAATTCTTTTGCTAGCTCACTTCTGAAGTTTCTTGATGCAACGCCCATCCATTTTAACACTTGGCTTTTGCATTTCAAGCTCAAATTGAACTTTTTCTATAAAGCAATTACATGGATTAACACCAAGTTTAAATAAGCCTAAAAGTTATATAAAATCATGAAATATACTATTAAACAATTAAATAAAACCTGAAAATGAAGCCATAGAGTTTCTTTCATTTCCAGTGGCACATGCCTCCAATCATCAAGCAAGATCGAAACTGTTTCACGTACGATTATGCCAATGTAACTTTTTAGATCATTTCTTCCCTTCCCAACTGGAACACCATACGAATTGTACTCAACTAGAGCTTCATTACTAAATTCTTCTTTTTGTAAGCCTTTCTTTTTAGTTTGTTTTCTTCTCCTTGGTCTTCCTTCGAGTTCTGGAAGAGTGAACTCATCTTTTTGAGCCATATCTCTTATAATCCTGAAAATGATTAAAACAAATAAGTATATCAATTAAATTAAAATTTTAATATAATAGTAGTGAAATATAATAAAATAAATAAATTACTCACTAAAATAGTATAAAAATGGTGTTGGAAGCTAGCTGCAAGAAAACTTTTAGTGATTTTCTAAATCAATATTTATTGAAATAGCATCACAATCTTTTCTGTTATAAATTCCTTCGTCATCCTTCTCATCCAACTCACATACTGGAAGTTTGTTGGATAATGGTGAAAATACATCCATGTCTTCACAAGTTTCCCCATTTAACTTGTAAGCTTTTTCAATCACTGAACAAACTATTGATTTACTCTTATCTACTTTGTCATTTACATAAAACGCTTGCTTTGCATGACATGCTAGAATAAAGCAGTCGGATTTATAACCGATTCGATTTAAATCAACTATAGTAAAACCTATATCATCAACACTAACTCCCTTGTTATCTACCCAATCACACTTGAAAAGTGTTTTTTTAACCATCAGATAATCAAGCTGCCAAATCCAGAACACCTTTTCGGGAACCCCTTTCCTAAATTTTTTTGAGCCATCTTTTTTTCTTTGCCACCTAGATGCTTTACAATTTGGGCATTCAGTAAGATCAGCAAATTCATTCCTATATAGAATGCAATCATTGGGACATGCATGTATTTTTTCATACTCTAAGCCTAACACTTTCATTGTTTTTTTGGCCTCATACATTGACTTAGGTAAACTATTATCATTTGGTAAAATATCAGTAAGGACTTCTAACAAAGCAGAAAACCTTTTATCGGACCACCCATAGTTTCCTTTCACATTATACAGTCTCATCAATCCAGATAGCTTTGAATGTTTTGCACCCGGATACAAAGGTTTTTCAGCATCTTCAAGCATATTTTTAAAAGAACTAGGATCTTTATCACAATGCTCATAAGCATCTTCGACCATGTCAAGTATGCCACTGTAATCATGGCATCTGAATCTTTGATTATGTTGATGGTCTTGACACTTTGTAGATGCAGAAAAATGTTCAGTTTCACCATGCCAAGTCCAAACACTATATTTTGCAAGAAAACCTTTTTCAAATAAATGATTCTTCACCTGTTGAGGAGTTTGAAACTCCATATTACAACAAAAGGTGCAAGGACATCTAATTGACATTCGGTTTTCAGCATTCAAAATGGCAAAATTTAAGAAATCAAGAATCTGCACTATACTCTGGGGACAATCTATTACACGTTATCCAAGTTCTGTCCATTTCAGATATTTTTACCTGTTCATATATTATATAGCGTCAGGCTAAGTTTAATAAATTGCATGATTAATTTTAAATATTTAAAATTATTATGATTATAGCATCAATAATAAATTCGTAATTAGAGAAAATCACTTACATCTCTTATACTATAAATCAATGCATTACCATAAAGTATAATCATTTTTCTAGTATAGTTATATTAATTTAAAGATATTAATAATAACGTATTTTTGTTTGTGAGAGTTACATGTTATGTATTAATTTGAAAATATCGACTTACAGGTAATCTCGATGAAGTTTAAATCACTGGAAAGTCATCTAATTAATGCTCCACCTATAAATTTAAGAAGATGAATTAGTAAGATGAGCCTTAATGGCTTTTTAATAAGCGGAGCAAAATTTCTAACTAATGAAGTTTATTAAATAATGATGAATTAATAAAACTAGGATTTTAGGCCTTTTTATATAATAATCCTTAATATTGTGAATTTAACAAAATAGATAAATTTGAGATATTATTTGATAATAAAATTATCCTAATCGAAATAAGAAATTCAAAACAAACGGTGTCCAAATCCGATATCTACAAAAAAACATAAAAATCCTAAAAGAAAAAAAAAAGAAAATATCTTAAAACCAAAAAACAACCAAGAAAGAAATAGAATATCAGACTCGAGCTTAAACTAGAATCGCTTTTGCAATTCTGGATTTCATTCGACTCGTCTCAAGCTTCGAAACGGTATATTATACGCCCCAAACGGACAACTGTAGCCTAAGTTATGCCCTTTGAAAGATACCCTCCTCGCAACACACAGCTATCTTAGAGACTACAAAGACTTGCAAACACTAATTTTACTAATAAATATAACTTTAATTCTATTTAATTCTACATTATTACTAAAACTAATATAATCAAACAAAAGCTAACCTTCAATGAACTACATGTCAGAGTTTGGTTAACATGTTCTACGTAGTTAATGATTAAACTCCAATAAAGCAGTTTGTATACACACTGAGAGTACCCAAGTTTCGTTGGATAGACAGTGGCTAGTCCAAGCTGTAATATTCAATTCAACTAAACCCTAAAATTGAAATAAAGAAAGTGAGTGAAATGGTAAAAAAACAAAGTAGTACCGTAATTGCAGACAACAACGACGATGTTGTAGAGTTCTACGTTCCTTCAAAATACCGATAAAGAGTGAATCATAGGCTTGATTTCTGAAAGAAGAGTTTAGATAGACAGTAATTATTCTTAGAGCTTGAAATAAGGTTAGTGAATTCCCAAATTTCGACCAGTTTATGAACTGAAGAAAGAAATGTTTAGAAGAAAGAAATGAGAGAAATGAGAGAAAATCAGATTTAGGTTTAGATTGATGAAATGAGAGAAAGAGGTTCGATTGGGATTTAGGTATTTTACTTTTGCTATTCTATTTTTTTATTAATTTTTAATGGCAAAACTTACATCTTAACCTTATATGGTTTAGTGGTCTGCGTTTCAAACTTAAGATTTCTAAGTTAGAGATCTTAGGTTTGAGTTGGTAGATTTACAAATCTTAATAAATTTTTAAATCTCTGACACTTAAGTGTCAGTGATTTTTATGTTTAATTTACTGACACTTTAGTATCAATAATTTATGATACTTATTTGTTAAAATTGAAAAATAGTACATATATATAGAATTACTGACACTTTTTACAAAGTGTCAGAAAATTAAGTGTCAGTAAATGTTATTTTTGTAGTAGTGATTCCAAATTTTATTTTTTGTTTTCATGTGTTTTTAGTTTCAGTTATGAAAGTGGTGGGTCTGGGCTTTTTTTTTTTTTTGAAAAAAAAAAAACATATGAGCTTGAGCTTCAAACAACTCTTTTGCTCCCTCATTTTGAATTGGATCCATAACTTCAGTGACTGATAGTTATGCAGAAATTTTGTTCATAACTCTTTCGCTTACTGTTTTATGCGCTGGAATCAAAGGTGTTTTATGACCATTCATGGTCGACTTCGATTGAACTTCCATTTCCGAAATGCATTATTTGTTGTCGTTTATGGCTCTACCGACCCAACTGACAATAACAAGAAACAATCAAGCTTTGACCAATATCAGGTTAACTTGAAAGTGGAGTTATCTGCACGTGTCAATATCTTAACGATATACTTGTCCAGTCTTTGATGTTTCTTACATTTTTTTGTAAGGTAACACTTGCCTTATTCTAATTATTACCAAAGCCATAATTTTTCGTTTAGTCACAGGCAGGCAGCAAATGCTCTAGTCAAAGTCCAACCCTATTCCCCGCGTCATTGAATGGCTGTAAGCTTCATTTAGGCAGGGAAATTTGAAATTAATTAGGCATGGCAAAATCTGGGTCCGGGTCCAGGTCCGGATTTAGCCTTTTCGATTCCGGACTCAAATGAGAATTCGTCTTTCTGGATCCGGATAAAAATCTAGATTTTTTTAGTGCGGGTCTGGCACGGGTTAAACTAGAAAAAATTCGGGTTTCCGGAGTCCGGATTTTAAACCCGAAAAATTTTTTTGAAACTGAACCTCTCATTTACTTTGAAAAACCCTTTATCAAACTTTTCTTGGTTCAACCTGCAAGGAATAAATGATGAAGTGATGAATATTAACTAAAGAGATTATTACCAACAAGATCACTCAACCAAAACTTCTCGAATTCACAATATTAAAAGGGAATTTTTTTTTCAAGATCCCATTTATAGTCGTTACTTGTTCTGCAATTGTCTTTGTTCATACTCCCATCAAATCACAATCCAATATCCTTCCAATAATCATAACCTAAAATCAATGAAATCACATTCGTGGGCCAACTTCTCGAAAATATCTTGAAACTGCTTGCCCGTGGCCTTGCTGGAGATTTCAATATCAAGATGGTTCTTCTTCGCCTTCTTCTTCTTTTTCTCGACTATATCGCCGTCTTTGATGATAACTATCAGCGATTTGTTCCTAGCTTTGGCGGTGAGGATGAGGAATAAAGCACGATTCACGGCGATTTGATGAGGAAATATTTAGCTTTTGGCTTTGGCTGTGCGGCTGTGAAACTGAAACTAGGGCAAGGCTGCTATTTCTCTTTTCAATTGTTTCCATTTATATTAAAAAAATAATATAAAAATAAATACATCCAGGTGCAGGTTCCAGATTTACGGGTTCCCCAAATTCGGATCCGGACCCAGATATATCCGGGTTTAAAAAATCGCATCCGGATTCCAGATTTTATTTCATGCGGTGCGGGTTAAACCCGGCACGGATTATTCGGGTTCGTCCGGGTCCAGTCCGGGTTAAATTGCCATCCCTAATTGTAAACATCCTCAAAAAAAACCCCAACGAAAAAAAACAAAGACGTTCACTTTCATATTAATTAATTTTGTGGAGAGATTCATTAATTTCCTGGGAAATCTATTTTCCTAAGTAATTAATTACTGACCACGTAGCTGCGGAAAATTTAGCAGATATTATTTTTGAAATTGCTAGTTTGACATAAACTCTCTTTAGTTGCATTAATATATTTGTTGAAAATGCTGCTTCAGATTTCCAAATCCCCATCCACATTGTTTGCATAATTGCACTGCTGCTTTTATACTTTTCATGCTCTTATTAGTTATTATTGTATATTTGGTTTGAACAAATGAAAGGAGAGGAAAGGAAGGGAGGGGAGGGGAGAAAAAAAAAAACCAAAACAATAAAATTAAAATCTTCCCTATTTTATTCTCATTTTTTCTCTCTGATTCTCCTTTCCCCCAAGAAAAAAAAAATGTAAAAAAAAACCATCATACGCTTGTTGTACATGGCACAACATCTTACACAATTTAGATCCAAATTGAAAATGACCTTGATAACTAGTCGAAAATTGCCTAAAATTTATATTATTTGTCTATCAATTATTGGCCACATAGAATTATTCTCCTAATAATTATGCGTGAGATGCCAGTAAACATGATAAAAAACAAAACATTAGATTGACTTATAAAAAAAGAACGCTAGATAAACTTATAGTGTTTAGAAAAATGATATTGAGCCACCAAAAAGACGCCACCAAATAAAAATAATAGCATATTGTGGCACTGTAACATGATCAAAAGCCTTATTTTTATCTTAAGTGCCTTCCTAATGTTCAAGTACATTGATTGTGCGGACTTTGGCACTTTCACAGGTGACGTCCTCTGGGCCGAATCTAATCTTCTATCTCTAGCATCAACCAATGGGAAATTTGGAATAAAATATATAGGGGTCGTGGGCTTAAATAATCTAATTGAGACTTAAGATCTTGAAACCGTAACTATTGAGGAACATAAGGTTTGATCTTTTTATTCAGACCATGTACGATAGTGATACGCTCAAGCAAACACTTTATTTAGATAGACTCGATACAATAATCAGAACAAGAGATCGATGAACCTAGCATCCAATATGCAACAGTATACATATACGTTGCTTTCAACACATATAACATTATATGTATGAAGTGCAAATTAAAAGAAAAAGCCAATATTAATGGACTTGGATACCATATTAATTTCTTTCCATCAGAAACAGACCCATAAATCATCGTCAGCATCACAAGAGGAAGTACTGGAAGCAGATGGAAACTGGTAATCTTGTTGGTACCCCCACAGAGGAGTTGATACCGCAAATCCAGGATCTGTATATGTTGCCTCTTGACCATAACCCTCCGCCATAGTCATGCACAAGGTATCCACAGTAAATGGCTGCTCCCAAAAATTGTGAAGTTCATCTAAGTTTTCGGATGGATGATCATAATTATTCACTTCTGAGCTCTGGATCGTGCAAATTTCTTCATAATTAGCAGAAACATAGCTGGTTGATGAAGAACAATTATCAGTAGAAAGTTGTGGGGAAGGGGAAGTGCACCCAGTAAGGACGTTTGGTGGTTTCGGAGAGTTATTGGGAACAACAGGTAAGGGATCAGCTAATAATATTTCAGGTGGATTCTGATTCTGCTTGTTAGCTTGATCAAATTCAAATATGGCTGCAGTTTGAGTTCCTTGCAAAGACTCAGCAACTGAGAGCACCTGCTGCTGGTTGTTCTTAGTTAAGCGTTTCTTACTCAAGCGAGTGTGCCAGTGATTTTTAATCTCGTTGTCTGTTCTTCCACGCAGCCTTGATGCAATAGCGGACCATCTGATGACGTGAATTCATGCACATATTAATTAGTTAATGTGTAAATTCCACAGAAGCATTATATATAATTGATCAATAATTTGCCGGAAATTTACAGAAACCCTAAATACAATTGCAGGATGCTTTTTTCTCTTCACATAACAAAATTATTGTAAATAGAATAATAAATTTAGGTGATGCAGCTGATTAATTACCTTGTTCAAGTAAAAACTGTCAGTTGACTTTAGCATCAATAAATATAAATTACAGATTTAAGAGATTGTCGCACATGGTTGAGAGTAGTTCGAGGACTAAACCAATTATTAAGATTACATTTAAAACAACCTTAAACTCTTTTGAGCGAAGTACTGAGTACAAATGATGCCATTGAGCTTCAATATGATATATATCAAAGCCAACTGAGCCTATAATTAAATTAAAGTATGTACTTGAAAGTTAATAGAAGAGAAGCTAATCATAAAGAAAGATAACGTTTAAGTATAGATGTTATATACTTGCTAAGTACCGAGTTAAGCTAAAATTTGTAATTACTTACTGATTTCCAAGTTGTTCATGCAGCTGGATTATGGTTTCATCTTCTTCTTGAGTGAAGTTTCCACGCTTAATATCTGGCCTGAGATAATTCATCCAACGAAGTCGACAACTCTTCCCACATCTCAACAAACCTACAAGAACAAAACGGAGAGGAAGATTGATTAGCTACCTAGCCGTCTAATTATTCATTTATTCTCTCATTTCAAGATAAAAATTATAGAGGTTCTCTCCTTGGTTTTTGTTTTTTTCCCTTTTTTTTCCCTCCTCCTTTGTTGTTTCTAGATATCTATGTTTATATATGTATATACCAGCATATTTTGGCATCTCACTCCAGTTCCAAATGCCGTATCTCCTAATATAAGCTATCAATTTCCGATCTTCTTCAGGAGCCCATGATCCTTTTCTCAAAGATGGCTTCTCACTGCCTTTAGCCTTCACCATCTTTCCTCTTTAGTGGAGATCTAACTCACTTTCAGCCCCTCAAAGCAGTTAATGGGGCTCGGAGATATATATATATATAGAGAGAGAGAGAGAGAGAGAGATTTTATTTTTAAATGCCTAACTCCTTCAATGACGACGAAGCACACGTATTCTCAGCAGAGAGGGTCCATCCCAATGTATAGATTGCTACCTGGTGGAGGCCATTATGCTGCTTATTTGGATTATGTATGTCACAAATTTCCTCAGATCAATTTTGACTAGTAAACACTCAATAAAAGTATTCGGAAGGCAATAAAAGAAGGCTCTTTGCTTTATATAGAAAAACAATAAATTTACTTTCTAGATCCTAATAGAATCCATAAAAGCCCTCGAGACTTTATTGTTTAGTGCTCACCATATCAATCTCCCTTTGTTTTTTTTTTTTTTGCGATTTAGATATTTTAATATATTTTTTCTTCACTTATTATTTAATAAAAATAATTATTTTGACTTAGTTATTCTTAGTGAAAGTGATATAGAGATAAAGTATATATTACATTAATAATTAATCAGTGGAGCATTATCTAATATATAGAGATTGATAAGATATATATATAGTATAGTATAGAGAGGTTTTATTATAATAGAGTTTTCAATTTTCTATCAAGAATATCTCTAAATCAATATTAAAAAACAATCTATTAACACAATTTTACAGTTAAGTTACTGTTGACGTCTAAAATTCAATTTTAGAAAAGCAATCGGTCATTTTAAATAGAGTTAAGGACTTATTTTATCAAATACATATTTTTTTTCCCTCTTTTAAATGCACAAGCATTCACACAAAATATATATTTTCAGGATCTTAAAAGATTTAAAAATTTTGAAAGTTTTAAACCGAACTTTAAAAGATTACAGTTTAAGCTTTTTAAACCATGCGATTTTAAAAACTTTCCGAACTTTCCCGCACTTTAAAATTCTGGATTTGAACATTTATATATATATTAAATATATACTTGAGTAGATCCGATCAAATTAAATTCCTAAGTCCGCCCATGATAAGCTTTGGCATTCGCTCACCACGTCATTAGATAGACTGTACACAAGTTGATAAACAAATTGGAACAATAGCATATTCATACCACCCTGAGGCTGAGCTAAAGCCTACGCAAGCGAGACCGATGAACTCGTAGAAATAGGGCAACAGGAGCTACTTCCTAAGTAAGCCATTAAACATTACAAATCTAGCACATCCAACGCCCTTCTAAAGAGACCATCGAAATCTGTTGTAAAATTCTTGCTAAAAAAACGCGTAGACGTGATGGACAAGGAAATTGGAAGATGAATTTGTCTCTGAATTTTTAAAAGACAATTGTGATTTGATAATTCCTAAGTTGAGATAGATGCTTATCAGAAGCTCCTGTGGTATTGGTCTTAGTACTTTTTGGTCCGCAATAATTTCTTTCGTTCAATTTCCAACCCAAAAAGCTGCAATGAGTAAACCGAGTACTGATGAACCTTCGAAGGCGGGGGCGGGGGGGTATTGGTCTACATTCTCTACATGAGCAATTTGGAATCCAAGGTCAGCTTCATAAGCGTGTGTTCAACTATTTCATTACTTTAAAAGTTGTTAACTAATTATAATTAACTCCACCAAGGACTCCGTCAACATGATTATTGATTCATTAAATTTTAATTTTACCCACATGTTAATAGACTGTGAGGATGGCTGGCATGGTGCCTGGTGGTGACGTAGGGTCACCTTAGGTCAGCAGCTTCGTACTGCGTGAAAGTAATTAATTTGGGAAAGAAAAAGGGTATCAAGTCATTTTTTATAAGCAAGTTGGTAAATAAAAAAAGGATTAAGAACTTAATCCAATATAATGAAATTGGAAGAATACAAAAATAAACAATTTAATGTTCTTGTGCATTGTGACCCACGGTGAGGGAAAGAATAATTTTTTCTTTTAAAAAGACAAGCTGGCAACTTCATTTTCTGATGGGGTGGCAGACTGGCTGACTTCCATTGCTTGTGTTTCATTTTATATATAAGAAGATCAAATTTTGTCTGACGGTCTATAATTAATTAAGAGCCGATTAAAGAAGATCGATAGAAACTTCGATTTATCATTAACTTTTATCAAATCATTCACACTTGAGTGAAGTTGTTTATGACTATTGGCGACGATTGTCACTTGAATTATATTGTGGATTTACGAGTAAGTTTCCACGAAGATGAAAATAACATTTTGAAGACCGCGTAGTAACGACAGGAAGAGCGTTTATCACATGCTTATATTCAATGCATGGCAACAAATTTTCTAGTAAGCTTGGGTAGAAAAAAAGCTCTAGTCAAAGTTCAACCCCTCGTGATTGAAAGACTGGCCCCATTATTTGGCTTAGAAAACTAAGTGAACCTGGTATTCGTTCATACATACTACGAAGAATTAAATATTTTTTGTTCTAAATTTATAACAGTCGCGATATTCTCACAACAGTTTGCACAAAGGTTTGCACAAAACGGTGCGTTTTGTGCAACCTTTAAATGCAAACCTTCATACGTGCATCAAACAACAACACACACGTATGAGCTTGGCGACATCTTTTTCCATTACCAGTTTTCCTTCTTTCACAGCAGCGTGCGAAGCTCTCCGATCTATCCACACAAATCCGGCAAGCTCATCCTCCTCGCTGCAATCGCGACCCAGCAACAACAAAAACCCACAACATCTTTTTCCCACTCCCGTTTTCCTTCTTTCCAAGCAGCGTACGAAGTATTCCGATCTATCTACACAATAAATCCGGCAAGCTCATCCTCCTCCCAGCAACAAACTCCTAGCAGTTTATCCCGTCTCCACGCACCGTCACTCTCAACTTTGTTTTCACCTATTCTCTCGACGCCATTCTCCCTCACTCTCTGGGCTTCATGCTCCCTCATTCTCGCTAGATCTGTTTTGCCACACTCTCTCGGCTCCATTCTCGGTGGCTTCATCCTCCTCACTATCTCGACTTTGATCTCCTCAATCTCGATCTGGTGCATCACTCTCTCTCCCAACACAACCGAATTAATCTGAGCTTGTTAAGGTCAGTGTTCAATTTCTTGCTTTCTTTTGTAATTAATTGAAGATTAATTAGTATGCTTCTTAGGTTATGGATTGATTTTGAATGGGTATGAATTGATTTTAATTGGTTATTATTATTGTTGAAGATATAGTGATTGTCGGATTTGTTGTTGTTATTGATTTTGAATGTGTATGGATTGATTTTGAATGGCTGTGTGCTTTGGGTATGCTTTGGTTATTGTTATTATTTGTGGCCACCATTCGAATTCGTGAAGTGGCTGTGTGCTTTGGGTATATGTAGTGGGTGTGTAGTGGGTGCTGCTATAATTTGAATGGTGGCAATGGCTTGGAGTCAATTTGATTTGGTTGCAAATGTGAAAGATATTTGGTTGCAAATGTAAATTTATCAGTCGGATGTTTGGATTGAATATGAGTGTTGTGGCTGTTAGTTCTCGGGCATGTATTGCTTAATGCCTACTAAATATTATGGCTGTTTTTTCCTCTGCATTTTTTAGTAGCTAGTGTGTCCTATTTTTTCCCCTCCAGCTGCTAAAGGCTCACTTACTGTTATGCCTTTTTTTCCCCCCCTTTTCAGTTGCTTAAATTGGTTGGATATTTTCTATCACAATGGCCTCTAGCATGAGTGAAGTTCCAAATCCACGTATAAGAACTTGTGAAAAGTGCTGCAATGATAAGATATTACGAACTTCGCGTACAAGAGAGAATCCGAATCGAAAGTTTTGGAAGTGCAAAGGATGTGGGGCATTTGAATGGGATGATGATCGGAAGAACAGTGAATCTAATGAGTTTCGAGGGGTGGAAGATCGAAATACTAGCGAGAATAAAATTGATCTCTTACTAGGAGAAGTTCGCAAGCTGGGCTATCAAATAGAATGTGTTTCTCTTAAATTTGAATTGTTAGAAAGAGAACTTGAACGAAGCTCGCAACCAAGTGTTATTGTAAAATATGTACCCCAAATAATTATATCTATTTTAATATGTATTGTATTTAAATTGTATATTTAACTAATGTATTAACTTCTCTTATTTGCAATGAAAATTATGTTTATGGTTGAACATATTACTTTCTATTATTTGCCACTTTAATTTGAAAATTAAGTTTAGGAAAATTAAGGGCCCGTTTAGGAAAATTAAGCGATTACATGCTTGCTGCCCAAAAACGGACAACCGGTAAGGGAAACCGGTCTGCCGAATTCGTGATTTGTGGTTGCTGTCCATAACCGGATAACCGGTTAGCAAATCCGGAATGCCGTTTGCAAGAGGAAGCTATTACATGCTTGCTGCCCAAAAACGGACAACCGATAAGGGAAACCGGTCCGCCGAATTCGTGATTTGTGGTTGCTGTCCATAACCGGATAACCGGTTAGCAAATCCGGAATGCCGTTTGCAAGATGAAGCTATTACATGCTTGATGCCCAAAAACGGACAACCGATAAGGGAAACCGGTCCACCGAATTCGTGATTTGTGGTTGCTGTCCATAACCGGATAACCGGTTAGCAAATCCGGAATGCCGTTTGCAAGAGGAAGCTATTACATGCTTGCTGCCTAAAACCGGACAACCGTTTTCTCCAAACCGGTAAGCCGAATGCATGTTATTTTGATTGCTGCCAAAAACCGGTTAACCGGTTATCTAACCGGTAAACCGAATTGTCAAATACATGCTTGCTGCCTCAAACCGGGTAGCCGTTTATCTCCATCCGGAAGATCGGTTTCGTGAATAATAAAATACCGTTTCCTTCCTTTGTAGATTTCCTTCAAAAATCCATCATTCCCACATGTTTTTTATGCAAATTGTTCCATTCAAATTGTTCCTCATCTAAACTTGTCTATAAAATCATCTCTGAAATATGTGTTGTTATGCTTGTTAGCTCCATATTCATAATACATTAACATTCATTTTGTGAAAAACATTATGTTATTGAAATATACTAGTTAAGAAAACAATTGTCCTCAGTCAAATATATGATTCTCCATAATAAAAACACAAGTATGATAGCAAACATAGGATTCTCTATAATTAAAACATAAGTATAATGCTAATTTCTAAAATCGTGTTGAAACTCCGAATTAGCTCCATATTCATTAGCTTGCTGAAAGAGTAACTGCTGAAACTGTCCATGCTGTTGGAGTTGTGGGTGCTGTTGTAGATGTGGGTGCTGCTATAAAAAATCAAACATTATGTTATAAGAATATTCCAAAATTGGATAATAATAATTCTCCATAATTATATAATAATGAGAAATATAATAGATAAAATAAATGAAAAAAATTATATATATGGTTTAAAACTTACATTATAGTAGTCCGCAAATCCATATGGGTATATACTCGTTTCAATATCACTTCCTCCAACGTTTTGAAGTGTCTACATAAGTTCCACAATATATTTCAAAATATGTAAGGATTAAGTTATGAAAATTAAGAAAATGGATAAAAATCCGGCCTCACTTACTGCTGCTATATTGCTTCCTTGTGGAACTACAGCAGACACTTGAGAAGATAATATATGGTCTGCATCTGAACGTGTTGAATTCTTTTTAGATTTGGTAGACCTTGTTGACTTTTTTCTTTGACAAGGTGGGCGACCTTTCCGACGCCTCACGTACTCCCTCAGCTGCATTTGTTGAAATTCCCATGTTATTACTACAACTTCCTTGACCTGAAATGCCCGCGCTGCTACCTCCGCATTGAATTGGCTTTGGTAGATCTTTCCGTACATCCTCAATCCAATTCAAAACAAGATTAGAACTCTCAACATTTGTTGCAGCCATGCTTGCAACTTCCGCAAAACTAACACACATCTTCTTATACCGCTTTTGCTCATCTGTGCAACTGTGCAACTCATGACTTGTTTTTACCCTACTATGGCATCTCCACACATCTTTTCTCCATCGTCGTAGGATGTACTTTTCTGGAAGTACTTCCGTGTCATTACGTATCATGATTATTATGGCATGCCTGCAAAGAATTCCCCTAAATGGGAACATTGAACAACTGCAACTGATCTCACCTTTATCTTTTTCAAAATGTACTTCAAAAAAAATTCTTTTCTTAAACTCTCCAAGTTTAACATCTTCTCTGACTATATGTTCACAACCCATTGAATTAAGCAATACATCTTTCTAGTCAACTCTTTACGAAACTCACGAAACTTTAAAATGGTGTACACATCTCGAACTTGCTTCTCCATCTCGTAAGATGTTACACATGGCATTTGTGAAAGACACGGCATCTTCTTGACTTCTTTGTGAACTTTACTCTTTAATGCATCAGACCGCTTCTACAAAGCCTTCAATGTGGTTTTTGAGTTAACGTAACCATCAAAAAATGCATTCATGCTCTCGCTCCGTTGAGTAGTTGACATTCCAGCCCAAAAACTATCCTTCAGGTAACATGGTACCCAATGGTGTCTCTCATTATACAGGCCCTGTAGCCAATCATTACCCCCCAAATCATATTCTACAGTCATTCGGTGCCAAATTTCCTCGAACTCATAGGCTCGTGAATCATAAACAGCACAATGCAACATATCACTAATGTCACGATATTGTTTATAGGCCCCCCAGCTTATCCGGAATCTTCTTAAGTATATGCCACAAACACCACCGATGCCGAGTATTTGGAAAGACATCCGCAATTGCAATTTTCATGGCCTTGTCTTGGTCTGTAATAATTCCAATAGGAGCGGAATTAGACATGCATGATAGCCACGTTCTAAATAACCACGTGAATGTCTCAACATCCTCATGTGAAATCAATCCACATCCAAATAAAATGGAATGACCATGATGATTTACTCCCACAAATGGAGCGAATGGCATGTCATACTTATTCGTAAGGTATGTAGTGTCAAAAGTGACAACATCTCCAAACTCTTTATATGCTTCCCTATTCCTTGGCTCAGCCCAAAATACATTTTTCAATCGACCCTCATCATCCACTTGCATACTAAAAAAAAACCTATTGTCTTCTGACTGCACTCTCATAAAATAATTTTGAAGAGCAGCAGCATCCCCATCCCCAAGCCGTAGCAGTCTTTCTTTTTGGATATGATTTCTCTGATCTCTTCTGTGAATGTCACATTTTCATAGCCTCCAGCCTCAATAACAAGTGACTGATAATTTTGGGACAATCTAATCCCTGCTCTATCATTTACATCAAGCTTCTTTTTCGCATATGAACTAAGGTTGCGATTGCATCGGAAAAACTTAGACTTGGTTGGAGTTAACAATGTATGGTTGTGTTCAAGATTTAAAACTCGAATCCTCCACTTTCCGTCTTCCTCTAATCCACCTCCCAATTTAGCATTGCAACCTATTTTTGCATTAGGTTGGGGCCTGAGCGGATTACTAGATTTGCTTCTTGTTGAACCATTTCGCCCACAAACATAACTCACATGTCGTATCATCCCATCAATGCTCTTACTACTACTTCTCAGCATAACTGGAAACCCTTTTCTTTTACCATATTCCCTGTAATAACTATACATTTCAATCTCACTGTCGAATGACATCCCAATTATTGGCTCATCATCCTCATCCAGTAAGTTGTCATCCTCAATTTGCTCAAACTCTTCAACTTCAGTGCTTTTTTCCATATTCTCTATTCGTACAAATTGAGTATATTTCATATTAATCAACTGAATATATTTTACATTACTCATGATAAGAACAAAATTCAGATAATTATAACCAAGACAGTCAACATTAATCGCCAAGTTAATATATGCTCTGTAAAATAACAATAACCAACAACCCAAAGCTCAATATATGACATCTAATATACTCAAAAATTTAAATATAACAAATAAAGAACTAAACAGAACATAATTGCTCGAAGGTTCTAACACAAATTACGGCAAATTTCCACAAAAAATAAGGTTCCACAAATTACGGCAAATAAATAAGTCCACTGAAGAAACACGCTATTAATATTTAATTAATTACAAAATACGCAATAAATTCAACACTGACCTTAACAAAGCTTCGTTAATTCAGTTGGGTTGGGGTAGAAAGAGTGATGCAACTGAGCTCGAAGACTGCGGGAGATCAAAGCCGAGACAATGAGGGAGACCAAGCCAGAACGAGAATGAGAGTGAGGACGGTGCCGAGATAAAGAGGGAGGGAGAACGAAACTATTGCTGTTTGGTTTTCGTTGCTCTGTGATTTTTTAAGGAGAACGAAGCTTTTGCTGTTTGGTGTTCGCTTCTCTGTGCGTTTTTGTTGTTGCTGGGTCGCGATTGTAGCGAGGAGGATGATTTTGTGTGGATGATTTTTGTTGTTGCCGGATTTGTGTGGATAGATCGGAGAGCTTCGTCGTTCGCTGCTGTTCATTGATTTTGAATGGATAATGGAAAAGGAAAATGATGGTAAGCAAATACGTGTGTGTTGTTGTGCACGTATGAAGGTTTGCATTTAAAGGTTTGCACAAAACGCACCGTTTTGTGCAGACCTCTGTGAGACCATCATTTTCCATTTTCTAAAGGCTTTTTTGGGGATGGAGAGTGACTCTTTTTGTTTCACTGTTAATGACAAGTTGAAAGTACATTGAGGTGGCCAATAATGTATTAATTTCTCCTGAATGTAATATGCGAAAGGGTAGTGCATGTAAATGCGACCTCAAATTTGGCTTGAAATTGGAATGCACGCTCCCCGTTCCTGCAAAGACCAGTCACTTTATGACTAGGACCATCGATTGATCCGTCTGTTCGTAGCAGTGAAACTTATCATGTCTATTACCAATTTCTTCAATAGCATGAGAATTCCGGAGGAAAATTGCGTTTCCATGATTGCTTTTCAATTCACTCCGAAACTCAATAGTAGAATTTTACTTTAGTTTGTCCTGTCCATGAACCCGCCATCCTCTTCTAGGAGTTTGTTGATCACATTTTTGGTCTTAATTCATAACCTCATCTACCCCAAGGTCAGAAGGGTCTATAATACAATCCGAAATTCGACTCTCACTTAATACTAAAAAAATATTTAATCCATTCCAAATGACTCGAGACAAGTAAACTCCTACCCAATTTTACTGGAAGGAAAATCATTCCAGTAAAATCAAGTCATGACGATAGAGCAATGAAGAAGCCAACGTGTCATGAAGATAAATGAACAAACGCCAAACCAACATTTGAAGCCTTATCATCACAAATAAAAACTAAGTGCGTGTGAACGCAAACAAATCAATCTATATACAACTATTCAACAGAAACTTTCAGGAGACTCAGCTTTGTTCCAAAATGGAATACATATTTAAGTTTCAAATCAACCAGGAAGAAAGGAGCGTAGCTGAAACTTTTGGCAAACAACTACACGTCAAGGTTGACCTTAATAAATACAATTTTTCTACTATGTACAAGGACTTGAAGTATATCCATCAAGAGTTTGAACAGGTAAGCATCTGGATTTGCAAATGCAGGGCGGTAATCTGACAGCCAAGGCTATATTCTTTCCCTTTGTTGGCTGCTACTAACTCTTGGACATGAATCATCAGTCGATGGAGCCAGTACAATATTGCTCCCTCAGCAAAGAAATGGGAAGTCAGTACTTTTGCATACGGCAGCAGCCATGGAGGGATAAACAGAGCGATTATTGAAATTCACAGCTTCTCTGGCTCAAGGGTGATCACCACATCTCTACTCTTTTGCATGAGGCAGCGTTCGGGGCACTTCGTTGAGACAGGTGGTTGGTGCAGCTTAAAGAAGTCTCTATTCCCCTCACTATAGCTGCCTATGCATATCGTATCACCCCTGCCATGCCAAGTGCCATCTTGAACATTGTTCATCTCCAAAGTTCTAGCTTCCTGCTCATAATTAAAGCATACTTGTTATCAATTTTCAGATATATGAACTGTTTGACCAAGTTTCATCGAAGTCGCATTTACATTTTCTATAAAATGACGTCATATCCTCACTTCTAAAAGTTTGCAGTGCCATTTAAACAAGAAACGAGATTTCCGCGATTAAGGGAATGCACAGAATATACCTGGCATAATGTGCAGCAAGGGCAGACAAGATGATAGATGCAGTCATCCATAGAACTATCACTCCCCTGAAAACAATCAAATTTTCCATTAAAACAAGAAGAGAGATTTCGACACATATCAAATGCAACAAATACTATTAATCAAAAGGCGTAAGATTCAGAAAGTGCATCAGTCATTAGATAAGAATTCTAGCAAGGTTCAACTCATCAAAAGATTCTCAAAATTGAAATATGGAAGAGCGATGAGAGGTAGGATTATCACAGTAAAAGACTCAACAAAGGTTTGGCCCTAAATAAAATATTTGTCCACAGGTTCGGCAGAAGCCATGTTACTCATTCATGTTAACAATGAAGATAATTGAACAAGGACCAAACTCTTCCAATGATACAACCGAATTATAAGACATAAGAGAATGTACTCAAAACTTTGAAACTTCTAAACGATATATTAGAATTGGTGACTTTAAACTCTACATACAAGGCTCCACTAACAAATGTATGAGGTAAACTGATCAGGAAAGTGAAAGCCAGAAGAAGACTAGACGACCTTATGCACATTTTTAAAAACCCATAAATAAATAAAAGGCTGAACAAAGGCAACAAAGAACACAGAAGTGCTTGGACAATATATGCAACTTGCGGAAATGACTGTTAGGGATAATATCCCACATTGACTGGGAATGAATCTTGCCTTCCTCAAACTCTTGAACTAACTTTTGGGTTACAACATCCCTTTGATATGTAAAACTCATTATGAACCAGTGCATGATTAAAATATGGAACAAAAAACTGAATAAAAAGAAGAGGAAAAGTACATAACTAGTGCACACAACATACTAATGCTGAAGCATCATCGACAAGCTCACCAAAATATTAAATTTCTTTCTCATCTGAGTTCGCAAAAATCCCAAGTACCCTCCTATAGAAATGGAGAAGGCCACAGCCAAATACAAAAAGCAATGCCGCCTAGTGACGATGAAAGCGATGAAATTCATAATGGCACCAATGGCCAGAATGAAATAAGCGGATCCCTGAAAATTTTCAATAAGAAACCCAGGGTTTGACTAAATTAGCTTCATAAACAATAACATCAAATTCTGCAACTCTCAAGTGCTAGAGAACAAGTATAAAAATATATCAAAGACGATAATATTTGCATTCTCCAAAAGCTGCAAGATTTACCTGAACAAAACAATAACCAAAACCAGCCCGTCTCATGTTCTTCCCGAACCGGTAGCATGGACAGCTGCAACACCAATGACACTGTTATTCACACCGTTATTCATAAGCACAATTAATTTTTTTTGGCTAAAATACACGTAATGATTTTTGCCCAAAAGTTTCTAGCTTTCTGTAGAAGCAGTCAATAGATGATATTCAAATTAGCAATTTCAGGTGCCTTTGTAGAAAGCGATTTTAATTTTACTCCTGAAGCCCCATATCTAAAGAAGCGCACCAAACACGCCCTAATTAATACATTTCTATAAATTATTAAAAAAATTCATCAAATTACAAGAATTATTCAATAAAAAAATCCACCTACGAGCTACCTGCCTTAAAACACAAAATTTTTGTTTTAATTACTGTCTCGGGTCTAATTAATTCGGGAAAAATAAAAATCATTTAGAGAAAACAAAAGCAAATATCCAAAGAAAGAAGCAACAGACAAACCAGGCGGATTGGAGAGCGATGGGACGGTCATCGAAACAGTCAAGGACTTCACCTTCCCACATCCTCAAAACGGTGCCGAATTCACCTCCGTCCATGCCAACGTCCGCGCCGTCACCCTCCGGTGTCCTCCATTTCCCCTGGGTTTGCAACGCCACCGTCGAACACAGCACGTCGAAATTTACTACCGCCATCCCTTCGAGCAAGCTCTCCTCCTCTTCACCACCCGCCTTCTCTTGCTGCCTGTCCATTTCCGCCATCAATACGCCGTCGTCGTCTCCCTTCGTTCGCGGTTTCAAACGATCCCCTTCGGCTAATTGAAAACGAGCCTGCTGTTGTTTATTTATTTCTCGAAAAAGTGTTAATGTGCTTTTATAATTCTCGCGTTTTCCGTGTTTTCAAATAATAATGGTGGGTTCGCTTTATTTGGAGTTCAGCCAGGGGAGGGATGGTGACGACGAATTCGTGTGTTAGGGAGTTCGGCCGATGGCGGGCAATTAATGATGGAGAGTGGGGCCCAGTGCGGCTCACTAACTGACGATACAGCTGTTGCCACGTTGGATCTCAAATATAGGAGAGGATCACTACTAATACAATACAATCGCCACTGCCCGTGATTATTGAACAAATAATTAACGCTCTAAACTAATATAAGAATCTCCCAAATGGGGGGGAAAAAAAAAGTATTATCTTTGGAGGATCTATTAACAGCCGCTGAAGGTTGCAACCGCCGTTTATTAGCCTAAAAATTCGGGTTCGTGTTCAGAACAATATTCACATTTAAACTGCTGTTGAAGTTAGGTTATCTATCTTTAAAAAGTATCTATAATTAAAGTTAGGTGTCATGATAAGAATAGAAGATAATGATAATAATAATAATACTGGTAGGCTTTGGAATATTATTAAGAAACGAAAAGGATGATCTTCAGTTGGTTTCGACTTGGAGCGGACAGCAGTGTCAACCGGAAAGCTGGGTGGCGGGACCCGCGTGGCTCGTATGTGATTTTATCGGTATATCCTTTTCCGCGGTGTTTATTTTTTTATTATTATTATACATTATACTATTATACAATATATATTATATTATGATTTATAATATAAAATATTTATAAAAATTTACATCAATTCTTATGTCTCTAATATTCGAGAGATGTCTACTTCACTCACATTTCGAAAGAAAAAAAACTATTTTCACTCAAATCGAGATATGTCTACCCCACTCACATTTCGAAAGGGAGAATACTACTCATATTACATGAGATTATAACTGATATTTACAAAAGTTTACATCAATTCTTATGTCTCTAATATTCGAGAAATATCTACTTTCGAAAGGGAGAAGACTACCTTCACTCAAATCGAGGGATGTCTACTCCACTCACATTTCGAAAGGGAGAAGACTACTCATATTACATGAGATTATAACTGATATTTACAAAAGTTTACATCAATTCTTATGTCTCTAATATTCAAGAGATATCTACTTCACTCACATTTTGAAAGGGAGAAGACTACATTCACTCAAATCGAGGGATATCTACTCCACTCATATTTCGAAAGGGAGAAGGCTAACTTCACTCAAATTGAGGAAGAAAATTAAACCCCCACAATGCGTTGTAGGGGTTCGAACTCATCAACTCACAATTGTGAGGTCATGAGTTCTCACAACCGGGCTAAAGCCCAATGGCTTGTTGAAACCATATTATTATTATTATTCCCGTTAGTTTTGTATCACTCTTATCTAAAATATCAACCACCCCACGTGCAAAAAGCCATTTTGTTGCAAGTTGATTAGTGAGAGAGTATGGTTTTTTTTAAAAAAAATTGAAATTACTTAAATAATTAGATATAAAATAATTTATTTATTTTTTAAAAAAATTCATTTAAATAGTTAAATTATTTTTGTTTTAATAAAAAATTTTAAATCCAGCTCATTTCATAATTTATACTTTAAATAATTAAATTGTTTTAGAAAATTGTAGGAATTTAGAGTGATGGAGATAGAAAATATTTAATAAAAAAATTACTTAACATTTTAAAATTTATATGCATTTTATAAATTAAAACCTAAAAGAAATACTTATTTTTAGGATGAAATTTTATGAGAAACATGGTTAATTTTAATATATGGACTTATATTTTATAAATTAAATTAAAGTATTTTAAGAAATAAAATTAAAAATAGGGTGTTATAAGGATATTGGAAGGGTGTCAAAAGCTCAACTCTCTTGAAAATCATCCATGTTTCTACTTTGCCTGCGACAAATTGCAAACACCCACCCCAAGTTTGGAACCAGGTCATGCCAGCAAAGACACTTGGAGTCTCATATCTTACGCCTTATTTAAAATTGAAGTGTTTTATTTTTTAAGTTATAATTAGTGTGCAATAAAATTAGTAGCCTTAAAAAAAAATTATCACGTATTGGATAAATATAATAACTGTTGGAGTCAAAATTAGTGATATTCGCACATATAACTTTAAAAAATTTTAAAATTTGTATTAATATATATATATATATATTTAAATTTCAAAATTTTATTCAGTAATTGTAGTTATTAAAAAAAATGGAAAAAGCAAGTAGTTTGGATAGTGGCTTTTACTGCCAGCGATGTTGTCGAAAAAATTAAAAAGTATCATTTCGCAATACATCAAATACCATTTGCTTCGATTTCTTGCGATCTATCCAATGGTAGTATTATCGGCATCAAAGGAGTAATAGAAAAGCCACAATCGCCGGATAAACTCACGGTTACACTGTAACGCCACCGTGAAAAAGCAACGAGTTACCATGCACCACTTAGTAATTCAAAGAGTGCGTCAAACTGGAACCCATATTTAGTTGGTGGTGTACCGTAAATCACCACCACTTGACGGCGGTGTTACGAAGCAACAGCTACGAATTTGGCTGGCCAGCCAACAATTGTGCCTTCTTTGCTGCTCCATTGACGTCGATGATCCCACCATAGAAAAAATTACAAGAACCAGAGTTCAACGATATTGAATGTGCTGTCACGGGCAAATTTTGATTTTTCTAGCAAGTCGCCGACTGTTGATTTACTATTTTTATAAATATTATAATTAAATTAATATTCATTAAATACAATAAATTACAACTTATTGAGATATAACTATACTACTAAAAGTAATAAGGGTAATATGGCTATTTCCCTCTGTATAGTGGATTGAAAATACTGGCTGGGGAAACACTGGGCAGGTGAGCTCAGCAGCTCAGCCGCCACACGTTAGTCTGAAACGCGACCGCAGTCAAGGATGCAAAGAATCATGAACTTGTGGTCGCAATCAAGAGTTCAAGACATGACATTCGTTGACTGTACTGTATTTGACGATTCCTTTCAAAATTAGATACTTCCTATTTTCCTTACTCGGACCCAGTCACTACTTTAATAAGTACTTTTTGAATTCTATTTCCCTGGTCCATTTAACTTACATTTTGGGAGTTTTGGTTGCTGTTCCCTTCTATCTTCAAATTCACAGCCTCACAGGATAGGCAATAACCTTTACGCTGGTTTTGCCGCCGCATAAAATAATCATGCAGGATGCAGCCGACAGCAAAATAATGAAGCCATCTCACACAAGGTTGAATTTTCCAACAGAGAAAAACCTCATGCAAGCAAGCAAACACGGGGAGATGAAGCAATCTTAGCCACCAACCCGACAGCAGCACAAAACTATTGGCAAGAATTTGGGTAAGATATCATCGACAAAAGATTCCAGGAGTAAATTGCTCACATCTAATCATCAGTTTGAATTGCACCAGAAACATTTTATAATGTAATATAACTGCAACACATGAAGATAATTGCACAAGAAACATATTTATAATGTAACAAAACTGCAACACATGAAGAATGCTAATTTAAAATACATTATCAGGGGCCATTGAGTCCAATTTTTTGACCTTTTTCCCCCTATTTTGGCCAAAGAGCAATTCACACACAATTGAATTAGCAAAAAGTGTTATGTCTTGGCTGCAGGTCTCACCAGCCCCAATCCTGAACCACTACCCAAATGCTTGAAGTCTCTTGCTTCCAGTCGATCACCATGGCCAGCAAACCCTGTCCCTCCTTTTTCCACAGTCACCAGGTTTCTCTCTTTACATGGCTTATTGCACACCAAACAAACCTTATCAACGGCCATAAACTTGTCAGCACATTTCTTGCAGAAGATATGCCCACAAGAGCTAAGGGCCACGAGGGACAATGTGTTGGTCAAGGTAACCTTGCAGCTGGGGCAGATAAAAGACTTATCATTTGAACAGGATTTCTTTTCTTCACTCTTGTCTTCAGTGAAATAGACAGGGAAGAGGGATTTCAGCTTCAGTTTTTCCTTGCCTTCTGGACATATTGTGCTAGAGGAAGGGGCCTCAACCTTAGCAGGAGCCTCAGGGGTAGCAGAAGGCAGCCAAAATGCTTTCATTGTTCGGAGGGCTTCCTCTTCGTAAGATGTGACTTTCACACTATTTGCCCCATGGAAGCCATTCTTGTCTTGGCTATGATTTCTATCATTGTACTGTGGCACAGCGCCATGATTTTGCTGATCAAATGCATCAAGCTCCCTGGCTTTCTGCAACATCAACCTCTCTTCTTCCTCTTCCTTCTCCTGCTTCTGCTGAGCCGCATGGGCAACTAGCTTTCTGCCAGGAAAAGGGAAAATAAGCTCTTTGGCATGGAATTCACAAGATACTAGGAAAACTAAGCAGACTGCTCATTAAAATATTAACAAATAGGAAATCAAGAAATGTGTAGAATGTTCTACTTCCTTTGTTCTCTTTCAGAAAACTACCGCACGAGGGACGAGTACATGGCAGCTATTGCATAAGCATTCAACTAAACAACCAGAAATTTTATTTTTCCCTCTAAAATATATGTTCCATTACAGTGCAATTGTCATTTATAAATAACTCAGATTTCCAACAAAAGGCCCAGCAGAAGCAGAAGTTTAAATGAAGATTCTCGATTGAAGTAAACCAAATTATATGTTCCTAAAAGGTAAGGAGAAACAGAGACTGGAAACTGTTAGGATACTTTGGAACAAACTTTGGAATGAGTTTCCCAAGCTTCCACCAACAACAGGCAAGTGCTACCCCGGCAAACAATTCTTAAAAGATCTACACAAACCAAAAACTGATATCACAATAGCCAACAAACATACATGAAAAGGAGAAGAATTATTTGATTAAAAAAAACATATGAAGATCTATGCCAAAAACACTAATTTTCTAAATGTACAACACAATTAAGAGCATAAAAACTTCAAATCAATCATCACTTCGTATACACATGGTAACAAGTGAAAAATATAGATGAGTAAACCTTTAGAGTAAAAGAACATTGCACATGATTTCAAAGTGATCCAAGATTAAACAAGATAGCAGATCACTTGTCATGTACCAATATCTTATTGAGTAATTCCACTATTACAAATTGCAAACAAATAATTGATTGTCTTTAGTTCTCCAAAAAGCCTTCCCCTGTTCAGTGGTTGATTGGACCGCAACTTCATACACCCAATCTAATAGAATCCAATGAATATAGCATTTCTTGAACCAATTCAGTGGAAAATACGAAATTGTGACTTCCATGCTTAATCTGTTTCCCCGGCATAAATCACTAGCATACATAGCCTGATTTTAAGTTACAGTAGTTAACAGCATATGCTAACGTTCAAACTAGTTGCATCGGATTTAGACATAATAAGCACGTTTGTTAACTTGTATGCTGCTAACAATTCTACTTTATGATTTGATCATTCCAATTACCATTATCTGTTTTAAGATTCACATTGAGGGGCTCCATAGTATGATTTGATTTTCATTATATTCACAAGAAATACAATTGAGTTTTGTGCCTACGACCTCCACTGTACCCAATCAGGTATAGCTGTGTCGGAATTTTAAATCTTGTACATAAAAAAAAAAATCGTAAAAATTATTAAAAGAAAATGAAAAATAGAAAGATGGAGTCATGGCAGAAGGCAAGCAAACCTTTGAATGTCTTTTTTCTGGGATAGAAGGCACTCGAGAATGCATTCTTTACAAAAGATGTGGCCTTTCTGGCAACACAAGGGATCGATGAACGGCTTCAAGCAAAGGCAACATGCATCAAAGGGCTTTATCGAGTCCTTGCCGAGCCGCTCCTTCTGCGTACCGTATCCGAGCTTACGCTTCTCATCGTACGTGAAAAACGCGAGATCGTTATTGTTCTTTGAGTGCCTCTGCGGCATCGTTTGATTTTGTTGTCTGATTAAAAAAAAAAAAAAGGCCCAAATTGATTGCTCTAGACAACAGACGTGAAACCCTAGAAACAGCGAACGACAGAGATCGAGTTCGATCCGAGTATTTTTGTTTGGTTTATTTTACCTGTATCCCAAAGAGATAAGTATAGATGTTGCTCGTAAAGACGGTGGAGTTTTACTTTCTATCGTTGGATTTAAAAGATGGGCATCGCCGCCGTCCGTTGTTTTCGCTGATTTCAATCCAACGGTTAATATGTTTCTAGACCTCGGTGGATCCGTGGGTGATTCTAATCATCGGCGCGGATTCCTCTACGTTACAATAATTGTAACGTACTCCTTACAGCAACAGTAATCATGGAACCCACCTATTACTATTGTTGTGAGTGGCGGTAAGTTACAATTGTTGTAACGTAAGGGGGCTCCACATGGGCGCTTATACAGGCTCAACAGAATATTAAAGTTTTTATTTCAATATGTTGTTTGGGGAGAAATATGAAGAATACGATCTGGCGTGTCGACGCGTGGCACACAAGATAAAAGAGATCACGCGAGTCTGGGTCAGACTTTAAGAACTAGATAATCTGACCTATACACCGACCTCAAGTAGATTGAGACCCCACTTAATTTGAGGCGACCCCATATAACTTGGGGTAATGGGGTATCTCGCATCGGATTCCAAAACTCTAAAAATCCGCCACGAGACGCCTCTATCGCAGCGATCGCTGATTTAAAACTACGTATCAAAACAGTGTACCGAAAAGAGGAGACAACCACCTGCTACCCCTGACAAAAAGTGGTCCCCTAACTGCTTCACCCGACAGCTTCTGCTGGGATATCCTGGACCACCCGCCAGCATGTGTCACGCGCCCAAAATGACGGGATATGTCGCGATCACCTTCTTGATTCCCAAGCATGCTCCCCAAACGGCCCAAAATGATAGAAAGGTAAAATGACAAATTAAATTACGCGTGGTGGCACATATATAAAGGTGCCTAAGCTCTATTCTCCATAACTTTTCCTTCACCCATGAATACTCACACTCCACAAAAATAAGCTTTCTTCAACCTCAAAACTCCATTTACAGAGGGCTGAAAAGCTCTCTTTACTCAAAAAAAGCTTGAGTTGCTAACTTGAGAGTCGGAGTGTGAACGCCGGGGTACCCCGGCTTCACCTCTAACCTCAGTTTCACTGTTTTGCAGGTGTGAAACTTATCCCAAGGGGCTTACATCTCGGCTCAGATCTCTTCGCCACTGTCACCACCTCCCATACACCTTCTCACCCCTTTTTTATTTTAGAAACACCAAAAACACACAATGACCTAGTGAGGTACCCCATTTCCTGAAAATATAAATTTATTGTTCTAGATAAATTTTTCATTTTCTACCCACCAAAATCTGTCGAAAACAATGAATGATATATTTTTTTCTTTTTAAAAATTTTATGATTTATAATATTTTATGATTTGATATTTTATTAGGACATTAAATTTAGTATAACCCAAAACTTTACCCAACAAGGCCCAGAAGCCTGCTCTCAATCAGTGCTTGGGATATATGGGACTATGGGAGCGTTTGGGGTAGCTCCACTGCCACAGTCCAGCAGCTCCTCGCCTCCTCCCCTTTCTTATGGGCCCATTCAAATTCTAAAAAAGAAAATGAGTCCCCGGCGAGTTTTTAAATTGGGGGAACGGGTTACGCCGCTGGAGGGCCAATGACAATATGAATGATATTAAGCTGTCATTTCTTTGCTTTTCTAATTAAAAAAATTAACAAAAAACACCTTTTTTAAGAGATATTTGAGGGTTCCGGTCATTTTAGTAGACTAATTGTATTTTGTTGTGATATTGGTGGCTATCCACCATTGGTCAGTTTGGTTTGCAAGTGCGAAGTAAGCAAAAGACACGTGATCAGATATGGCCGAATAACCAAAGAGTGATGTCCTAGGTACTTAGCTCGATGTCCGGGAAGAATAAGCTCTAGCACGTGCCTAATCTGATAATGGTTGTTTTGGCTACATGCACTTGAGTGACGCACGCATGGCATGTCTTTAAACACCGCTTGGATTGATTGGATACAAAACTAATAAACTACTAATAAACTAATTAAGTTTGAATCAAATTGTAAATGAATCGTGTCAATAATTTACTAATTCAAATTTGATTCATTTATTAAACGAATTGAAATCTCAAGATTTACATTCCATTTGTTTATTAAATGAATATTTGATTCATTTGATTCATTTAATTCATTTTGTAGAATTAACAGACAAATGGAATTGAATCTGAATTTATCTACTATTCATTTATTGTATAATGAATCCATAACGAATTAAATTGAATAAAAACTCGTTTATGAAAATATAATTGATAAATAAAAATTAAGTAAAACAAAATATAAAAAGACTACAAATTTAACATTCTACAAAATATAAACTTATTACTATTTATAATTACTATATTAGTCTTTAAACTTTAAAATTTTTCATACATATTTAAGGATAACTAAGTAATTTAATTAGATGAATAATAAACGAATTTTAAAGGAACATATCATATTCGATACGTTTATGATTCGTTTAATAAATAAGTCCTAAACGAATAAATTAATCAATGTCCTTAAACTCAGTTTTGATTATTTTAAATCGAATTGAATTCACCTATTTATTAAATGAATCAATATTTTCAAAACCAAACCCATTTAGTTTATATAGAATCAAATCAAATTGAATAAATAAATTGTAGGCCAGATTGCCACCTTTAGGCTAAACCATCAAGTGCTTGTATACAAAATTTACAAATTACAAGCCAAATCGAAAATAACCGAGCTAAGTTAGGTATCAAAGTTGTATTGCGCATCTAGCATGACAATGCTAATTATTATTGGTCTTTGATTGCTATAAATAAGTGAATTCTCGCCTTCTATAAGTTGTACCATGATACCATCCGAATTGAAAGACTGATGATATTTCCCCTACATTTTTTTTGTGAATTCACCCTATTTTCAAAAAATAATTATAAAATTATTTTTTATAATTTTCAAATCAAGAAGAGTTTTGTAGAATTAATTAATTAAATCTATGTTAATTGACTTTTTTGTGACTTAGATTTATTTAGTATATTTGATTAAAAAGATTATTTTGACATAAGTTTAAATTGACTATTTTATCCTTATAATGTAAAACTATCAAGAATTTACTTTAAATTTAATATTTTTCTAATTTGTACTAAACTCATTGTTTTTAATACTAATTTATTAGTATGATTATTATTTGTAATTAAACTAACATAGTGTCTCGATAACACAATTCTCATGATCACTGGTGTGTGTTTGGAAAATCTTATAGTTAAACTACTATTAGAATGCAAATGACTGAAATAGATATAATGTTAAATAAGATATTTTATTGTGTATATATAATAATTGATAAATAAAATGATATTTTTTTTATATTTTTTATTTTATTATCTCAATATAATTGGTAATAATATAATCTCTTCAAATTATTTGCTAATTGAATAAGGATAATTTTGAATTTTTATAATACACGTGGGGTTATATATGGAACTGTATTGGGTATGTATAAAATGATTATCAAAATTAAATTTTTAAAAGCTACCCCTATTATATTTTTCAAAATATGTTGTAGAATAAGATAATTTTATCAAAAATAACCAAGCATCAAAATAAATTTTTAGCTTTTAAAAATCACTTTTGGACCTTTAAGAAATAATCTCAAATAGGTCCTTAATTTCTTTGTTTAAAATTGCAAGGGAGGTGAGAATTATTAATTTTCTGATCGTCAGATTCTGATTACACTAATGGTGCATTTACTAATCTGTAATAAGAATAGAATAGAATCGAAATAAACTGGAATGCGAATGAGTTAGAATGTGAATGAAGAATGAGAATTATAATTATTTGTTTACTTTAACTGTACGAATCAGAATCAAAATGGACTGCAATACCATTGATGTGTTTATTTTATCTTGGAATCGAAATAAGCAGAGTTGTTTCAATTTACTAAATTGTCCTTAATAATAATAATTATTATTATTATTATTATCATTATTTGTAATTTTTATTCTTATAAAAATAATTGTTAATAATAGTAATAATTTATTAAAATAACCTTTATTAATTATTGTCATTTGATAATGATGATGATAATAATAATAATAATAATAATAACAATTAAATAATAATAATTATTATCATTATTAAAATTAAATTCCATAATAATAATAAATAATAATTATTTAAAAAAATTATTATTATTATTAACAATTACAACAACAATAATAATAATAATAAATTTTTCCGCTTTTGTTTTTTATATTATTTAATCTCTCCTGTTTTTTTTCTTCTCTTGTCTTCTTCTTCTTCTCTTTTTTCTCTCTCTTCTGCAATCTTCGTTACTTCTGTCCATCGTCAATTTCATCTTCTTCATCAACAACATCATCACCACAATTATCTTGTTCTTCCTCCTGTCAATTTTATTTCTTCTTCTTCATCAACATCAAAATTTAGTTGGGGAAGTAATGAATCAGGCCAGTGAGCTGATGAATCCGGCCAGAGAGTGACGAATCCGTCCGGTGAGGTAGTGACTGATGCGCGAGAGAGAGGGAGTGCCGACGACGCGATGAAAGCAGGGTAGGGAGATGTGATGGAAGCTTCTAGTTTGTGCGAGAGAGAGTGTGTGCTGGAATTGTTTGCTTTTGTTTTTAATTTATATTTTTCAATGGAAACAAGGGATATTTTTGGAAAATAGAGAGAATAATAGGAATGCTTTCTTCACTGTGGGGAATGGAGTTGTGATTCCGACCTCCCCCTACTGGAATCACAATCCGGGCAATCACTCCCCATTTTGCGTGAGTCCCACACGCATGATTCCCATTTCAATTATCAAATTAACAAGTAAACGGGTTTATCACGCCATAAAACTGGATTCTATACAAACAATACTAGTTTATGGTGGGTTATAACCTACTCAAGCTTTTTTTTTTTTTTTTAAATATTATGTTACAATCTATTTACATTATAATCAAGGGTCTTACTATTTGCTACAAGGTTTGTAAGTTACATAGGTTGTAACTTTGGTAAAACCCTGCAATCAATTGCCTCCTGAAAATTCTAAGTCTAAAATTGTATATAACAAGATCGAACTCAGATATTGCATCAAATAGTTGTGAAATAACCGTTACTAATAAAAGGCGTTGGACAATGACCACTTCACCATTGAATGCCTGACTCCAACTCATGCGACATTCATAGCGCATTAATTTCACATACCAAGAGACCAAAACTTATAAATTTTGGGAATTTTGATAGAAGGCTATCATTTTTGCAATAGTTGTTTATTTATAGCTTCGTTGTCAAATGTTTAAAGATAGCAACGTACACGTGTAAAGATGATATCCTGTGCAAGTCTATTTCTGTCCCAATAAAATTTTATTTAACACCCACCAAAGCGGCAGGGCCATTAGCGCTTGAAACAGCTATTGCCTATTCATCTGTGAGCTTCACCGCAGCTAGAGATTAAGATCTAACAGGAAGTTCAGAAATTTTGTTATTGTCGCCCTTACTATCAGATTGCAATCGTAGGAGATCCATCGAGGCCTGAAGCTTTTATATATGCTTCTTGAATTGAATGGATGTATATATATAACACAAATCAACACAGATTCTGTACTTTCTTGATTCCCATTGACAAGCTTTTACTTTTTACCGACATCAACTCTTTCAATTTATGTGAATGCTATGTAGGGTAAGCATTGCATCTGATATTATTGAACATTATTGAAATTCTGTCAGGACACTTGACTCTTTAATTTTCAGCAGTTCAAAATTCTCTAGTAAGAACACTTGTTACTGTCGTACAGCCGAAACTATGTCTTACAATTGTTATCCTTTATGTCGAAAAGCTCCAATGACATGCCAAAGATTGGTCATCCGCATGGATCAGATCAGATCGTTCACGGAGCCCGTGCATTGGTGCTGGCCGGGTGCTTCCTAAACAATTTTTCTACCTGGATTTTTTCACTTTCATAATGCTGAGTTGCGGGAGAGTGACAGCCCACCATGTGGTGTGGTCCACACTAATTTAGCGCATATTACGTTGGATGATTTTTCAATTCGCCTTTCGCATTCTCATTTTTGATAACAAGGCTAAGGAGTATTCTAGATTCAGTAACTACGGCGTATTCTACATTTAGTAAAGGACAAATTATATGTAGTTTAATATTAATTTCCTATTATTTATTGATTAAATACTTCTATTAGCAATGTACGAATCGATTATACTATATTTCACAGTAGTTCACAGAAGTTACTATGTTATAGATTCTGTAACATACAGCACCAATACTTGCACCACTGGTGTCCTGCTTATGGAGAAAAAAGGGAGCAAATTGTCATGGGCCGCGAGAATCTCTCGTGACCGAAGGAAAATTCACGTCATTCACAGGTTCATGAACTTGTCGCAGACTCAGCGGGATGTCTTGAAGAGTTCTTGAAATTAGTAGCCACCCACACAACAAGTGGTGCTTGATTTTCCCATCAAGGGCCAAAGTCTATAATTTTCTATAATTGCCCGTGGAGTAGAACTTTCTAAGCTTATGCATTTAGGTGCATGTGATATTTGTACAAATGGCATGAAACTCTCTAGACTTGGCATGGCCACCCCTATAAATATGGGTGGGCACTCTCATTTGTGCAACCACCCACCACACCACTTCGCACACACACAACACACACAAGCTCTCAAGCACTTGTAAAGCTCTCAAGCACTTGTAAAGCTCTCTTATATTATACTTCTAAGTGTATAATAAAATATATATTGGCAATTTCGCTCTTGTTTCTCTCTAGTTTTTCCATAAGTGTCCGCACTTTGCTAAATTGAAAGTTTAGAACTACTTGGCATTTATTTCTTATATGAATCGTATTATCATACTGCTTATATTTAAGTCAACTCTCATCCCGCGACAAAACGCTTTTTGTCAGTAAAGAAGTTAAACAACTTGTAATCTTTATAATCAAAACAGTTCATATAAAATTACAAAGTGATTTTAATTTTAAAGTTCTGTCTGTATTATCTTTGAACTAATAATCCTATGGATTCGTACCCTAATCGTAATTCTTATTTTATACTTTTGAAACAATAAGTATACAATTCTTATATATATAAAATCCTTTTTCCCTTAAAGGAAGGGGAATATATATATATATATGTTTTCAATGCATAATTTAATAAAAATTTAAAAATAAAAATTATCTTTTAACTAGAAATGTCTTAATTCAAAATTTTGAATTTGTTAAAATTTAAGAAAGTTATTAAAACATATGATTTAATGAACGGGCTAAAAATATTATTAAGTTACAAAATTGAATAATTTTATATATATGAGAGTTAATTTTTAATTAAAGATTTTTTATTATATTAAAATGAAGAATAAGTTAAATGATAAAAAACATAAATTTAAATATAATATAGAATAAAATATATTATATTAAAATATATATTTTATATATTTTTAATTTATCTTTAATTTTAATCTGATTGAATATCTCTTATTAGGACAACAAAGACAACAACTTGGGCATGCGAAGGGCAAGACAACAGGTAAAACAAAATATTAGAAAATTCTACTTAAAAAAATGTGCCAGGCACTTGCCACTGACACTGCTGCTACCTTCCAACGTGGCTTCCTCTGCAGCAACTCGCCCCCGTTAAACTTAAATAAACTATTATTAAATACACAGCACCCCCGCTTCGCTCTGCCACTCCGCGTTTCATTTCTCCCTCAATCATGAAAAACTAAATTATAACTCTGTTGGAGCTCTTAATTATATTTGTATAAACATAGCATGACGTCACCAAAACACCCGCCGGAATTATCGGACCGCCAAGCAACGGCGGTGATAGTCCAACCGTCCTCCCCAAGATTCCCGCTATCCTCTCCAACGACCGGTGGGGCCCATCGCAAGATCGGGATCGCCGTGGATCTAAGCGACGAGAGCGCGTTCGCCGTGAAATGGGCGGTGCAGAATTACTTGCGCCCGGGGGACGCCGTGGTTCTGCTGCACGTGCGTCCCACGAGCGTGCTGTACGGCGCGGACTGGGGCGCGATAGAGGTGTCGTTGGAAATGAGCGAGTCGGAGGAGTCGCAGCGGAAGCTGGAGGATGATTTTGATCAGTTCACGACGACTAAAGCCAACGATCTGGCACAGCCGCTGGTGGAGGCACAGATACCGTTCAAGATCCACATAGTGAAGGATCATGATATGAAGGAGAGGCTGTGTTTGGAGGTGGAGAGGCTAGGGTTGAGTGCGGTGATTATGGGAAGCAGAGGCTTTGGTGCTACGAAGAAGAGTAGTAAGAGTAGGCTGGGGAGTGTGAGTGATTATTGTGTGCATCACTGTGTTTGTCCTGTTATTGTTGTTAGATTTTCTGATGATAAAGACGCTGCTGATGGTGATGCTGCTTCCAAATCCTATGGAGTGAAACTTGGTCGAGAGAATGAGCTCTGTACGGTTGCGGAAGAGGATGAGCAGGAGTACCATGATGCTTTCGATAAACATTCAGGTTTCTTTTACAATTTCATCTTACTTTCAACGTCAAACGCTTCAAGTTTTCTTTCATTTTTGTTTCCCAGATTATGGTTTTTATTGTGATTGTTGCCTCATTTTCATTGTGATCTAGGAAGTTCTTATTGCTGATATTGACAGTGTATAATAATTATTCATTATAAATTTTTCACTCCTTGTATATACATACAGGTTTCTGTTTAACTGAAGATCATTTTGTATGATGACCAGTCTTTCAGTCCTGACATTGTGTTGCTATGTTTTTCTTAACCATTTTTCATTTTGTTGCATCAAATGGTTAGTCCCAGAAATTAGCAATTCTAGATCATTCTATTTGGATGGAAGGGATAATGAGGACTCTCTAGTTTTAGTTCGAAGTGCTTAAAGTTTTTAGAGACTGTTGCCTTTGTCATATGGAAATGTTCCTTTTTTCTTTTTGGTTGGACAAGTATGGATGATTTTTATTTTCCTGTTTACAGTCCATAACAGGTGTTGCAGTTTTGTATCAATTTATCTTCTTCAAAATACTTCTATTTCTATGGCACCTCCTTTCCCAAGTTGTAAACTTTTGTTCTTTTGTTTTTCCTGTCGATAATCCATTTAGAATTGCCAGTGTGTCTTTTTCCGAAAAAAGAAAGAAGATGCACTCCTAGATTCGGCATCATTTTAAGTATCATCTGTTTGTGGTCAGTTCATCATGTAATTTATCGTTTCCACTTCATTCATGCATTTGTCGGTACTTCATTTATGCAAAAAAATTCTTTTTCATCTCAGCATTTCCAAGATAAGTTAATGGGCATTGTATTCAAGGCACATGCAATGCAACAATCTTTCTTTCCTTGACTCTCCCATTTAATTATCTTTCATGGCACCATTGCAAGCACTATTTCAAAGTTCCAGGCTTTGGGGACATGTCTACCTTGAAATTGTATAAGTTTAGAAACAGTTTTGACCTTTTTTTGGGTTTTGGGTTTTGAGTTTAGTATTCCAACATTGATGATGCAAATTCGGCATCCAATTGGACTTGTTAACAATTTGATATCTGAAATCAAAGGGAATTTAATTTTCTCCTTTTTTCAAATGAAGAAAAGAAAAAAGAAGTAATGAAAACTGGATTTAAGGTCCGATAATTGAATTCTTACGTCACTTTTACTATATAGTTGTTTGGTGGAGCACTTTCATCGATTCTTTTTTGGTATGAAGATCAATATGGAATCTTCTATCTCATGAAGCATCTTCTGTGTAGTAATTAATTGTTGCTTTAACCGTTAAAGTATTGTGTCCTTTTGTGAGTGGCCTCGGGTTGGAGGGATCTCTCTCAAAAAAATCCTTACAAGAGCTGCTTTTATTGTTGTGTTGATTTCTTCTTGGATTAGGGCTTTGGGTAGACATACATCTTTATGAGGCTTTGTTAGTCTTAAGAATAATTTTATCCTCGGTCGTGAAAAAAGTTCTATGGCAACTGGTGTTCCTCATTGATGCAAAACAAATTTGTTACTGAGTTCTTGCTTCTATTCAATGATAGATTCAAGTAGGCGCTTGAATACATGTTGGTTTTGTTGCAATATTAAATATATGAAAATGTATGGATTTGTAACTATATCTACTATGATAAACAGTAATCAGGTTTTGGTTCTAGATTTCCTGAAATATTTGTATATGACCAAAACTCAAAAGGAATTGTAACTTGGATTTCTATTAGACTCTTAAATTTTAATGTGAATTGTGTATGTTTCTGCAAAAAGCAAAACAACTTCAGAAGATTGAGGGCAAACTTGGTGCAGCCAAGTATGAATTTGAATGTGAATATCCTGGTCCTGCCGTGTTTGCCTAAAAGTGAGTGAAGTATAATGGGGACAGAATTTTTTTTTGTTTTCCATTCGGTTGTTTCTTTTACTGAAATGGGGGATCATAGCAAGCAGCATCATTCTGAGAACTGCTTATCTTAATGATAACTTCAAGGATAATATTGGTGATTGTTGTCTCTGTGATGCTTAGTTTAAATGAAAAATGTGTGACAATGTAGTGAAGCAACCAGTTTTATCCAAACAATGAATTTGCTATTAGCAAATACTATGTTGCACTGATACATGCATATAGACATCTGCTAGAATGACAAGCATACTGCCGTGACAACAGTGTTTCTCTGATGCTCTGTTGTTCAAGATATTTGCAGACAATCGGAATATTTGTCAGAGCATCTTGAGCATGCAAAATTTGTTAGCTGATAATACTTTTTTTGTATTTTCTCTATGTTCAGACTAAGTATTTCTACAGATTGCCTTGCAGTTTTGGTACCCTCTTAGGATTGGTAGTTCATTATTGTTGAGGCCAGAGATTTTGAATCCGTGGATAAGAGATAAATGAGGACTATGGGTTAGTGATGGAATCTTTGATGTGGTGTGTGGTTGCCACTTTCCATTGAGATGATGATATCTAAGGATGTTGGTGTTGCAATCTCAAGTTGTGGAGACTGCCATCTACTGTTGGTGACAATATGGTTCCTGAAGTTGTGGGTTCCCTAACAAAAAAGCGAGATAGATTGACGTTCCTTGATTTTTTATATCTTTGCTTGTAGGCATACTGTGTAGGAAGACTGTTTCATATAGATTCATCAAGTTGATATTGCTAGAACATTGCTCGTGTTTTAGATGGTATAGTGTGTAGGCACCGGTGGGTTAGTGATGGAATCTTTGATGTGGTGTGTGGTTGCCACTTTCCTTTGAGATGATGGTAACGAAGAATGTTGGTGTTGCAAACTTGCAATCTCAAGTTGTGGAGACTGCCATCTACTGTTGGTGACAATAGGGTTCCTGAAGTTGTGGGTTCCCTAACAAAAAAGCGAGATAGATTGACGTTCCTTGATTTTTTATATCTTTGCTTGTAGGCATACTGTGTAGGAAGACTGTTGCATATAGATTCATCTAGTTGATATTGCTAGAACATTGCTCGTGTTTTAGATGGTATAGTGTGTAGGCACCGGTGGGTTAGTGATGGAATCTTTGATGTGGTGTGTGGTTGCCACTTTCCTTTGAGATGATGGTAACGAAGAATGTTGGTGTTGCAAACTTGCAATCTCAAGTTGTGGAGACTGCCATCTACTGTTGGTGACAATAGGGTTCCTGAAGTTGTGGGTTCCCTAACAAAAAAGCGAGATAGATTGACGTTCCTTGATTTTTTATATCTTTGCTTGTAGGCATACTGTGTAGGAAGACAGTTGCATATAGATTCATCTAGTTGATATTGCTAGAACATTGCTCGTGTTTTAGATGGTATAGTGTGTAGGCACCGGTGGACAACTTTTTTATGGTGAAAAACTTTTATGTTTATGATACTAGTATATTTCACTCCTAACTGGTGTGTAGCCAACTAGTAGAGGCTAAAACGAAAGTTAATGGTATGCACTAAGTGCCAGAATTGTTCTCACCTCTCCGTCTATTTCCCTTCACTTTTGGTTCACCTTTAGTCATGTGTACTGCAATTGTTGTCCCTTTTTTAAAAGTGAAACTTGATATTGAGAGCAATATTTCGTTTGTCACAGATATTGAGAAGGCTTCTTGAGCAGATAAGGAGACGCCAGGTTTCAGAATTTGGAGGGGTCCTTGTGGGTGTGTGAACATGTCTTGTGAATAAGTGTGGAAGCAGTTGATTATGTTTTCTTCATTTGCTTGTTGCCTTGAATACCTGTGAAGTTTGGATAACAAATCATTTCTTTTGGTTCCTTCTTGGTATTTTATTGTAAGTAGTGTTTACCCGTTTTTTAATCTGGTAATGAAAATTGTCTATTAGAAACCTTTCGACCCGTCTGCAACCTTAAGCTTTTAGTTTTAACACATAATATATGTGATACTGCTGCTGTAAATGGGGTTTGGTATCTTGTGTTTTTGGCAATGGTTTGGAAGTAAGGTGATTTTGCATTTGGAATCTAGCATTATAGCATGTCATGCCCTTTGTTATAATGACTTTGTCCACATTGCTCTTAATGTTTAAAGACAAGAAAAAATGAGAAAAAAGAGGAGAAAAATGTTTGTCGTGTGATGACTTGCGACACTGTTATAAGGTGAGAAGCTGATTTCAAGTGTCATTGTCTTATAAAGAAACAAGCCTCATTTTGGATGCAAAGAACGACAAAAAGATTACACGGGGGTGCAAGATGTGGCTTCAGGGGGTTCCAGCATTGATGGTATGATCTTCAGCCTCCCAGAATTTGTCTCAAGGGAAAAAAAAAATTAAAAATTAAAACACGCGCGCACACGTACACACTCAGAGACAAGGACGGAAGAGTAACCGAGAGTGAGGGATATCGAAGGTCCTTGAGCTGAAGGTCAAAAGCATTTGATGTGCTATATACGAAACGAAAGTAGCTGGCTGCAGATGGATATGGAATGTAAACAAATGTGAAAATCTGAGAGATTCTCCTACGAATGGAAGCACTTTAAGCCTAGGCTTTCTGTATTGGGGTGAATTATATATTTATGTCATGCATATGCAACTCGAATTAATTGGAATTTGGAAGAGGTAGTATGCATTTATGTTCTCTATATAAAGAGAGTACAAGTGGCTATAATTGCAAGAGAAGAAAGGGGGGGCCAATGTTCTTTGAGAAGAATAATTAAATTTTCGGGTATAATATGGTGACTCAAAATATCTATGGTAGGTCGTTGTAGCTAGTAATGGAATCCTAACCTATTATCATTCCAAAGGGGAATCCCATATTTCCAAATATCTATTTGATTTTATCGCACAACCACTTAAATTTTCTCCTTTATTGATTCGATTTTTTTTGTCCAAGCCTTTATCATGAATAATGACTCTGTTGTAAGGAACAGAGATCGATATCAACTTGCAATTAAAATACAAATCCATGGGTTATGGTAATCACGTGGGGGTGTCGAATTATCGCTTAAGGACTACTAAACAAATCAAGAGTGATGGTCGGTTGTGTTGATAGATCTGCTGCAGAGATGAAATGTTTATTGTGAAAATTATCTTGAGATTGCAATCCAAAGATTCCTGTTTAAGAATTGAGATTACCATGACAAAAAAATGACTCTTTATTCTAATGGAGACTATTTCTCTGTCTTCCTCTGTTGGTTCAGGTTCAGGTTGTTGATTGACAAAAGAACGTTTGACAATCTTCCATTAAAGTTGCATGTTACTGGATACTTGGGAGAGAAATAGGCCATTTTAAAGCCTAGATCGAAGCTTCCAATTTAAAAAATTATTATCAAAAGAAGGAAAAAGAAAAATTGTAGCTTGAGAGCCACAAGTCCGACTATAAATGAAAACCATTCCATAATTTATTATGATCTCAGCGTTTCATAGAGATGGAATGTACCTTGAATTTTTACTGGCGTGCAAAAGGGGTCTCAAAAACAGAAGCGCAACCAAAAAACTTGTGGCGCATGCTAAAGAAACAATGAACACCACCTTCCTCTCTTGAATTAAAAAGTTTAATGGTTTTGGTTAATTGTTCACTTGTATTTCATCGGTCTAAGGATGAATCCAAATTGGAGACTTAGCCAATTATATCCACATTCTTTGTAGAACTAGGGTCCCACTCTTTTTTTTTAACCCCCCCACTTTTTGTCTTGGAACTCAATGCATTCATGATAATGGCCTGGCCATTACCTGATATTTCATGTGCTTTATGAATGGACATTTGCTAATGGCAGCATTATGGGTGGCAATGAAACATCCAGCAAGTGACCCGGAATTAAGATAACAATGATATTAATTTTTAAGGTACAAACTCATATAAACATCAAACAACATTACATGAAAGATATTGAAGAAAGGATGTGAATCGCTAGGACTCAAAGAGAGACAACATCGATCATCAATGTATTTAGACTTGATAACCTAAAAGTCAAATACCTCATCATCTTAAGCAGCTATTAGTCAATGAAAATGCCATCAACAACTCCTCAAATTTGCTCTTTCTTTTCTGGGCCATGAGATGTGATGAATCATTACTCTTGCTATCTCAGAAAAATGGATTGATTAACTATATTGATCCTCGATCTTGACTCTGCTTCACTTCTTTTTTAGTTCATCATTAGCCCAGAAGATACTTAAAGCAAGCTGAGATATACATAGATGTATTTCAAAAGTATGAATTCTTGCTCTGCTGAGAAGATGATGATCACCCTTGATGATAATCCTGCTTCAAGAACAATTTAATATATTAATGGAAGATTTCAAGTTACCGAGAAGATCTAGTAAGATTCAGGAGTAATAGAAACAACATACTTGGTAAGAATGAAACTTTGTAATCTCATTACGCACATGCTTCAAAGAGAATGACATCTGGGATTCAGAATAAGTGCCCTCTTCACCATTACAAAACTTACTTGCAAATTCTCGATCACTTGTCGAAGAGCTTGAAACTTGAGGCGGCGGTGTCGATGACCATGGCACAACTTGATTTTCTTCATCATCATCTTCATCTTCAGCACCCCCATCATCATCGTCGTCGTCTTCTTCTTCTTCTTTGGCATCATCATAATCATCATCAGTATATGTTTCTCCATGATTCGTTTCTTCTCTAGAAGTAGAACCACGGCCGTTACCAACACAAACATTGCAGACAGATATAGTGGGGCCGAGTTTTGGCCCTGAGCCATTCCAAGGAGTTAAAGATTGACAGACATGACAAAGAAGAGTTCTTGAATGCTTAGCCACTAAAAAATTGGCACCATGAACTTTGGTGTCACATTCCCAACACAGGCTAGCTTGATCAGATTCACAGAACATCTTGGCTGGAGACTCACAGAGCTCACACTTTTTCATTTTCAAAGAAAACTAAAGAGATTTTAATTTTACGCTTGCTACTCCAAGTCAATATGATATATACCCCTGTTTTGCTCTGATCTATGTTAGCCAACCTTGTGCTTAAAGCTTAACTAAACACATGGTTCAGGGACCAGGGCAACTTGCGGTTAGTTAATATTTGTCTATTTTGATCCCTTCAAAATAGATTTAATAATTGGTTATTAGACCGTTCAGGAACTCCTTTTCAAAAATTCTTCAAATAAAAATAAAAATGAATAATCTTATTTTAATTAAATTTTTTTTACTAAAATAATAATAATTATAGCACTTCTTTTTCTTTAATAATGATGATTAAAAAATAATAATATATTACTAATTAAAAAAAAAAAAAGAAAAATCACACTTTAAAAGGAGAGAAAAACAATCTCATTTAAAAAATTTTAAAATTTTAAATCTTTATTATTAATGTGGCTCCTTTAAATGAAAAGTAAAATTTTATTTAAATAACCTTTTGAAAAATGCTTTTATCAATTAAATAATAGGAGTGATTAAATTAACGAATTTGATGTATTAAGTTAAATCTGTACTTTCTTACGTGTGTGTTTGGTGAGCTATTGGATATTGGAAATTGAATGCCCAGTTAGATTTTCCCACGTCACACGATATCCACAAGATGTTTTAGTTCAGATGCTATCATGGATGTCAAACACTGGCCCTAACTTGACTTGCTTCTTCTTAATTTGCTTTCAATCTTCTGGCCGAAATTATTTCCACTAATCACTTCCTTCTCTGTATTTAGACACATATCGAAAATGAAATATAAGACTCTAGCCCTTTTGGCATTATTATTGTTTTATCTTGTTCGTGTATTTCAAATGATGGTGCCCGGTGACGGTGACACATGTCGACACAATCGAGTTTCAAGAAAGATTGTATAAATTATCATTGATTGTCTGAATTTTTCAAATTGGGTAGTTAGGATGTGTGGATTTATTTTGATAGTCAGGAAGCTCATTATGGGTTAATCTCAAGTAAGAAGTTATTTAATCTTATGCGTTGTTTTGTTTAGTTTTGCTGGTGTTAGTGTCATAACTCCAAAGGTCAAATGTTTCTTAAAGACTCTAAAATGTGTGGCTCAGTAGGCGTGCGTAGTTTATTTAATTCTATAAATGACTTTTAAAATTTTATAGTGTTTGGTTATTTTTTAGTAGAACTTTTAAGCTTAAATAAAATTTAATTCACTCTCTTAATATTTGAGAACTTTTGGGAGTAGAGTTAAACTTTCAAAAATATATAATATCAAAATATCATGACGTATTCGTTAATTCATATCTGGCTGTATAAAAGCCTCTACGAAAATTATTCATTATATAAATATATTTGCCGTAAAACTTTATCTCTCTTTTTTTTTTATTAAATAAGTAACTTTAATTTCTGATCACTCTACACGCTTGAGAGGTATATATCGATGATCACGATTTAATTTGGATAGTATTATTTATTTGGGAGAATATATCAATGATGTAATTTTTATTTTGAAAATTGAAGAAGTGATTGAATTAATTTTCTCATTAATTGATAACTTAGATTTTTGTTATTATATAACTATGAATACATATCTTTTTGGTAATTTAATTATCTAAAGACTTTTAATTTTATACAACCAAACAGTTTAATAGTGAAAAATCTTTTTAATCGATAAACACCCGATATTTTGTCAAAACTATTGGTATAAACTGATTATAAAATTTCTACTTCATAAAATTTCTATTTAATATTTGTCGAACTTGTTCCCATTGTCATATCATAGAACCCATCGAAACCCATTTTAGAATGGTAAAAATCAATCTACTTTTCTCAATAACGATAGCAACTTTAATGCATACTCACATCCATCGACGTGACTATTTTGTTTCAGATCACGGGTAACTAAATGTTCAAAAAACCTTCAACGTTCCAGATGTGTTTAGATTAGAAGTTCAATAAAGAATCATATCTGTTCGTGCTATTAGATTGGGTGTTTTTTTGCCTTGTTTTTTGAAATATCTTCACAAATTAGACTGGAGCATGTACTTATAAAAGCAATATGATACTTTTATCAATATTTATTTTATGAATTTATATAGATTTGAGATCTTATTTCTCTTACTCAGGTGGGAAAATTTAGTCAAAATTTCTTTTTAAATCTTTTTGGCATGTATTTATAAATCGAAAGAAGCAGACTTGGCGAGAGATTTAATTTTAGATCTAAATTTTCACTATTTATCATTTTATTTTACTTTATGTCGTAAGATTTGCTAACCGTTTTAGCCCTTATTTCAACAGTTGACACATAATTTTGTTAGTAATCACGTGTCGCTTAATAATAATGTTTTGGGTTGATTTTATAATTTTACAAATTGAATATAAGTTATCATGTGATTTTTATATTGTCGCGTATTGTTGTGTCTTAAACCCCTTTTTGGAGTAACATGAAAACATTCTTTCATGTGTTTTTATTATATTTTTTATAAACATTTGGTATAGAGTATAGTGGTTATACTCTTTGTCATTTACACTGAAAATCAAATGGAATGCAGGGAATTAAACCGTGTGTATTGTAAGATTTTAATTCTGAAATTGATTTTGATTCTGAAACCTGTTTCCCGTTGAGTAAAATTATAAATCCCCTGCTTGAAGATAAAATTTCAAATATAGGATTGTATGAATGACAGATACAGCTCACGAAGAGTCCCCATCAACGGTGATGATGTTGACTCATGAGTAAAAAAGATCTTTTCATGGACATAAGTGGCAAGCATGCCCTCCATTGAATGTGTGCAGCCCGTGGCCAGAAAATTGTTTCCCTTTTCTGTTAGGAGCAGTTCAACCGGAGAATTGTTTCCATTTGACGTTGGGGCCGGCCGTCTTCTTCCACCAAAGAATTTGTTTCCGTTCCTCTTTAATTTGCACAAGAGTTACGCATCCAAATAAATGGTAGCCACATGGCAACATGTATTTGGTTCGGCAGAAGTGATTTGTATCCTCATTCTTCCCGTATCAGTTTTGAAGTTGCGAATTGCGATGCATGACTCAGCTGTGCTTGGCTCTCATTGAAGCCCATTTGTTAGTTAATTTGTGAATATGCGAAAACAGCAGATGATCGAGCAATGCTAATATCGTCCTGCGGGCACAGATATGTAATGTGTCCACAATCACTGCGCGATGATTCAAACCATCAAAGATGGTCAGATAAAGCCATGTAAGGAGGATAATTGGAGGTTAGGTCACAGATAGGTGCCATCTCAACTGCGTTGTTACTGCTTAAGAAGAGTCATATACCTATATCTAATTAATAATTAACATGCATTACAAAGTAATGTATATATATAGCCAGAGACATGAAGATTCAGAAATAATAAGGAAGGAAGCTCTAGATGATGAGCAAAAGTACAAGCTAAAAATCATCAACATTTAAAGCTTCTAAGAACAAATTGGTAGAATTTTTCATCAAGCCGGGACTCAACCTAAACATCAAAGTACAAAACTCCATTTCGTTCAAAGCCCCATCTCCATCGAGATCACCTTCTCTCAACATGCACATCAACTCATCGTCACTCATGTCTTGTAATCCAAGCAAGGCAGAGTTCTTCTTGAGGCTCTCAAAAGTGATCAAGCCTTTGCCCTCATCCATTAACAAACGAAACCCGTTGGACAGTTCCTGCATGAACCCTTCAGCTCCCAATTTCTCGACCATGGCAGGAAAGAAATCTTCAAACACAACCCCACTATTTGGAGACGCCATTGTTCAATAATTAAGGCTAGAGCTAGCTTCGAATAACTAATTACTACTGAAATGTGAGAACTGAGAATGTGGGTGCGGTGTATTTATAATATACGCGAAGTGTGCGATGTGTAAATTAAGAGAAATACAAAGGAAAGCTTAAGGGGAAAGAAAAAAATGAGGAGTAAAAAAAAAAAAAAAAAAGGCGTTCTAGGAAAGAGTGGAGAGATAAATGACAACGAAGGTACAGGTGAGTTGCAGAAGCTGTAGAAGTTGCCGGCATTTTGCTGAGTATGATTCGTCTAGTGAAAAGGGTCCTCCTTCCTCGAAGTTGCATGGGAAGGTGCCACCAGTTTTATTTTTGGTCATGGCAAGCGTTTTCCTATTCATAACATAAAATCATTAAAGTTTTGTTTTGGACGGCAATTTACTAAAACGCCATGCTACAACTTCAGTTGGTATTGTTTCTAGACAGGAATTTTTTTGATTTTTAATTATACATAGCTTTACACCTTCCTAAAATGGGTGTACACAGTGCCGGCAAAAACATAGCGTTAGCCTTGTGGGGTAGAAATAGTCTTTGCTTGATCTAGTGGTACCATATCTTTATATGATATCAAATAGAAACTTAAGCTTTAACCTCGTATAAAAGTAAATGAAAACCGTAATTAATATTTTTCAAATTTGAATAAATAATAAAATCGCCTTATAAATTTATTTTAGTGGGACGAAAGCGGAGTGCATATCTTTTTCTTCTTTTTTTTTCTTTTTTTTGCAATAGCTAACTAAGAGTATATTTAAAAATAGAATAAAATAAGATTTGATTTAAGTTACTGCCATTTACTACTGCGATCCGAAAGTTGTGTGTTGCTTTGATGAAGATGAGTTGGGTCACTGGTTAGTACTATTGGCTCTTCCGTGAGTCTTGACATGCACGTGAGCCCCTCGATGAAGATATTTTGTTTGTTTGTTTTTTATTTTCTTCTTTTGGGTCGTGCTTGGGGCAGTGTGTCTGTGTGATTTTTTTTTTTTAATTTTATCTATATATAAATGTTTAATAAGTTAGAGATGATAGCAGGTTGATGAAATTTTTAATTTTTTCTTTTAAATTTGAATGTAAATCTCCTGTAAAGAAGTGCTTCTCAAGTTTTTCTATTAATTGAATTATCACACAAAGTCACAAACTATTATCACTAATTTGAGATGTCTAAGGCTTTTATTTTAGGTGGAAGTAGGAAACATCTAGATTGGCTAAATGAATTAGAATTATAGTTTCTGAGCTCTTCGTATAATAAAAATTACATATATGATGAATTTATTGATCCGTAATTAGAATGGGTTAGAATTATAATGGATTGGAATCGAAATTGATTGAAATCAAAATAAATTATTTACTTCAATTATAGAAATCGGAATAGAAATAAGTTGTATTAGCATTGATGTGTTTACTTTATCTTAGAATCAGTATAAATTATTTCAAATTACTAAAATGCCTATAGTTTATTATTATCATATTTTTATTATTCATTATAATGATTATGATTATTATAATTAAGAAAAATATTGTTAATAATAATACTAATAATTGTTGTTATTTTCTCTCTTTTATTTTTTTCTTATTTTCTCTCTCTTATGCAAATTCTTTGTTACTTCTTCTTCTTGGTTTCTTCTTCTCATTTTTCTTTTGTTTTTATTTTTGTTTCTATTCTTTATCATTTCTTCTTCTTTTCCATCTTCAAATCAACAATGAAAGACACCAACGATGCTGCCGAGTAAACGATGACGCAATTTCGAGGTGCTGCGCGAGGAGATTCGGGTTTTGGTTGCTTGCTGTGATTTTCGTTTTTATTTTCTTGTAGCTTATTTTTTTTAAAATTATCTAAATAGAGGAGAAAGTTGTTAGAATGTAATTTAAGTGGGGTATTTTATGAAGTTTTTGCTTTGGGAATCGATTTCCATTCCCAGTGTGGAACCCACTAAAATAAATTTCATTTCTCTTTTTATTTTAACAAGTAAATATGAGTTTAATTTTGATTCTTTAACTAGGAAATTAAAGGCACCAGCAATATATACAATTAAATTCGTGCAATCAATATTAAAATTGTGGGTATTGGTTGATTCAAATAAAATTTCTCAAGGAGATAAAAGAGAATTCAACTTAGGCATCATTAATATAATATTGATAACTCTGGAATTTAGATTTTAAAAAAATGAAATTTCCCACAAAGTCGCCCCCCTTATATGGTCTGAATTTTTATGAAATCAATAATCAGGCACCGGCATGTATTTCCAGAAGTCGGCGATCAATGCTATTTACAACAGATGTAATGGGAACATGAAGAGAGCTTGCCAACAAGGCGAAGTCTTGTTTCAACTTTCAATATGAATTAAAGAAAGCCTCAAATGCCTTCCCCTTAATACTAATATCAATAATTTAATATTGAATGTTGAATAGAAATAGAATAATGCAGGCTGCAAGATTTCTTTCTTTTAGCTTTTAAGATTTAATCCCATAAACATTAGCATAAACGTAAATACCCTCATCTTGCTATTTCCTTGAAAGTTCCTAAGTCAATACATGGTTTTGAGGTCTGACAATTAGTATTGAATTACAGGCCCACTTAAAATTATTGAATCAAAGGCCCACTTAAAATTAAGTTGCTTTTGTTATTTATCGTAAAGATCTAATATTTCTGTTGTTTTTCATCATTTCATGATCTTCATTCAGTAATCGATATCAATCATTTTGATACATTTTGCAACCTCAAGGCTATTCAACTGGGGGAGCATTGACCAGTCTAAATTAAAATTTAAGCTACGTAACCGAAACGTGGAACAGAAATAGATATAAACAAAACATTTTGCGTTAAGAAAAAATCAACAAATCAAGCTCAACATTTGAGTTTCATAAAGATCAACGCGAAGCAATTAACTAAGTTATGTTATGGAACGCGTCAACCGCAGAATTTCAGTAGCCCATGCGGTGCAGCTATTGTCTTGTTCTTGTTCTTATTTTTGCACTGTCATTGATACCATAACATTTTCTAATTTCATTAGAGATCCTGAAACGCTCCAATGGCAGTGTCTTCAGCTGGGATTTTTCAGCCCTAGTAATTTCTACCAATCGCTACGTTGGAATTTGGTGCAATGACACCCAAGCAACTGTCATTTGGGTACCTAAGAGAAACAGGCCTCTCAACGATTCATCTGGGATTGTCGCCATATCTGAGGATGGCAATCTTCTCCTTTTGAATGGACTGGAAGAGGCTCTTTGGTCATCGACTGTTGAAAATTCAGTAACTAATTCCAAAACGGCACTCAGCTTTTAGATTCTGGGAATCTTTTCTTCAGTGACACCTCACGTCGAATAAGCATATGGGAAAGTTTCCAAAACGGATACGTTTTGGACAAATATGAAACTTAGTGATGATGTAACTTGTAAGAACAGATAAGAAAGTGCAGCTGACATCATGGAAAGGCCCCTTTGATCCATCCATTGGAAGCTTCTCAGCGGGGATTGAGCCATTGAACATTCCTGAAGTTTTTATTTGGAACAATAATTGCCCTCACTGGCGAAGCGGTCCGTGGAATGGTCGGATATTTATTGGAGTAGCTAACTTGAATTCCGCCAATGGCGATGGATTTAATTTTGTTGTAGATAATTAAGAAGGAAGAAATAATCTCAGTTTCCCGATTGCAAACGATCCATTCTCAATCTTTGTGTTGAACTCACAACGGAAACTTGTGAAAACAAATCGGGTTGATGGGGAGAATGATTGGGAGTTTACTAACTTCATATCCAGAAACCGTGTGCCATGTTTATGGCAAGTGTGCGGCGATTGGAAGATGCAACTCAGAGGAAAAACCAATTTGCAGCTGCATGAAAGGTTTTGAGCCAAAATGTGGAGGTATAGAAACAGTAAACTGGAGTAGCGGTTGCGTCAGAAGGAAACCACTCCAGTGTGCAAGGATAAGCTCAAGTGGTGAAATTGGCAAAGAAGAGAATTTCTTAGCATCTTGTTAACATCATATCAATGAATTAGGAAACAAACTAGAAAGACTCTGCTCATTTCCCATTTCCCACGCATGAAATGTTTTGTGTATTAACACATTTTTTTCTCATGTTATGGATTACACAACTCATTTGTATCGAATGTTACAAGAACTTTTGGACGGGAGAAAACGCTTCAATATCATTAGCGGAATTAGTCGAGGTCTCCTTTAACTTCATAGGGATTCTAGACTGTGGATCATACATAGAGATCTATAGGCAAGCAACATCTTCTTGGATGAAGAACGGAATCCAAAAGTTTTAGATTTTGGAATGGCAAGGATTTTTTTAGGCAATCAAGATCAAGCCAACACTTCGAGGGTGGTTGGGACGTGTGCTTGGTCTTAATTCAACTCAATGATAAATTTGGTTTGAGCTGACAATATTTGATGACATGCAGTGGCTACATGTGCTTTTGAGTATGCCATGGCAGGGCCATTCTCTGAGAAATCAGATGTTTTCAGTTTTGGAGTATCGTTGTTAGAGATAGTCAGCAGTAGAAGATCCCCAAGTTTTTTATCCTGAGAATGATTGTTTGAATCTTTAAGCTTTGCAAGTCTCAACAACTTATTTCACACTGTTGCTCTCACAAGATAGACGTTAAAACCAATGTTTCCCAATACAGGCACAGAAATTGTGGAATGAAGACATCATTGTCAGGTTAATGGATCCAGTGCTATTGGAATCGGACTTCGAACTGGAGATTTTAAGACGCATACATGTGGGATTGTTGTGTGTGCAAGAATGTGTGCACGATAGGCCAAGCATATCGACTGTCATATCAATGCTTAATAGTGAAATTGTTGATCTACCAGCTCCAAAGCAATCTGTATTCACAGTAAGGGCAGAGTGCCCAGGATTCCGAGTCCTCTGGGAGTCAAAACAGATTTCCTATTAACAACGTTAGTGTCACGGCCATTGATGTCCACTAGCATAGAGGATCTCAAGACAGGTACCTGTTTTCTTTTTCTTTATTTGATATTTCTAGGTTTGGTGACTATTGATGAGATTTCAAAGCAAGACGTTGCTTAATTCCTTATTGAAATTTTAAGTATTTTGAAAGGCTAATAGATTAGACGAATTCACATAGATTGAATAATTTTTGTTATTTGATCAAATCTCGAGATTTTTTCTTTCAGTGAACTGTCTAAAGGAAATCATCATAAGCAGTTTGTTGGCATATTCCAATTGTCTATGACCATGAGTAGGCCGGCACCAGAGCTTTAAAAACAGATATAGCCAGTGGATGATGCATCGTCTGTGTAAATATATAGGACAAACTGATTTAAATATCTAACAATCCAATTAGTAATTTTAAAATAATTTTGTTCTCTCACTGAGTCACTGTACCACAATGATATCATCTACCACTACTGCAGAAGGTCACTCAAATGTGTTCTTATTGACTTTAGCTTCTTTGCGAAGCTCGCTGAGAAGTAAAGCATTGAGGATCTTATAATGAATGTGCTGTGTTGCGATTTTTGTTCCGGAATTGCTTGGACCTAAGTCCTGAGCTACGCGGGACCTTCGTTTAAAAAAGTTGGGCAGGGGAGAGGGTGTTGATTTATCATATTTTTTTATAATTTTATCAAAATTATTATTTAAAATTTATATTTATTACATATTTTTAATTTATATTTTATAATTACAGTTCAATCCCAAACAGGAAACAAGTTTGCTACGATTGACGAGCCAAGAAGACGGATGAGCTGCTCAAGCATTGCGATTAATTGGAAAAATAATTATTACTTCAAAAATGGTTTGTCTTTTTTTGTAATTTCCTTCAAGGGAAAGATGAAAATTAATGTAAAAAATAATCAGGGTGAGTCTATGTGAACCAATTTAAAAAGTTCGGTTTGGCCCGACTCATTATTATGGACTTTTGGCACGAGCCTCCCAATTGAGGCCTGGATAAAAAGTTTAAGAAAAAAAGCCGACCTAAGCTCTCAATTTTTTTTAATATAAATTTATGAATTAGAATAATAAATTTAAATTTAAAAATATAAAAGAAAGAAAGATTAAATCTCTAATTTATATATCAGTAATGAATCGAAAAATTTAAAATTATAATATTAAATTCTTTTTTAAGTGTTAATTAATTAAGAAAGTGCTTAAATTAGAAAATTTAATGTTAAAAAATTAAATCTTTAAACTTTTATTTGCTTCTTTGTTATTTATTATTTTATTTTAAAATATTTATTTTCTTTGATTTATTATTGATTATAACAATTTAATTATTATTAACTCATTTTAAGTTTACAATAATTTTTTAAAAAAATTTAAAAATTTAAAAATTTAAAAATTTAAAAATTTAAAAATTTAAAAAATAAGTAAAAACTCAAGCTCAGTCAAAGCCTAACCCTTACACCTATGCTCTAATGGGCTTGGGCCTAGCTTTAAAAAGTCCAGCTCAAGCCCTTAATTTGCCAACTCTACCAATAAAACTACACATTAAATTCACCTTTAAAAGTAACTTTTAATTATTAAAATACCCCTAGATCATATTATCATTATGGACAATAAAATAGTGTCAAAAAAACAGAAATTTTATTATTGGACTCATTTTTATATTGAATTTTATATTTTTCTTAAACCTAAATTAATATTCTGTGTATGTGTTTTTTTTTTTTAAATTAATCTTAGAACACATATAAAGTGAATATGTCACCAAGCCACTAGTGAATTGATTCCCATTATATGGTTTCACCATGTAGTTGTATCTTGTAATTAATTGGATGGGCTTATATCTTGAGCGATAAATGCTTTAATATAATCAATCTTAGTGATAAAGAGAGTTACAGTTTGTTTAACATTTTTTATAACAAAATAAAATAAATTTTCCTTTATGACGAGAGATAGTAAAATATATAAATAGTTTTTGTTTTATTTTTTACATAGCTGATTCTTTTACATTCTTTCTAGTGAAATTCAAGCATTCCATTCGTAAACATTAAAATTTAATAATTTATCAAGTTATTTCCTAAATAAACTAAAAAATCATAGAAATCTGTAAAAGTTTTAGTTTATCTATGGATTGGATAATACAAATGAAATATTTGAATTCATTATTTTGAAAATATATAAATTTATAGTAAATATATTATTATTATACAAATTGAGTTTGGTAAGGGTATATTGGGTATTTAGGCAGATTTTTTGTATAAAATTTAAAATTTCAAAATTTAAGTATGGGTTTAATTTAATAAATAAATTTAATGAATGATTTTGTAGGTTCAAATAGACCTATCAAAATGATTATAGAGACTAGTGAAAGAAATAAAATGGGTCAAATGTCACCACGAATTTTTTATTTCCCTTCCATATCAATCTCCTAAAGTAAACCCATCCCTAACATCACTGCCTTTAATTATTTGGAATTCGCATAATTATTTCTTTAAATTTTATCACTCTATTAAGGATGTTAACTTAAACCACTTGCCTCATTCTGAACCATGAGTGTGAGGAAGGGGTTCAGCACATGACGCATCAGGGGTTTAATTTATATTTCCTTCCTTCAAAGAGTGGCGATTTTCTCCAATATGAGTTTGGCGTCCTCGAATATTTGAGAGGGTTTAAAATCGGCTATCGAAGGCCCGATGAATTGTAAATATCTCATATAATATGAGTTGTAATCTGAGCATTAGTCTCATGTAATTCAAAAAAAAAAAAAAAAAGGATATTAACTTGGAAACTGCAAGGAAAGAGTACTTTTTCTTTTTTTTTTCTTGGTTTTTTTCCCCTTAATCCTTGCTTCTTAACAAGTCGAAAAATCAGTACAAATCAAGCTATTATACTCAACACGAATGCCAATTACCGAATCACCTATAACGTGGATTGCTATAGCCTTTCGGAAAAGTAGTGTGAAGCCCCTCAAACTTGGTTGGGTTCGAAACGTCATCATGGGGTAAGCCCACAAAGTTCGGTATAGTCATTATGTGCGGTCGTTTGTTAGGAAGACGAGCGCGATACTAATAATTGGGCTATTTAAAAATACTTGTTAAACTTATTTTTTAATAAAAAATTATATTCTTAAAATACCCAAATTTTATAATCAAACATAATTTATTATTAAATAGAAGTGTTTTAGCTAGATTTTGGTATGAAGAAAAAGGAAACTAAAACCTAATTAAAAACAATAAAATTTGTATTGAAGGTAATGGGGTGTCTCACATACCAGGTTATGTTACCTGAGATGGCGTTGGATGAAGGTTGAGAGTGAAGGGAGGAAGTTAGTCAGTTTTGGGAAACCTAGATCTAGAGTGAGGGTTGGCTTGATGGGCCGTATTTAACCTGCAAAATTGAGAAGAGAGATTAGAGATAGAGCCAAGGGGGGGGGTGACCACACTTCGACACTCAAATCAATTTATGGGCAATATTTTGAGTGTTAAGAGCTTGCCAGCCCTTAACAATGGTAGCTGAAGATTAAAGAAAGCATCAATCCCTTTTTTTGTGTGTGTATTGTTTTGAGTATTTATAAGTGAGAAAAATAGAATCTGAGTGTCTTTATATAGAGTTCCCTGGTCGCCTACCACCTCGAAAATTTTTATTGGTCAACCCTAAAGAATAAGTCATTCTTTTGGCTTGTTTATTCATTTGGAGCATTGGAAGCATGTTTGGATTATTTGCTTGGTTTGTTCTCCTTTACACGTGTCACATTTATGCGATGGTCTTGAATATCTCAGCAAAGGTTGTTTGGAGGACCACTATCCTTGGTGTGCAATCCTTTACTTTTTCTAGGTGTGAGAACCACCTGTTTCTTTTTTTCTTTTTTACCCAAGAGATTCCTTATTTGATTCTACCAAATCAAATAATCTTCTTTAGGCGATGGAGATATCTTATGCGTTTAATATTATGAATAATTTTTTTTTCCACTTCACATTTAATATGAGGTACCCCGCGTATTACCTCGATTATCAAGTATACCCGAGGTAAGCCAGGTGTATCCAAAAAATTTCTTATACTTATAAAACTTCACATCGACACATGTCTTTTTGTTTTTAAGCCTATATTTCTTCCCCATACAAAAAGTAGTTCACTCTCTGCACGCATCTAACATTTTTTCTTTTTCAAACCCTAATTTTTCCCATTCTCTATCAGATATAGTGTGGAAGGTTGTCGATTACAAAATGGCAGTAAAATGCCTCTGTTTGTGTCCCTATAGTATATCTGAACAGACTGCCTTAAAAAAAACAAAGAAATTTTTAAACCCCATCGTGCCAATTTCATTTGATTACAGTTGTAAAATGTTGTCCGATTGTGTAATTAATTTGCATATTGCTTGCCGATAACTTAAATATCGGAAATTTGATTATTTGGGAGACGATCTTGGGTTTATGTTAAACTGCCAAATGTTTGCATTACTCTCCCGTTTCTCCTTGATGGAGAAGTCAGTTTGGACAATGTAAAATGTAGTTCTGATGAATGAGAAAGAAAAGAAGATCATGATAAAAATTTTGACACCATAACACAAAAGTCCTGGAGAGCATGTGTAATGTGCACGGGAAAAGGAAAGAAAATAGATTCTTTGCAGAAATCTTTTCGATTATGCAATTCTTATCTAGAATCAAGTGATTTACTCCTTTCTATTTCTGAAATTTATCATAAATTTGGTTACTAGAATTTTTATAAATTTTAATGGATTTGTTTAGTAATGGGATTAAATTGAGTGAGAATGTATTTGATGTATTGGGATTTTTTTTTTTAAATTTTAATAACGGATTTATTGAGTAATTTTATAATGCAATTAGTTACCTGATAAAAAGAGAGAGAGAGTGAGAAAAAAAAAATGGAAAAGAAAGGAAAAAACTGAGATTCTTTAAATGGTTGGAGAAAAGATGTTGAATTCTAAAAATTCAAATTCTGGAACAGCGGATTTTCTCCTAGTCAACTATAATATTGAAGCCAAAACCAAAAAGGTTGTCGTAGCATAATTAGTTGACTAGATTAATTTGGACTTTTAGAAAAATAAAAATTTTGACCTTAGTACTTATTTTCAAAGAGTAAAATTAGAATTAAAAGTTACACTAGAAGTCTAATGAGATAGGTACATGGTGGGGGTGAATAGCAATAGCACCACCTCCACTTGTATGCATGGGTCAAAGTAGGCGGTGATGTGTTTATTCAGACTCGGATAGTTGTAATTTAGCCCCAGTAAGCATCTTTTTGGAGCCCTGTTCTTACTAAAATGTTGATGGTTCGCATGTGATTTGAAAGTGGTGTCTAGAAATAAGAGTAGTGGGTGCTTATATAGTGCTTCTTCTCCAGGCTTAACTAACAAAATTTGACTTTTTTTCTTTTTCTTTTTTGGGAATAACCTCGTCAAAACGAGGATCAAGATTTTATTAAATTAAAAATAGTACTCAGCAAAATCAAATGAGGCTAGAGAACAAAAGCTGCGAACAGAAATCTGAAAATAAAAACAAAAAGCTCAGTAAAATCAGTAAGATGGCAAAGCACCCATATTTGCTAATGTGTCCGCTGCACGATTTCTTTTCCGAAATATATGAGTGAACCGAACTGGCATTCTCTCAAGCATTAAAAAAACAATTTGTCGAACGAGTACTAAGTGACCATGGCGAAGAAGACGTCATTTACAAAGATGAAAACAGCGAGCATAGGGCCATATTCAATGATTAAATTATTCCAACCTCGCATATGAGCATTTTCAGTGGCAAGAATCACTCCCATTAACTCTGCATAAAAAGCATTCTGATCTAGAAAACCAAGAGAGCAAGCAAAAGCGACCCAAGAACTCACCACCACCGCCTCTAATATTTGATTTGCATATCAAGTACTTGTGAAAAAAAATCTTCGGCCTCGGTGCATAATCATGAAAAGTGAGGAAGAAATTAACATACGATCGACCCATCATACGCGTCCAAGAATTTCAAACCATAGGCCTAAGCTCAGCGCTTACCTGATTTTCAATAAACGTGAAACGTGCACACTACAGTACTTACTATACAGGGTTTAATCCAGCGAGAAAAATCTGCGTTGGAAAATATTGAAATAATGAAATGTGCCACATGACAAGAAAATGGGAAATTTCTCAAAAATGCTTTCAGCATCTTCTGGTTAAATGGGAAATTGGAAAATTTTCAGTCACGACACGGCAGTAGGCAGTACTTGGTTGGTTAACTTGTCACCAGCAGAGGACAAGTAAACAGGAAGTAACAATGTAATGGCGTTCAGACACGATGTAGTGGAAACACTGTCCAATCCTCCGTCACAACATTAACATGTGCTTCATGTTTATGGTTTCAAGTCTTCCATTCTAAGAAAAATTATTGAGAGGCGCTCATCACTCATTACATCAAGTCACAATGATCTCACAAGTCACAGTTCACTACAGTACAGTATCCGGCGATGATCTATACTTTTCTACGCAGCTACAGCCTACAGGTAACAAGCTTAGGCATTCATTATTAATTAAATTATTATCCATTTAGAAATGTGAATAAAGTAATTGCATAGGCCAGACTGGATTAGAAGCCATGATTGATTAGAATAGAAAATTAATCGACCTACAGACACTCTTTCCTGGAAACTAATCTAGGGCCCGCTGATTCTACTCTTTAGTTAATGGTTCAAATGCCACGCATTGTATATTCCAAATCTTGGGCCCGCGGCTGGCGGCTGCCAACCAATATTACTTTACCTGTAACTGTAATTTTTATGTAATTTAATCCATCTATTTTTTAATTTGTAATTGTCAGCAACAGGGAAAGTTGTTTCACGTGTGTATTTGTGGTGCGGATATTTTTTAGTGTTTGTTTACCAGAAGCCTCTTTTCCCTTCAGCTCCAACTAAACAGTCCAATTTGGTGTCTCTAGCAGCCACGCTTAGCCGGGAACTGGTTATTTGTTTATAAATTTGACCGTATCTGTCACATTCATCACCCGCCTCCGCGGATTCTTATAAACGGGGAATTAAAGTTTACACGGCATAAAAAAATCTGCCTTAAAAATTAATTTTTTCAACTTACCAATAGTTCGAAAAAAGTTTTGGCAGGATGTTTTGTCTTCACACAAATTCGTTGAATTAGGTTACCAAGAATTTCCTTTTTCTTTTTCTTTTGGGCCTCACGTGTATGAAATTACCTATGTGAATCAATAGGACCTTAAAATAGAAGCATCCAACAATTATCCAAAAAGAATCACATCGAAATAGAAAGATTTGATTGAAAATTTGAAATAGACTAAAAAAAAAATTAAAACAAATGCAAACACGTCATCTTGCGATCGAAGGCTTGTTAAGTGGGTCCACTTGGTCAATGGTTTACCACACGACCCATTGCAGTATGGGGGGAATATTGGAATAATAATTTCAGACCTTTACAAAAAGATGACTCGAAACGTTGTCAACAAAAGCATGTGTTATTCAATTTTCTTGACCAGTAACTGCACCGAAACCAACCAAGAATATGTGATTTTTACAAGTTGCTTGTTGCTTACACTCAAATTGAGGTTTTTAAGTCTTAATTCTCTTGTCGTGTCTCAAGGTCAGCCAGCCAGCAATTCGGCGTATCTTCCTTTGAATTTTATACGTTCTTACACTTTCATTTCTCCTTAATCTCTTATCCGTTTGCTCAGGAATCTCAGCATTATTTTTTAGAGATTTTAATATGGACATTATCAGCAACAGCAAGCACCCTGTTAATGTTTTTCTTCTTTCATTCTTTCTTATTGTATGTTCACTTGCTCATTTTGGCCGTGCAGTCAACACAATTACGAAAGGCCAGTCGATCAAAGATGGTGAAAGCTTGCTTTCCAACAGAGAAATCTTTGAGTTGGGGTTTTTCAGCCCTGAAAATTCTAGTCTAAGGTATGTGGGTATATGGTATCACCAGATTGACGAAAAAGCTGTTGTTTGGGTTGCAAACAGAAACAGGCCAATTTCTGATGAAAGGGGGACTCTGACAATTGGTAATGATGGCAATTTGATGGTTTTGGATGGGAATAGCAATACGGTTTGGTCATCTAATGCTTCAGTTGAGTCAAACAACACGGCAGCACTACTCGACGATGATGGAAATCTCATACTTACCAGCAGCGAGGACATTGGTAATCTTGGTAAGGCCTACTGGCAGAGTTTTGATCATCCAACGGATACGCATCTTCCGGGCATGAGAGTTCGGGTAAATTTGGCATTGGGAGAGAACCGTGTTTTCACTTCCTGGAAATCTGCCAGTGATCCTGCTCCCGGAAACTTCACAATGGGAGTTGATCCCCTAGGTTCGCCGCAGATTGTAATTTGGGAGCAGCTAAAAAGGCGGTGGAGAAGCGGCCAGTGGAATTCAGTCATATTCACTGGAGTTCCAACCATGGCTACTCTAACTAGTTTTTTATTTGGCTTCAAGCTATCTCCCAGAGAAGCAGATGGAAACATGTATTTTACATATGTCCCAGCAAATGCATCTTATTTGTTGAGGTTCAGAATTGGCTGGGATGGGAATGAGGAGCAGCTAAGGTGGGATGATAGTGCAAAGAAGTGGTCTGTGATACAAAAGCAGCCTGCCGATGATTGTGAGCTTTATAATTTCTGTGGGAATTTTGGGATCTGTAATGCATTGGGTTCTACCAAATGCGCTTGTATGGAAGGATTTGTACCAAAACATTCTGAGCAATGGAGGGTGGGAAATTGGTCAGCTGGATGTATTAGGAGGACTCAATTGCAGTGTCAGAGGAATCGTAGTGAAGCAGGGGAAAGTGGAGGAGAAGATGGGTTTAAAGGGTTTAAGAATGTCAAGTTGCCGGATTTTGCAGACGTAGTGTCAGTAGGCCAGGAAACTTGCAAAGACAAATGTCTGCAAAATTGTTCTTGTAATGCATACGCCGACATTCCTGGGATAGGGTGCATGTTATGGAGAGGGGAATTGATTGATGTTAAGAGTTTTGAGAAAGGTGGCAATTTGCTGCATGTTCGTCTTCCAGATTCTGAATTAGGTAAGTTAATTTTTCTTCTGTGGCTAAATTGGTTATAATTGGTCTTTATTTTCTATCTTTTCTCTGGAGAGAATTTTAGATCACCTGCCCAGTTGATGTGCATAATCTTCATATTTGCTTGATCAGTTTGTGTTGCGAATGTTGAAATCATTTTGAGTGATACCTTTTTTTTAAAAAAAAAATAAAATTGAAAATGAATAGTATGAACCATTTAACACTATGGCAGCAAAATTTCATTACCAGCTTATAAGGATTTAATGGAGGTTTTTAATCTAAAAAATGATCACCAGAAACAAGAGTAGCCTCATTTAAGTTGCTATTTAGGCTATGAGTCCTCAATTAATCTCTATTGAATTGGAAACTAGTTAAGAAAATGTATTTGGAAAATGATCTCGAGTCCGCTGAATTTACTGCCACTTGAAATCTTGAATTTGTCCCATTCGTAATACCCAACATGCTCAAATATATTTGCTTTGTTCCAGCTATAAAGTAGAGATGCTACTTGTGTGTCCTGTTAATTCATGAATTATTGCTTCTCCAGTTAACTCTTTTTTTTTTTTTCCTTTAGATACAAATATCAACTGAAATTCATTAACAACTCTTAAATATAGGTGGCAATAGTAAAATATCCAATGCTGTAATCGCTACAATTGTCGTGATAGGAGCACTCTTACTAGGCGCATCTGTCTGGCTCTTGTGGAGGTTCAGAGGTAGGGACCTGTTGTTCCTCTCTTAATTGGGAAATAGAATTTGAATACAAAAGGAGTTTTGAAGAAAATCGTGTTTCTTTCCTTTTCTCTGTAGCCTTGTGCAAAGATTCAACAATTTCATGTTGCAAGAAGAATGATACTCAACTAATAGACATGAGCCAGAGCCAAGAGGTCTCAACAGATTTTTCGGGACCGTCTGACATGGTTGTGGACGGAAGTCAAGTAAATGGAACAGACCTGCCAATGTTCAATTTCAATACTATAGCAGTCGCTACAAACTACTTTTCAGAAGGAAACAAACTTGGGCGGGGGGGATTTGGCCCTGTCCACAAGGTAATGTTCGATTTGAAAATGCTGCAATCAGTAAGTTTGTGAACTGAAATGTGCTAAAGAAGCTTAACTTTTATTTCTATTACCAGGGGAAGCTTCCCGAGGGACAAGATATAGCTGTAAAGAGGCTTTCAAGAAAATCTGGCCAAGGCATAGAGGAGTTTAAAAACGAGATTATACTGATTGCTAAACTACAACACCGAAATCTTGTTAGACTACTGGGCTGCTGCCTTCAAGGCGAAGAAAAGATGCTGATTTACGAATACATGCCAAACAAAAGTTTGGATTTGTTTATCTTCGGTATGTTTTTTAACCGTATCACAGAGTCGGAATTTGCTATTCATGACTAAAATGACTACATTAGCCTTTATAAATTTCATCAAGCATTCGTATTGATGTTTGTTGTCATTTTCTGATAATTATTGTGACAGACCCGGCAAAGCAAGCACTACTAGACTGGGCGAAACGCTTCACAATTATTGAAGGGATTGCAAGGGGTCTACTCTATCTACATCGAGATTCAAGACTTAGAATAATTCATCGAGATCTAAAGGCCAGCAACATTCTGCTGGATGAAGATATGAATCCAAAGATTTCAGACTTTGGGATGGCCAGAATATTTGGCTTTAACCAAAATGAAGCAAATACAAACAGAGTTGTTGGCACATAGTAAGTATGACATGTTCACATATGTACACAACACAAGGCCACTGGAATTCCAACTCAAGCAACTAGTTTACTAATATGAATTTGACACCTTTTCTTACAATGCAGTGGCTATATGGCTCCTGAATATGCAATGGAAGGCCTATTCTCAGTAAAGTCAGATGTATATAGCTTTGGGGTATTGTTACTAGAGATTGTGAGCGGCAGGAGGAACACTAGCTTCCGTTTAGAAGAAAACTCCAGCCTTATCGAACATGTAAGCAGAGTGATTTACTTTCTAGTAAACCTACTGTATATGTTTTTCATAATTTGTAATCAGAGGTTTGTGACAGTAAAATGAAAATTGGAATTATTTCAGGCATGGAATCTTTGGAATGAAGGCAAAGCAATGGAGCTTGTTGATTCAAATATCCGGGATTCAAGTTCTCAAAATCAGGTGTTGAGATGCATACATGTGGGAATGCTATGTGTGCAAGATTCTGCAATGTACAGACCAACAATGGCATCCGTGGTGCTAATGCTTGAGAGTGGAACTCCAACACTTCCGGTGCCCAGACAACCAACATTTACTTCAATGAGAAGCTCTGTAGATGGTGATCTTTTTATGGAAGCTCATGATACTGTATCCTCAAATGATTTGACAGTAACCATGGTAGTGGGGAGATAGAATTCAAAACAAAAAACTCACATATTGTTTTCAAAATTAATACTGATATGCTGTTTTATACATCAGAGTTCAATATGTATAGGGTTCATGAGATTTTGTATTTATTAACTTTTTTCTATATTCGAATACAAATTAGAGTGGTCTTTCATTAACTTATTTGGCCATAATAGAGAGAATTTTCACAAGAAAGAAAAGGGGCAAGTATTTGAGTTAAAAGAAGCATTGAGCTGGATTGACGAAGATACATGATGCAACCATCAACTTTGATCATATGATTCATAATAGTGGGCTGCTGTGACGACTAGCGAAGGTCTTCAAGGATTTGGGCAATGTAATTGGATAACTCATACTCCTTGTTTTGATCGGCTTTTACTAGTTAATTAGACTTTTATTCGAATTTTATATTTATTTCCATATCAAATTGAGTTTTCGAAACTTCTAAATTTTTTTTTTGGTCTAGATAGCAGGTCCTGGATTCTTCCTCTACAACCGCAATTATTTTGCCTTCATCTCATGCTTATGTTATACCCTTATCCTTATGCTTCCAGTCCATATATTTTCAGGACGCCTTGCTGGCGTCATGCTACTTACCCTTATATGTTCATGAAATCTTACTTATATCATACTTCTTAGTTCTTACATGCATGCTTTTTTATTTTCATATCTTCATGACATTTTACCTATATCATGATTCTTGCATACATGTTTTATCTCGTAATAACAGTATGCATATAAGATTTTATAAAAAGGCACATCGACAAAAAGAGTTATTAAAGATAAGAGAAGTATTATCTCATTTGGAGAGTTTTTTGGAGCCTTTAATTTAGGATTATATGATTTTTTATCTCATAATTTATGAAGAGGGAGATGTATTAGAATTACTATTACTTTTATAAAGAAAAAAAGTTTGGTTAAAATAATATATAGTTATGTTTATTTGAAGAGTTTTTTAGGAGATAATCTCTTTCTTCATTTTTCTATTTGCCACATAAGTAAGAAAATAAGTATCTGAAAAATTAAATTAGAAGAGCCTTTTAATGATACTCTTAGATACCTAAAATTGTATTTTAAATAGATGGCTTTTGATGCATAGAGGGTAAAGAAAAATAGCTAAGAAAAAAAAAATTGTTATAATTCTCATTTAATAGTGAAAAGTTACTCTTTCTATTTTTGTGGATGTAAACTAAGCGTTGAATCACATAAATTCTCCTCGTTTCTTAGATCATTATTTAATTTTTTAGTTAACCAAAAATTAGCATCACCATATATGTATTATTATTGATAATAATTGGAGATGTAGGGCTACAAATTTTGTCCTACAAAAAATTGATAGTCGTCCACTCAAATGTAAAGACTTAACTATTACCACCAAAATGACCTGATTACGAGCACATCCCCCCACATGCCAACTCAAGATAATGTTGGGACTTTGAAAAAATTTGGGGATCACTTTTTTAATTAACAAAATTTTACCCCGAAGATTTTATAATTAGTTTTTTTTTTTTTTTGTTAATGAAAAGTTGATAACCAAAAAGTACATCGTTAACATAAAATATTTCACGTGTCATTAGTGATGTTGAATGGTACACAATTACAAGATTAGAATATAAAATTATAATTTTGCCAGCGTATGCGGCCCTTTAGAAACAGGTGTATAAGAGCATGCGTGCCAGCACAGCACTTCCCATTGGTTCAGTGGGCGGTGCTAGCCCGGCAATTTCTAATCTGGGTTTGATTCAATTGAAAAAAAATAAATAAATAAATTCAGCTTAGACACCAATGAGTGTCGAACACAAGCTCCGTCCAGCGGAAGCACCTTTATTTTTTTGTGTTTTTTAAAAATAAGTTAATCTTTTTGTTGTTTATGTAATGTATAAACAAGTTTAAATCTATTGAAATTTCAAACATCCAAATTTTATAAAACATTTATTATAATAACATAAAATAAGATAAATTACATTATTTTAAATTATTTTTTTAAAAATATATTAATACATTGAATTGAAAGATATTAAAAAATTTCCTACATTTGACTAATATTATCAATAATAATAAGAAAACTTAACAATCATCTTCGCACAATAATAATACCATTCAATTCAAATTTGATTAATAACTTAAAATCAATTTGTAATTTAAAATAACATAAAATTAATTTGTAATTTAAAATAACATAATATTAATTAATAATTAAATTTCAATTCAATAGAAATGGCCCAAAACATTTTTTTTAAATTTAATTTTTTCATTCTAAATTTCATTTATTCAAATAATATTTGGATTGTCTCCATTCATTTCGTGCTTTTATGGTTCATATGCCTAAATATCTAAACTCAGCCTAACCCATATGTGCGCCTTGTCGAAGCGTGCTTGTATCATACAGTCTATGCGAATGTTCATCATGCTTTGTGTTGCTTAGTCATTGGCCATATATATATATATGCTCGATCTTTTGTTTTTAACAAGACATGCTATTAGATTGCATGGTTTTATAGTAAATTGAATACTGACTTTGTTAAATTATATAGCCTAATTATGTGTTCACATAAAAGAAAAAAATAAGAGCACATGCATTTGATAATCTCTCTCTCTCTCTCTCTCTCTCTCTATATATATATATATATATATATAAACAGACACAATCATTTTCTAATTAGGGCATCCCTGTTTTATTAAAATGAGGATGTTACTAAAATATAAATAAACACATATTTCATTATATTAAATATATTTTTTTGTTTATTTGTTATTGTACTAAATATATATTTTTTTATATGTTGGTGGCATTCTTATTTATTTAAAATGAGGATATCTTCATTAAATCGCCACCATCATCATCTTATAAATGAGCATATCTTCACTTGATTATATTTAGGATGTTAAATTTATAACTTTTTATATCTTTATCTATTAGTACACTGAAATTTATATCTTTTTATCTATTATGATATCCTCACTTTATTCAAAAGAGTCATCATTAGATAAAAGTTCTCTATATATATATATATACACACACACACGCAATGCCAAATGACCTGAAAAAAAATGTTTAATATTTAGATAATTTTTCATTAGAATCCCAATATATTTATACTTAGCCGTCCCATCCAAAATTTTTTATTTCAAATAAAAAGAATGGGGCTTTTCAACTAGAATTATAGCCCATAAATATTACTGTTAATTTAATATTTAAATGGCCCACGAGCTCGTTAATGGGCTTGTAGTCCATTGGTATACACTAAGTTCAAGTCCCAACCGAGTACTCAACTCCCCATTTAGAGATTTACTTGTCTTCTCGTATTTGGGGTACAATAGATTTTTCTCTAGAATTGCAGCATGAGTCAACCTTAAAAAAAAAAAAAAAAAAAGCCCACGAACTCATTAATAATTGTAAACATATGTTCAAGTCTGGTAAATCTTTTCAACTTATATATTTATTATCGTTCAAAATGTTTTTCATATTACAGTTGAATGAGCCTGCACGCTGTCTCCGACCAACTCTACATGATGGAGAACTTCATACATGCAAGGCGCATATATTTTTATTTTATGTGCAAGTCTAATAAGCCATTATTGTCTATTACGCCAATTGATGGATACGGGAAAGTAATCGACCATATAAATATATTAAACATCTTTAACTCAATCAAACCGCAACCCAATTCAGGTCAAATTTTGATTAAAATATAAGATCTCTGAATTTGAACCTGCCAGAAAAGGGTGGTCAATTCTTAGTTTCTTGGCAAGCATCAGGACGAGGTCAGAGTTGAAATTCGAATGCTTTAGACGAGAATTCAAAAGGGATACGTAATTATAATCTAAACTAGAGAAAAAGAAATAGATGCGCAAAATGACCTTTGAAGAAAAAATGGGATTCCAGTGGAAGTTAGGCTCAGAGAGCCTTAGACTGCGTTTACTTTAATGATTGTCACTCAATGGTATTGCCGTGAGGATGATCCATTTTCCACAGAAGTTTCGTCATGAGAACAAGTGAACAACAGGCCGTGGACTAACATGAAATTGGATTGTATTATTTATATGAAAAATTTGGATGCCCGCATCAGAGAATCGACGAGGACGTTTATGAATAATCCAATGAAACTGGGCGGTAAATGAAGCCAGGTGCCAACAAATTGAAATGCCAAAATCGGGTATTGCTATAATTTGTAGTTTGAAACTGGTATCAGCAAACTTCACCGTATGGTAGCCAGAACTGCCAATGTGAATGAATTGCGTCATTTCCAGATTTTATTTCAAAGTTCATGTACTTTGGTAGATCATCTACTAAGACAGATGGAAATGGGATTGAGGGTCCCATTGAATTGAAAAATACAATGGCCTGCGTTTCACGCTTAACCAAGTCTTTGAAAGCAACCTTTTAATGTATTTTTAAAAGTGGGAATTTTGTTCTCATGTCTATTTGTATGGAAATTATATTATTTGTCTGTACTTATCAAGGTCAGGACTGTCGTGATTTTTTTTGTCTCTTCCCCACTTCACTATTTACTGGGCAATTATTTATCATTATTGTGCAATAATTTAATTAACGATGCATTGCAAAACTCCTGTTCTGTTCATGCAAATCAGATCCGAAGCACAGCTTGATTTTGTAGAGGACGGTGGAACCTTACTATAAATAGGCCACCATCCATTATAAACTGCGCACTTTGACTTGGAACACTTTTTTGAAAGAAATAGGAATTGAAGAAAAGCTTATTACTTACCTTCATAATCAATCCTTTTTATTTTCCACCTTTTACTTTCTATCTAACCAAAATAAACTATACAAATTTAAAATAATCTATTATTCTTTTCATATTTGTTATTGATTAAATATTTTTTTTACCTATTATTGCTTTCAAATTATAATGTAAAATATGTGTAATTGAAGCCAATGATCAACATAAAAAAAATTCATCAATAGGTAATAATAAGATTCCAGAAGAAATGAAAAATAAGTAAAATATTCTTTTCAGTTTTGAGTTTTAACATTAAAAGAATTAAATAAAAAATTAGAAGTGTATTAAAAAAAAGATATTTACGAAAATAAAATTAAATATAATTTAAAAATAAACATGGCCTGATGAAATGAATGAAATGCTACAGTCAGGTAGTATTCCAATTAGACCTACAAGCCCAAGTTAAAAAGCCCGACATTATCCCACGCCGAGCATGTGCTTTATGTCCCTATAATTCCAGTTGCCGGTAACTCTTTGGCTTTTCAAGCGCGCATTCAAAGCAAAAATCAAGAAGACAAAGACTTGGTAAATAAGAAAGTAGCGGCAGTGTCATGAGGCTCTACTTTCCTCTCCTATTGAACAATACCAAATGTCTTCAACAGGATTAAGCCAAATTAAAATTACCCTCAAATGTTTCGTCAGAGAGAGAAGAGAAACCTCAGTGAAGAACATGATCATGAATGATATAACAAGCCAACCTTGTTACACAAATCTTTTCTTAATTATCTTCATTTTGTTTCCAACAATTGCCATCTCTGTAGACACCTTAACAGCAACTCAAAATCTCACAAACGGCAAAACCCTTGTCTCCTCTGGTGATGTATTTGAGCTTGGTTTCTTCTCACCAGGCAGTTCAGGCAAATGGTACATCGGTATATGGTACAAGAACATCGTTCAGAGGACATATGTGTGGGTTGCTAACAGAGACGACCCACTTGCAAACTCCTCAGGAGTTCTCAGAATCATCAATCAAAGCATTGGTCTTTTTGATGGATCACAGAATCTTGTCTGGTCATCCAATCAAACCAAGGCTACCAACCCAGTTGCACAATTGCAAAACTCTGGAAACTTCGTGCTAAAAGAAGCTGGTAGTGATGAGATTCTCTGGCAAAGCTTTGATTATCCAACTGATACTCTGTTGCCACAAATGAAGATTGGGTGGGATCTAAAAACAGGTTTTGAATGGTACCTGACGTCGTGGAAAAGCACAGATGATCCTTCGACAGGTGACAACTCTTTCAAGCTTGATTTTCATGGATTCCCAGAAGGGTTCTTGTGGAATAAACAAGAGAGGAAATATCGCAGCGGGCCCTGGAATGGTGTAAGATTCAGTGGCGTCCCAGAAATGAAGCCGATAGAAGGCATCTACTTTGAATTTTTTTCAGATCAAGAACATGACGTTTATTATTCATTTTTTATTGAAAATAAAAACCTATTCTCGAGGTTAATTGTCTCTCCAGAGGGGATTCTTAAAAGATTCACATGGATTGAAGCGAACCAAATATGGAATCCGTTTTGGTACGCACCAAAAGATCAGTGTGACAGTTACGGCGAGTGTGGTCCATTTGGCATGTGTGACACTAACGCTTCTCCAGTTTGCCAGTGCATGAGAGGATTCGAGCCTAAAGATCCTGAAGCCTGGAGTTTGAGAGATGGGTCAGGTGGGTGTGTTAGAAAAACAGAGTTGCAGTGCTCGGAAGACAAATTTTTACAATTGAAAAACATGAAGTTGCCGGACACTACCACGTCGTTTGTGGACTATAATATGACGCTCAAAGAATGTGAAGCTTTTTGTTCGAGGAATTGTTCTTGTACAGCTTATGCCAACACGAATATTACTGGAGGCACAGGTTGTGTGACTTGGACTGGTGAGCTCAAGGACATGAGGAAATATGCTGAAGGTGGCCAAGACCTATACGTTAGATTGGCTGCTTCTGATATTGGTATGTATGCTCAATTCTTACATTAACTCCGTCTTATTAGAACTTTTTTTTCTTTTTTCTTTTTTTCCCCTATGATCACAACTCATAACCATGACGCATGAAAAGTCCGTGGGGTAGATGAATAGACACAGGGTTTGGTTAGCGCTGTTAGAGGAATTTTAAGCCTGTAGCTAAGAGGGCTGCATAAGAGTCTAGTTTGGATTCGTACTCCTCAAGCTCTGGCACTCCAATAGGAAAAGACCCTAAACGTGGCAGGGCCTAGTTCTTGGCCCTTGTTGTCCCATCGAAATGGGAGTTATATGGGACAGTGCTGCAATTGCTTTGTTAATTTCTTCAAACAGTGATTTTTTAATTAGCATGGAGGCTTTTTGGCCGTCCATCTTAGGTATACGCATAGCGGGATTGAACGTTAGCGGGCACCGGTGATATATGCTTAGGGCTGAGACAGAGGATATTACCACCCATTGAAGGAGCCATCAATCAAACAGGTGTCTAGGTGTCTAACTGTCCATGATGATGACGCGTATCATGATCCACGAGCCTTTGTATGAATCGCACGTGGGGGTCCCATCGTAGTTCTGATTTTGATCAGATGTTGATAAGGTCGTCTGTGACGGCTAAAAGTTCCCTTGGTTTAAATTAAAATCCACGTTCCCAATTGTTATTCATCCTTGAATGATTGCGTGATGTATGTATACTCCACAAAGTCCAACTAAAGTTGTATTAAGTTTCGTCGGGGCCCACAAAAAAATCTTGGGTTAAAAAGTGTTCCGCGGCCGACAATTTTGACTTGGTAAACGTGTTGGGCCGGGCCTAATTTTTCTTTTCAGTAGTGCATTGAGATTGTTGTCTCAAAATAGTGCACGGGTAAAGAAAATGTCTTCGGCGGCGACGACACTTCTGAGGGTCCCACCCAAGACGTTTTTCCCCTCAACGTCAAGTCTTCTGATTTGAGGACGAAAACGCAGAAACAAGGAATTATTTGAGTGTGTGTGTGTGTGTATATAAATATAAAGAGAAAAAGTCGGGTTAAACTTCGCTACAGCGTTCTGGACTTGCGCAGTTGCTCTTGTACATCACCTCAATTAGGGGTGGCGTTGATGCCAACTGTAGTCCATTATTTTCTTGAGTCTTCCTTTTTATTTTGTTCTCTATTTGTTTGGAAAGTGCGTTACCGGTTAAAAAAAATAAAATTTACAGATAAAATTGTATTGAAAATGTATTTTTTTTAATAGTTTAGTGATATCTCATGAAGAATTATATATATATATATATATAAAGAAGGTTAAGATGATAGTCTATTAAAATCAACCTGTCCCTATTATTATTTTAAAACTTAGGTGAATATGGGTACAAATTGTATTCTTATTCAGTTATATTTATTATCGTATAACTTGAAGATTATAGAGTAATACTAGATATTTCAAAATTTTATCTTAAAATTTTATTATAAATGATGTGGAATTCATCAAATAGACAGTGGTAGAATGTAATTAATTTATTTAAAATAAAAATTTAGAATATGTATCATTACTCAGTGGTCTAAATTCTAAAGACTCAAAGAATCAAAATTGAGTGCTCATAAAATAACGAAGGAAAATAATCTCAATTAGCTTTGACTAGAATCATGGTGTTTTCGGTCCCTATAATTTGTAGGTTTTAACTTTCTATATACACTTTCAGTTTTGATCGTTTTGAATCATAAATTTAGGCGTCTTTTAAAATTTTCCATTTAGCACATGTGATCTTGTAGAAAATTGAGTCTCATATTAGGTCCACAACCCGAGCTTGGTATTCAACTTAAATGTTCCAATCACAGACTTTTAACTCTCAAATTGCTTTCATAAAGTGGAATATTACGAGCGCGAGTTCAAACAACAGTCCCATCCCATGTCAAATCCCACCATTTAGATTACAATCTTGCAAGATTAGACGATAATCCGATGAGCCACACCTTTGAAATCCGCGGTGCCTTAAGGAGTTCGTTATGTTTGGACAAATCTTTATCTATTGGAGGGGAATTCTTTGAGTTCCATTGCTACAACTTACACAGCCCTATAGTTTTCTTAAGTCCTTAATGGTGTATTATTTAGAGGATTGCAGAATGAAAATAAAAAATAAGAATTATTGATAGTATTTACTTATTGAAAACATAAAGGACTGAGAATGAAATTAGTGTGGGTTTCACAAATCTTAGAATTGGAGAGTTGGCAACGAGAATGAAGAGTGAATTGATATTCGTACCCTTAGCGAAAATTTAAAATTCTTTTTTACCTCATTTAAGATACTGTAACAACAACAACAACAACAATAATTAATTATTTTGAAAAAAAATAATAATCACATTTATTATAACAAACAATGATAATAATCAAGTAAGGTTATTTAGTAAATTACAGCAATTTATTCTTATTTTAATAGAAAGTAAACACATAAATGACAATATAGCTTCAATTATGATTCCTACCGCTAAAGAAACAATTTATTGTGATTACCGTTTTTTATTTTGATTCTAATTCATTCCGATTTTAGCCCATTTCGATTAATGATTAATAAACGCATTACAAGTGTATTGGCTTTAACTGTGTAAAAGCATTAATGAAGATAAAATGTGATTTAGGTACATGGAATTCATCTAGTAGTTCATTATAAATACAATAAAGAATCAACAGTCGTATGCATTAATGACTGAAAAGCAACAGCCTACCTGACCACTTCACACCAAAAGAAAACCAGTGAGAAATTGCAGTTGGCCAAATGAACTTGTAATTTATAGATTGATTAGAATCTTTTTGTTTCAGGTGATGGAGCAAATGCAACTCCTATTATAATAGGAGTTACTGTTGGCAGTGCCATTCTGATTTTAGGACTTGTTGCCTGTTTTCTTTGGAAAAGGAAGACATTGCTCGGTAGACAAACAAGGAAGACAGAACCGAAAGGTATCGTCAGGGTATTTTGTCCTTGAAATAAATGAACAAAGAAATGCAGTTATAGTGTTGTACACTCATTGTATATCTAACGCATGTGTTTCTTGCTTTATGCAAATCAGGTCATCCTGAAAGAAGCCAGGATTTACTGTTAAATAAGGTGGTTGTCTCAAGTAAGAGGGATTACTCGGCTGAAAAAACAGATGACCTCGAATTGCCACTGTTTGATTTTGAAACGATCGTAAGGGCTACAGATAATTTTCCTGATTATAATAAACTTGGACAAGGCGGGTTTGGTAGTGTTTACAAGGTAATTTAGTTTTTACAGGTTGCAACATGCTGCCTTTTACTAATAAAACACACCCAATATGTGCTTATAGAGAAAAAAAATGTGTTTCGCATTGACAGGGTAGATTGTTAGAAGGCCAAGAAATAGCTGTTAAGAGGCTCTCGAGGAACTCTGGGCAAGGCATCGAAGAATTCAAGAATGAAGTTAGACTGATTGCAAAGCTTCAGCACAGAAATCTGGTTCGACTTCTAGGTTGTTGCATTGAGATGGATGAAAAGATGCTCGTTTATGAGTACATGGAAAACAGAAGCCTGGATTCTGTTATATTCGGTTAGTCCTTCTTAGTACTTTAATAAGCCAAATCAGGCTTTCTTTAGTCAACGTATATATGGTTATTCTGACTCAACGGTACTTATATTTCCAGTTAAAATTTTTCAGATAAAGCTAGGAGCTCCATATTAAATTGGCAAAGGCGTTTCAACATTATTTGTGGGATTGCTCGAGGACTGCTATATCTTCACCAGGATTCTAGGTTTAGAATTATCCATAGGGATCTCAAAGCAAGCAATATTTTGCTTGATAAAGAAATGACTCCCAAAATATCAGATTTTGGAATGGCTAGAATATTTGGAGGAGATCAAACTGAACAAAATACTAAGAGAGTTGTCGGAACATAGTAAGTACTACAAATAATAGTTTTTTCTTTCAATTAATATGATTAAAATAGATTATAATTTGCTTGACACTTTTGTGAAATACAGTGGTTATATGTCTCCTGAATATGCAATGGACGGACTCTTCTCAGTGAAATCCGATGTTTTTAGTTTTGGTGTCTTATTATTGGAGATAGTAAGTGGTAAGAAGAACAGAGGATTCTATCACTCAAACAATGAACTTAACCTGCTTGGACATGTGAGTACACAAGTGATTAATTCTTCCTCCAAAGATTATTATTTATCGTTAGCGATCATATTTTCGTATGATTGAATCAACGATTCTTGGTAAAAACTAAAATTGGTAGTATTTGCAGGTGTGGAGACTATGGAAGGAAGGAAAGGTGTTGGAAATAGTAGATTCATCAGTGGATAATTATCCTGCAAATGAAGTTTTGAGATGCATACATGTCGGCCTCTTATGCGTCCAAGAGAATGCTGAAGAAAGGCCAACTATGGCATCTGTAGTTTTGATGTTGAGTAGTGAAACTGCAACCATGCCCCAGCCTAAAACGCCTGGATTTTGCCTAGGGAGAAATCCCATTGAAACTGATTCATCTTCAAGTAAGCATGATGAAACATTTACAGTGAATCAGGTCACAGTTACAATGTTAAATGCTAGGTAGTGAAACAAGGGTATTACCTCTTCTACAAAGCTGTATATTGGAGTATCCTTTCGAGTTTTGTTTGTATATCTTGGTCTGAGATTTTTGTTACGACTTCAATTCATGGATCCTTTTTTAATTGTTATTGATCCATCTCAGCAAAGAAAAGCCATTTCATGCGGTAACATTAATTATTATTTTTTTTCAAATGTTTGAAAATACTTAAATACCTGAAGGATCTGTCAACCTAAGGATTTATCCCAGAACTGAAATACTACTCAGTTATCACCGTTTTCATCATTATCCAATTAAACACCACGGCGCTCTCATATTGTTCTGTTTCTGTGAAAAAAAAAAAAAAGAATGGATTGCATCCGGCAATTTAGCAGTGAAACAACGATAATCTCTTTGTTCCTGTCTAGTTTATCATCAGCTTCAATGAAACATAGGTAAGAGACATTTTGCTTGCACCTAGTTCTCTCTGGGGTGGCAATAGCTTGATGTCTTCAAACCGAATCTTTGAGTTTGGATTCTTCAGCCCTGGAAACTCCAGTCAAAATTTCTTGGTCATCTGGTACGAGAATCTGCCTCCCCTAGTGATTTGGGTGGCCAACAGAAACGGTTCTATCAATTCTTGAGTCCGGAGAATTATAGTCATTCTCTGAAAGTCTTTCACAAGACAATGGTTCAGGCATTATATGGTATGTAATCTTTCCAAGGCCTGCAGGCAGTCCTGCTTTGCAGCTTTTGGACGCAGGTAACCTTGTTTTGAGAGAGTTTTCCCTAAATGATTCAGAAGGGTACTTGTGTGAGAGCTTTGATTCTCCATCCGATACAATCTTGCCTGTAATTAAGCGGGGAATGAACCGCAGGACTGGTTGGAACCAAAATATAAAAGCATGGAAGTCTGAAGACGATCAGTCTCGTGGTCTACACTTTCAGCTTGGAAAAACCTGACAAGCCTCAGCTGGTTTTATGGAGACGCACTGAGAATGTATTCCGCTCGTGGAATGGGATCATGTTTAGAAGAAGCTGTGAGCAGAAACCCAGTCAAGTTTTCGACATAATTTTGTGTCAAATCCTAAAGAGATTTATTATATGTTTTAAGTGGATTTTAGGCTGTAAATGGGACAAAATCTCATCAAAACAATGAATTTAGTTTTTTGGGATTAGGTACCTGACTTAACCGTGATGTGATGTCGGAGCTGTTTTGGGCTTCAAAGGAGATGAAAAAGAGTGGAAGAGGGTTGATGACTGTGAGAGGTCAGATCTAGAATGTGGGATCTTGAAAGGGCACTTTTAAACTTGTAAATTAAGAAAAAGAGGTTAGAGATGGAGCCGATGATGCTCAGCAACTATACTATGATGCTCAAATGAGCTACCTGAACTTTTTTTAGGTGATGAGAGCTTGTAAGCTCTTTAAAAATGGTGGTTGGAGGTTAAAGAAGACCTCAACTATTTTTTTGTGTATATTTGTGATGAGTATTAGAGAAGATGAGTGTGCATTTTTTTATGTGTGTATTTGTGATGAGTATTAGAGAAGATGATTGTGAGAGACTATGAGAAATATAAAACATTTTTTATCTTTATATAGTACAACATTGGTACTTTGCGATATGACATTTTTAATGACGATTCTTTTTGTAGAGATTGTCTGGACAATAGCAGACATAATTATTTAAGAATCATGCTTTTGATTTTTTGTAGATATTATAAAATATTCTCGATTTGATGAATATATTATTGTGACATTATGTGTAAGGATTATTTTTAGATATTTTCTTCAATTCTTTGAATTTGGAGAGTATACCAGTAAGTGTCGGGTACTCTAAAAGATTAATTTATTTTTTATTATATGAGACTATTACTCATACTACAACTCATATTATATGAGACTATAACTGATATTTATAAATCAAATTATTATTGGGACCAACTTATATTAGTATTAATGGAGCTTTGTCCAGATTTTTAATCCTCATTAATATTTCAGAAATGTCTACTCCACTCACTCTTGAGTAAAAGAAAATACTACTTTCACTCAATATAATTATAATTGAGAAAGAAAATACCCCCACATTACACTTATGAGAATTCAAACTACTATCCTCGAACTTAGAGGACAACAGTCCTGACCACTCCGCCAAAGGCCAAGTCTCTAAAAGATTAACTTACAACCATTAAAAACTGTTATCCTCTTATTTATTCCCCAAACATTATACAAATGCAAGTAATACTAGGAGAATGCTACGGTACAGAATATGTGCCTTACAGCACTCTCACAAAATGGCTATGGACCCCACTTGAGCCCACTTTTCATTTTTTTACTGTGCAGGAGTGGCTGTAAGTTACAGATTCTGTAACTTAGCCACAGCCGTAATACTAATAAATCCATTCCATTGCGGCTTTCCCTCACCGACTATGGCTCCATTTGTTTTTTTGTATGGGATAATCATAATAACAACTGGGTGTCCATGTTGAACCTTGGACACGACGATTGTGACAGAGATGGGATTTGTGGACCTTATGCAATTTGCTAGAATGATGCCGATCCTGAATGCCGCTGCCTACAAGGATTCTGGCCGCGTTCTTGAAAGGAGGGGGACATGATGATTCAGTCTGGTGCCTGCAAACGGAATTGGGAGGCGGATTGTGGAGATGGCGAAGGTTTTCTGACGTTTGAAGGAATACAGCTTCCAGACAAAGGCGAACTTACATGTGACTTTGAGTGCTAGAAGTATTCTTCCTGTTTGGCTTATATGAAACATTACACAGTAGCCGGAAAAATTATTTATATACGAATGGCTTGAACAGAGCTAGGTAAGAATCACCTCTTGAATACTGTTACATTGTTGTCATGTATGCATACTGCAGGTAAACGATGACAATTTGGGGTAAAAGTAATGATTTTTGCTTCATTTATGATTAATTTTTTACTTATTTAAAAAAAACTCAAATTCTTGCCTCACATCTTTTTCAACCACGGATACAAATTTAGATAATTTTTCATATGAGTTTGATCAATTGTCCACCAAATGTTTGATTAAATTCCTTGCGAGTGGAGTGTGTTTGTAACGCCAACAATTACAACTATAAAACGAATGATTGATTTCAATTTTCTGTTAGATGCAACAATTTGATTTCACTTTTCCGTTGGATAGCCAGAGTCAATTGCGGCTGGAAGGAGGATTCGGCAGGGGAAGGAAAAAAAAGGTCCGGCGCACCTGGCTATTTTTTGTTTGATCAATTTGATTTCACGTTTCTCTTAGTTATCTCTAGCCTGCATATTTTTTGTTTGATAGAAGCGAAAAGAAGAGGTAACGCAACTTGCGCATCTGGTTTGCACGGTCAATTTTTTGTAAGGATGCATTCCGTTTACCCAAATATCATATACATCAGTTTATCAAAGAAGGATGGAAATCTTGATTGAGAATTTACCCTTCAGTATTCATTAAGCATCTGCTCATGCATTTTCATAATTGGACAGTCACAAAGTTAAGATTTGTTGATTAATGCGAGATATTTTAAGGAGATTGTTCTATTTTTTAAGACTTTTGAATTAAAGCTGAGGCCTGTGAGAAAAGAGAGAGTTGAACACCAGGCTCAAAGCTTGCAAGAGCGATGATATCATTACTGTGGGGAAGTTTAGAAGCAAGAACCATTTTATTTCAGTCTGCAGAGACCTTGGAGACTGTGCCTTGTTATATTTTGGGTATAAAGCCCAAAGAACCACTGTATGGTGTCCTTATCTGGAGAAAGTTAGGGAGCAGAAGTCATTACTAAAATTTTTGAAGGATTAATAGATTGAATGGGTATTTGACTGCAACAATGTTTCCTAGAAAAATTTGTGTCCATTTTTGTAATCTGTTGTGTGTATGCTGTGTTCTTCTTTTTTTATTTTTCTCCCTTTGAATGCAACAACAGCTGGAAGAGGACGATCTTCCTGTATATTGAAGTAGAATCCTAATTGTCCTTTTTTCTTTTGATATGTGCTCTAACATTCCTATGTAACAGCACTTAAGAAAGTAGCATTTCAAAAATGTTATGAAGATAATCCAGTGGAGGAACTAGAATTGCCTACTTTTGATCTGGTTTCTGTTTCTACTGCCACTAATCAATTCTCCTCCAAAAATAAGATTGGACAGGGTGGCTTGTGGAGATGTATTCAGCTTTGGTGTGTTGACGTTGGAGATAGTCAATGGCAAGAGGAATTGGGGATTTCATCATCTTGATCATGATCTTAATCTTATAGGACATATAAGCATAAATATCTGGATATATTACTAACCTACCCCTGTCACACGATTAAAATTTCTGCATTAAACTTGCAATTTTTTGCTGTGCCAGTGAAGACTGTCCTGGAATTGCTGCAGGCATGGAAACTATGGATCGAAGGACATCCAATGGAAATAATTGATGAACAGAAGAAGATGAAGGGACCGTTTTCTGTGGATGAATTGGTGAAATGCATCCAAGTAGGCCTCTTGTGTGTGCAGCAACGGATAGAATACTGGCCAACAATGTCATCTGTGCTAACCATGCTAAGCAATGAGAGCATTAAGTTTCCCCAGCCAGAAGAAACTTGTTTTGTAACTGAAACTTCTTCCTCTGTGGAGGTTGAATCATCAGTTGGACAAAATTTTTGTTCTCCCAGCATTTTAACTATCACAGATTTAGAAGGACGATATTGATGGATTAGTTCATTTTCTAAACTTAGACGGCATTATAGACCTTTGTTGGAGCTAACTACTACAAATGTCAATTGAGCTGACCATAGGTGTGTAATTTCATTCAAAATAAGAGTCCTTTTCTTCGGATGTCAACTGATGAGAAGGAAGAAAATTTTTCATGCGTCCACGCGAGCATGTGACCATGAGTAATTTTCAACAATTATGAAAGGATCTTCAACTAGGTAGAAGTAAACTAAATTTTCCCTTTAAAAATATCAGTCCTGAGTTCAAATTATGAATTCTGTGTTCAAGAAGGGTCGACCGCCAGCTTGACAAAGTAAAATCATTACGGATGCAATAAATTTAGATTTCTAGTCGCATACTGCATAAGTGAAAGCTCACAAACGCTCAGCCAAGCAAACAAGAAAAAATAATCTCCAGCAAGCCGGTCTAAACGCCGGCCTTCATGGCTTCTCTGAGAATTATATTCGAACTTGGTGCAGTTTTCCTTTTCACTTGACCCGCAAGGATTATCTAAGTTTCTCCTGTACAAGAACTGTGCTCCGTACTGGAATGATGGGCGATGGAATGGTCGCACACTAAGAGGAATACCGGGTGTAACCACCGGACTCGAAACCTACGAGGTTGATTATTCCAAGCAGACTGAGGTGTTTAGCTACACTTTCGCGAACAATCCTAACGAAATCTATCTAATTTTCTCAACAAGAAATGGTACCTTACCCTCTATACATGTTCTTGAACTAATAGGGACTGTACAGCGGCCAGTGGCGGTGCTAGAAATTTAACTTAGCAGAAGCTAAGTTGAAATAATATTGTACTTTAAAAAAGGTTAATAAGTAACTAGTATAAAAAATAAAAATTCATTAATATATTCAATACATTTATAGTTGATCTTGACGTGTTTTCATATGTTAAAAATGTTAAAAAATAAACTTATCGTCAAGAATACAAAATAAATCTTTTTCTACATGTGCAACAATAATATTACTCAATTATTAATCTCTAATATGATTTCACAAACGATTTTTCACAAAATTCATAGTTGAAAATGCATTTTACTACTGTAGTCATGACAATTAGTAAAATCAATGCCAATGTTATCCATAAATAAATTAATGAATACAATTTATCTTTTTTAGTATCAACTATTTTTCTTATTAGCCTATCAATCTCTTTCAATTTTGAAAATTTGTTATTAGAACCCACCTATGTAATGTAAACATCAAATTGAATTTTAAGTGTCATAAGATTCATTGAAGAAAAATCATTTTGATAAACTCAATAAGATAAAATAATTTTTGTTTTTTTTTTTTGTGTGAGGAGAGTTAGCGTGCAACAAATCTCAAAATAACAATTTCTTTATGGGTTGGAAGTTAAAGATAAATGCTTAATATTTTGGTTATTTTTAAATTTTAATAGGAATTTTTATGATAAATGAGACAAATATTAAATGAAAATTATAAATTTTGAAAAGATAAGAGGGCTTGAGCCCCCAGTCCTAACGTGGCACCGCCTATGGCAGGGGCTACTCTGGCGTGAGAACACCAGGAAAACAAAAAAAAAGCATGGGTAAAATTTGGATGGCACCGGAGGACTTGTATGACATTTTATGCAGGGTCTAGCCCATCAGCTGGACGTGCGGACAATGCAATAAAGTGCACATGCCTACCAGGATTCAAGCCAATGTATCCCCATGATTGGTTCATAAACCGTATGGAAAAGAGGAATCCAGATTGATGTGGCAAAGGTTACGAAGAGGGGTTTGTGAAGCTTGAAGGGTTGAAGGTGCCTGATGCTAGATTTTCCAGAAATTACGGGGTAATACGAGCTTAAACGAATGTGAGAAAGAGTGCTTGGACAGTTGTAAGTGTACAGCTAGGGCATGCTAGTGCAGATGTTAATTAAAGCGGACGGGATGAATTGCGAGGTACGATGAATTAACAGGTATAAGAAGTTATCAGATGGCAAGACTTCTACCTAAGAGTTGATGCAGTGGAGCTTTGTGAGTATATATTTTCAATTTATTAGTCATTTAGCATATCGTTCATTAGTTTTGATTGCAAAGCCAGAAATCTGAATCACTTACCCTGTGGAATCCATTCACTGACATTTGTGAATTGAAGTTCAGACCACTTTTTTTTTTTTTTTTTTTAACCTAACAAGACAGAAATTGTAGCGCTCGGTTGAGGCCATTTTATATATTATCTAAATAAACAATTGAAGATTTAAAGTGGGTGGGTTCGGTGAAATTTCAGGTAAATCCTGTTGGCTGTAAAACCTTTTTTGATGAGTAATCGGCAAATCTTTGTCCGTATCAAGTTTGAAACTTCCAAAACATCCGGATCCGCTGGGGTAGAATGGACGGAAACATATTTATTGTTGTTTTTCTCGCTGGAACATTTTGTTGTTGTTCCAAAACGTACGAATCAGTAGCCAAAAATATCTAGGATCTATTAATGCTGACGCTTTCCTCCTCCTGAAATCAAGCTAATCTTAATCATCTAATTGATTGGTCAATAAGTTCAAACTTGAAATAAAAATATTTAAAAATCAGTAGAAAATTGCTTACCCGAAAACTTGTTTGCCCACACCATTTTCTTCTTTTTTCCCTGCTTTTCAGTCCAATATGCGGCTGCCAGTAATTCAGCACTCCGAAGTTTCACAGTATTAACTTGAATCAAGCAGTTTTAGCACATAAAGGTTCTTGTTACGATCACTGTGACTGATTTGTTTAACTGAGCTTTACTCATGGATATAACTGTAATGGAAAGTTTTCCAACCTCACAGTCCGGCCTGTTTAGCCATCTGACAACAATAATAGAAAGTGCAGATAAACCTTCCCTGAACCTCTCTCGTCCAAGTGACGCTTCTCCTTTTGCAGCTGCAGATGCACAGAAAAACTTGAAAAGCAAGAGAGCAAGGCCACGGATGCTTGCTGTAATTAATGTTCCTGTTGTTCTTGGGGTGGTTCTGCTGGGTTTGTGCTACCTTTACTTGTTGAGAAAGCATGCCAAAAGGAGAGGTAATACAAAACCCTACAGTTATATCATTAACTACCACGGTTAAACTTAAAAGGCAATCAAGTTTTACCCCTTTTGCAAAGAAACCACAAGCCAAACTATTTACTAAGATAGTTCCACTGTTGCTCTTCTTATGGATGTGAAAGTGCATTCGTTCATCTAGTTGAGAAGAACAGATAAGCGACATCAATTGTTATTAATGAATTCAACCACACGATTGTCTGATAATGTGGCCCCTCCGACTGCAAAAATCGAAAGAGAAGATGTGATATTCTTTGAACTCAGGCCATGTTCGGTTGCCGGAAAATAAGGATGGAGAGGAGAGATTTTTCATTTCCTCCATAATTTTCTTTGGGCCAATTTAGGATTACGGTTGAAATTCAATAAGCTAATTAGAAATATATGTGAGATTTGACTTTTATGAGATTAACAAAGAAATATTCGAAAATATAATGAAAACAAGCTTCTGAAACTTAAATTTTATAAGGTTTGAATAATTTCTTACCATGTAAATAAAAATTTAAAAATATGGAAAAAAATTTATTTCTCATTCTTTCCATGTAAATATTATTAGGGTAATATTTTATCTATTGTCACTATTAATTACCATAATAAAAGTAACAACTCTTAGTTACATTAAATTTTATAATTACAATCAAAAGATATCAATAAAATAATCTTTCATGATTTATAAAGTAAAGCTAATCAGGAATATATGTTAAATTTAACTTTTATGAAATTAACAAAGTGATATTCGAAAATAATATGATAATATATAGGCTTGTAAAACTTAAATTTCCTATTATGTAAGAATATTAATTGTAAGATAAACAATAAATTCATGGAATATGTATACTAAATGAGTGTTAAAAAATAATATATACTTCATGATTAACCTTACAATGGTCCTTAATAGTATATAAAATAATGAGTATTTTGATATGCGATATTAAAATTTATGAAAACACGTGCGATCAAGTATTTTTTAGGTTACAAGCAATCTCATCCATGAGTTTATTGATATAATTATGACATTTACTTAAATATACATATTTAGTTGTATCATTTATTGGTGTTATATCATAATAAATTTTTAATTTGACTTGTGTTACGTAACCTACTCGATATTATATCTTATACTTAAATAAGTGATTTTGAAACATTTATTTAAAAAGTGATTTTTAAACGAGGGTTGAAAAGTAATTTTTAAATAAAACATGTTATTCAAGTGAAATTTTTTCAAAGTCTCAAGGTGGTCATAGTTGTTTTACAAAAATTCATCCCCTTAAATGATTTAACAAACAGGTTACAATTATTTTTAAATTATTTATTTTACAAATATTATTTACCATTGATTAAATCTAATGGTACACAATTAAAATATTATTGATACCGTAAAACAATTGCTGCATCGTAGAATAACCCTTAATTTCAATATAGAGAGGTTAATTGTTGTTGCCATTGCCACATCATATAATTTAATGCATAGGAAAAACTTGTCCCACTTTCATTTAATACATCTTAACTAGATTTACCGCCTAAATCATCAGCAACCTCTACTGCGTTTTCTTTCTTCGTCACCAGAGTCAGAGAAATCAAAAACCATGAATCCTGCAAAATTGTTGCTGAACACTTTACTTTTCTTCCAATTTTCTCAAATCTCCAATTGCATTGATACCATATCATTAAGCCAGCCCATCAAAGACGGTGATGTTATAGTCTCGAGCAGAAAAATCTACGCGCTTGGATTTTTCAGTCCAGGAAACTCTGTAAAACGATACGTTGGAATTTGGTACAATCAAATTTCCGGGCAAACACTTCTCTGGGTCGCCAACAGAAACAATCCTATCAACGATACATCTGGGGTCCTCTTAGTCAACGTTCAAGGAAACCTTGTGTTGCACGAAAGAAACCAAAGTACTGTTCCTGTCTGGCAGGCAAATATTTCGGACTCGTCGGCGGGCAACACTGTAGCTCAGCTTTTAGACTCGGGAAATCTTGTTTTAGTTCGAAATGATACCGGAGAAACGCTGTGGCAAAGTTTTGATCATCCTACAGATACTCTGCTTCCAAATATGAGATTTGGATGGGACAAACGAACCGGTCTTAACAGATACTTAACAGCTTGGAAATCCCCGGACGACCCTGGAAGCGGGAACTTTTCTTTCAAGTTGGACCTTGCTGGATTTCCTCAAGTGTCATTATACAAAGGTGATGTCAAGTGGTGGCGGGCTGGACCTTGGACGGGCCAAAGGTTTAGCGGTATACCCGAAATGACCAGAAATTTCATCTTCAATATTACTTACATTGATAATCAAGATGAAACATACATATGTGATGGTCTAAATGACCTCTCTATAATAGCGAGAATGATACTGAATGAGACCGGATTTCTGCAGCGTTTTACCTGGAGTGATCATGATCGTAGATGGATCGGGTACTGGACAGGCCCGGCGGAGCGGTGTGACTATTACGGGCATTGCGGGCCAAATAGTAATTGCAACCTGTATCTCGCAGATGAGTTTGAGTGCACGTGCCTGCCCGGGTTCGAACCCAAGTATCCAAAAGAATGGTTCTTGAGAGATGGGTCAGGTGGGTGCAAGAGGAAACCGGGGACGTCCACGTGTCAGAAAGGGGAAGGGTTCATAAAGTTAGCACGTGTGAAGCTGCCGGATACTTCGGTTGCAGCAAATGTGGACATGAATTTGGGACTAAAAGCGTGCGAGGAGAAGTGCATGAGTAATTGTTCGTGCGTGGCTTACGCAAGTGCGTATGCTGAGACTAATGGAGGAATTGGTTGCTTGATGTACCACGGAGATTTGAATGATACAAGAAAGTACGCAAATGCTGGTCAAGATTTATTTGTACGTGCTAACGCGGCTGAATTAGGTAAAATGTCTGTTCTTTCCTTATTTCTTTATGTTTATTACGCCTAGATACTTGATTAACCAACTTGGAAGATAGACACTGTAATTTGTTCATAATCATGAGAAGAAGATTCTTACGTTCGTGTCGAAGCTTACTCCTCAAGAAATAAGTTAAAAAAAAAAAATCGATTCGGTTATCTAATTAATTGGTGAATGGGTTCAATGTTAGACTGAGATTCTCAATAAACCAATTGAAAATTATTTAAGGGGAAACTTGTTTATCTAATGTATTGTTTTGTTTATCCTTAGCTCGCTAGGCTGAAATTTGACCGTTAGTGAAAGCATTCTGAAATTTCACTATAGAAAATTCCAATCAGCTTAGTTTGTTTGATTAATTACTTTCACTTTAACTTCAAGTTACATATGTAATAGATGCATATAAAATTTTCCAGCATTTTAGGGTTAAAGCCTGTTTAAGCAGAACGGCGATGACAGTATAAAAGAGGAAGTAATGCATGGCTGAACCTCGCATGTCTGAATGACAAGTCTATTTTCGCAGCTGCAGAGGCACTGAACAACTCAAAGAGCAATCGAGCAAGAAAGAGGAGGCTTGCTCTTATTATCGTCGCTATTGTTCTCGGAGTGCTTTTACTGGGCTTATGCTACTTTTTCCTGTGGAGAAGGCTTGCTACAAGGATAGGTAATCAAAAACCAAACAATTATACCATTAACTTCACCATTTGTAGTAGTGCAAGGCACTCGATTTTATAAAGCAAATTACATATCTACTAGAATTATACCCAAAATTCAATGGTCTGCAGAATATTGTGGACCTTGTTATTATCAAGACATAATGTAAGATTCTGAAAATGGTATGATTGTAGTACATGTTGACTGACTCGATATATTTTAAGGTTCTTAAGGTGCTTTTGGATCCTCTAATTGATGTTGAATGATTACCCTTTCTTATGGATGCCTAAACGCATCATCTCGTCTAGGTGAGAGGAAAAGACAAAGGCGACGTGAATTGTTATTTTTGAATTCAAGCACAAGATTTTCTGAACGTGAGGCCTCTATCAGTACTAAAGGCAACAAAGAAACTAGGGAAGTAGATGTGACATTCTTTGAACTAAGCACTGTGCTGGCAGCTACAGATAATTTTTCCACTTCTAATAAGCTTGGACAAGGAGGCTTTGGTCCAGTTTACAAGGTAATCTCCTTTACATGAAGTTACATAATATTTTTTCCCCTTTTAGCTAGAATATATTAATTGTGGGGTGAACATTGTCTTACAATCGTTCCACTAATTTTAGACCTTCAGTTGTAATTGTATGATAGGTAACCAGTAAGAGCAATCACATGCTGAGGCTATTTGTTTAGACTGATATAATTGGCATATGAATATTGCAAATTTCAGGGTAAGCTATCAAATGGACAGGAGATAGCTGTCAAAAGATTATCAACAACATCAAGACAAGGAACTGAGGAATTCAAAAATGAGGTCTTACTAATAGCAAAACTTCAACACAGAAATCTTGTAAAGCTCTTGGGTTGTTGTTTAGAAGAAGATGAAAAGATGTTAATCTATGAGTTCTTGCCGAACAAAAGCTTGGACTACTTTATTTTTGGTATGACTCCTTAACTATACACCCCATATCTACTTAGTTCGTCGCCTTCCTATTGTAACAAATATGATATAATGTGAATTGAAGCAGATGAATCAAGGAAGCAATTGTTGGATTGGAAAAAGCGCTTTGATATAATTTTAGGGATAGCTCGAGGGGTCCTATATCTACATCAAGATTCGAGGTTAAGAATTATCCATCGAGACTTAAAAGCTAGTAATATTCTTCTGGATGAAAAGATGAACCCTAGAATCTCAGATTTTGGTACAGCCAGAGTACTTGGAGGAGAGGAGATATTAGCAAATACAAAAAGGGTGGTTGGAACGTAGTAAGCAAACATAAGATGTTATTTTGCTTCTTTTAATTTAGGAAAAATGACAAATACACCTCTAATGTTTAGGTAAATGAAAAATTAACGTTTAAAAACGTTCAACAACAGATTTCACTAATATTATATAAAGAATTAAATCTCTTTAAAAATTTGTTCATATATTATTAATAAAATTATAAATATACCATCATTGCCCAATTTTTCTATTTAAATTTTTATCAAATTCCCTCTTCAAGCCAAATAAATTTAATTCATTACTTAAGAATAATAATAAATAAAATTAGTTATTAATGTTAACTTGTATTTCAATTAATACCATAATAAATAACATAAAAATTAGTTACAAATATAAAAGTTTAAATGATAACATGTGGAAAATTATTAAATATATAAGTTTAAAATTTCAATAAAAGTTTATGGTATTAATACCACAAATTAAATTTGTATGTATTTTTTTATATGATAGAAGGGTATAACAGTAATTTATGTTAAAAGTTACTATTTCCGTTAGTGAATGAGGGTGTAAATATCTTTTTTGAAACGTTAGGGGAGTTTTTGTCATTTTATATAAACGTTAGGGGTGTATTTGTTTTTTTTTTCCTTTAATTTATTGTAACTTAAGATGCGAAGAGCATATTATGACTACGATAAAAACAATTTCTATGGCATGCAGTGGCTATATGTCACCAGAGTATGCACTGGATGGTGTATTCTCTACGAAATCAGATGTCTTCAGTTTTGGAGTCCTATTATTGGAGATTATAACTGGCAAGAAGAACACTGGAATTTTTAATGATGATGATTCCTCAAATCTGATAAGATATGTAAGTCAAATGCTTTTGATATTGCCTTTGCAGTAGATAATATTTTATATTGATTTGATTAGTCTTCATTTTCTCTTTCTTGAGCAATTGATTCTTTCGGATGAAGATTGTTCATCTGCTTATTGATGTCTTATATACCTAAATCATGCACAAAGGCATGGGAACTCTGGAGCGATAACAAGGCCCTGGAGATAGTTGGCTCGTCCATGGTTAATTCATGTCCTGCTTCCGAAGCTTTGCGATGTATTCAAGTAGGACTCTTATGTGTGCAAGACAGAACAATAGACCGGCCAAGCATGTCAACAGTTGTCTTTATGTTAAGCAATGAAACATCTGTTCCTTCCCCAAAACAACCTACATTTTCTGTGCGGAGGACTGAAATTGACACAGACAGCTCTAGTTCTGGGATAAAATCTTCTGTTAATGAGGTGACACTAACTACACTTAATGCTCGATGAGTTTACATGGTGTTCTGTTGTACTGCAACCATTTTCTAGAATCAAAGCTTGTAATATGAAAATTGTATACATACAAACAATTCATTTATAAAATCATGATAATAAGACTTAGTAAAGTCAGAGGTTCAAGGATAGGAAAAGCCAATAGAGTTCAAATATTTATAGATCTAAATGTCCTAGCATGACTATGATTATTTTGTGATGGTAATGTGAAATGTGACTGTTATCTTCAAAGTAGATAGATTTAATTAAAAAAAAATTCAAGTTTGACTGACCCATTTACTGATTAAATCTATTCTAACAATGGATTACAAAGTGACTAAAGATAGTGAATTGCCATAGAATTTGTACTGTAAAGCGCGTGTGACTTTGATATTAAGTTTTGAAATGTTGTAGGTAAGAGAGAAGCAAGAACAGAAAGTAACATAAAAGGTTGAAGAAATATAAATAGGGAGGACTTAGCCGATGTATTTTAATATATTTGGTCTCTGAGTTCCTTTCCACAAACAACAAGGGCTCAAGTGCAAAAAGAAAAGTAAAATCTATCTAGTGAGACTCGACTTCTCCTTTCGGGTTTTAGATGGTTGTGTCACACCATTTTTGCTTTGCTTTCAGAATTGTCTTCTTCTATTTTTGTCTGTACGAAAAGATAGCACACTTATTTGAATCAAGTTTATAACGAAATGTGAGTACTGAATAGGGTGACAATTAATCCGGTCAAAGATAGTCCAAACTGACACACTTGTTGGGTTGTAAATAACAATTGAGATTCGTATAATGCAATCTCGATAATACACGTAGAAGATTGATGCAAGTACCAGAATTACTTAACTTGTGACATAAATAAAGCATGCAATCCAATCTTAAACATTGAAAAGAAAAGAAAGAAATCAAGCCAACAAAACCACTGATGTGCAGTTATAGAATTGCTCTGTTAGAAGATAGAAGTAGTGTAGAAGATTCGATACAACTTTGTATATAAATACTTGTAAATCAGCTTATAAAATATAGATCTGATACAACATTTTTCTCTCTGTTTTCTCAATCATTTTCTCTGTAACCAAACAAACTTCTTTCCTTTAACTGTTTTCAAAGTCTTCGCATTCATGGCAGGCAGTAAACCAAAAACATAGATTTTTAAGTATTAAACATTTCCTTTGTTTCAGTTCGAGGGCACATTATTATCGCTGTCAAGAAATTATGGCAAGCAAAGAACAATATGTGAATTGGAGCTCAAAATCAGTACATTTAAAATTATTCAACATGGACTCTGTTAGGATTTAATTGGCGCTTGATTTTTTTTTCCTTGCCGTTTGTGGAAAATCACATGAGCAAGAGTAAGTGGTGTGTGCAATCTCTAATGCTATGGATGTCAATGTCTAAGTGTACACAACAAGTAATATATTGATGAGTATTCATACCGTTTTTATGGAGATTGATATTATCATATTTCCTAAAGTAATCTTAACTGTACAGCTTTATTTTAATTGAAATAAAGCGACTAATAAAATTAACAAACTAATTAAAATAAAAATGCAATAAATAAAAAAATACAATAAAGAAAATTATCATGTCAAATATAAGGATGTAACCAATAGGAATAGAGTAATTGAGTGAATAAACTCATTTAATGGTGTTGACTATATTTCTCATTAAGAACCTGTTGCTACAACATCTACTACATGCTACATCACTGGGTAAAATCTTTCATGCATCCTCAGCTGTCGCTTATTAGAAATCTTATATCTAATACAACTTAGGAATGACCAATTGTTACGCCAGCATTAAATATAGCATTAAACGATCTATGTTCCAATTACTCTACAAGGTGAATCCTTCTATCTAGTTCATTACTAATTTTAAATCAATCATGGCCCTATTCAAATTAAGATTAACTCAACTTGGGAGACTCAATCTAAAACCAAGTATTGTCTTAATGAGATCTACTAAGTCAAATCTTTTTAAAACTCTTTCTTAGCTTATATCCCTAAATGAGTGGTCAACTAAAATAGATAATTAAAAATAAAGTCAATCAAGATAAAGTATTATAGCAAACACAGAGCAACATACATATATCAGTCAAACATCCTTTAAGATTATTTATTACTCAACCACAATCAATTTAGTTCATGTTTGCAATAAACAAACAAATAAAAGAGTTTCAGCCATCAAATACATCCTTATAAATAAGCAGAAAACAAGAAAAGAATAAGAATGACTGATTTCTAATTTAATTCTGCAACTTCTCCTCTGTCAGCCGTCAATCTCTCTTGATTTTATGTTTTCTTCGCAGTTTATCTCTCTTAGATGATGACTCTCTTCTTTTCTTTGCGCATGTGCTTCTTTATAGCTTAAAATTAGGGCAATCAGAAGTTTAGGTGCACATCTCTAGTTTCGGAAACTCCAGATCACAATCTTCTAAGAATTTCGCACGAAATCTTCTCTTTCAATGCTCCAGGATTGCTACAGCTTCTGCACTGTTCCAGACTTATTTCACTTCTTTTATAGCCAATTTTTTCCTTTTTTTTTAAAAGCCTATTACAACAATATTTCTTCCTTAAATTTTGAGCTTTCAATCACTCATAATTACGCATATGATCTAAACACCCAATTTTTTTTTAAAATCAAACAAATTTTATCAAAAATAAACTAAAATAGATGTTCATGCAAAATATAATTAAAATGTAATAAAAACATATGATTTACTCTTTAAGTAATCTTGATTTAAGTTTAGAAAGTGTCATGGCAACTCTCATTTTATAGAGTTATCAGGAAGTCACATGTTTTAGTCTGGAAAGAAATTCTGATGCCATGGACGTTCATGAAATAAATAAAAAGCGCAAGTCCTTTTCATGTTTTACTTATTTCTTTGTTAACAGGTGAAGTACTCTTGGATATGGCTTATATCAATCATCCAATTAAAAAATAATCTCATTTATACCTCTAATGAATCACAATTATGCTTGTAGAAAAACAAAGGAGAATTAAATTGCTCAAAACTAAAACTATTTAGACAATAGTAGAATTTTATTAAATTAAAGGATTTTATTGATATTTTATAAAAGAGACATTACAACAATCACGGCTCACTTTTCTTTCTTTCTTCCAATTCTTCATTCCCTATTTGATACTTACAACAAAGAGCTTAGGGGTATTTATAGTTACTTAGAACTAATATAAACCACACAAATAGTAAATTACAAAAATATGACAATCACATCTTGCAAATCTTAAGGGTTTAGATATTTTTACCTCCATTAGATATTTTTAGATTTAGAAATATCTCCTATTCTCTACAAAATTCATGAATATTTTATAGATTGGGTTTTAAACTTGGGCTTAGACAGGTATATTTAGATTAGATCATAAAATTGGTGTTAGACGTTTATGACTCCCCCTCAACACCAACTTCCATCTTCCGATCTATTTTGAGCAAGCTAGAGGAACTCTTCAAACTTTTCAGTACTAAGACTTTTTGTAGATAAATCTGCAACTTGATCGACTATCTTGATATGTCTCATTTTAACTTCATCTTGCAAGATCTTTTCTCTGATGAAGTGATAGTGCACCTCCATATGATTAGTTCTGGTATGAAATTGGGTGTGGAGCGGAATTTAACTCCCAATTCACTTTTATCAAAAGAACAAAGAGCCAGTTTGGGATTGCGGAGACTGATTAAATAAATTGCTTGTGTTGTGTTGATGAAATAAGAGAAAAGCATGTATGCATAAAAGATGAACATTTGTTCATGATAAATCCAAGGCACCTACCTCAGAGGCTCTGGAAATTCCCAGCTAGCAGAAGAAAATATATATATATCAAGTTGGTGAAAAGCTTTTAATCAACTAAATATTTATATATATTATAGCATACATAAGTTGGATCTAGAATGCCGGCTGCTGTTGAATCTTATTCATTATCATATATATTCACTAAGTTTCAATTGTTTGATTGGTTTGAAAAATTAATTAGCAATTTCATTGGCTGAAAAATGCAACAATAGCACAAGCATCGAGTAGTAATTTCTGGAAAACATCGTTAATTAATTGTAGCTTTAGTCATTTTCAAATGATTGATTTTAGATTCTTTTTTTTTAATTTTTTAGAAAATTGTTACTAGCCTCTATAGATTTGAATTTTGATTCATTTTAAATTTTTTATTTGAGAGTTGTATCATTAATTCCTATTTGAAAATAAGATGGTGCAATAAGACGTCAATTTGATTATAGTTTGTCAATGCATTTGGATGAATTGTTATATGCTGCAATAGACGAATGAGATCGCATTATAAAGGTTATATTAGTTTGCTTTGATGCTTGTACAAATTTTCTGCTTTTTTTTCACTGATGTCTATGTTTGTGTTTAGGGATGCCTCTTTTTTTTTGCTGTAATCATAAGAAATACATTTGAATTAATATGCGGTGCAGAATTTGGCTATGTGGGATGCTTATGCTTTGGTATATGAGAAGTTGCTGTTTTATTTACTTTTTTAACTGTTGTTGCTGTAGATCTTTTCTATTTTCAGCCATTGCTTCACTTGCTATTTGGTGTTATTTTTTTTTTTGTTTTACTTACTATTTGGTGTTGTTATACTTGGTGGTTACTGCTCTTTTACTTGTTATTTTTGATGTCATACTTGCTGGTTACTACTTGTTTTTGCCGTTTTACTTACATTTTTATTGTTTCAGGCATATTACACTTACCAATTGCTTTTTGTTTTGCTATTTTTACTATTCATTACTATTATACTTACTGTTACACTTGCTGGTTACTATTATTTTTACTATTTTACTTGTTGTTCTTGTTGTTTTACTTAATTGAATGCAATTAAGCTTGCTTGATGTTACAAGTCTACAATTAAACTGTTGTTATGCTTGCTAGTGACTACTATTTTACTTACTGGTTGCTGCTGTTCTTACTGTTTTACCCATTATTTTTTACTTTTTACTCACTGGTTGCTCCTATTCGTACTATTTTACTTGTTGTTTTTCATTTTTTACTCACTGGTTGCTGCTGTTATACTTGTTGATTTTGATGTTTATTATTGTCATTTTGCACTACTTTATTTGCTGTTACAGAGTTATAAAGAGGCAATAAACTTCAAGAATAAAGCATTCCCATATTATGAGGACTTACATATGATTTATGGTAAAGACCATGAAATTGGAAAATATGTAGAAGGTCATGTAGTTGTGGCGCAGGAACTTGAGAGGATAGAAATGAAAAACGAAGCTCAATGAGAGAATTTGAATGTTGAGAATGTGAAAGATGATGTTGATGATAGGGTGTCTTTCTCACTTGCTTCACCTAAATTCAATGAATGTTGAAAATGAAGCTCAATGAGAGAATTGAGATGATGTTTGCTGCTGTTATACCCACTGTTTTTTTGTTACGTTTTTATTTTTTCATATTTTGGAATGTCTTTGAAATTTGAAGATGTTATAGTCATATTTTGAAATTTGACTTTTGAGCATTTGAAATTTAATAGTTTTATAGTAATATTATACGTTATTTTTAAAATAATAGTAATGTTTTTTATTTTAAAAAAAAGCACTTTTGATAAAAGTGCTTGGATAATAACTGGTAAAAGCACTTTTAACAAAAGCACTATAAATGTAGTTAGGATATTGAGAATGAAACATTAACCTTAAGGTTAATTTTTAATAGTTGAACATATTTGAAACTTTTTAATTGATTTAATAATAAGTATTACAAATCTAATACAAGGACAAATTTGTCCAAATAAAAAAATTATAAAATTCTTTTCCTCTATTAGTTTTATCATAAACCGAACAAAGAAAATTGAACTCCCAACTATTTTCTTCTTCTTTTTTTTCCCTCATCTCTCTTCCTCTCTTCTCCTCTCTCCTATTTTTCTGCAACAAATAATTTTTCCTCTGTTAATAAACTTGGAAAAGGGCCTTTGGTACAATTCTCAAGGTAATTACAATATCAGTGAAGAAATCTTTTACTTTTTTGCATCCATTTACAAAATATTACTCATATGCGGTGTTCGGTTGACAACAAAGCACATAGGAGAGTAGAGCATTTGGATTTCTTCCATGATTTCTAGTGTTCTGTTGGCAACATTGGATGGGAAATCAAATTTTGATGGAAATTCAGTTTCCATAAGTTAAGGAATTCGGTCTCCTCTCGCAAGAGTGAGGAAATCTAAATTCTACACAACTAAATAAAACATGGTGCGTTTCTTGTAGAATGGGAATAGAATGAGATTGAATATTTCTTGTGAAATAAATGGGGCGAAAATGTCTTTGGAATATCGTTGATTTGTTTCTTGTGAAATAAATGGGAACGAGGAATGAGAATGAGAATTAATTTATCAAAATACCCATAGTATTAAATAATATAATTTTCATTAACTAGATACATGTATAAATATTATTATAAAAATAATATTAATTAAAAAAAATAAAATTAATAATAAAAATAATAATGTTAATAATAATAATTATTATTATTATATTTTATTAATTTTATTATTTTAGTTATTTTTAATTATTGTTAATATTATTTTTATTAATATTATCATTATTAACATTTATTATTATTATTATTGTCGTTGTTGTTGTTGTTGTTGTTGTTAACTTTTATTAACTTTATTATTTTAGTTATTTTTAATTATAGTTATTATTATTTTTATTAATATTATCATTATTAATATTTATTATTATTATTATTGTCATTGTTGTTGTTGTTGTTAACTTTTATTAACTTTATTATTTTAGTTATTATTAATTATTATTATTTTTAATAACAACAACAACAACAACAACAACAACAAGAAGGATAATATTGTTAATAATGATAAATTAATTATTTTTATTGTTATTAATGATAATATTAATAAAACTAATAATAACAATAATTAATAATAACTAAAATAATAAAGTTAATAAAATTTAATTATTATTATTAATGATATTTAAAATAATAAAATTAATTGTGATTTGAACAAGGGTAATTTAGAAAATATGAAAAAATTAGAGGGATACAAAAGTAAACATATGTTTCATTCATATTCTCTCATTTTCATTCCCAACCTCCCTATAGGAATGAGATTCTCATTCCTTATTCCCAAATTCTGTGAGATCCACACTTTTATTCTCATTCTCAAATTACATTTTGGCAAGTAAACATGATTTTCATCCTCATTCCTCAAACTCATAAGTAAACACACCATTAAATTCTTAATTTTACCCTTAATTATATTTTTTATTCCCAATTCTACCCTTTGACAAGCAACCCCAATTTGTAAATTATTCTATGATTTCACAGCTCTCATAACTCAAAATCTAATCAAAGCCTCCAAAAAACAAAAGTCAAAATCTCTCTGAACTTTCGATAGTGAGCTTCATCTGTTAGCCGGTGAGCTACGATAGCGGGTCTGTTTGCCAAAGCTATCTTAGCAAGTATCAATGCTTTCTTACCGTAGGTATGATTTTTCATCTCTTTTCATCTGTTTTAGGGTTGTCACTTTTATCATTTGATGGTGTTGTTGATTTGTTATTGTTGGCTGTTGTAATTATTCCTGTGTGGTTATTGTAGTTATTTAATGAGTTTAGCTTATGAGATGATGGAGAACGAGTTTGAAGATGGCTATTTGAGATTTTGTTGCTTTAATTTGAATTAATTTAGAAATTTTTGATGTGGCATTTTTTTGGTTAAGTTATTATGAGGCTTTCATTGAGATTTTGTATCTTTACATTGTGAAAGGATGAGTTTATAGATATATGCCTACCAAGTGTTTGATGAATTGTCTAAGAGAAAAATGTTAATTTTGCCCTGAAATTATGACTGCATCTAGAAGCATATTTCCAATATGTAGTCGACTTTATTGATGTCTATGTTTTTTGTTTGGGGATGCCAATTTTTTTTGCTGTAATCATAAGAAATACATTTGAATTAATATGTAGTGGCACTTCTAAGTGCTAGTAGAAATTTTGAGGGAGTACATATAAAGGGTTTTGGTAGTTTTTCCTTTTAATTATCTCTTAATATATGTACGATCCTAGCTTTCATTAAGGCTTGCAAGCCATGTAAATATTAATGATGATCACTTTGATTTCAGTGAAATCTAATTGGTCTATTTCTTTTTGTTTGCTTTTTCAAGAATTGTTCTCACAATTTTCACAACATTCATTAACATATCAATCCAAGTGCCATGCAATTTCTCTTAAAATTTTCATGTTTATGGTGCAATTTCTCTTTAGCTTTCCTTAATCTTCATGTATTAAGCCCTCATTCGTCCCCTCAAGCTGACTTTAATTTCTTTGTCCCTTCTATTTTGTATAATTTTTTAGATTAATTAATATAATATGAACCTCAAGAGAAAAAAAAAAAACTCGAGCTAACCCAACCAATAATATATAACTATATTCACAATGATGATGTATATTATTGACATTTGTTTTTGCACCTATTGAAATTTTATTTAGACTCCCGACTTTGCAACATCCTGTCTTATTCTTGTCCTTGGACTTTGGAATTAGACACCAATTTAATTTAAGAACAATTTTATACTTTTCCTTTTTTATTTATTGCTTTATTTTTTCCCCTAAAATCCTCACGCTTACATTTATATCATGCCACATTAATATATATGAATGGGTCATATAAATAATATATGTATGCAATTTTTTTTCCTCTCATAAATGAATAAAAGTCATAGATCAACTTAAATTGATACAATTTGAATTTAACCTCAATTTCATTTTGTTGTTGCAGTAATAGATTAACTTAAATTGATACAATTTGATCTTTTCTATTTTGTTTGCTATTTTTGTTGTTTTGCTTGTTGTTTTCCTTATTTTTGCTGCTATTATATTTATTGGGTACTGCTATTTTTGTTGTTATACTTGCTAGTTACTACTTTTTTTGTTGTGTTTTACTATTTTGCTTGTTGTTTCCTTTGCTGTTTGCCACTGTTATATTTATTGGGTGCTGCTATTTTTACTGTTATAGTTGTTGGTTACTACTTTTTTTGTTGTGTTTTGTTTTTTTGTGTTTTATTATTTTACTTACTGTTTTTACTTTTATATTTGCTGGTTGCTACTTTTTACTTACTGGTTGCTATTGCTATTACTATTTTACTCACTGTTTTTTACTTTTGGACGCAGGTAACCTTGTTTTGAGAGCGTTTTCCCTAAATGATTCAGAAGGGTACTTGTGTGAGAGCTTTGATTCTCCATCCGATACAATCTTGCCTGGAATTAGCGGGGAATGAACCGCAGGACAGGTTGGAACCAAAAATATAAAAGCATGGAAGTCTGAAGACGATCAGTCTTGTGGTCTACACTTTCAGCTTGGAAAAACCTGACACGCCTCAGCTGGTTTTATGGAGACGCACTGAGAATGAATTCCGCCCGTGGAATGGGATCATGTTTAGAAGAAGCTGTGAGCAGAAACACAGTCAAGTTTTCGACATAATTTTGTGTCAAATCCTAAAGAGATTTATTATATGTTTTAAGGTAGCGTTTACTCTTTGGATTGGAGTGAGAATCCTGAGAAGTGGGAATCCTAGGATTAGAAGTGTGGAGTGGGAGTATGAGTATGCTGTTTACTTAGATTGAAATGAAAATATGGAATGGAGATTAAAATCCAATTTATGTGTTTATTTTGTCTTGGATTGGGAGTAAATAGATTCAAATTACAATTTTATCCTTATTTAAAGAATTATAGTTTTTAATTACAAAGTTAATAAAAAATATATTTAATGAACAAATATTTATTTTATTATATTTGTAAATTTATAATAATTATTAATATTCTTAATTATGTACATCCCAATTTTTTTATTAATTTTAATTATATAAATTAAAAATTATTGATAAGGACAATATAAATGAAACATTTTTATTATTAACATAGAACAAAATTAACATTTTCTTAGAATAAGCTATTTATTAGTATTAATTATTAATATTAAATAAATATATTACTATTATTTTTAAATAAATATAATAATATTATATTTTCAAATAAAGATGGTATATAGTAATATTTTTAATTCTCTATTAATATAATAGTATTATTTTTAAGTAATTTAAACTTAAAATCAAACCAAATTATTATTTAGTTAAATATAATAATATTATTTAAATAAATATAATATTATTTAAATATTTATTAAATATAATTATAGTAAATTTAATAAAAGGAGGGTAAAAAAGAAGGGTAAATATAAAATGAAACAATATTTCATTTTATTTAATATAATTATATTAAATTTATTATTATATAAAATAATAATATAATGTTATTTAGTACAAAATTAATATTTTCTTAGAATAAACTATTTATTAATATTAATATTAATATTAAATAAATATAGTACTATTATTTTTAAAATAAATATAATTATATTATTTAAAATAAATATTATTTTTTATTTTATTTTATTAAATATTAAATATTAAATTAAATAAGAAAAATGATAGAAATGGGAGTTCCCACTCCCACTCCCCACTCCAAAAATGAGTGGGGCCCACGAGTGGGATTCCCACTTATTCCTCATATTAGTGAAGTAAACACTGTAGTGGGAGAAATTCAGACTCCTCACTTCCACTCTAGAAAGTAAACGCAACCTAAGTGGATTTTGGGCTGCAAGTAAATGGGACAAAATCTCATCAAAATAATGAATTTAGTTTTTTGGGATTAGAGTACCTCACTTAACCAAGAGTCAATTCGAAATTGACAATTTGGATTATGAAATTGCGAAACATAATTTTTTTTTTAATTGGATCAATACTTCCAATTTTTTAAGTATAAGTAAAGGATCCATGGATAAAGATAGAAAAGTCTAGTTCAAATCGTAACTAAATCTTCAATTTTGGTTTTTTATAGGTTAGATTGAAGCAAATAGTTATTAAATGATCACTCTAGTTGTGTGGTATTGGGGCTGTTTTGGACTTCAAAGGAGACAAAAAAGAGTGGAAGAGGGTTGATAATAGTGAGAGGTCAGATCTAGAACGTAGGACCTTGAAAGGGTGCTTTTAGACTTATAAAACAAGAAAAAAAGGTTAGAAGTAGAGCCGGCGATGGCTAGCAACTACATTCCGATGCTCAAATGAGCTACTTGAACTTTTTCTAAGTGATGAGAGCTTGCAAGCTCTATGAAAATGGTGGCTGGAGGTTGAAGAAGACCTCAACCCCTTTTTCGTGTGTGTATTTGTGATGAGTATTAGAGAAGATGAGTGTGAGAGAGTATGAGAAAAATAAAACCTTTTTTGCCTTTATATAGTACAACATAAATACTTTGCGACATGACATATTTTAATGGTGATTCTTTTGTTCTTTTTGAAATTCTTACGTCCATTTTTTGACCCGTTAGGAGCAAACTTGGAGGGCAAAGAGGCGGTTTTTGGCATATTATGTTATTTTGTGTACATGGCGTATGATGTAGGTGGCCTAAGATTATTTTTGTAGAGGTTGTCTGGACAATAGCAGACGTGACTGTTTTTTTTGCAGATATTACAACTATCTTTTCTTTTTTGATAAAATATTGTCGATTTGATGAATATACTATTGCGACATCATGTGTGATGGTTATTTTTAGATATTTTCTTTAATTCCTTAGAATCTGGAGAGTATGCTCGATACGTGTCAGGTATTCTAATGGTATGTTTACTTCTTGGAATAAGGAATGAGAATGGAGGAATGAGAATCAAAACTATGTTTACTTGATAAAATTAAATTTAGGAATGGAAATAAATTGTGTGGGCTCCAAATAATTTGGGAATAAAGAATGGGAATCTCATTCCCATGGGAGGGTAGGGAATGAAAATATCGGAATGGAAATGAAAGATGTATTTATTTTTGTATCCTTCTAATTATTAATTTATTAATATTATCATTATTAACAATAAAAATAATTAATAAAAATAATTAATTTATCATTATTAACAAAATTATCCTTATTTTTGTTGTTGTTATTATTATTATTAATAATAAAAATAATATTAACAATAATTAATAATAACTAAAATAATAAAGCTAATAAAATTTAATAATAATAATAATAATAAATGTTAATAATGATAATATTAATAAAAATAATATTAACAATAATTAATAATGAATAAAATAATAAAGTTAATAAAATTTAACAATAATAATAATAATAATAATAATAATAAATGTTAATAATGATAATATTAATAAAAATAATATTAACAATAATTATAATAACTAAAATAATAAAGTTAATAAAATTTAATAATAATAATAATAAATGTTAATAATGATAATGTTAATAAAATAATGATAACAATAAATAATAATAACTAAAATAATAAAGTTAATATAATTTAATAATAATAATAATAATAAATGTTAATAAAGATAATAATAATAATAATAAATACTAATAACTAAAATAATAAAGTTAATATAATTTAATAATAATAATAAATGTTAATAATGATAATATTAATAATAATAATAATAACAATAATTAATAATAACTAAAATAATAAAGAAGAAGATGATGATAATAATAATAATAATAATAAAAATAAAATAAATGTTAATAATGATAATATTAATAAAAATAATAATGACAATAATTAATAGTAACTAAAATAATAAAGTTAATAAAATTTAATAATAATATTAATAATATTTATTAACATTTATTATTATTATTATTAATTTTATTTTTTAATTAATATCATTTTATAATAATATTTATACATGTATCTAGTTAATAAAAATTGCATTATTTAATATTATGAGTATTTTAATAAATTAATTCTCATTCTCATTCCTCATTCCTATTTATTTTGCCAAGTAAACACAATAATAGCATTCCAACACATTCTCATTCCTATTTATTTTTACTAAGTAAACATTAAAATTTCATACCCATTCTTTATTCTCATTCCAACTTATTTCCATTTACAACCTATTCTCATTTCAGTTCATTTCAATTTTTTAAATTAAACACACCTTACAAAATTAACGGATAACCGTTAAAAACCATCATCCACACGTGACGCTTTACTTTTTCCTCTCTTATTTATTCCCCTAACATTATGCAAATGTAAGTAGTACCACGAGAATGCTACGGTGCAGAATCTGTACCTCACAGCACTCTCCCAAAATGGCTGTGGACCCCACTTCAGCCCACTTTCCATTATCCCGTGCAAGAGTGGCTGTCAGTTACAGATTCTGTAACTTAGCCACAGCCGTAATACTAATAAATCGATTCCATTGAGGCTTTCCCTCACTGACTATGGCTCCATTTGTTTTTTGTTTGGGATAATCATAATAACAAGTGGGCGTCCATGTTGAACCTTGGACACGACGATTGTGACAGAGATGGGATTTGTGGACCTTATGCAATTTGCTAGAATGATGCCGATCCTGAATGCCGCTGCCTACAAGGATTCTGGCCGCGTTCTTGAAAGGAGGGGGACATGATGATTCAGTCTGGTGCCTGCAAACGGAATTGGGAGGCGCATTGTGGAGATGGCGAAGGTTTCTGATGTTTGAAGGAATACAGCTTCCAGACAAAGGCGAACTTACATGTGGGTTTGAGTGCTAGAAGTATTCTTCTTGTTTGGCTTATGTGAAACATTACTCAGTAGCCGGAGAAATTATTTATATCATAATGGCTTGAACAGAGCTAGGTAAGAATCACCTCTTGAATACTGTTACATTGTTGTCATGTATACATACTGCGGGTAAACCATGACAATTTGGGGTAAAAGTAATGATTTTTGCTTCATTTATGATTAATTTTTTACTTATTAAAAAAAAAAACTCAAATTCTTGCCTCACATCTTTTTCAACCACGGATACAAATTTGGATTATGTTTCATATGAGTTTGATCAATGTCCACCAGATGTTTGATTAAATTCTTGCGAGTGGAGTGTGTTTGTAACGCCAACAATTACAACTATAAAACGAATGATTGATTTCAATTTTCTGTTAGATGCAACAATTTGATTTCGCTTTTCGGTTGGATAGCCAGAGTCAATGCGGCTGGAAAGAGGATTCGGCAGAGGAAGGAAAAAAAGGTCCGGCGCACTAAAAAAAAGTCCGGCGTACTGTCATACCAATGGTTTCTATGATGTTTCTCTTTGTTATCTCTAGCCGGCATATTTTTCGTTTGATAGAAGCGAAAAGATGAGGTAACACAACTTGCGCATCTGGTTTGCACGGTCAACTTTTTGTAAGGATGCATTCCATTTACCCAAATATCATATACATCAGTTTATCAAAGAAGGAATTGAGAATTTACCCTTCAGTATTCATTAAGCATCTGCTCATGCATTTTCATAATTGGACGGTCACAAAGTTAAGATTTGTTGATTAATGCGAGATATTTTAAGAAGATTGTTCTATTTTTTAAGACTTTCGAATTAAAGCTGAGGCCTGTGAGAAAAGAGAGAGTTGAACACCAGGCTCAAAGTTTGCAAGAGTGATGATATCATTACTATGGGGAAGTTTAGAAGCAAGAACCATTTTATTTCAGTCTGCAGAGACCTTGGAAGACCGTGCCTTGTTACATTTTGGGTATAAAGCCCAAAGAACCACTGTATGGTGTCCTTATCTGGAGAAAGTTAGGGAGCAGAAGTCATTACTAAAATTTTTGAAGGGTTAATAGATTGAATGGGTATTTGACTGCAACAATGTTTCCTAGAAAAATTTGTGTCCATTTTTGTAATTTGTTGTGTGTATGCTGTGTTCTTCTTTTTTTCATTTTTCTCCCTTTGAATGCAACAGCAGCTGGAAGAGGATGATCTTCCTGTATATTGAAGTAGAATCCTAATTTTCCTTCTTCTTTCTTTTGATATGTGCTCTAACATTCCTATGTAACAGCACTTAAGAAAGTAGCATTTCAAAAATTTTGTGAAGATAATCCACTGGAGGAACTAGAATTGCCTACTTTTGATCTGGTTTCGGTTTCTACTGCCACTAATCAATTCTCCTCCGAAAATAAGATTGGACAGGGTGGCTTATGGAGATGAAATAGCAGTGAAGCTGGGCTGTCGAAAACTTCTGGGCGAGGTCTACGGGAGTTCAAGAATGAAGTTATTTTGTTTGCAAACCTTCTGGTTTGCAAACTTGAAGCATCAAAACCTTGTTAAACTATTGGGATCTGAATTCAAAGAGATGAAAGGATGCTAATTTGTTTGTATCTGCCGATAAGAGCTTAGACAATTCCTATTTGGTAAGCCATCCAACATTAGCAGCTTTGTTTTCTATTTTCACTTGTAATGTAGGCTCCTTATTTGATGGTTTGAGTTTGAATATTTGCATTTTCCACCTATAAATATGAAAACGTTTCTTAAATGGAAGATGTGATAAACATTCTTTATGGGATTGGTCGTGTGCTACTTTATTTGCCCGAAGACCCGAGACTAGAAATTATCCACAGAGATAAAAAAAAAAGCAATGTACTATTAGATGCTGAAATGAATCCTAACATTTCAGATTGCGGCCCAGCAAGAATTTTTGGAGATCAAACAGAAGGAGTGACCAGAAGAGTAATTGGAACATAGTAAGTTCTTTGAGTCTTCATCAGAGGTCAATAATTTGGCTTAAAATATTGAAAACTTTCATTTGGCATGCAGTGGTTGCATGTCTTTATAATATGCATTGAATGGTTCATTTTTAATGAAATCAGATGTATTCAGCTTTGGTGTGTTGACGTTGGAGATAGTAAATGGCAAGAAGAATTGGGGATTTCATCATCTTGATCGTGATCTTAATCTTATAGGACATGTAAGCATAAATATCTGGATATATTACTAAACTACCCCTGTCAGAAGATTGAATTTCTGCATTAAACTTGCAATTTTTCGCTGTGACAGTGGAGACTGTCCTGGAATTGCCGCAGGCATGGAAACTATGGAGTGAAGGAGATCCAATGGAAATAATTGATGAACAGAAGAAGATGAAGGGACGGTTTTCTGTGGATGAATTGGCAAAATGCATCCAAGTAGGCCTCTTGTGGTGCAGCAACGGATAGAAGACTGGCCAACACTGTCATCTGTGCTAACCATGTTAAGCACTGAGAGCATTAAGGTTCCCCAGCCAGAAGAAACTTGTTTTGCAACTGAAACTTCTTCCTCCGCGGAGGTTGAATCATCAGTTGGACAAAATTGTTATTCTGCCAACATTTTAGCTATCACAGATTTAGAAGGACGATAGATGGATTAGTTCATTTTCTAAAATTAGACAGCATTATAGACGTTTGTTGGAGCTAACTACTACAAATGTCAATTGAGCTAACCATAGGTGTGTAATTTTATTCAAAATAAGAGACCTTTTCTTCGGATGTCAACTGATGAGAAGGAAGAAAATTTTTCATGCGTCCACGCGAGCAGGTGACCAGGAGTAATTTTCAACAATTATGAAAGGATCTTCAACCAGGTCGAAGTAAACTAAATTTTCCCTTCAAAAATAGCAGTCTTGAGTTCAAATTATGAATTGTGTTCAAGAAGAGTCGACCGCCGGCCTGACAAACAAAGGAAAATCATTACGGATGCAATAAATTTAGATTTCTAGACGCATACTGCATAAGTGAAAGCTCACAAACGCTCAGCCAAGCAAACAAGAAAAAATAATCTCCAGCAAGCCAGTCTAAACGCTGGCCTTCATGGCTTGTCTGAGAATTATATTCGAACTTGGTGCAGTTCTGCTCTTCACTTGACCCGCAAGGATTATCTCAGTTTCTCCTGTACAAGACTTTGCTCCGTACTGGAATGGTGGGCGATGGAATGGTCGCACACTAAGAGGAATACCGGTTGTAACCACCGGACTTGAAACCTACGCAGTTGATTATTCCAAGCAGACTGAGGTGTTTAGCTAAACTTTCGAGAACAATCCTAACGAAATCTATGTAATTTTCTCAGCAAGAAATGGTACCTTGCCCTCTATACTTGTTCTTGAACTAAAAGGGACTGTGCAGCGGCTACTCTGGAGTGAGAAGACCAGGAAGGGGAAACAAAAGAAAAAAAGCATGCTTAAAATTTGGATGGCACCGGAGGACTTGTGTGACATTTTATGCTGGGTCTAGCCCATCAGCTGTACGTGCGACAATGCAATAAAGTGCACATGCCTACCAGGATTCAAGCCGATGTATTCCCATGATTGGTTCATAAACTCTGTGGAAAAGAGGAATCCAGATTGATGTGGCAAAGGTTACGGAGAGGGGTTTGTGAAGCTTGAAGGGGTGAAGGTGCCTGATGCTAGATTTTCCAGAAATTACGGGGTAATACGAGCTTAAACGAATGTGAGAAAGAGTGCTTGGACAGTTGTAACTATACAGGGCATGCTAGTGCAGATGTTAATTAAAGCGGACGGGATGAATTGCGTGGTACGATGAATTAACAGATATAAGAAGTTATCAGATGGCAAGACTTCTACCTAAGAGTTGATGCAGTGGAGCTTTGTGAGTATATATTTTCAATTTATTAGTCATTTAGCATATCGTACATTAGTTTTGATTGCAAAGCCATAAATCTGAATCACTTACCCTGTGGGATCCATTCACTAGCATCTGTGAATTGAAGTTCAGACCACCTTTCTTTTTTTTTTTTTTTAACCTAACAAGACAGAAATTGTAGCGCTCGGTTGAGGCCATTTTACATATTATCTAAATAAACAATTGAAGATTTAAAGTGGGTGGGTTCGGTGAAATTTCAGGTAAATCCTGTTGGCTGTAAAACCTTTTTGATGATTAATCGGCAAATCTTTGTCCGTATCAAGTTTGAAACTTCCAAAATATCCGGATCCACTGGGCTAGAATGGACGGAAACCTATTTATTGTTGTTAACAACGTTGCTCCGTGGACCGGAGACTATAAAAAATTCTGCCAACTATTGGCCACATAGTTGTTACGTCCTATCATTATCCAGCCTCACCATCCTCTTTATTGCCATGTCTTTTCTCGCTGGAACATTTTGTTGTTGTTCAAAAACGTACGAATCAGTAGCCAAAAATATCTAGGATCTATTAATGCCGACGCTTTCCTCCACCTAAAATCAAGCTAATCTTAATCATCTAATTGATTGGCCAATAAGTTCAAACTTGAAATAAGAATATTTAAAAATCAGTAAAAATTTCTTACCCGAAAACTTGTTTGCCCACACCATTTTCGTGTTTTTTTCCTCCTTTTCAGTCCAATATGTGGCTGCCAGTCATCCAGCATTCCGAAGTTTCACTGTATTAATTTCAATCAAGCAGTTTTTAGCACATAAAGGGTCTTGTTACGATCACTGTTACTGATTTGTATAACTGAGCTTTACTCATGGATATAACCGTATTAGAAATTTTTCCAACTTCACAGTCCGGCCTGTTTAGCCATCTGACAATAATAGAAAGTGCAGATAAACCTTCCCTGAACCACTCTCGTCCAAGTGACGCTTCTCCTTTTGCAGGTGCAGATGCACAAAAAAACTTGAAAAGCAAGAGAGCAAGGCCAAGGATGCTTGCTGTAATTAATGTTCCTGTTGTTCTTGGGGTGGTTCTGCTGGGTTTGTGCTACCCTTACTTGTTGAGAAAGCATGCTAAAAGGAGAGGTAATACAAAACCCTACAGTTATATCATTAACTACCATGGTTAAACTTAAAAGGCAATCAAGTTTTACCCCTGTTGCAAAGAAACCACAAGCCTCACTATCTACTAAGATAGTTTAATTGTTGTTCTTCTTATGGATGTGAAAATGCATTCGTTCATCTAGTTGAGAAGAAAAGACCGGCAACGTCAATTGTTATTAATGAATTCAACTACACGATTGTCTCATAATGTGGCCTCTCCTACTACAAAAATCAAAAGAGAAGATGTGATATTCTTTGAACTAAGGCCACTTTCGGTTGCTGGAAAATAAGACCGGAGAGGAGAGATTTTCCATTTTCTACATAATTTTCTTTGGACTAATTTGGGATTGCGGTTGAAATTAATAAGCTAATAAGAAATATATGTTAGATTTGACTTTGATGAAATTAACAAAGTGGTATTTGAAAATACAATGAAAACAAGCTTGTGGAACTTAAATTTTATAAGGTTTGAATAATTTTTTACCATGTATATAAAAATATGCAAAGAATTTATTTCTCATTCTTTCCATGTAAATATTATTAGAGTAACAAGTATTTTGATATGCGATATTAAAATTTATGAAAACATATTCGACCAAGTATTTTTGAGATTACAAGCAATCTCATCCGTGAGTTTATTAATATAATTATGACATTTACTTAAATATACATACTTAGTTGTGTCGTTTATTGGTGTTATAATAAATTTTTAATTTGACTTATGTTAGATAACCTACTTGATATTATATCTTATACTTAATAGTAATAGATTTTGAAATAAAAAAGTGATTTTTAAATGAGGGTTGAAAAGTGATTTTTAAATAAAATATGTTATTCAAGCGAAATTGTTTCAAATTCTAAGAGCAATCACAGTTGTTTTACAAAAGCTCACCCCCTTATATGATTTAACAAACATGTTATAATTATTTTTAAATTATTTATTTTACAAATATTATATACTACTGATTAAATCTAATAGTACACAATTAAAACATTATTGGTACCGTAAAACAATTGCCGCATCATAGAAGAACCAAAGTCAGAGAAATCAAAAACCATGAATCCTGCAAAATTGTTGCTGAATACTTTACTTTTCTTCCAATTTTCTCAAATTTCCACTTCCATTGATACCATATCATTAAGCCAGCCCATCAAAGATGGTGATGTTATAGTCTCGAGCAGAAAAATCTACGCCCTTGGATTTTTCAGTCCAGGGAACTCCGTAAAACGATACGTTGGAATTTGGTACAATCAAATTTCGAAGCAAACACTTGTCTGGGTTGCCAACAGAAACAATCCTATCAACGATACATCCGGGGTCCTCTCATTCAACAGTCAAGGAAACCTTGTGCTGCACGAAAGAAACCAAAGTACTGTTCCTGTCTGGGAGGCAAATATTTCGGACGCTTCAGCGGGCAACACTGTAGCTCAGCTTTTAGACTCGGGAAATCTTGTTTTAGTTCGAAATGATACTGGAGAAACGCTGTGGCAAAGTTTTGATCATCCTACAGATACTCTGCTTCCAAATATGAAATTTGGATGGGACAAACGAACCGGTCTTAACAGGTACTTAACAGCTTGGAAATCCCCGGATGACCCTGGATGCGGGAACTTTTCTTTCAAGTTGGACCTTGCTGGATTTCCTCAAGCGTCATTATACAAAGGTGATGTCAAGTGGTGGCGGGCCGGATCTTGGACGGGCCAAAGGTGGAGCGGTGTACCCGAAATGAGCAGAAATTTCATCTTCAATATTACTTACATTGTTAATCAAGATGAAGTATATTTATCTGATAGTCTAAATGACCCCTCTATAATATCGAGAGTGATAGTGAATGAGACCGGATTTCAGCAGCGTTTTACCTGGAGTAACCAGGATCGTAGATGGATCGGCCACTGGACAGACCCGACGGAGCGGTGTGACTATTACGGGCATTGCGGGCCAAATAGTAATTGCAACCTGTATACTGCAGATGAGTTTGAGTGCACGTGCCTGCCCGGGTTCAAACCCAAGTATCCAAAAGAATGGTTCTTGAGAGATGGGTCAGGTGGGTGCAAGAGGAAACCGGGGACGTCCACGTGTCAGAAAGGGGAAGGGTTCATAAAGTTAGCGCGTGTGAAGTTGCCGGATACTTCGGTTGCAGCAAATGTGGACATGAATTTGGGACTAAAATCGTGCGAGGAAAAGTGCCTGAGTAATTGTTCGTGCGTGGCTTACGCAAGTGCGTATGCTGAGACTAATGGAGGAATTGGTTGCTTGATGTACCACGGAGATTTGAATGACGCAAGAAAGTACACATATGCTGGTCAAGATTTATTTGTACGTGCTAACTCGGCTGAATTAGGTAAAATGTCTGCTCTTTCCTTATTTCTTTATGTTCATTACGCCTAGATACTTGATTAACCAACTTGGAAGATAGACACTGTAATTTGTCCATATTCATGAGAAGAAGATTCTAAAGTTCGTGTTGAAGCTTACTCCTAAAGAAATAAGTTTAAAAAAAAAAAATCGATTCGGTTATCTAATTAATTGGTGAATGGGTTCAATGTTAGACTGAGATTCTCAATAAACCAATTGAAAATGTATTGTTTTGTTTATGCTTAGCTCGCTAGGCTGAAATTTGACCGTTAGTGAAAGCATTCTGAAATTTCACTATAGAAAATTCCAATCAGCTTAGTTTGTTTGATTAATTACTTTCACTTTAACTTCAAGTTACATATGTAATAGATGCATATAAAATTTTCCAGCATTTTAGGGTTAAAGGCCTGTTTAAGCAGAACGGCAATAACAGTATAAAAGAGGCAGTAACGCATGGTTGAACCTCGCATGTCTAAATGACAAGTCTATTTTCGCAGCTGCAGAGGCACTAAACAACTCAAAGGGCAATCGAGCAAGAAAGAGAAGGCTTGCTCTTATTATCGTCGCTATTGTTCTCGGAGTGCTTTTACTGGGCTTATGCTACTTTTTCCTGTGGAGAAGGCTTGCTACAAGGATAGGTAATCAAAAACCAAACAATTATACCATTAACTTCACCATTTGTAGTAGTGCAAGGCACTCGATTTTATAAAGCAAATTACATATCTACTAGAATTATACCCAAAATTCAATGGTCTGCAGAATATTGTGGACCTTGTTATTATCAAGACATAATGTAAGATTCTGAAAATGGTATGATTGTAGTACATGTTGACTGACTCGATATATTTTAAGGTTCTTAAGGTGCTTTTGGATCCTCTAATTGATGTTGAATGATTACCCTTTCTTATGGATGCCTAAACGCATCATCTCGTCTAGGTGAGAGGAAAAGACAAAGGCGACGTGAATTGTTATTTTTGAATTCAAGCACAAGATTTTCTGAACGTGAGGCCTCTATCAGTACTAAAGGCAACAAAGAAACTAGGGAAGTAGATGTGACATTCTTTGAACTAAGCACTGTGCTGGCAGCTACAGATAATTTTTCCACTTCTAATAAGCTTGGACAAGGAGGCTTTGGTCCAGTTTACAAGGTAATCTCCTTTACATGAAGTTACATAATATTTTTTCCCCTTTTAGCTAGAATATATTAATTGTGGGGTGAACATTGTCCTACAATTGTTTCACTAATTTTAGACCTTCAGATGTAATTGTATGACAGGTGACCAGTAAGAGCAATCACATGCTGAGGCTATTTGTTTAGATTGATATAATTGGCATATGAATATTGCAAATTTCAGGGTAAGCTATCAAATGGACAGGAGATAGCTGTCAAAAGATTATCAACAACATCAGGACAAGGAACTGAGGAATTAAAAAATGAGGTCTTACTAATAGCAAAACTTCAACACAGAAATCTTGTAAAGCTCTTGGGTTGTTGTTTAGAAGAAGATGAAAAGATGTTAATCTATGAGTTCTTGCCTAACAAAAGCTTGGACTACTTTATTTTTGGTATGAATCCTTAACTATACACCCCATATCTACTTAGTTTGTTGCCTTCCTATTGTAACAAATATGATAAAATGTGAATTGAAGCAGATGAATCAAGGAAGCAATTGTTGGATTGGAAAAAGCGCTTTGATATAATTTTAGGGATAGCTCGAGGGGTCCTATATCTACATCAAGATTCGAGGTTAAGAATTATCCATCGAGACTTAAAAGCTAGTAATATTCTTCTGGATGAAAAGATGAACCCTAGAATCTCAGATTTTGGTACAGCCAGAGTACTTGGAGGAGAGGAGATATTAGCAAATACAAAAAGGGTGGTTGGAACGTAGTAAGCAAACATAAGATGTTATTTTGCTTCTTTTAATTTTTGTAACCTAAGATGCGAAGAGCATATTATGACAAAGATAAAAACAATTTCTATGGCATGCAGTGGCTATATGTCACCAGAGTATGCACTGGATGGTGTATTCTCTACGAAATCAGATGTCTTCAGTTTTGGAGTCCTATTATTGGAGATTATAACTGGCAAGAAGAACACTGGAATTTTTAATGATGATGATTCCTCAAATCTGATAAGATATGTAAGTTAAATGCTTTTGATATTGCATTTGCAGTAGATAATATTTGATATTGATTTGATTAGTCGTCATTTTCTCTTTCTTGAGCAATTGATTCTTTTGGATAAAGATTGTTCATCTGCTTATTGATGTCTTATATACTTAAATCATGCACAAAGGCATGGGAACTCTGGAGTGATAACAAGGCCCTGGAGATAGTTGACTCGTCCATGGTTAATTCATGTCCTGCTTCCGAAGCTTTGCGATGTATTCAAGTAGGACTCTTATGTGTCCAAGACAGAACAACAGACCGGCCAAGCATGTCAACAATTGTCTTTATGTTAAGCAATGAAACATATGTTCCTTCCCCAAAACAACCTACATTTTCCGTGCGGAGAATTGAAATTGACAAAGACAGATCTAGTTCTGAGATAAAGTCTTCTATTAATGAGGTGACGCTAACTACACTTAATGCTCGATGAGTTTACATGGTGTTCTGTTGTACTGCAACCATTTTCTAGAATCAAAGCTTGTAATATGAAAATTGTATGCAGACAAACAATTCATTTATAAAATCATGATAATAAGACTTAGTAAAGTCAGAGGTTCAAGGATAGGAAAAGCCAATAGAGTTCAAATATTTATAGATCTAAATGTCCTAGCATGACTATGATTATTTTGTGATGGTAATGTGAAATGTGCGGTACCTTGCTATAAGTGTGACTGTTATCTTCAAAGTAGATAGATTTAATTAAAAAAAAATTCAAGTTTGACTGACCCATTTACTGATTAAATCTATTCTAACAATGGATTACGAAGTGGCTAAAGATAGTGAATTGCCATAGAATTTGTACTGCAAAGTGCGTGTGACTTTGATATTAAGTTTTGAAATGTTGTAGGTAAGAGTGAAGCAAGAACATAAAGTAACATAAAAGGTTGAAGAAATATAAATAGGGAGGACTTAACCGATGTATTTTAAATATATTTGGTCTCTGAGTTCCTTTCCACAAACAACAAGGGCTCAAGTGCAAAAAGAAAAGTAAAATCTATCTAATGAGACTTAACTTCTGCTTTCGGGTTTCAGATGGTCGTGTCGCACCATTTTTGCTTTGCTTTCAGAATTGTCTTTTTCTATTTTTGTCTGTACGAAAAGATAGTACAGTTAGAACATCTTCAAAAGACTCCTTAAATAAGATTTTATTATTTATTTGAAGAGTCACAACAATATTTAAGCCTTCAAAAGACACTCCAATTAAAATTCTTCAAATAAAAAATAATCCTCTCTCTTAAAATTTGGAGAGTTGTTTTCTCACTCTTCAATTTATATTTTATTACTTTTTGTTAGAGAAAAAAAGAGAGGTGCTTTAATTAACATTGACTTTTCCTTTAAAAAAGTAGTTATTTAATTAAAATAATATTAACATAATTCTATTTGAAGAGTCTTTTAGAAAGTAATATATTTTTTCATTCTTTTATTTGCCACATAGGTAAACAAATAAATATTTAAAGAGTAAAATTTATAGAACCTTTTAGAGATGCTCTTATTTGAATCAAGTTCATAACGAAATGTGAGTACTGAATAGGGTGACAATTAATGCGGTCAAAGATAGTCCAAACTGACACACTTGTTGGGTTGTAAATAACAATTGAGATTCGTAAATGCAATCTCAATAATACATGTAGAAGAATGATGCAAGTACCAGAATTATTTATCTTGTGACATAAATAAAGCATGCAATCCAATCTTAAACATTGAAAAGAAAAGAAAGAAAACAAACCAACAAAACCACTGATGTGCAGTTAAAGAATTGCTCTGTTAGAAGATAGAAGTAGTGTAGAAGATTCGATACAGCTTGGTAAATAAATACTTGTAAATCAGCTTATAAAATATAGATCTGATACAATATTTCTCTCTCTGTTTTCTCAATCATTTTCTCTATAACCAAACAAACTTCTTTTCTTTAACTGTTTTCAAAGTCTTCGCATTCATGGCAGGCAGTAAACCAAAATCATAGATTTTTAGGTACTAAACATTTTCTTTGTTTCCGGTCGAGGGCACATTATTATCGCTGTCAAGAAACTATAAGAAATTATGGCAAGCAAAGAACAATATGTGAATTGGAGCTCAAAATCAGTACATTTAAAATTATTCAACATGGACTCTGTTAGGATTTAATTGGCGCTTGATTTTTTTTTTTCCTTGCTGTTTGTGGAAATCACATGAGCAAGAGTAAGTAGTGTGTGCAATCTCTAATGCTATGGATGTTAGTGTCTAAGTGTACACAACAAGTAATATATTGATGAGTATTCATACCGTGTTTATAGAGATTAATAAAACTAATAAACTAATTAAAATAAAAATGTAATAAATAAAAAAATACAGTAAAGAAAATTATCATGTCAAATATAAGGATGTAACCAATGGGAATAGAGTAATTGAGTGAATAAACTCACTTAATAGTGTTAACTATATTTCTCATTAAGAACCTATTGCTACAGCATCTACTACATTCTACATCACTGGGTAAAATCTCTCATGCATCCTCAGCTGTCGCTTATTAGAAATCTTATATCTAATACAACTTAAGAATAACCAATTGTTACGCCAGTATTAAATAGTATTAAACGATCCATGTTCCAATTACTCTACAAGGTGAATCCTTCTATCTTGTTCATTATTAATTTTAAATCAATCATGGCCCTGTTCAAATTGAGATTAACTCAACTTGGGAGACTCAATCTAAAACCAAGTATTATCTTAATGAGATCTACTAAGTCAAATCTTTTTTAAACTCTTTCTTAGCTTATATCGCTAAATAAGTGGTCAACTAAAATAGATAATTAAAAATAAAGTCAATCAAGATAAAATGTTATAGCAAACACAGAGCAACATACATATATCAGTCAAACATCCTTTAAGATTATTTATTACTCAACCACAATCAATTTAGTTCATGTTTGCAATAGAAAAATAAATAAAAGGTTTCAGCCATCAAATACATCCTCATGAATAAGCAGAAAACAAGAAAAGAATAAGAACGACAGATTTCTAATTTAATTCTGTAACTTCTCCTCTGTCAGCCGTCAATCTCTCTTGATTTTATGTTTTCTTATGTTTTCTTCGCAGTTTATCTCTCTTAGATGATGACTCTCTTCTTTTCTTTGCGCATGTGCTTCTTTATAACTTAAAATTAGGGCAATCAGAAGTTTAGGTGCACATCTCTAGTTTTGGAAACTCCAGATCGCAATCTTCTAAGAATTTCGCGCGAAATCTTCTCTTTCAATGCTCCAAGATTGCTACATCTTCTGCACTGTTCCAGACTTATTTCACTTCTTTTATAGCCAAATTTTTCCTTTTTTTTTAAGCCTATTACAATAATATTCCTTTCTTAAATTTTGAGCTTCCAATCACTCATAATTATGCCCATGATCTAAACACCCAATTTTTTTTAAATCAAACAAATTTTATTTAAAATAAACTAAAATGGATGTTCATACAAAATATAATTAAAATGTAATAAAAACATATGATTTACTCTTTAAATAATCTTGATTTAAGTTTAGAAAATGCAATGGTAACTCTCATTTTATAGAGTTATCAAGAAGTCACATGTTTTAGTCTGGAAAGAAATTCTGATGCCATGGACATTCATGAAATAAATAGAAAGCGCAAGTCCTTTTAATGTTTTACTTATTTCTTTGTTAACAGGTGAAGTACTCTTGGATATGGCTTATATTAATCATCCAATTAAAAAATAATCTCATTTATACCTCTAATGAATCACAACTATGCTTGTAGAAAAACAAAGGAGAATTAAACTGCTCAAAACTAAAACTATTTAGACAACGGTAGAATTTTACTAAATTAAAGGATTTTATTGATATTTTATAACAGAGACATTACAACACTCACGGCTCACTTTTTTTTCTTTCTTCCAATTCTTCATTCCCTATTTGATACTTACAACAAAGAGCTTAGGGGTATTTATAGTAACTTAGAACTAATATAAACCACACAAATATTAAATTACAAAAATATGACAATCACATCTTGCAAATATCTTAAAGGTCTAGATATTTTTACCTCCATTAGATATTTTTAGATTTAGAAATATCTCATATTCTCTACATAATTCTTGAATATTTTATAGATTGGGTTTTAAACTTAGGCTTAGACAAGTATATTTAGATTTGATCATAAAATTGGTGTTGGACGTTTATGACTACCCCTCAACACCAACTTCCATCCTCCGATCCATTTTGAGCAAGCTGGAGGAAACTCTTCAAACTTTTTAGTACTAAGACCTTTTGTAAACAAATCTGCAACTTGATCAACTATCTTGATGTGTCTCATTTTAACTTCATCTTGCAAGATCTTTTCTCTGATGAAGTGATAGTGCGCCTCCATATGATTAGTTCTGGCATGAAATTAGGTATGAAGCGGAATTTAACTCCCAATTCACTTTTACCAAAAGAAAAAAGAGCTTGTTTGGGATTGCGGAGACTGATTAAATAAATTGCTTATGTTGTGTAGATGAAATAAGAGAAAAGCATGCATGCATAAAAGATGAACATTTGTTTATGATAAATCCAAGGTACCTACCTCAGAGGTTCTGAAAATTCCCAGCTAACAGAAGAAAAAATATATATATCAAGTTGGTGAAAGGCTTTTAATCGACTAAATATTTATATATATTATAGCATACATAAGTTGGATCTATAATGTCAGCTGTTGTTGAATCTTATTCATTATCATATATATTCACTAAGTTTCAATTGTTTGATTGGTTTGAAAAATTAATTAGCAATTTCATTGGATGAAAAATGCAACAATAGCATAAGCATCGAGTAGTGATTTCTGGAAAACATCATTAATTAATTGTAGCTTCAGTCATTTTCAAATGATTGATTTTAGATTCTTTTTTTTAAAAAAAAATTGTTACTAGCCTCTATAGATTTGAATTTTGATTCATTTTAATTTTTTGATTTGAGAGTTGTATCATTAATTCCTATTTGAAAATGAGATGGTGCAATAAGATGCCAATTTGATTATAGTTTGTCGTTGCATTTGAATGAATTGGTATATGCCGCAATAGACGAATGAGATCGCATTATAAAGGTTATATTAGTTTGCTTTGATGCTTGTTCAGATTTTATGCTTTTTTTTCACTGATGTCTATGTTTGTGTTTAGAGATGCCCCTTTTTTTTGCTATAATCATAAGAAATACATTTGAATTGATATGCAGTGCAGAATTTGGCTATGTAGGATGCTTATGCTTTGGTATGTGAGAAGTTACTGTTTTATTTACTTTTTTAACTGCTGTTGCTATAGATCTTTTCTATTTTTATCCATTGCTTCACTTGCTATTTGGTGTTATTTTTTTGCTGTTTTACTTACTATTTGGTGCTGTTATACTTGCTGGTTACTGCTCTTTTGCTTATTATTTTTGATGTCATACTTGCTGGTTACTACTTGTTTTTGTTGTTTTACTTACATTTTTATTGTTTCAGCCATATTTCACTCACTAATTGCTTTTTGTTTTGCTATTTTTACTATTCGTTGCTATTATACTTACTGTTACACTTGTTGGTTACTATTATTTTTACTATTTTACTTGTTGTTCTTGTTGTTTTACTTAATTGAATGCAATTAAGCTTGCTTAATGTTACAAGTCTATAATTAAATTGTTGTTATGCTTGCTAGTGACTACTATTTTACTAACTGGTTGTTGCTGTTCTTACTGTTTTACTCATTATTTTTTACTTTTTACTCACTGGTTGCTCTTATTCGTACTGTTTTACTTGTTGTTTTTCATTTTTTACTCACTGGTTGCTGCTGTTATACTTGTTGATTTTGATGTTTATTATTGTCATTTTGTAATATTTTATTTGCTGTTACAGAGTTATAAAGAGGCAATAAACTTCAAGAATAAAGCATTCCCATATTATGAGGACTTACATATGATTTATGGTAAAGACCATGAAATTGGAAACTATGTAGAAGGTCATGTAGTTATGGCGTAGGAACTTGAGAGGATAGAAATGAAAAACAAAGCTCAATGAGAGAATTTGAATGTTGAGAATGTGAAAGATGATGTTGATGATATGATGTCTTTCTCACTTGCTTCACCTAAATTCAATGAATGTTGAAAATGAAGCTCAAGGAGAGAATTGATATGATGTTTGCTGCTGTTATACCCGCTGTTTTTTTGTTATGTTTTTGTTTTTTCATATTTTGTAATGTCTTTGAAATTTGAAGATGTTATAGTTATATTTTGAAATTTGACTTTTGAGCATTTGAAATTTAATAGTTTTATAGTAATATTATATGTTATTTTTAAAATAATAGTAATGTTTTTTATTTAAAAAAAAAACACTTTTGATAAAAGTGCTTGGATAATAACTGGTAAAAGCACTTTTAACAAAAGCACTATAAATGTAGTTAGGATATTGAGAATGAAACATTAACCTTAAGGTTAATTTTTAATAGTTGAACATATTTGTAACTTTTTAATTGATTTAATAATAAGTATTAAAATCTAATACAAGGGCAAATTTGTCCAAATTAAAAAATTAAAAAATTATTTTCCTCTACTAGTTTTATCATAAACTGAACAAAGAAAATTGAACTCCCAGCTCTTTTTCTTCTCCTTTCTTTTCCCTCCTCTCTCTTCCTCTCTTCTCATCTCTCCTCTTTTTCTGCAACAAATAATTTTTCCTCTGTTAATAAACTTGGAAAAGGGCCTTTGGTACAATTCTCAAGGTAATTACAATATCAGTGAAGAAATCTTTTACTTTTTTACATCCATTTACACAATATTACTCCAATACGGTGTTTGGTTGACAACAAAGCACATAGGAGAGTAGAGCATTTGGATTTCTTCCATGATTTCCAGTGTTCTGTTGGCAACATTGGATGGGAAATCAAATTTTGATGGAAATTCAGTTTCCATAAGTTAAGGAATTCGGTCTCCTCTCGCAAGAGTGAGGAAATCTAAATTCTACACAACTAAAAGGCTTATGGTGCGTTTACTTCATAGAATGGGAATGGGAATGAGATTCAAATGTTTACTTGACAAAAATAAATGGGAATGTGTTGGAATGTCATTGATTTGTTTACTTGGCAAAATAAATGGGAACGAGGAATGAGAATGAGAATTAATTTATCAAAATACCCATTGTATTAAATAATTTAATTTTTATTAACTAGATACATGTATAAATATTATTATAAAAATAATATTTATTAAAAAAATAAAATTAATAATAATAATAATAATAATGTTAATAATAATTATTATTATAATAATTATATTTTATTAACTTTATTATTTTAGTTATTTTTAATTATTGTCATTATTATTTTTATTAATATTATCATTATTAAGATTTTTTATTATTATTATTGTCGTTGTTGTTGTTAACTTATTAACTTTATTATTTTAGTTATTTTTAATTATTGTTATTATTATTTTTATTAATAACAACAACAACAACAAAAATATGTTAATAAATTAATTATTATTTTATTAATTATTTTATTTTATTGTTAATAATGATAATATTATTAATAATAAATTAATAATAATTAATAATAATAAGAATATAATAAAATTAATAATAAATTTAATTATTATTATTAATGATATTTAAAATAATAAAATTAATTGTGATTTGAGCAAGGGTAATTTAGAAAATATGAAAAATTAGAGGATCACATTAAGCGTATATTTTTTATTCTGTTTTAAAATTCTATCATTTAGAAAATGATTCTTGGGAAAAATTTTTTATCTCTATGGATTAAATTTTCTCATTCATTTTTTACATTTTTCGTTAACATTCATGACTTCTCAATTTCATTCATCAAGTAAAAACTAATTTCAATTATAATTATATTTTTATTTTAATTCTTTTTATTCATTTATCTACCGCTGACAGATTTCACAGCTCTCATAACTCAAAATCTAATCAAAGCCTCCGAAAAACAAAAGTCAAAATTTCTCTGAACTTTCGATAGTGAGCTTCATCTGTTAGCCGGTGAGCTGCGATAGCAGGTCTGTTCGCCGAAGCTATCTTAGCAAGTATCAATGCTTTCTTGCCGTAGGTATGATTTTTCATCTCTTTTCATTTGTTTTAGGGTTGTCATTTTTATCGTTTGATGGTGTTGTTGATTTGTTATTGTTGGCTGTTGTAATTATTCATGTGTGGTTATTGTAGTTATTTAATGAGTTTAGCTTATGAGATGAATGAGAACGAGTTTGAAGAGAGCTATTTGAGATTTTGCTGCTTTAATTTGAATTAATTTTGAAATTTTAGAAGTAGCATTTTTTTGGTTAAGTTATTATGAGGCTTTGATTGAGATTTTGTATCTTTACATTGTGAATGGATGAGTTTATAAATATATGCCTACCATGTGTTTGATGAATTGTCTAAGAGAAAAATGTTAATTCTGCCCTGAAATTATGACTGCATCTAGAAGCATATTTCCAATATGTAGTCGACTTTAGTGATGTCTATGTTTTTTGTTTGGGGATGCCAATTTTTTTTACTGTAATCATAAGAAATACATTTGAATTAATATGCAGTGGCACTTCTAAATGCTAGTAGAAATTTTGAGGAAATACATATAAAGGGTTTTGGTAGTTTTTCCTTTTGATTATCTCTTAATATATGTACGATTCTAGCTTTCATTAAGGCTTGCAAGTCATGTAAATATTAATGATGATCACTTTGATTTCAGTGAAATCTAATTGGTCTTTTTCTTTTTATTTGCTTTTTCAAGAATTGTTCTCACAATTTTCACAACATTCATTAACATATCAATCCAAGTGCCATGCAATTTTCTCTTTAATTTTTCATGTTTATGGTGCAATTTCTCTTTAGCTTTTCTTAATCTTCATGTATTAAACCCTCATTTGTCCCCTCAAGCTGACTTTAATTTCTTTGTCCCTTCTATTTTGTATAATTTTTTAGATTAATTAATATAATATGAACCTCAAGAGAAAAAAGAAAACTCGAGCTAACCCAACCAATAATATATAAGTATATTCACAATGGTGATGTATATTATTGACATTTGTTTTTGCACCTATTGAAATTTTTATTTCTGACTCCCGACTTTGCAACATCCTGTCTTATTCTTGTCCTTGGACTTTGGAATTAGACACCAATTTAATTTAAGAACAATTTTATACTTTTCTTTTTTTATTTATTGCTTTATTTTTTCCCCTAAAATCCTCACGCTTACATTTATATCATGCCACATTAATATATATGAATGAGTCATATAAATAATATATGTATGCAATTCTTTTTCCTCTCATAATGAATAAAACTCATAGATCAACTTAAATTGATACAATTTGAATTTAACCTCAATTTCATTTTGTTGTTACAGTAATAGATTAACTTAAATTGATACAATTTGATCTTTTCTATTTTGTTTGCTATTTTTGTTGTTTTTGTTGTTTTGCTTGCTGTTTTCCTTATTTTTGCTGCTATTATATTTATTGGGTACTGCTGTTTTTGTTGTTATACTTGCTAGTTACTACTTTTTTGTTGTGTTTTACTATTTTGCTTGTTGTTTCCTTTGCTGTTTACTACTGTTATATTTATCGGGTGCTGCTATTTTTACTGTTATAGTTGCTGGTTACTACTTTTTTTGTTGTGTTTTGTTTTTTTGTGTTTTATTGCTTTACTTGCTGTTTTTACTTTTATATTTGCTGGTTGCTACTTTTTATTTCCTGGTTGCTATTGCTATTACTATTTTACTCACTGTTTTTTACTTTTTACACTTTTGTTGCTGCTGTTATACTTGCTGGTTATGATGTTTATTATTGTCGTCTTCCACTATTTTATCTGCTGCTATAAAGTCATAAAGAGGCAACAAACTTCAAGAATAAAGCATTCTCATATTATGAGGACTTATGTATGATTTATGGTAAGAACCATGAACTGGAAAGAATACTGAAGCTCCTACAGATGTCGTTGAGGAACTTGAGAGGACATAAACAAACAATAAAGCTCAAGGAAACAATTTGAATGTTGAGAATGTGAGAGATGATGTTGATGACAATGTCTCTTTCTCACTTGCTTCACAGAAGCATCCAAAAACTTCAAACAGCTCGTCAAGAAGAAGGAGAAAAAAATGAAGAGTTGGAAGAGCTTAGAGAACTTAAAGAGCTAACAACTCTTATCGTTGCACAAATGAAAGACTCTTCTAATGTGGTGAGTTGAGCAATGGGATAAGAAACAATTAGATTGGGTGAAAAGTTGAAGAAAATTAGTAGTTTTATAACGGTAGAACGACTTAAAGCCACCACTAAAATTGCTCATGATAGTGCGACACTTAATGTTTTTTACAGTCTTTGTGACGAGGATAGAGAGACATGGATTAAAATTTTCCTTGGAATTTCTTTTCTTTCTCATATTTTGGAATGTTTTTAAAATTTGAAGATTTTATAGTCATATTTTGAAATTTGACTAAGTATTTTTTATTATTTCATTTGAGCATTTGAAATTTAATATTTTTATAGTAATATTATGGACTATTTTTGAAATAATATTAATGTTTCTTATTTAAAAAGAAATAAATTTGATAAAAGCACCTGGATGATAATTGGTAAAAGCACTTTTGATAATGATAAACAAAAGCACTTTTAATAAAAGCACTATAAATGTAGTTAGGACATTGAGAATGAAACATTAATCTTGAGGCATTGAACATACTTGTAGTTTATAAATTAATTTAATAATAAATATTAAAAATCTAGTACAAGGTAAATTTGTATAGATAAAAAATTATAAAATTCCTTTCCTTTGCTAAACCTATTTTAAACCGAACAAAGGAAATTAAACTTTCCACCCTTTTCTTCTCTTTTCCTTTCTTCTCCTCTCTTTTCCTCTTCTCTCCTCTCTCCTCTTTTCCTACAACCAGACATGGCCCTAGAGTGAGTTCTTTTATAATCTTTCCAATTATCTTAGAGAAGGCTTACTAATATGTAATTATGATAAGAGCAATTCACACCCTTATTCAAATGTCAAATTGGACTTAACAATTCTAGCACCGCATGTGAAATTGTTTATTTGGAATGATATAATTGAGTCTCCAAATCGAAATCTTCGGGGAAAATTATCGAATGGACAGGAGATAGCAGTTAAGACGTTAACAACGTCGTCAGGACAAGGAAGCGTGGAATTCAAGAATGAGGTCTTACTGATTGCAAAACTTCAACGTAGAAATCTTGTAAGGCTCTTGGGTTGTAGTTTAGAGAAGATGAAAAGACGATATTCTACAAATTCATGCCTAACAAAAGCTTGGGTTTCTTTATGTTTGGTCCGACTCCTTTAAATACTTGTCTCATGTCTGGTTTAGCACTTTTCCTGCCTATTGTGACAATTATCATACAATGTGAAAGAAAGCAGATGAATCAAGAAAGCTATTATTGAACTGGACAGAGCGCACTGATATAATTTTACGGATAGCCCAAGGGGTCCTATATCTACATCAAGATTCCAGCTTAAGAATTATCCATCGAGACCTAAAAGCTAGTAATATTTTTCTAGATGGAGAGATGAATCCAAAAATTTCAGAGTTCGGTACAGCCAGATTTTTTGGAGGAGAGGAGATATCAGCAACTATAAACAAGGTGGTTGGGACGTTGTAAGTGAACATGAAGTCTTAAGAACCAGATTATTAGCTTTCCCCATCATTGATCATGAGCTAATACAAAATGTCCGTAAATATATTATTGCTATAATTATGTCTACGGCATACAGTGGCTACATGTCACCATGCGGTGAGCACTTGGCAGTCTTTTCTCAATGAAATTGGATGTCTTCAGCTTTGGAGTAATATTATTGGAGATCATAAGTGGCAAGAAAAACACAAGCCTCGGTAATGAAGATATTTCCTCAACTTTTATGAAATGTACAAGCGAAAACTCGTTTCATTTGCTCCGCTAACTGTTCATTAACATTGCCTTGGCAATTCAGAGCTTATATTTTTATTGATTTCAGTACTGCGGGTTTTTCTTTTTATTTTTGTTTGACTTTTCTTTTTCTTTTAATGTTTTATATTCTAATTTCATGGATTAAGGCGTGGCAACTCTGGAGAGATAATAAGGCCTTAGAGATAGTTGACCCATCCTTGGCTAATTCATTCCCTACTCCTGAAGCTCTGCGGCGCATTCAAGTACGTCTCTTGTGTGTGCAAGACAGAACAACAGACAGGCCAAGCATGTCCACTGTTGTTTTATGTTAAGCAACGAAACAACTCTTCCTTCTCCTAAATAACCTACATTTGTAGTGAGGAAAGTTGAAAGATAGACTCAACTACTGCGGAAACCAAGTCTTCTGTTAATGAGGTGACAGTAGCTAAACTTAATGCTCGATGAATTTGCGCGAATTCCAGTTATATTGTGTTTAGCTTACATTAAACTTACAATCATTTGCAAAATGAGAAAACAATCTATACAATAAAACGACGCTAATCAGACTTCTAGGTTAACGGACAGGTAAAACCAATTGAATTGTTCTATGGTTTGTATTCTACGCTGTAACTTGCAATCTGATTGTGTATTCGTTTCTCTTTGCTGTGACAATGGGACACCGGCCTAAAAGAGCGCCGAATAAGAAAAAGAACGAAAATGACTGCCCAAACCAAAAATCCTTGAAAACGTTCCTCTCACAATTATGATTATTATATGTGTCGGTGGTAATGAGGAGCAGAATCGTGATAATTTCGAGACTACTTGCTCTTGAAGTTAGAGGTAGTTTATATAGTGAAAATAGTAAAACTGCATATACCAACTCAAACAGAACGATGTTGTATCTTTCATTTGCCACTAGTAATATTCCAATTTATCAGTTCCTCTAGAAATAAACATAATATAGATGACCAAGTCCTAACTTGATGGCTTGATGTTATGATAACATAGAACTAGTGAATAGGAAGTGCATACTAAGTTATATAGCAGAATCTCTAGGAATTTGAAAGAATCAAAGCAAACATGGGAGAAGCCGAGAAGGAACTTCATCTAAATCTTTTACTTGATGAAAGAGATCAAGTTCTTCCATACACTTTTATCTGATCATTTGAACATAGAAGTTAAACCAATTCTTATACTGAATGCATTCAAGCAAGCATGAGGCTGAAGTTGGCGACTTGGTATGTGAAAACTTGTAATATATAAGGCCGATGATTTCTCTTAAAAAAACCGTTTTACAGGCGGGTTCAGACGTATGAAAGCAGGGTCAACTTTAACTTTGAAAGAGCATACTTCGAGAGGAAATATTGATTGATTTAATTCACTTATACATCATCTTTCAAAGTCTTTCCGTTCATGGCAGTTTCTCCTACTACAAAGTAAAACATAGATATTGTGGAACTATTAACTGGTAAGTTAGTCATACTCATACGTACGACTATGAGAACTAGTCAAAATTGATTTAGGTACGACTGATCAGTCCTTTGAGTAGATGTTCTGAGGCCATATGATTATAAAATAAGTTTCTATCACGGTTTGTTTATTAATTTGAATATATAGAGGTTAATAATTGTTGCCACGGCCACGTCATATAATTTAATGTATAGTAAAAAGTAGTCCCACTTTCATTTAATGTATCTCAACTAGATTTACCACCTAAATCCTCAGCAACCTCTAATGCATCATCTTTCTCATCATCGAAGTCAAAGAAATCAAAAACCATGAATCCCGCAAAAGTGTTGCTGAACACCTTACTTTTCTTCCAATTTTCTCAAATCTCCACTTCCATTGACACGATTTTATTAAGCCAGCCCATCAGAGATGGTGATATTATAGTCTCGAGCAGAAAATTCTATGCGCTTGGATTTTTCAGTCCAGGAAACTCTGTAAAACGATACGTCGGAATATGGTACAATCAAATTTCCGAGCAAACACTTGTCTGGGTCGCAAACAGAGACAATCCTATCAACGGTACATCTGGGATCCTCTCAGTCAACATTAAAGGAAACCTTGTACTGTACGAAAGAAACCAAAGTACGGTTCCTGTCTGGCAGGCAAATAGTTCGGACGCGTCAGCGGGTAACACTGTAGCTCAGCTTTTAGACTCGGGGAATCTTGTTTTAGTTCGAAATGACACCGGAGAAATGCTGTGGCAAAGTTTTGATCATCCGACGGATACTCTGCTTCCAAATATGAGACTTGGATGGGACAAACGAACCGGTCTTAACAGGTACTTAACAGCTTGGAAATCCCCGGACGACCCTGGAAGCGGAAACTTTTCTTTCAAGATGGACCTTGCTGGATTTTCTCAAGTGTCATTATACAAAAGTGATGTCAAGTGGTGGCGGGCCGGATCTTGGACGGGCCAAAGGTTGACCGGTGTGCCCGAAATGACCAGAAATTTCATCTTCAATATTACCTACATGGATAATCAAGATGAAGTATTTGTATATTATAGTCTAAATAACCCCTCTATATTATCAAGAATGGTAGTGAATGAGACCGGATTTCAGCAACGTTTTACCTGGAGTAGTCAGGATCGCAGATGGATCGGGTTCTGGACCGCCCCCAAGGAGCAGTGTGACTATTACGGGCACTGCGGGCCAAATAGTAATTGCAGCCCGTATCATGCAGATGAGTTTGAGTGCACGTGCCTGCCGGGGTTCGAACCCAAGTATCCGAAAGAATGGTTCTTGAGAGATGGGTCAGGTGGATGCAAGAGGAAACTGGGGACGTCCACGTGTCAGAAAGGGGAAGGCTTCATAAAGTTAACACGTGTGAAGGTGCCGGATACTTCGGTTGCAGCACATGTGGACATGAATTTGGGACTAAAAGCGTGCGAGGAGAAGTGCATGAGTAATTGTTCGTGCGTGGCTTACGCAAGTGCGTATGCTGAGACTAATGGAGGGATTGGTTGCTTGATATATGACGGAGATTTGAATGATACACGAACATACACAAATGCTGGTCAAGATTTATTTGTACGAGCTGACGCGGCTGAATTAGGTAAAGTGTCTATTCGCACCCAATTTCTTTTTGTCTTATTACGCCTCGATGCTTGATTAACCACCTCGGAAGATAGACACTGTAATTTGTTCATAGCCATAAGAAGAAGGTTTAAAATTCTTGTTGAAAGCTTACCCCTCAAGAAATAACTTTAAAAAAAAATCGACTCAGTCATCTAATTGATTGGTGAATGGGTTCAATGTTAGACTGAGATTCTCAATAAACCAATTGAAAATTATTTACGGGGAAACTTGCTCATCCCAATTTCTTGTTTTGTTTATGCGTTGCTAGCCAGGCTGAACTTTGACCGTTGGTTAACGCATGGCTGAACCAATCATGTCTGAATGACAAGTCTATTTTTGCAGCTGCAGAGGCACAGAAAAACTCAAAAAGCAATCGAGCAAGAAAACGGAGGCTTGCTCTTATTATTGTTGCTATTGTTCTCGGAGTGCTTCTGCTGGGCTTGTGCTGCTTTTTCGTGTGGAGAATGCTGGCTACAAGGATTGGTAATCAAAAACCAAACAATTATACCATTAACGTCACCATTTATAGCAGTGCAAGATACTCAATTTTATACTATTGTTATAGAGAAGATTATAAATCTGTTACAATTATACCCAAAATTCAATGGTCTGCAGAATATTGTGGACCTTGTTTTTTTTTTTTTTTTTTTTTGATAAGGTGGACCTTGTTATTATCAAGACATAATGCAAGATTCTGAAAGTGGTATGACTGTAATATATGTTGACTGACTCGATATGTTTTAAGGTTCTTAAGTTACTTTTGAATCCTACTGTTACTAATAAACCAAGATAGAACATCAGCTTGACAGTTTACAACATTAATGTTGATTGGTTACTGTTTCTTCTGGATGTGCAAATGCATTATCTCATCTAGGTGAGAGGAACAGACAAAGGCGACGTGAATTGTTATTTTTTAATTCAAGCACAAGATTGTCTGATCGTGAGGCCTCTACTAGTGCTAAAGGCAACAAAGACACTGGGAATGTAGATGTGACATTCTTTGAACTAAGCACTGTGCTAGCAGCGACAGATAATTTTTCCACTTCTAATAAGCTTGGACAAGGGGGATTTGGTCCAGTTTACAAGGTAATCTCCCTTACATGAAGTGACGTAATAATATTTTTTGTTTCTTTTAGTTTTGGGGTGAACACTGTCTTACAGTCGTTCCACTAATTTTAAGACCTTCAGTTGTAATTGCATCATAGGTGACCTCAACGAAAGCTTGTCGGTAAGAGCAATCATATGCTGAAGTTATTTGTTTAGATTGATATAATTGGCATCTGAATATTGCAAATTTCAGGGTAAGCTAGCGAATGGACAGGAGATAGCTGTCAAAAGGTTATCAACAACATCAGGACAAGGAATTCAGGAATTAAAAAATGAGGTCTTATTGATAGCAAAACTTCAACACAGAAATCTTGTAAAGCTCTTGGGTTGTTGTTTGGAAAAAGATGAAAAGATGTTAATTTATGAGTTCATGCCTAACAAAAGCTTGGACTACTTTATTTTTGGTATGACTCCTTAACTATGCACCTGATATCTACTTCATTTATTGCCTTCCTGTTGTAACAAATATGATAAAGAGTGAATTGAAGCAGATGAATCAAGGAAGCAAGTGTTGGATTGGAAAAAGCGCTTCGATATAATTTTAGGGATAGCTCGAGGGGTCCTATATCTACATCAAGATTCGAGGTTAAGAATTATCCATCGAGACTTAAAAGCTAGTAATATTCTTCTAGATGAAGAGATGAACCCTAGAATCTCAGATTTTGGTACAGCTAGAGTATTTGGAGGAGAGGAGATATCAACAAATACAAATAGAGTGGTTGGAACGTAGTAAGCAAACATAAGATGTTATTTTACTTCTTTTAATCTATTGTAACTTAAGATGCAAAGAGATAATGACTAAGATAAAAACAATTTCTATGGCATGCAGTGGCTATATGTCACCAGAGTATGCACTGGGTGGCCTATTCTCTACGAAATCAGATGTCTTCAGTTTTGGAGTCCTATTATTGGAAATTATAACTGGCAAGAAGAACACTGGAATTTTTAATGATCATGATTCCTCAAATCTGATAAGATATGTAAGTTAAATGCTCTTGACATTGCCTTTGCAGTAGATAATACTTTTTATTGATTTGATTACAGTCTTCCTTTCCTCTTTCATGAGCAATTGATTCTTTCAGATGAAGTTTGTTCATCTGTTCATTGATGTCTTATGTACTTAAATCATGCACGAAGGTATGGGAACTCTGGAGTGACGACAAGGCCCTGGAGATAGTTGACTCGTCTATGGCTGATTCATGCCCTGCTCCTGAAGCTTTGCGATGCATTCAAGTAGGACTCTTGTGTGTGCAGGACAGAACAACAGACCGGCCAAGTATGTCAACAGTTGTCTTTATGTTAAGCAATGAAACATCTGTTCCTTCCCCAAAACAACCTACATTTTCGGTGCGGAAAATTGAAATTGACACAGACTACTCTAGTACTGGGACAAAGTCTTCTGTTAATGAGGTGACACTAACTACACTTAATGCTCGATGAGTTTGCATGATATTCTATTGTATTGCAACTATTTTCTAGAATCAAAGCTTGTAATATTATAATTGTATGCAGACAAACAACTCATTTGTAAAAATCATGATAATAAGACCTAGTAAAGTCAGAGGTTCAAGGACAGGAAAAACCAATAGAATTCAAATATTTATAGATCTAAATGTCCTTCCATGACTATGATTATCATGTGATGGTAATGTCAAGATGCACGGTACCTTGCAGTAAGTGTGATTGTTAGCTTCAAAGTGGATAAATTAAATTCAGAAAAGTCCACTAAGTTTGACTGACCCATTTATTGATTAAATCTGTTTTAACAATAGATTATGAAGTGGCTGAATATAGTCAATTGCCATAGAATTTGTACTGCAAAGCGTGTGTGACTTCGATATTAATATTTGAAATGCTGTAGGTAAAAGTGAAGCAAGAACTGAAATTAAATAAAAGGTTGCAGAAATATAAAGAGGGAGGACTTAGCTGATGTATTTTAAAAATATTTGGTCTCTCAGTTCCTTTCTACGCGCTTAGTTTTGTCTTCATCAATTTTTGTCTGGAAGAGAAGATATTACACTTATTTGAATCAAGTTCATAACGAAATGTGAATACTGAATAGAATGACAATTAATGCCGTCAAAGATAGTCCAAACTGACACGCTTGTTCGGGTACTGAATAACTATTGAGATTCGTATAATGCAATCTCGATAATCGACGTAGAAGATTCATGCAAGAAAACAAACCAACAAAACCACTGATGTACAGTTCAACAATTGCTCTGTTATCAGATAGAAGTTGTGTTGGTTCTTGGAAATTATCTTTAATTTGTGGTCATAAAAGCGAAGTTAATGGGGTCACGTCAAATTGCTTCATGCCACTCCTTTAATCCTTCTAGTATGTTTCCTGGATCTTGATTGGCTGCATCCAACTCGTTTCCAAAGTCTTTACATTCATGGCAGGCAGTAAGTAAACCAAAAACATAGATTTTAAGGTACCGAACATTTTCTTTTGCTTCAGGTCGAGGGCACATTTCTATCACTGTCAAGAAGTTACGACAAGCAAAGAACAATATGTGGATTGGAGCTCAAAATCCGTGCATATGAGAATCATTCGACGTGGATTCTGTCAGGATTCAATCTGCCGCTTGAATTTTTTTTCTTTGTTTGTGGAAATCAAATGAGCAAATCACATGTTTTGGTGTGGAAAGAAATTTTGACGCCATGGACGTTCATGAAATAAATGGAAAGCGTAAGTCCTTTTCATGTTTTACTTATTTCATTGTTAACAGGTGAAGTACTCATGGATATGGCCTATATTAATCATCCAGATAAAAGTATCCCACTTATACTACAAATGAATCACGACTACGCTTACCAGACAAATCTCCGGAAACCACTCCAGTTACACCGGCAAATGAATCAAAAACCATGAATGTGGCAAAATTATGTTTTCTGGAAACATTGCTTTTCTTCAGTCTTGTTCAAGTCTCAATTTCCGTCGACACTATTACACCAAACCAGCCCATCAAAGACGGAGATGTTATAGTCTCCAGCGGAAATATCTTCGCGCTTGGGTTCTTCAGTCCCGGCAACTCTGTGAGACGATACGTCGGGATCTGGTATAACCAAATTCCGGTGCAAACAGTTGTTTGGGTTGCAAATAAAGACAATCCTATAAACGATGCATCGGGAGTTCTCACAATCAGCAGTCTCGGAAACCTTGTCCTTTGCGGAAGAAATCAAACCGTTCCTGTCTGGCACGCAAATGTTTCGGACTCGTCAGAAAGCAACAATACTGCTCAGCTTTTAGATACAGGAAATCTTGTTTTGGCTCGAAATAATACCGGGCAAACGTTGTGGCAAAGTTTTGATCATCCTTCAGCTACTATGCTTCCATATATGAAAATTGGTTTGGACAAGCGAAGTGGTCTTAACAGATTTTTAACGTCTTGGAAATCCTGGGACAACCCTGCTACTGGGGATTATACTTTCAGGATGGAACTCGCTGCATTTCCTCAATCGTTCTTATACAAGGGTGAGGCTAAGTGGTGGCGGGTCGGATCCTGGACGGGGAAAAAATTTCTTAATGCTACCTATATTGATAACGAAGATGAAGTGTCGATAGCTTATAGTGTGACTGACCCATCTATGTTAACAAGAATAATTGTCAATGAGTCCGGAAATCTGCAGCGGCTTACTTGGAGTAATCAGGAAAATAGATGGATCGAGTATTTCGCCCCTCCAAAGGAGCCATGTGATTTTTACGGGCATTGTGGATCAAATAGTAATTGTAACCCGTATCGTGTGTATGATGAGTATGAGTGCACATGCCTACCTGGGTTCGAACCCAAGTCTCCCTCAGAATGGTTCTTGAGAGAGGGGTTGCGTGGGTGCGTGAGAAAACCCCAGATGTCCACGTGTCGAAGAGGAGATGGGTTCATAAGGGTGGCGCGTGTCAAGGTGCCCGATATGTCGGTTGCACGTGTGGACATGAGTTTGGGGTTGGAAGCATGCAAGCATATGTGCTTGAGGAATTGTTCTTGCTTGGCCTACACAAGTGCATATGCTGAGAGTGAAAGCAGTGGCAGGATTGGTTGCTTGTCATATCATGGGGATATGATGGACACAAGAACGTACATCAATGCGGGTCAAGATCTTTATGTACGCGTTGATGCAGTCGAATTAGGTACACATCAATTTTCATCAAGTACTTCTATTTTTCCATTATCAATTGGCCTGGCCTGATTTCATAAATTAACCATCACCAGTATTAGCTGTTGAAATATCAGTTTCAAATGATAATGATTTAGACATGCATCATCACATAATTACCTAAATGTTGTTTATGCTTTTTTTATCACAAGTTTTCTTCTGCTTCTTAGCGTTACATATGAAGAATGGTTCGCTTGCCAAGAAGAAAATCGAGGCAATTGTGGTACTTTCCTTCATTGCAATGCTTCTAATGGTAGCGGCTGTATGTTGTTTAATCAAAAGGAAAAGATTAATGGGTAATCAACTTTCTTTTTACTCACTTCCTCCTTTTGTCTACTCTTGCACTTGTTTTCCTTTGCCATACTTCTAATTGTTCACAAACTTTGGCTGGTGTTTTGGGACCAAATGCAATCCAGGGAAAGTTTCTGGGCCATAGAGCAGATAAACTTCAATTAAGGGGTCGTTTTACAAATATTTTGCTTATGTGGCCAAAGGCCGTTAAAGATTGCTAGGCTGTTTCCAGAAAATTTCCAGAAACACAGTATAAAAGGGCTGTTGATGTTTGGGCCTTTTTCTCATTCATTTCTTAACCAAAATTTGTTATTCTTGATTCTGATAGACTTTGCAATATCGCCTGTAAAGTGTGATCTGTTTCTAAACAGTTTGAATATTAAAAGTGTGTATGTTTTCCCCTTCAAATATAGAAGCTTGATCACTGTGGTAGTTTTTTATTTCTTAAATCTTGCTGATTTGACTCTCTGTTTTTGCTTCTAATTTGATCTTGGTTTGTTCAAGCCTTGTTTCTTTTCAGTATTCTTGTATTAGTTAGCCTCTAAAATACAACAGCTAGCATTATTAATTAATGTGTTTGATACCAGAGAATGCAACAAGTAGCAAATTTAGCGGATTTTCTTTTCAATTTAGCCAAAGATCATCATACTTGGACGTCTCCTTTACAAGTAAAAATCAACAAGATGACAGCAGAAGAAATTCGGAATATCTCCCAGTGTTTGACCTGAGCAACATTGCTGCAGCCACAAATGATTTTTCTTCTGATAACAAACTTGGAGAAGGTGGCTTTGGCTCTGTTTATAAGGTAATTTGTCCCCCTTGTCTCAATAGAGATACTTTTTTGTTATTCTTCAAAGCACTTGTGATATTCTTGTACTTACAGTCTGTATGTTTTCTAAAGCTGGCTTTGAGAGTTGCATAAGTAATGGTTTTGATCATGGTTTTAGGGTGTACTTCAGAATGGAAAGGAAATAGCAGTTAAAAGACTATCGAGGTCCTCTGGGCAGGGAACAGAAGAGTTCAAAACTGAAATTGCACTTATTGCACAACTCCAACACAGGAATCTTGTGAGCATCCTAGGTTGTTGTGTTGAAGAACAAGAGAAAATGCTAATCTATGAGTACTTGCCTAACAAAAGCTTGGACGTTTTCATTTTCGGTATTCTTTCTTTCATTAACCATCACTCCAGAATATCATTTTTCTCAATTATTTCGGATGAAATTTAAGCTCAAGTGCCATACATAGATACATATAGAGAGAGAGAGAGAGAGAGCATTTTCATTATGCCACGATTCAGTAAAGTTATTTAACTTCCAATTCAGATGAAACAAAAAGATCATTGCTAGATTGGAGTAAACGCTTTGAAATCATCTGTGGGATTGCTCGAGGAATCTTATACCTACATCAAGATTCAAGATTGAGAATCATCCATAGAGATCTAAAGGCTAGCAATGTTCTACTTGATGCTGCAATGAACCCAAAAATTTCAGACTTCGGTATGGCTAGAATATTTGGAGGGGACCAAATCGAAGCAAACACCAATCGCGTGGTTGGAACATAGTAAGTTTCTATCTATATATACATGCTCAAATTACAATCATATAGGACTATGCTGAATTATTTTGCCTTTTTTCTTTTTTGTATTTTTAAGGTTAATAGTTTAATTCTCACACATTCCGATGTTGCTTACAGTGGTTATATGGCACCAGAATATGCAATGGAAGGGCTATTTTCTACAAAATCTGACGTCTATAGCTTTGGAGTTTTATTATTGGAGATAATTTTAGGTAGAAAGAACAACGCTTTTCATCTTGAAGAAGGCAGTGGATCCTCAAATTTGGTTGGACATGTAAGTAAACCGAATGTAACTTTCTCACAACTTAAATTTAGTGTTTCGCCTTATAGCGTTGATTAATCATAATAAATTTGCCATATACATTAGGTTTGGGATCTATGGAAAGAAGGCACAGCAATGGAGGCAGTTGACAAATCATTGGGTGAATCATGTTATGCCCCTGAAATTTTGAGGTGCATTCACATCGGGCTCTTGTGTGTGCAAGAACAAGCAACAGATCGACCGAACATGTCAGCAGTGGTTTCTATGTTGGGCAGCGACAATGCTCCTTCTTCTCCAAAGCATCCAGCATTCATTGCCAAAGGCCTTTCCAATCTTGATGAATTCTGGACTAGTGAAGGAGTTACTCCTTCTGTGAATGACCTGACAATTACTGCATTTCAACCGCGGTAGACCCTAGCTAGGACATTGTAAATGATGCAACTATAATTAAAAAGCAGCAGCTTTATCCCATGTCAAGTCTTATTAGTCTGTATAATATAATAATAGACCGCTGTGTATATCGTCATGTTTTACTTGATTTTCAATGGACGTGCTCATTGCCATTAGCCTTGGTGATGTTGATCTGAAAATGGAGGTTAATTCTATTCCATGGCACAATTGGCTGACCCTCGTATAGAAGAAACAGAGTACTCTCACGCTGATCAAATTCCACCAAGGAAAAGGTTCTGTTTCGAAGGAAAGAAAATGATAAGCATTCAATTCATATACAATATTACACAGCTTCTCCACTTGTCTTGTTATTTTGTTCGCTTGATTGTTCTTCTACCATTTCTTAAATACTCATCATTTGCAGGCAAGAATATAGCTAGCTCTTTTTGTTCTTTCTCTTTCTGAATAGGTATGTCAATTTTTGTTAGTTGATGGAGCTTGCTTCTACACACGAACTACCAAAAGATTTACAAGATTTCACACAATCAAGAGAGGAAAAAAATTGATTTAGCATATTCATTTATCATTTCTTTATATGGGAACCAATTAAAATAGTGGGGTGCGATGTAAAAGAATTTGTAGTTGTCTCTAATGAAGCTACTACTTGTTGTGCACACTATTTGTTTACAGGGTTGTTAAAGTATTTGATGCTTTTTATTAATAAATAGATGTATTCTCAAACGGGGAAAAAAAATTTTTGATTCTCGATTACACTATTTTTCCTTCCATAGTGAGATCCAATGGTAATCCAGTTGACTACAGTAATAGTGTTTACTAATGGTATCTACTAATGATACTGTATATGGACTGGAATGTGATTATAATGTTTTTATATTATACTATTGTGTTTATTGTAATAAAATTTATGTTTGTTAAAAAAAAAAAGGAAAAAAGAATCATCAATTCTTAAAGATTTCTTGAGAAAAAGATTAAAGTCTGTAGAAATTAAATTTGATTAACATTTTTGTTTATTAATAGCCTGATTTAAGGTAGAGGATTCGAGTCTCCTGCCCGACGCAGAATTCTGGCATTATATTTTTTATTTTGAGTTTTGTAAGTGAGGCATTGGGCTTTAACTGTTATGCATTCCCATTTGGGCTTGTACAGTGACTTGCATTTAATACAACACAGCTATTGGCACCCTTCCAAAGTTCTGATAAAACCGCCCATTAAAAAATGAAATAACAAATAATTTAACAAGTACGCTATTTCCCAATATGCTCATTTGTGGATTAACTCTTTTTTTTTTTTTTCTTAATAAAACCCTATCTGAAATTTGCATTTTCTCTTCTCAGTTAGGTTTTTGCTTTTATAAATATCAGTTTTGATTCTTTTGAAACTCCAATAAGGACAATAAAAAAAGAACAAATTAAAAAAAAAAAAAAAAGCCAACGTACAAGACTTGTTTAAAAACTCAATTATTAAATCTGAAAATGAATCTCTGTTTTTACCTTAATAAATAAAATCTTTTTGTTAATGCGAATAGATGTGAAAAGCAAAGCAATGGATATTAAAAGATTGAGAAAGAAAATTTTCTTGTAAGCAAATTAAGATCTCTTTTTGTCTCTACTATTGATTTGGGTACGAGTCCAAATAGAGTAAATAGAGTTAAGAAACCAAAAAGCATGAAAAGAGAATACATGTAAATCCTCATCATACTGTAGTTTATTTCTCATACTCTGAATTCTCTTCTGTTTGTTGAAAGAAAAGATTTCATTGCTCTTTAAATTAGAGACTAAAAGAGAAAGAGAAAAAAATAAAAAAACAAATTTATAGGCCGGTGTAAACAATTTATAAGTTTAATTGGCTTTTCTGTTTATTTATGTAATTAGTTTTTTAAGGACTTTAAAGGGGTGCTAATAGGACCCATCTTTAGAAAATAATACTATAATTATTTAATTGAGATATTTAATTTGTGTTCTAATCAAGACAAAAAAATATGTTACTATTTAATTACCTTAAGTGATAGTTAATTATTAACTCTTATTATATCTAATTTAAATAATAAAATTTTATTTATTATACAGTAATTAAAATACAAACTAAATATTTCTATTTTCGATTGAATAAACATAGCATCACTCGTTTAAGGAACACCGAAATTAGCAAGGGAAAAAAAAAAGCCCTGAAACGCGCATGCATTGAGTACCTGTACAAACGGCCCAAACGAACGCAAAGAAAATGGCAATGCTCATGGATCACGTTTTCTCTTTATTGTTGTTATCATAATCAAAAGGACGGGACCCTTTTGACTTCAAATCAATCAAGTTTGTTGACGCGTTAGCTTTTTGGGGTCGAGATTAATGAACCAGTCTCATCCACCTATCACTATCTTTACCTTTCCCTTTCTCAAAGGTAAATTAATGCAAATTGGGAAAAAAAAAAATTGTAAATTAACACAAGCCACCAGTTTTTGGACAGCTGTCATGTGATAATTGACCTTAATCTTAACCCCCCAACTCTTTTCTATTTTCAGAAAAATGAAGAATTTTGCGTTTTCTTTAATATTCATCATTTATCTTCTTTTTCAGCAAAACGCAAACATCAAACTAAAAGTTAGTGCAGGACCTTGATCCCGGGTTTACAAGTTTCGGGGAACACTTTTTTTTTTTAAAAAAAAAATTAATTCATGACTCTTGATAGTCTATTGGACCTTTTCTTAAGGACACATTGAGTATATTGAATTGAATTAGATTAAAATTTAATGCGAAATATGTCATAATAATTCATAGTAAATATATGACACACCATATTATTTTTGTCTCAAGAGTAAATATCGTAAGGATGTCGTTTATAAATTCATCATTTAGATGACATACCGTACAATATATGAAATATGCATACTATATTGTTTACAGTTTACATAAATACAATACACTAGAATATGCTATAAGACTTATATAATGTGTCGCTTATTTTTTCCTTTTCCTAAATTACATGTTGTATTATTAACTAATTGAATTATTTAAATAAAAAAAATGTAAGATTTTTTTTCCCTTTTTATATATGTATATGAACAATTGTAAGTATTTCATGAATCATATTATTAAGTTATCTATTTAATAAAATCATTTTTATTTAATTATTATATTGAATCAATTATGGACAAAAATTAACAACTTTGTAAATTAATATTACGTTTATTTCTAATTAAATATTAAACGTTGAAATTATTAGTTAATAAAAAAAATAAATAAATAAATATCAAAATTCGAGTTATAATATTTTTTTATAATAAAAAAATTATTTAATATTATTCTAAACGAATAAAGGTTATCCTCGCCGGTGAAGATGGGAAAATATTTTCACCGTTATCACACGGAAGCTCGAAAGCGCGGGGGCAGGATAAAAAAGTGGGGGCATGGGACTAAATTAAAGTTTATTAAAATAAGTCAGTCCAAATATTTTTCTTCTTTCAACTGTCAAGCAAACGCAATCTGATAATTGACGTGGGTGACATTTGAGCTCGATCTTATCTTCATTTTTTCTTTTTACAATTAATGATCTTATCTACTTCAATCATGATGTTAAATGGACGGCCTCCGACGTACAGAAATATCTGCGCTGCCTAAATTTGTATTTTGGCATCATTTGAGTACGGAGATAGATTAAAACGTGAAAGGGGATAAATTCCTTTGTCCTTTTGGCATTTACACCCAGCGACAAAGCAACCAATTTACCTTGACACAGCCACTAAATACACAAGAATTCATTTTGGTATTGTTAGGGGTAGTTTTGTTGGTTAAACATCTTGTTGCCAATCATTAAGGTTAAAAAGTTTCCCCGTAAGACTACAGAAGTATTGTTATTGGCCTTTCTATATAATGTGCTTTAGTTGTGTATTATTTCCTAGGATCTCAAGCTCTTTGTAAAACTATGGTACGTAACTTTATAAATGAAACAGAAAGTGGTGGCCGCAACGCTCTGGACGAGCGCAGAGTTTAGACGGCTGGCTCGTCCGTTGCACATTTGTTTTGCCTCTTTCCTACATGGCCTTTAAAGGGCACGGAATCGTCGCATAATTTGTTGCGACATAAAACTCTTGATGTGTTAATAATTTATATATTATTTAAATATTTTTTTAGTTTAATTTTATGTTAAATTATGTTTTATTATGTTAATTTTTATATTAATTTTTATATTTTATTATTTTAGATATAATCTGAGATTAAAAAAGAATTAAATCAAAATATTCAAAAAGAAATCTGTTTAAAAAAGTAAAAAAAAAAAAGGAATAAAGATATTTAATTGAAATAAATTGAGGAAGATTTAATTTAATTAATCACCATGCATGCATTCATGTGGGAGCATTAAAGAATTAAAGAAAATTGTCAGTACACTACTTTTATTTTGTTTTATGTCCATCCAACCACCACAAAATTCTAATATGTTCTCTGCACCACCTTTCTTTTTAAATTTATACTAATATTATTAAAAAATTTAAACGAAATGTTAATTTTATCTCTAAACAAATTAAAAGTTCATTTTATTTTATAAAAAATTTAAAAAAAATTATTATTATAAAAATACCCCTAATTTAATAAAAATAAATCTCAAAATTAGAATTTTTATTTTTAATAAAAATCTAAATAAAAAGTATAATTATAAAAAAAATTCAAAATTTTGGGATTTATTTTTAATAAATAAATTCAGTTATTTTAATAAAATTTTACAAAATTATTATTTTTAATAAAAATAATTATTAAAATTTTACAAAATCTAAATTTAATAAAATTTAGCTGAGCCCTCTATTTGAGATTTATTTTTTTTAATGAATTTAGGGGTATTTATATAATAATAATTTTCTTATTTTTCAAAATTTTTATAAAATAAAATAGTCTTTTAATTTATTTAAGGGTAAAATTATTATTTTATTTAAATTATTTAACAGTGTTAGTACAAAAAGTAGGTAATTGATATAAATTTAAAAAAAAAATAGTGCAGAGAATATATTAAAATTTTATGATGGTTGGGTGAAATATAAAATAAAATAAAAGTGGTGTAAATAATAATTTTCCAAACTTAATTGGAAATTTAAATGGTGAGCATGTGGTGGGGTTAATGTTGGCGTCTTGGCTTGATTTGTTTTAAATCCTTTCAAGGATTTGAGGCCAAGCATTTCCATATAAAAGGGGCTGTCAGCATTATTAAAAGAGATGACCCCCGATTGAAGCTTTTTTTTTTTTTTTAATTATATGAGATTAATTATCATATTACAATTCATATTATATGAGATTTACAACTGTTATTTATTATAAGATAATTACTGTGGTAGTTTCATTAACATATAACACTAGATTTCTATACAATATTGAAGGGTGTACTCACTCGCGTTCAGAAAGGAAGAAATTGCGTGACAATAATTGGGAAATAATAAAAATACACGTGCGATGAGGGGCTGAATTCTTCGCGGTTGTGAGTCACGGGGTTCTGGCCCATTTAAGGCGATGGTTCCCCGATTGAAGCATTAAAAAGACAAGAGCAGAACCGAATAAAAAGAGGAAGCCGATAGAAAAAGAAGAGAAACAAATGCCGCATGAGAGCAAGCGAGGCCGATTGAAGAAAGAATTGAGTTTTATTTAAGAATTTCCACGTAACTTAATGAGACATGATATAGTGGGTTAATATATGAGGGTGTTTTTAATATTACGTGATAGAGTATATTAAATAAATTAGAAAAATTTACTGTTAATATGAATAATAGATTTTAATACCATAGATGGAGGATTATATTAGATCGGTTATAGTGAAGTCGGATGTCTTAATGTCGTAATCTCTTAGAAATTTCATAATTGCTTGTATCTTTATATAAATTTTTAATTACTTTATTTTATTTTAATTTTTAATTTAAATTCACTTATTCAATTATTTAAATAAATTAAGATTATAATAATTTCAGTAACTAATAGGATATATTACTTATGCCGACCTACACACTTATTAATTTATGCACCTCACTGTGTCATAGAAAACACCCTTGGAGAGCATAAAAATTAGCTTTAACGTAATTTAGACTGTAATGAAACAAGCAAATAGGAATGAAGTTAAGGAAGCCCACGGCCCTAATGCTCCGACAAACAAGAATCTAAGATCAATGCAACCATAACTGATAGAGTGGGGTGGTAATTTGGTAGTGATATTTGAACAAAAAATAGTATAAAAATTGAACAAAAAATAGTATAAAAATTACAAATTACAAATTAAGTGATAAATTTGCGTCCAATTTTACATTTGGCGTCAGCATAAGAAAATTACAAAGTAGGTTGGTTAGTGAATTGACAATAGCGACCAAAAATAATTGTAATGGATGAGATGATGTTCTGTAGAAGACAAATTAATAAACAAATTAAATATTTAAAAGGTAATATCACATCTGCTGCTTACTATTTAAACAGTTACAGTTTTTTAAGATATTTAAAGACTTACTTTAATAAGACTCTTACAAGCTATCCAATAAAAATATGTTTGTAATACCATTATGTGTCCAGAATTTTCTTCTTCTTCTTATTATTATTATTATGATCATCACTAATACTTTCAACAGCATGAAAAATTCAAATAAAATCAGAACTAAAAATTTTTCAACAATGATAAAATTATATTTTGTTATTTTCGTATTTATTATTATTATTGTGTCCATAGAAATTAGAATTTAGAGCTAACGTCAGTGTAACCCTTTTCCCAAGCCCTGCGAAAGGCTGCGATGCCACAAATCTGTACCACTGTAATTTATTAATGAATTAAAGGCAAAATGACAATTGAACCCTTAATGTTTAAAAATAAGGGGACAAAAAACCGCTAAACATTATACGAAAAGACATAGAGACCCTTATACGTTAGTAAATTTCGTTTGTTAGGATGGAATATTCCCATTCTAGCGTAAAATGACTTGTTTACCTCCTCATCATTTAATAAAAAACGTTAATTTTTGACTTATTACAAATGAAGATTGGTACAATTTTTTCACTCATTTGATATAATATTTATTGAATAAAAAGCACACACACAATGATAATAATTATTAGATTTAATATTTACCAAAATTAACATATGTATTAATATAAAAAACAATTAAGTTTTTTCTTTAATGAAAAGAAAAACAACTAACTTAAAATAAGTTTCTTTCAATGTCCTTCTTCTCCCCTCCCTTTCTTGTAGGAGAGGGATAAAACAATCAATGTTTTTTCATTTCTATATTAATGATTAGATGTATTTCCATTTGTTTTTATCTCACCGTTAGAGTTTTATTTTTACTTTATTAATATTATTTATGGGAGTTTTTATTTCCTTTTTTGGTTTTTACTTTGTTAGGATTGATTATGAAATTGAGTGTTATCCTTTAATTTGGTCCCTATTTTGTTAGAATTAAATGCGGGAGATTTTCCACTCTTTTTTTTTTTTTAGTGTTTTGCATGTGAATAAGAAACATTGCTTTCATCATTTATAGTTATAGATATAATTAAATCTCGTTTAATTAGATATTTATTTTCGATTCAAAGTTCTTCTAAGTTATAAATAACATGCCTTATTGATATAGATAAAAGAAAATAAATTGTGTCATGTGTACTTTTAGGATAAAATATATATTAAACTACTTTAAATTTACTAATAAATTTTTTCATTTTTTTAAAGTCTTTTCTCTTTTAATAAATGATGGGTCCAAAGCTCAAAGCGGCCTTTCTTCAAAAAATCAAATCCTATAAAAATCTAAATGAGAGTAAGGATGGGGTACATTTTTTTTTTGGTTTAATATTTTTCTTTTTTGGCACAAAGTGATAATGTCAATGGTGAAATACATTAGTTAGTGGCAACATTAGGGAGTCAATTGATGAAAAATGTCAATAAATTGGTTGCCTAAGACGCCCTTAAGAGTTGTGGGGGCTTACGTTTGCAAACATCAACGGCTCACCAGGGGCATTACGGTCAGTCAGTCCGTTATATAACAATAGGTTCAGTTCGGTTTAGTAGATAGGGGTCCTGCATTTGCTGGACAGATAGATGAAACTGAAAATCTCATAGGCAGCAGCAGCGGCAGCGGCAGCAGCTTCTAAAAACCCTCATAAACCCCTCTCGAGTTAGCTGTGTTCTGAGACCGAGTCGAAGTAGATATGGCGACTCAGTTCCCGGACGATTTCAAGTGTCCGATTTCTCTAGAAATAATGTCCGACCCGGTCATACTCTCCTCTGGCCACACCTTTGACCGAGCGTCAATCCAACGGTGGCTGGACTCCGGTCATCGTACTTGTCCAATTACTAAACTACCCCTCCCTGACCAACCCTCTCTTATCCCCAACCACGCTCTGAGATCTTTAATTTCCAATTTTACCCACACCCCATTACCGAAACCGCAGCTCGATCACGCAAACCCGAACCCGCAAACCCTAATCTCCGTGCTCACATCAAAATCTTCCCCTCTCGAGTCCAAACTCGAGTCGCTCGCTCAACTCACTAAGCTATCCAAACGCGACTCGGCTTCCCGGAGAAAACTCACTGAATCCGGCGCCGTGTCGGCCGTTTTAAACTGTCTCAAGATCGACTCGGACGATTTTGCCCTACAAGAAAAAGCGCTCTCTTTGCTGCTCAACTTATCCCTTGACGACGATAACAAAGTGGGTCTGGTGGCTGAAGGGGCAGTAAGCCGGGTCGTGGCGGCGTTACGGTTCGGGTCTCCCGATTGCCGGGCTATAGCAGCGACGATAATAACGAGTTTAGCTGTAGTAGAAGTGAACAAAGCAACCATCGGAGATTACCCATATGCGATTAACGCTTTGGTATCCCTATTACAGAACGGGAAGTTGATCAGAGAAAAAAAAGAAGCTGCAACGGCTTTATACGCTTTAACGTCGTTTCCTGAGAACAGGAAGCGGGTAGTGTCTTGCGGAGCGGTGCCAATACTGATGAGACTAGCGGATTCTGGGCTGGAGAGGGCAGTGGAGGTGTTGAGTATTTTAGTGAAATGCAAGGAAGGAAGAGAGGAGATGATGAGAGTAAGTGGGTGTGTGGGAGTGTTTGTGAAAATGTTGAAGACGGGGAGTTCAAGAGCTGTTCAGTGTTCACTTTTTACTTTGAGTTGTTTGTGTTGTTGTAGCCAGGAAATTTGTGGGGATTCAAGAAAAGAGGGGGTTTTGGATATTTGTATGGGGTTGTTGGAGGATGACAATGAGAAGGTTAGGAGAAATGCCAATAATTTGATTCAGACTCTAAGTGGAAATCCTTCTATGCAGTGACAGTGATGGCGAAACCAGTGGCGGTAAGTTCCTTTTTGTGGGTTATATTTGGTGGACGCCTGGACGGATAGCTGTTCATGTAAAAAAAAAAAAAATTGTTTTTTCTTTCTTTTTTTATGTTGTACATCGGAATAAAGGTGGCATTGAGAGCTTGCTCTCTGGTTAATAGAGATGTTTCAGTGTAGAAAGTATCACATTTTATCTGAATTGTAATTGGAAATTGGCTTCATGGTAAAGCAATCCTTTCCTCTAATCAATTTTTTGTGTCAATTTTGGCAAACTTCTTCTCGGTTAAGGTATTAAATGAAAGTCACTGCAGGAAAAAAATGAAAACAAAAATTCCATCTGGACAAGATGATCTGTTTTGAACACGGGATCTTTTTTTCATAAATGATTTTGTTGGTAATTTGGATGGTTAGTTATGAACTGATAAGCTATTTAATTGAAGTGATCACAGAAAAAGCAAAATTTTAAATTTCTTCTGGACAATATGATCTACTTAGAATGTGCAAAACATGGGATCTTTGTTTCCACAGATGATTGATAGCTAATTTGGAAATTGGAAGGTGAGCAATGGTGAGCAATGGTGCTTGCTAATTGAATTTCATACAATCCTTTTGTTCCGTATATGGTTGTGGCCTGAATGTCATGTCTTATCACTGGCACAATGTTCTTTAGTTTGTTCTTTAGTATGTTCTTTAGTATATTCTTTAGTATATTAATCGTGGTTGATCTCCTTTACCATTTACTTAATTATATACTTGAAGTTGAGTTGAATTCTTTGTGCCTAACTTGTGACATGCTGCTCACTTTAGATAGGTGGTCTTTAGTATATTAATCGTGGTTGATCTCCTTTACCATTTACTTAATTATAAACTTGAAGTTGAGTTGAATTCTTCGTGCCTAACTTGTGACATGCTGCTCACTTTAGATAGCTGGTCGGTGCTTGACATAAAACAGTACTAACACTTGCCTTTTTTTTTAATCACAGAATGAATATAGGGTGAAAATAATCTTTGTTTGCTTGTTGTGGCATGATTTCAATGGATCTGCAATTGAAGTCTGAGAACAAGTACGAATTGGATGATTTAGTTCATATGGTTCTGTTAAACTTGCCTCAGATGATACTCTTTGTTTGGATTCCATAGGTTTATGTGATTTGCTATTTTTTAAACAAGGCGGAAATATCCTTGTACCATGAGATGTTTTAAATTGAGAAAAGGGCATGCTGGTTTTATGATTCCTTGAGGGTTGTGGTATTTTATAAATGCTTGGATGTGGATTTAGACTATTGATGGGAAGAGCAACTATTTATAGAAGCCCATGGCCATGGCCTTGTTATGACTTGCTAATTCAGTGACAGTATTTTGAAGAAAAATGCGGAGACTGGGAAGCTTTTGGGTCATATCTAATTTGACCTGGTAAAACTATGACACTTATTTTGTTGATAATTTTTATTTAGGGTTCCTTGAAAATTGAGGTTTTCATTTGTTGATTTTGGCTTTTGGCTTTTGGCTTAAGGATATGTTTGTTATGTTCTGATTATTGCCATGGCCTACGCAATGCAACTATGTAAGGTATAGTTTCTTTTTCTTGTTGATTGATTGTCTTGGGTATTTTTAAGACTCGTGGATTTGTATTTCAAGTCGTGAGGTTAATGTATTTGTGGTGATAATGCTCTAATTTACTTCTCTTAGGATGTGATTGGTGTCTCATTAACCTTCGGTGAGGTTGCTGTGATGTTAGGTGCTTTGAGATGTCAGTTTCATTTATTTTTACGTCTCTCTGCTACATTCAGCTTGCTTGTATAGTTGTAATTCTCTATGCATATATATGAAAGGATGTCGGTTTGATAATGATAGATGCATGCTAATTAAATGTTGAAATTATGTTGCTAAGCTGGAAAAGTGTCCTATGATTTATTATTATTACTTTTATTTGAAAAGAAAGTCCTTGTTTGGTTGGTAATTGCAATCTGGTAGGTTGTTTCTGGTTGGATTTTCCAGTGCTGGAAAAAGTGATGAAATCTATTTGAATTATTTATTGAAATGGGGTAGGACGCCTCTGGTAGCCAAACTCGACTCGTTTTTTGTTTCGTAATATAACGATATTATGTATAAAAACGTTGTTCATTATGTAATATATTTCAGTGCCGGTTCTTCCTAGGCTTGTTTGTGATTTGACTGACTGATAATTTTTTCCGCTGGCTACGTTTTTACCATCGTTAGCATGCTTTTGATCTGTAATAGATTATTCAATCCGGTGGATAAAATTCAGAATGGGACGGTTTCAAAGGTTGGAGATAAACTTATAGCGTACTAATTAATAATTGGAATGAGTTATATCAGACTAAGAAGTGAGAATTAATAAAATTAATAATATTATACATGACAACATCAACAATAATATATTACGAAAAAAGAAAAGATAACAACAATAATAATAATCATCATCATATTTGCAAAGTGATGCCGTTTCCTGCATGCGAGATCAATGGTAGGTAGCTGCCTTCATTCAAGATCAGCTGGCGACGCGTTAGCGTCTGCTCTTTCCGGCAATGAAAGGTGTCGCTGCTGTTGATTTTGGGTTGCTGCTGATCTGATGAATTGGAGAAGTCGCCGCTTCGGTGCGCTAACGACGATAGGTGCTATTGCTCGACGCAAGACAGATGGCTGGTCGTGGGCAGCTGGGCGATTGGAAATGGCAGGTGTTGTGATGCTGGCTCTATTTTGGGTGCCGTTTGCTCGGTTCAATGGCATCTTGAATTTAACCACTCAGGGCTTAAGCACCATGAGTGAGGAAGTGGTTGGCACATGACGATCGTTGTAGGGGTTTAATTTATATTCGCCGGAAGCTTGAAGTGAAGCGGCTTTCTCCTAATATGAGAGTTTGACGTCTCTTGAATATATGAGAGGGTTTAAAATCTGAGCGGTGTCATATCAGAATTGATATAAACGGGTCTCAGTAGGTATAAATATCAATTGTAAATCTTATATAATACGAGTTGTAATTTGAACATTAGTCTCATGTAATTCAAAAAAAAAAAATGGCATCTTGAATTTTGTTTTATTTTTTTGCTTTTTATATTTTCATGATTCAATGAGGACAAAGCGGAAATTTAGATATTTGGGAGGAGTACTTTTGTTAGTACAAGAAATGAGTTCTAATTCTCAGTCTTATTTGAGAATTAGAACTAAGAATGCGTTTAGGATTGAAGTGTTGTAACTTTTACCTATAATTATTCTAGAAAAAAAAAATTATAGTTATGAAATAAAAATTAGTAATATACAGTAAATGTATATTTTAAATAATAATTTTGATAAAATTTTTAAAGATATAATAGATTTCTTATTTTACAAGTGAAAAATCATATCAGCATAATTTCTAAATTACAATAATTATTATTTACCAAACATTTTGGTACTGAAGCTTTTAAACAGCTAGGTTACGACCACCTAATCTCAATCCCAAACACAACCTAAGTAATAATTCTCAAAATTGTGGACTTCTTAAGGATTTTATTATGATTCCAAACCTTTAATTTACAATGAAACCATTTATTCATTTCGATTCCATAAATTCTATAGCGCTTACTGGTGTGTAATGAAGCCACTTTACTCTTTCCTAAGAGGGGAGAAAACTATTGGGTGGGACGGGTACTGAGGTGGTGCGACCACCTATGGCAGGTCTTATGGGTCTTTTAATGGGATTTACAAATATTTTGTTTTAAATGATATGAGTTTCATATTTTTTAATTTTAGGTCGCATTGATGGGATTCATATAAGTGGTCGCATCATTTTAGCAAGTCTTAAAATATGAGGCGTGTCACATTTTTTTTGTGATCATAAAATCACTGAAAAGTGCCTTGAAATTTAACCTTGTTCACAGCCGAAGAGTGAAACCTTAAATTATTCATCCTATGAATTTTATGCAAGAGAAGCTCATATAGAAATAGAAGTGTGTCCCGGTCCTTTTTTTAATTGGCTAGGACTAGGATTTTTCTACAAGAATCCTTGGGTTATGCACTAAAAACTGAAGTGATGCTGATGCATTTCGGCTAGCAACAGCATTTGGGAAAAAAAAATTTTAAAAAAAAATGCGCATGTTAATAATAAATTAAATCAAATTAAATATCGCGATTTGAACAGTCATGGTTAAGCAAGCGAACCATGCAGAATGCAGATAAAGGATAAGATTAATAATCAATGATTATGGGGTTTTGTATGCTACGAGTTAATAATGGCCCCGTTACATAATTTTTAAATGCGTAAACGGGGATGCAATTGATGAGGAGCGGGGCACGCTTCAAGACAATGGTATTGATGCCATCATTCTTTAATTTTGATGCCTCCAGGCCACCAGGCACCTACGATAAATACCAATGCGCCAACCTTTGTGGTAAATAATTCAAGTGAAAAATAGCTTTTAAGTGTTCAACGCAATTGGGAAATAAAAGATTGCAAAAAGAAATTACGACCGTAAATTCAGCAATTACGATTTAAACTACTGAATTCTCTTCTCTTCCTCTAATTCTTTTTTCGCACTTATTATTTTTGAATTACGGATATCACACGCGTATGAACCGGCACATGCAACTTCTTAATTTTCTGAATTTTACGTCCAAACCTCTCCTTTAATTTTCTGGAAAGAACATGCAACTTCTTACTCAAAAGTCAAAACCTGGAAACCGACTGTTGGAACTATTAATTTCATCATGCCACAACTTGCGATCATGCTACGCTGGCTAGTTTGAGATTGGAAGATTCTCAATTTCCCTTTTCACTAAAATCAATATATATATTCTTTTTATTATTTTCATAATATCTAAAAATCTCTAATAAAATCAAAAAATTTGAAAAAAAAGCGAGATAAATCGGTCATTTACTTAACAGTTTATCTTAGGAATATAAAATATATATTTTTAATTATAAAAAAATATTTAAAAATAATAAAAAATACGAGATAAATATATTGTTATTAATTTTTTACTCGCACAGAAGTTTTTTTTTTTTGTATTTAAATTTTTTACTTTTAATTTTTACTTATATAATTTATTTAATTATAATAAATAAAAATAAAAATATATTTGAAATACGGTAAAATTATATTGTCAGAGAGATTATTAACCATTATGAAAATAATAAGATAATAAGTTATATATATTGATTATAGGAACTAAAATAGTAGGATTTTGAACAAAAATTAGACAAAATCAACGCTGATGGAATGCCAAAATTTCTGGACCAATGAGGGAATCACGCAGTTGATACAGATAAAGGACATAAGATAATAATTAATCATATGAAAATGCGTGAACGGGACGAAATTGAAGAGCACGAATGATTGGTTTAATTAATAGCAGAAGCACGCTTCAAGACCAAGGTTTTTGATGTTATCTTTTAGAATTTAGATGCATGCCTTGAGACACAAGAGAGAACAACAAGTTTTCCCGCCATGCTTGGCGATCAATATGCCCTACCATTGTCTCCTCATTGCAATATCTTCTTCTTTAAATCATTATAACAAGATAACTTCAATAAGGTGCAGCCATTTTATAGAACAACTTCAACATAGGGACAAATAATTAATTTTGAAAAAATTTATTGTTAACATCTTTCGGATATAAATCCAAATGATTCAGACGAGAAGATTGACCTTAATTTTGAGATACTAGTAAGTTTAATAAAAATTCCTATTAAATGACAAATATAATTATAACTCTTTAATTGGATTGACCGGCACATCCTCCCCTCAACTCATTAAGTAATGGGTTTGAGTCTTTTCGCTAATTATGAGAGTTTATGTTATGTATTTCTTCAGATTTTATACATATGTTAATATTTCTTTGGGTTTATTCTTATTTATCTCTTTGTAAATTATGTTGCATATAATATTCCCAAAAAGAAAAAAAAAATCTACTTTCCTAGTTAGATACGTAGCCTTGTTTCTCAACTCCAAAATGCCTCGTGGACATTACTAGAGTTTTTGATTGTTCCTTTGTGTTCTATATAATAATAAAGTAGATAGTCAAATGATAAAGAACTAGTGCTTAATAAAAATATTTGATGTGGTTTAGGGTGAGCAAGTATTTGAAATTGATCAGTTCAAGAATTTTTTTATTCAAATTCTAAAAAATGAACCAGTTTGATTTAATTTGTATCAATTTATAATTAGTTATATTATTGATAATTATTGGTTTTCAATTAGTTTTATTCTATTTTTTACTTTTAATTTTGGTTCTTAATATTTTTTAATTTTAATTTTGGTTCTTAAAAACTAAACCAAATAAACCGATCACAGTAGAAAGTTGGGGCTTCTTTGTCATTGTTTTTTGAAGGCACAAAAGTGATTTTGAAAAGTTAAGAATTTAACTTTGATATTTAATAGTTCTTTTTAGAAATCACTTTTGCAAAAATCAACGAATCCTATAATAAATTTTGAAAAGTAAAGAAAGAGTAACTTTTCAAAATCAAAATTTGAGAATTAGTTTTATATCTAATACAAGTCCATATAAATCCTCATATATATTATAAAGATCCAAAATTATCTTTACTAATTAGGAAATAAAATAATTAACTTTAAAGATATTATTATCACCAATTATATTGAAATAACAAAAAAATAGAATTAATAATATAAAATATTTATTATTATATATACACAATAAAAAAATATTTTATATACATGTTTATAAATTTGTAAATAAGTCTTATTCAACTTTATGTCCAATTTAGTAATGTGCATTTTTACAGTCATATTTACTAAACACATATGATTGCTTTTATAATTCACAACACTTTTAAAAATAAATTTCTATCAAACATTTAATTGATTCTCTTCAGGATTGAGTACTTTTATAGTACAACTGATAATAAATGTTTTAAAAGGTGCAGCTTTACCAAACGTTAGGTGGTTCAATTTAGTTATGTGTAATTTTTCCGACTCCTAAATTGTTATTAAGATTTGATTATCCGGGGACTATTGTTTTCTACATGTGTATAATTTAGAATATAGAATTTGCGATTAAAATTAATGGCTACGAGTAAGACGTTTAAGCAAAAGTTCGTAGGATCCACTAACACCAGTTCACACGATAAAAATTGTTGCTGGGTCCATCTTTATTGGGTTGGGTTGTTAATAGCTCAGCCACTCAACCCATTAAAACCTATTCTACAAGGGATTGGATTTCGGCTTAAGGTTAAAAACAATTCACCCATTACCATTAACATTTAAGATTAATAATTTAATAAATTTTATAACTTAAATTATAAATTTGTAAAGGAAAAATAAATTGACTACTTATGTATAGTTAAGACAAATGCTAAAATTCATGAGTATTTGTTATAAAATCTGTAACCATTACTGTACATTTGCATCTTTGAAACTCGATTATCTTTTTATAATTTTTTTCTTAATATTTTAATTAATGATATTGGTGCCTAGAACTAAATACTTCATTTTTTAGATAGTATTTGATAATGTAATACATGAAGAATATTGATATTTTCTTTTGTTTGATATTATATTCTTAAAGAGCTTTATTTTACAAATTGTTTTTTTTTGTTTTAAATAAAAAATATAATGCAAAAATTAATGAATTAAATGGCTTGACTTGGGTAACACGATAATGATAAAGAATGTGTTCGGTTTCTCTTTTTCGATTCAATAAGTTAACGAATGTATTCATATATGTATAATTTAACACGACGCAATGAAAAGTACTATATAAAATTACATAAACAAAAACCACCACCTTTGCTTGGTTTAAAATAACCCCTTGGTCCTCCTTCTAAAATTTTAACCACTTCAAGCCTTCAACGGAACGCCAACCTCCAATAATCTTCATGATCCTTTGCATCTTCTCGCCACTACAACACTCAAGATTAGCCACCGTTTTTTATCGGGAAGGGAGTTCCCCTCTCCTGCCAGCATCCTTTAATTTCTTTTTATTTTAAGTTTTTGTTCAACTCGTAAACATTTTATTTCTGATGATCCTTTTGATGTGACAGCTTTGGTACTCAAGTCGCTAGAATACCATGGATTTGTCTGTGGCATACCCTAAAAATAGGGTATTTATCTAAAAATACCCCCATGTTCTAAAATTTTCCATATATACCTTTTCTCATGTGCAGTTACAAAATTACCCTAAATAAAACCTAAATCTATCCAAATTATTCACAACCAGCAGCCGCGTAGCACACTCTCTCACGATCAGTGTCTCCTTCAACCCATCTTTCTGGATTTGCTTCAAAGATTGAACCTTTAACTCAATATACTAAGCCTGTTCGAATTCTTGATGAAGCACTGCAGTTCCTCTCCGCAAGCTCTCGTCCGCTTAACATTCTTCTCCCTCACTCATGCTCCAATCTCGATCTGTTAGAAGCACTGCAGTTTCCTCTCCGCGAGCTCTCGTCCGCTTAACATTCTTCTCCCTCACTCATGCTCCAATCTCGATCTGTTAGAAGCACTGCAATGCGTTGAGGAACTGAGAGCCAAGTTTCCTCTCCGCGAGCTCTCGCCCGCTTAACATTCTTCTCCCTCACTCTTGCTCCAATCTCGATCTATTAAAATCGGTACGAATTTTTTGCGAATTTCAATTATTATAATTCTCAGTCTCTTACCTTATTATATCATGTAATTTTATATTTTTATGTTCCTATTATTTATTCTGCATTACAATTTAGGAAATTAATAAAAAAGAATTTGAATTTTAGCTTTTGTGTGTTAATTTTGGTATTAAAAGGAATTTCGAAAAAAATTTTAAATGGGGTCTGGGAGTAGACCTGTAATGCTCCATTTTTTCGACCTAAGGCGGGAGCAATAAGTCCAGGAGTGTCTATTATAGTAAGATTTAGACAATATTTAAATTCCACCTTAATAATAATTTCTTTAGCTGAGAATTGATTACTATTAGATTCTTTTGGTTTATTGGATTTCTAATTGCGGGTGCTAGTTGGTATTTTGATGAATGGAATATATGCTTGAGAACCTTACCGTTTCTTTTGGTTGAGAGATGACAATTTGGTAGGTTTTAAGATGCTGAGGACTCAGGAAACTACTGTCCTTCATTAATGGTTATTTTTTTGGATGCTATCAGAGGCATTATATTATGGCTCTGTCATTGTATCATAGGCTTTTCTTGAAAATGTGGACTTTTTTGTGTTTTTCTTTGCATATGATTGTAATGGAGTAGATCTTGTATTATGTGTTTGAAACTTGATGCCTTGTCATCTGTGTACGACATGGCCTACTGATAACACTTCGTTAGGCTGCAACGAGAATTCTAAAAGACAGACATAATGTGTACTTAAGAGACCTAGATAGGGTATGGGAAAATGATTGTTACTACATTGACTATATTAATGGTGTAAAATTGGACTGTGCCACTCCTTGGAAAGATGTTTTCACTGTAAGTTTGACATTGTATGCTTAGTTTTTGATATTATATGTACTACAAGTAAATAAAAACAGTTCCCATATTTCATTGATATATTTACTGTTAGTTGTTAAGATTGCCTGCATTTCATAGGTGTATTTGCCGATATTCATGAATGAGCATTGGGTTCTCGGCGTGGTTGATATACTTAGGGGCAAGATTTCTATTTATGACTCCATGATAGACTTAACAAAGGATTCAGTTTTTGTGAGACAATTGTTACCGCTGCGTACATGATATTTCAGTACTTGAAGATATATCATGAAACACATCCATCAGGTCTTGAGGTTATATTTTCAATTCCTTGCCCCATCGTGCGAGTGCATAACATCCCGCAACAGCAATCAGGGTATGTACTAACCATATTGTGGTTTGAACTTAATAATAAGTATGGTGATTTTTAACAATTACTTTATATTAATTTTTATAGTGGTGATTGTGGAGCATTTTTGTTGCGGTATTTGGAGGTCCTTGCCTATGGACTGGACGTCAATTCATATTGCCAACAAGATCATGTTACACAATTTCGAAAAACATTGGCTGTCAAATTATTTGGGCATAGGTCGTGGAAAAAACCTTTGTAGTGTTCTGTCTTTTAAAACTTATTTGATGTATCATTTTTTAGACCCTGAGATGTAATGGTTACAATGACGATGTTGTTGATATTTTATGTCATTAAAAATAGAATGTACAAGCATTATGATGTTTTATTTTTGTATATATTAATGATAGAAAAGATAGTTTGTACAATGTATGTGACAAAACTGGATTGCCATATATGCTCAGGGAATGCTCTGTAAGAAAATACACGACTGCAGTTGGTTATTTGCCCAGATACACGACTGCAGTTGGGAATTTGTAATATATGACATACTTGTTGTGTACAAATACCCATTGCGGATCGTATCTAAATCTGCATTGATCTATGCAATACATCGACTCTACTGTAGTAAATACCATCTGCGATCGTATATTTGCACAAATATTATACCACTCGGTGCCTAATAATATACATACATATTTACAGTATATATATCAAACTTTATAATAAATGTGGTTATACGTCAAATAACACAAATCCAATATTTATTCAAATCGTAAATAAGATGTAATACAATGGAAATTGGCGCACAATCATCATAATTGTTTCCTCTAGAAAATAATCTACATCATCATCACTCATAATTGGAACAGGCGGCATTGGATCGAATGTTTTAAGCTTGAACTTCATTTCAATGTCAAATTCAGAAATATCAATGCAAATAACTCGAGATATTCTTTCTATCGATTTTGAATACGTTGTAGAACGGGGCACCATGATCCCTCTTGCCTGTGTATTATTAAATCTATAATGGCCATTTTGCTCAATCCATTCACCACAAAACATAATAGGCACACGTACTGAAGTCATTTCCTGCAATTAGGGTTGGCAAAATCCGGATCCGGATGCGGGTAATATCCGCCCGGATTGCGGGCGGATATTCCGGATATCCGGATCCGGAAATATTAAAATTTATTAATAAAAAATTTAATTAAAAAATTAATAATTTACTTAATAATATCAAATAAAATCTAATAATAATTTAACAATCAACAATTTAATACATAGAATAACACATAACACTATAAAATCACAAATAAAAATACCATAATATAAATCAAACATTAATAATAATATAAATTCAAGTCTAGCATCATCACAATTTCACAAATAAAATTATAAAAACACCACAAATCTATATTAGATAACATGGATCTCAATATATTTCTTAATTTAATTTAACTTCTATATTTTTTTAATTAATTATATTATATTTTTTCATTTAACTTATATATATATTTTCATTTAATTTTGATTTAATAAATAATTTAATTAAAAATAATGCGGATCCGGATATCCGGTTTTCCGGATGCATTTGCATCCGGATCCGGATCCGGATCCGCACGGATCTTAAGTTTAAGGATCCGGATCCGCATTTTTTGATGTGCGGATCCGGATTTTTCCGGATCCGGATCTTCCGGATCTTTGCGGATCCGGGCCGGATCCGGATAATTTTGCCAACTCTACCTGCAATAATATAACAATTAATTATACAACAAAAACAAAAATAAAATCAAATAAGGTATATAACGAAGTATAGAACTACCTGCATATTTACATGATAGACGTCGTGTATTTGTTAGTTTACACGACAGACGTCGTGTAATTGTTAATTTACACGACGGACGTCGCGTAATTGCTATCTTACACGATAATAATTGTATAACTTACTAAAATACACAACTATAGTCCAGTAAACAGTTAGAGAATATATTTCTTCTTCAAAAACTATTTTTCTTGCACTGATAAGATGTTGGAATCTCATAACAGTTTGAACATTTTTCATATATGCACAATTATAGTATGTAAGTTCATACATATATGATAATAGTTGTGTAACTTATTAAAACACACAACTATAGTTTAGTAATAGTAAAATGATATATCTAGAGAAAAAATTATCTTTTTTGCACCAATAAAATAGTTGGGAGTCATAACAATTGGAATCTTTTATACGGTTTCACGACTACAGTCGTGTAAATCTATACATGAGATGTAATGGTTACAATGAGGATGTTGTTGATATTTGATGTTATTAAAAATAGTATGTACAAGCATTATGATGTTTTATTTTTTTATTAATTATATTAATGATAGAAAAGATAGTTTGTACAATGTATGTGATATAACAACATGACCATATATGATCAAGGAATTTACAATGATCGAATTTCTACGTAGTAAATACATCTGATGATCGGTATTTGCACATATCTCACTGATCGGTTATTTGCAATACATGACCAACTTTAAATACCCGATCATTGCGATCGTCTCTTCTATAATACGCAATGCGATCGGTGTTTGCATAAACTACGTATGCATTGCGATCGTGTATCACGATCTGCAACGATCGGTGTATTTGCAATCGTCTGACCAACTACTCGTAGTAAATGCATTGCATCGTGTAAATCCATACATACACAACTGATGTCGTGTATATCGGGTGCAGAATAAAATTTTCGCAACAACTTCAGGTTTTAACGAATATAATTATAAAATCCATCAAACAACAGTCATATGATGCAAATATAATGAAAATGTGAGTTGCTTTATTGTTTATCACAAACCAAACAAAACCCTAAAAATAACATAATGTCAACAAAATGAATAAATAACAAAAAATAAAAAAAAAGTTTCAAATACCTTATTCATAGGATGAATAATGCACTCAGCTGCAAACTAAAATCTCAGTGCATTGCCGTTCATGAGTGATTTATGGTGTAGAGTGAGGTTTGGTTGTGGGAATGAAAAAGAGTAAAGTGTGTTGGAGGTGAGTTGTGTGTGTTTTATATTTTTCTCTAGGGATATTTTAGACAATACACCACATAAAAAGGTATATCTAGATAATTTTCAAGTATGGGGTATATTTAACTAAATATCACACTTTTGAGGCATATTTAATTAAAAACCCCCTAGAATACACTCATATTGGAGACAGTTGTATTAACTTTGATGGTAAGGTTTAGAGGCTCCGATGGTCGTGGGGGCAGTGGTATTTATGTATGTTCTCCAATGAAAATTTCTGTACGTGTGTCTTTGTGATTTTTTTTTTCTAATGAGTTATCTTGTTTTTATTTTCCACCTTTTTTATTTTTTATTTTTTTGCAACTGTTTTAGGTATTTGTATGGAGATTTATTTGGATGATGTTGAGTTTAGTTAGACAATGCCCTTACTGTTTTGCTTATGGTTCACTAGCGAGATTGGCTTTATCTCCATGAATGGCTAAGTAGGATTAATTATGCGTGATGTTGAAATATAATTTTCCATATTGATATATCTCAAGGATTTGCAATGGCAGTGAACACTCAGACTAATTATAGTTGAATTATTTTGATTCATTTGTATGCACAAAAGATTTTCTATCCCAATTTACTTGTAATATTTGAGATTTATAATAATTTCCATTGAAAAAAAAAAAAAAGTTTGCAATTCGTAAATATTTATAGTCATTAACGAACATATTATGACACAATAAAACCCCATATTCTTCAAAGAGAAATTAAATATGCATACCAATTAGTTTGCTTACGGGGAACCTATGTAACAATGATGCAAATGAATGCTGTTCTGTACATGACCTATTGATTGCATCATTACATATGGTATCTTTATTCTTTCACATGTCACGACTATCATTTGTATATTATTCTACTTGCGAGTTCTAACAAAATACTCATGCAATGCAGCTTCATAATCCGCGGAAATAAATGCAGTGGTCAAAACAGCGACTGCGACTCTTTCTAAACTAACGTAATCTACATGAACTCTTTTAACACAAACAATTTATTCTATGTAAATCAATGCAATTTTATTGTTTTATTTTGTTTTCTGAATTTGTCAATGCAATTTGATGCGAATAGAAACAATCTATTATTTAATAAAAGGACGATTCATCTCGGAATGATGACCAATGGCAATTTGCGTAAATAAACAGAGTCAACGATCATGACATCGTAACTGATGACATGATGCATCAGCTTCCGTGTCCAGCCTGTTCCATAGATTGTGGCTTATGATTTGCATTATTATTATATTGAGAGATGCTATTTATATTTATTATAAGGAAATTTAATTTGAAATCTTGTATGTAATCTAGATCAAACTTGCTTTAGTTTTAAATTTGAAATCAACCACCTATTGCTGTCAATATTTATATAGAAAACTTTTTATTTGAGTAATAATAAATTTACTAATGGAAAATTTTAAATTTTTTTTTAAAAGTAAATTGTGATACAAATTTTTTATTAAAGATGTTCTGATGATATTGAGTGCATGTGATTTGTAAAGGATCTTTTAACAAGTATAAATTTTTTTATAGTCTAAATTTATTTATTTATTATATTTTTATTTATTAACTAACAATCTAGTGATTTTATTTGCTCATATAAAGATTAGATCATAAGAGAATTCAATCACAAAAATTTCTATGTTAAGGATTGTAATTTTGTGGTATGGTTGGATGATATCGAATCCTGAATTCTTTGTAGTTTTTCTTTATAAAATTTTGAAATCAACCCTTTATAATATGTAAATGTGTAAAAGATCATACTAATTATAAATATAATAATACATATTATGGTTGAGAGTTTTTTTTTTTCATTTATTTATTTTTTATTTAAATTAAGAAAAAGAATCTATCGGTTAATTTCATACAATCTAAACGTTAAAATTCATTGCGTCCTTGCATAATTAGTTCAATTTAACATCATCTTAAAATGACATAATTGATTCATAAGATCCAACATGTGTGTTGTATAAATAATGCCTTCTCTTCCTGAATTATTTAAAAAAGAAAAATTCTAAAATGAGATGTCATATACAATTATTTTTCATAGTTTTTAAAACAATTTATTTGACTATTTCATAGTTCAGGTGGTGATTATAATAATCTCATCTATGATCATATCTTTCTTTATTAAGATGATTATTAGGATGAGTATTAGTAGCGTCTTTATGTAAGGTTGAAATTTTTAATAACGCCAATCCATCTACAAAGAGAAATAAGGAATTCTAATCTCAAATTTTGATTAGGATGATGATGATGATGAAGTGTATGACATCAACGCCCCAAATTGCACGTTAATTAAAGAAATAATTAAGAAAGGAAAATGACTCCACTAATGATGCAATCAGCCAGCCGTTAACACTACACACCAAGAAGCTTAACAAACAACTAAAGATGGCACTATAAATAAAGGGTCCCCTCCACTTCATTTTTCCTTGCATTATCTACGTATCATTCACTTTTCACGTTCTTGCTTCAAAGTTTACAACAAATTTACACAGAGAAAGTGAAAAAGGCTCGGGATCCATGGCCACCAAAGTCTATATTGTGTTAGCATTACTCTTTTCCCTATTTTCAGTTTCTTGTTTCTATTAATAATTCACTGCATTTCTCTTTATTTGCATCACTTTGGAGATCATATTTTGTCAGTCTTGTATCATTTAGTGCAGTACTATTTAAAAAGCAACTGGGCTATTTGTGATTTGAGTTTATTTATTTACATGATTGTTAAGTTGGTTGGTTATGTATCAATTAGCATGTTTTTAAGTACTAAATCATCTTTATCCTTGTATTAATCATGTGCTTTACTGTAATTTTACTATTTTGTTTAATTTTCAGGTATTGCTCTGTTCTCGTTTCATAATTCTCCAATTTTTCATATTCATTTTTATGATTTTGATAGCTTCTATCTTTTTTCTCATAAGAATTCAACTTAATTTTATTTCATATCTTTGAATACATTAGGTGTAGGCTGATCAAAATGTAGATGATATTTTCAGTTTTAAAAGGGTTTTTGTGTTTTTTTTTTTTGGACGGAACTTTTTATCCTGAAATCTTTTTTTCTGGAAAACTTCTTTAAGGTTCCAGTTTATAATGGTGGCCCTTTCATCAACACATAAATTGAGGATGAATATTTTATGGCTCGATACAATGAGGCATTGATTCAATGAGATGGAAATAAGAGAGAACAGGAACCATAGAAATTCATTAAATTGAAACTTTAATGTCCCTGCCTGGCAAAGTAATATCTTGAACTTGTGGCCTAATGACCTGCTACGTTTGTTTGATTTGGTTTTAATTTTTGTGCTCAACTTTTGAAAGAGGCCTGTCTTTGAGTTTTTGTATTACGCATGTGAATCCAAGTCCATGTTTTTCTGGGCTTGCTGACTAGATATTTATACGTAATTGTAATTTATGTCACCACACTTACAAGTAGTTATAAAAACATATGAGAGAAGGGCTGTTATGATTTCTGCTGTCAATTTTTTCATCGAACCCGGAAAAGCGATTGTGAAACGCAGTCTATCTTTTGACAATATAATAATGGAGAGTGAAATGCTAGCTACCTGAAAGCTTTTTAGAGAAGGCGGTCCCATTGTTCATCATTGTGGAGTCTAGTTCAATTGCAAATGATTTTGTACTGTTATGCCTTTCATTTTCACGGCATTCATTGCTTGAGGATATGGATAAGTTCTTTGATTTTACTTTCGGATTTGAAAAATGAAACTTGTATTAAATTGGTTTTATATGGTATATCTCTTGGAAGTAAACATGTACAGAATAATGGCCAGTCAATGTGTATCAATATAAAGCTTAGCTCTGAATTGTGTGTAAGAGTTCAATTCAAGGTCAAATAGTGATGTCAAAACATTGGGCGTCTGGTACAGTTACTATTCCATGTATGGACATGTAGAGAAGCTGGCTGAAGAGATACAGAAAGGAGCTGCATCTGTCGAAGAAGTGGAAGCAAAACTATGGCAGGTTTGTGCTTGTCGTTCCATAAGTACCTTCTTGAAATAGGCTGATATATAAGGGGGCTACCGCTGAATGGAGGCATCTATCAGTTTCAGTTTCCTAGATTTAGATTGACCAGGGATGCAGAACACTATAAGTTTGTTTTCGAGTACATCTTGTTTGACTGAAGAAACAGCGGTGCCTTTTACATTCATTAATTGATAATTTTGAGGTTGGAATTATTATTTTATTCTATTTTTTTTATTCATTTTTGAATAGCTTGCACGAGTGCTTGACCAGGGGAGGCTTAACGCTTCAACAATAAAGATAAGATCATTTTAACAATCCAAAAGCCAACTGATAAGGCTTTCTTGACAAAGTAGCTATCAGCGCCTAATTGTAGTTGACTAAATCTGCACACATGTTGTGAAAATGTGCTACCAATCTTGCAAATTAATATGATGAACTCCTTTAACAATTACCACCCGTCATGAATCTGGTTTAATACACATCCTTCTAATGTAAGAGTGGGGGATGGAGATATGTGATGCATAGTTGATCATTGCAGGTACCTGAAACACTATCAGAAGATGTCCTTGGAAAGATGGGTGCTGGACCAAAGAGTGATGTACCTACCATTACACCTAATGAGCTTGCGGAGGCTGATGGGATTCTTCTTGGCTTCCCCACTAGATTTGGAATGATGGCTGCTCAATTCAAGGCGTTTCTGGATGCAACTGGAGGTCTATGGAGATCACAACAGCTTGCCGGCAAACCTGCTGGAATTTTCTACAGCACTGGATCTCAAGGTGGTGGACAAGAGACTACCCCGTGAGTTTCCTATACTGTTTGTTATTTATGGAGAGATTGCAGAAATAGAGAAGGAAATGCTGCATTAACATTTTTTTCCCCCCAACTTGCTTATAGCTTTGTTAATTGGAAATTTATGCAGCTTGACAGCCATAACTCAGCTGGTTCACCATGGAATGATCTTCGTGCCCATTGGATACACATTTGGAGCTGGCATGTTTGAGATGGAGAAAGTCAAGGGTGGTAGCCCCTATGGTGCTGGAACTTTTGCTGGGGATGGCTCGAGACAGCCTTCAGAGCTTGAACTAGCGCAAGCTTTTCACCAGGGAAAGTACTTCGCTGGTATTGCAAAGAAGCTCAAGGGATCTGCTTAGGCGTCATTGACAATACCAACTCTGCAGTTGCAATTCACTTTGTCTTGTTTCAAAGCTGCAGTCACCATTCTCCAACTTCCTTTTTCTTGTACTGAAAATAATATTTGCTTCTCGTATTAGTTTTCACAAAACTCTCTCTTTCCTCATAAATAAAATGGTGCTAAACCAGTTGTGCGAGTCAGCTTAAGATCATATCTTTCACATATATTAACAATTTTAAATTCGATTTCTCCTAAATTTGACATATATCTGCTAAATTTAAACATTTTTTTTTTTGACAAATGGGTCATAAAATTAATAGGCTTTCTAAATGGAAACAAAAGATTTTTGAAGAAACGGAGAAACACAGCTTGTGGTTCTAAGAAATTAAGGGCCCGTTTGTTACCGTTTTTAGGCTAGTGTTTTCATTTTCATTTTCGGAGTACTGATATAATATACGTTTGGTTGATTGAATCCAAAAACATATTACAAAATAAGAAATTCTAGATTCAGTGTTATAACTAATAAATTGAAAACATGTTTAACATGTTCTGTGCTTATTACAAAACCAAACTCAAAAACAAATTAAAAAACAAAAGTCCTCCTCTCCATCCTCACGATCTCTTTCCTCTCCATCGATCTCTTTCCTCTCCATCCTCACGATCTCTTTCACAAATCTCTGGAACAATCTCACGGTGCTCTCTCTCCATCCTTTCCAGATCTACTCACAGGGCCCTCTCTCCCTCCTTTCCGATTTAAATCGCAGCGAAGCTCTCTCTCTCTCTCTCCTTATCATTGCCGATCTACAGACATCCTTTCCAGATCTCTGTCCTTTTCTTTCCAGATCTGCTCTTTCTCAGTTTGCCCATCTCAGTTGCTGCACTTCATCTCTGGTGTCGCTTTCGCCACTGACCGTCCGCCCGTCATCTCTGGCGTCGTTGCTGCGTCACTCGATCGTCGTCGCTGCCGGCTCATCTCCGACGCTGCTGATGCTAGGGTTGGCAAAATCCGGATCCGGATCCGGATGCATATGCATCCGGATCCGGATCCGGATTGCCATTTGTGAATCCGGATGCGGGTAAATCCGGACCGGATCCGGACGGATTTCCCGGATATCCGGATCCGCAAATCATAAATTTAAACAATTAAAAATATAATTTAAAAACTCAATAATTTAATTAATAATATCAAATAAAACTTAATTATAATTTAACAATTAACAATTTAACATAAATAATATATAACATCAACATAAATCCCCAAATAAAAACATTACAACATAAATTGATATAAAAAATAACTAAATTCTAAGTGCATAACCATTAAAATCCACCAATAAAGAACATAACTAAATTCAAATACACAACTATTAAAATCCCCAAATAAAAATTCACAAGTAACATAAATAACACACATCACTATAAATCCACAAAATAAAAATATGACAACATACATCAAACATAAAAAATAAATAAATTCAAGTGCATAAGCATAACCATTAAAATCCACAAATAAAAAACATAACTAAATTCAAATACACAACCATTAAACTCTACAAATTAAAAACACTACAAATCTATTAAGATTCCAAACTTCCAATCCAAAACATCATGCCACGATATTGTCAATCATCAGGATCCTCCACTCCTTCAGCATTCATAATTTGCTCTACAAATCTTTTAAGCGGCTCACGATCTAACAATAAAAACATAAAAATAATTATTAAGTGCTATGTTAGTATAAAAGTATAAATATATAATAATATATGAATAAATAAAATAAGTGATTTTACCTTTGATTTCAGTCCAATACCAATTTTGAGTACACATCAATGCCTCCACAGTATTTTCATGAAGTCGATTACGGTGAGTACTCAAATGCCTACCTCCGGTGCTAAAAGCGGACTCAGAAGCAACAAGAGACAGTGAATGGCCAAAAATCTCTAGCAACCTCAAGAAGTATCGGATATTTGCCCTTATTATTCTTCCACCATGACAAAATATCAAAATTGCTAGTAGTAGGCAAAACTCCTCATCTAAGTAAGTCTCCAACTCGATTTAGCTTGCTTATAATTGACTTCTTTAGAAACAAATGAGTCCCATTCACCATACTTGAATCCTTAAAATGGGAGCTTGTGGCATACCTTGAGAAGAACTGCCCACCTCAAAATCTCCTCCACCTTCACTTGTTGCATGCTTTAATTCATACTCTTTCACCACTTCACCAAGAAGCTCAAATACTTTTTCAGCTTGATAGGCAGCAAGATCTCCATAAATCTTAGGAAAAAGTGAATCATCATCTTCTTAAACCTAGGATCTAAGATATTCCTATAGCCAACACTCCATGAATAACACCCAATACTTCTCATACTTAGTAATCATATTTTTAGCCATTTGCCTAATCTACATATTGGGTGACTCCTTCCATGAATTCATTGACAATCTAATCTCACAAATTTTAGGAAAAAATAAATTGGAGGTGGGATATCGAGATCCAGAAACAATTTCAGTTAACATACAAAACAAATCCAAATGGTCACATAAAACTTTTGCCAAATCCCACTCCAAATCATCAGGCAAATATTTATACTGTTTATCCAACTTACTTAACCGAACAAATACATCTTTGTACAATAAAGCCGTAGTGAGCATTAAGTAAGTTGAATTCCATCGAGTCTTACAATCAAGAACCAAACGTTTGGACTCTTTAATTCCTATTTGGCGCACTGCAGCCTCAAATTTTTCAATTCTTCCAGGCTTAGCATTTCAATAACTAACACTATCTCTTATTTTTTCAACACCCTTCTCCATGTACATCCCATCCTCACAATTAAATTCAAGATATGAGCACAACAACGCATGTGAAAAATTCTCCGCCTAAAATCAATGAACTAAGTGAAAACTTATCCAACAACAAATTAATCATCGCATCATTGATGTAACAATTATCCACAAATACGCTGATTGACACTTTCCTATCAATATTCCAATCCATCAAACAATCATAGAGAGAGCATTGCATATTACTTCACCACTATGTGGGCGGGCACATATATAAACCTAACAATGAAAAAAGAATAAAAAAATGTATATCATAATTAAAATCATTGAAATAAGCATAATATAAATATTAAAATAAACATAATATAAATAAGTATAATAAGAATAATATAAATAAGCATATTCATCAAAATCATTAAAATAAGCATAAGATAAATATTAAAAGTGTTACCTCATAATGCGACTCCGTAACACCCATAGGTTGTCAATATAATGCGCCGTAACAACCATATAACCCTTTTTTTGGTTGCTAGCCGTCCACATGTCGGTAGTAATTGCAATCCTACTCTCACAAGCATCCAACAAATTCATTGTCTTGGACCTCTCAACATCATAAAGCTTTAAAACTTCATTCTTGATGGTGTTTCTACTAATTGTATCAAGTGTTGGTTGAACCAACTTCATCAAATCACGAAACCCTTGATACTCAACAAATGAAAGTGGAAGCTCGTGCAAAATGATCATCCTTGCAATAGCAATCTTCACCGTCGCCATATCACATTTTACTTCGGAACAACTCTCAACGGTAATGGATCCATCATTTTTCTTGGCAAGAAGCATTTGGCCAACATCCTTGAAATTCTTTCTTAAACAAGTAGTAAAATGATTTTTCAAGTGTGTAGTTCCACTAGAATAATGGCCGGTCAATACTTTACCACAATAGTTGCAAGTGGCCCGATAATCGCCCTCCGCATCTTTGTACCTCTTGAAATGATTCCATACATCCGAAGTTAGCCTACCACCACTAGATTGAGCCGATGTAGACCCTTCCACTACACCTCCATTGTCATTACTTCCTTTTTGTTTAGAACCACGTGTACGGCCACGGCCACGACTACCACGGCCACGACTACCATGGCCACGACCACTACCACTTTCATCCGGTTCAACTTCAACAACATTGTCATTTTCAAGTCCATGAACATCCTCCAATCTAACATCGGTATTATTAACAATATTTGGAGAGAATGAAAAATTATTTCCTTGTCTATCTTCGGCCATATTCAACTATTTCCAAAACCTAATTAAAGTAATTATAAAGTGAGTTACCATATGTAGAAAAAAAAATGAGATTAAGCATTTACATTATATTAAAATTAATGCATTTAATTGAAATAAATAAACAAATCAGCAAACACAATTAATCAAAATTTAATTTAATTCAATAAACAAAGAAATTAAATTAAGCCACTAGCATACTACATTTTTAAATTTAAATAAATTTTCAGTAAATTACACTCTTAATTCATTAAATACATTAAAATTTAAACAAATTAACAAATTTATTAACCAAAAAAAAAATTCAATCAACAATAAATTTAAATTAAGTCACCAATATTTTCAAGATTAGACAATTTACATTAAATTAAAAAAATTAAATACAATTGAATAATCAAAAACAAATTAAAAACACCAAAATAGTATCAAAAAAATTTAATACTAAAAAATAACTGCTTAATTAAAAAAAGAAAAAGTCATTGCTTTGAGTTTACCCGTGCCCGGCCTGTGCTCGCTTTGGTGAAGCTTGGACGCTGGCAAGCTGCAGCGGTGCAGCCTTGGACGGTGAAGGCTGGATGGCGATTGGCGAAGCTTGGATGACAGATCAGGATTCAGGCTGGGCAACGCGGCTTCGGCAAGCTGCGACTCCTGCGAGGGCGAGGCAGACGGAGACCGCAGACGGAGTCACGGGCTCACGGCGACTTGCGAACTTGCGAGGCAGTCTGGCAGACGAGATCGCGAGACGCGGCACTGCGGCAGCCAAGAGAGGTGAGAGTGAGACTAACTGAGAAAGAAACGAAAACAAGGGCTATCGAAATCGAATACAGAATTACAAATTTAGGGATTAGGTTTTTTTTTTTTTAAATTAAAGCTTATATATTTTTTAACTTAAAACAAAAACAAATCCGGATCCGGATATCCGGTTTTCCGGATGTAAGTACATCCGGATCCGCATCCGGATCCGTGCGGATTTACAAAATTCAAATCCGGATCCGCATTTTTTTCGATGCGGATCCGGATTTTTCCGGATCCGCATTTTTTTCGATGCGGATCCGGATTTTTCCGGATCCTTGCGGATGCGGGCCGGATCCGGATTTTTCTGCCAACCCTAGCTGATGCGCCATCTCGCTGCAACCCCTGCTGCTCCATCCAACTACCTTGACTGCTTTTGCTCTCTCAACTCCATCTTTGTTATGTGAGTTGCTGATATTTTTCTCTCAACTTCATCTCTGATATTTTAAAGGCTTGCTGATATTTCGAATTTGGCATTCATTGGGTTTTGATTTGCTTGGGAAAATGGTGAGTGTTGAGGATTTATCATGAATTTCATACATGTGCTGTGCCCTGTAGGCTAGCTTAAATGTGGATTATTTTGGATTTTCCTTTTTACCTTCACAGAGTTTTTGTTGTATTCATCAAAGATGAATATTGAGGCCGATCTAGGAAGTAGGAACGCGTTAATTAATTATTAGTAATCAATGTTGCCCTCGATCCCAAGTATTCTTATCTGTTTGCAATCCCATGTAATGTAATATAATAATATCTATGAGTGTGACTTCAGAATTCCAGTTGGGGATTCCTTTTATATTTGATGAATCTTCACTCTTCCGTCAGCTGTTGTTCAGTGGAAAATTTATTGTGTGTTGTGTCATGAGCATAAAATAAGATTCAGTAATCCAAGTTTTAACTGTAATCTGCTCCATTGTTTTAACTGCTCTGCTGGGTTCCTCACTCGACTGTTGCAGCTGCTCTGTGTACGTTGCTACTGCTGCTCGATCTCGGCTGCTGCAGCTGCTGTCTTCGCTTGGTCTTTGCTCCAGCTTCACGCACTTGCTGCAACTTGCTCCATCGTCTGCTCAAATCTGCGCGCTTGTTGCATCTCTTACTGGTATATTTCTTTATTTTTTCTAATTGGGTGAATTTTGAGTGTGATCTGATTTGTTTAGCTTGGACCTCTATCATGTTCAACTGGGCAAATTGGATGATTGCCGAGACCCTTACACATTTTTTGATCTTATTGTTGATGCGTGATGAGTATCCGCCATATGTGCAGCAGAATCGCCATACGCAGTAAGAATCTGGCCATATTTTTATATTGATTTGGTTTATAATCGTGGTTGCAATGACTACAAAACTTACTGTGTTGTGGTGACATTGCTTGGGATGAGGATGCCTTGGGATGAGTATTGACTTGTGAATGTATTTCCTCCTTGAGTTGCGGATCTTGAGTAATGAATCAAATTACAAGCAACCGAATTTATCCGTGTACTTTATTGTGGCTTCTAAAAGTTTCGAGACCTCTGGTTATGTCCTTATATTTAAATTGGTTGATGTTATGTAATCAAAATAGCATACATTAGTGTTTGTTGTGTTGCTGTGTGTGTCAAAAACAATGTTCTAGTTTTGTGACTGGAAATAATTTGCAAAACTTTCTGATATATGTTTGTTTATTTGCATGTTTAAGCATACTCTCTGTTTTGGTTCACTTTCATTTTCCTGAAACTGATTCAGGATTTGCATTTTATGATGCTTAATTTCGAAAGGGACACTCAATCTAACTTGACAACCAATATTTATTGAAACTCCATTTTAAGTAGATCCTATAAAATAATGCTAAAAAAATCTCTGTTGCTACAAACATTCAGGATGAGGATGCCTTCTTCAGGATGAGTATTGACTTGTGAATGTGTATTTCCTCCTTCAGAGTTGCGGATGCTGAGTAATGAATCAAATTATGAAGCAACTGAATGGGGCTATCCGTGTACTTTATTGTGGCTTCTAAAAGTTTCAGACCTCTGGTTATGTCCTTATATTGCTTCAGGATGAGGATGCCTTCTTCAGGATGAGTATTGACTTGTGAATGTGTATTTCCTCCTTCAGAGTTGCGGATGCTGAGTAATGAATCAAATTATGAAGCAACTGAATGGGGCTATCCGTGTACTTTATTGTGGCTTCTAAAAGTTTCAGACCTCTGGTTATGTCCTTATATTTAAATTGGTTGATGTTATGTAATCAAAATAGCGAAAGCGGCTACATTAGTGTTTGTTGTGTTGCTGTGTGTGTCAAAAACAATGTTCTAGTTTTGTGACTGGAAATAATTTACAAAACTTTCTGATATATGTTTGTTTATTTGCATGTTTAAGCATACTCTCTGTTTTGGTTCACTTTCACTGATTGATTTGCATTTATGATGCTTAATTTCGAAAGGACACTCAATCTAACTTGACAACCAATATTTATTGAAACTCCATTTTAAGTAGATCCTATAAAATAATGCTAAAAAATCTACAAACATTCACTTTAATTTGAAAGTACCATGCTTATAGACTTTAAATATTTTGATTTTCAATATTTGGTTACTAATGAATAAGTAGATAATAGCAGGTGTGGTGAATTATTTTTTTAAAATTATGTGTTGTAACATATATCTTAATTGAAATACAAGAACCCAAGAGGGGGTGAATTGGTATTTTAAAACTTATCTTAACCAAACCACACAACAATCTAATCTAATGCCTTAATAAATTAAAAAACAATAAATAAATTCAATGAAATGACAATAATAAATAAGAATGGAAGCTACAAGATTGTATAATCGTGTATAAGCTCAATGGTGTTGTGATCAACCCTTGATTTGATCCGAATGAGCTTATTTATAGTTGAGCTGAAAACTAACCGTTATACACGTTTTTCAAAACGGATCGCGTTAACTGCTAACGTTAACCGTTGCTAAATTTCAAATAAACGGCCGACCGTTAGTCACTAACCCTTCGTTACACTTTGCAGGCTTGCCAAACAATTTGGCTTAACCGCTCTAACTAAACGGTTCAAGATTAGCAACTGAAATAATCGGTTCACTGCTTCCCATAAACGGTTTACTGCTTTTCAGAAACGGTTAACCGCTTTCAAGAAACGCCAGTTAATGTCCGTGAGGCTTGCCAAACAAATTTGGCTTAACCGCTCTAACTAAACGGTTCAAGGTGTTAGCAACCGAAATAATCGGTTCACCGCTTTTCCATAAACGGTTTATCGCTTTCAGAACGGTTAACTGCTTAAGAACGGTTTACCGTTAATTTCCAGAGGCTTGCCAAACAAATTTGGCTTAACCGCTCTAACTAAACGGTTCAAGGGTAGCAAACTGGAAATAATCGGTTCACCGTTTTCCTTAAACGGTGTACCGTTAATTTCCAGAAACATCATTTTAACAAACCTTTGTAGAACATACTTTCTGGACATTATCGGTTAGCCGTTTTAAATAAACGGTTAGCCGTTTGGTACAGTGAACTGTTTTTGAAAATAGTATTACCAAACGCATATTCTCTATTTTTACCATTTTCAATTTTATCTACCAAACGCATATTATTGTTTTCAGTTTTAAAATACAGGATACAAAAAATGATACCAAACACATATTTAAATTCGAAATATAGCAACTGTAAAACACCATTTTCATTTTTATTTTTATTCTCAGAAAATACAAATCCAGAAACAATACCAAACGGGCCCTAAGCTTTCTGAATTCTTTGTCGGCAAAGGAAATTCTGGTCACACCTTCACAACCTTTTTCACAAGTGGGGTGCGCCAAATATTCGGAAGAGTAATGTTATGCTTACTCTCTTTGAATACTTAGTTGAGACAGTTAGTGATGTAACATCTTATTTATTATCTATTGAGTAAAAATAGATTAATAATTAATAATAAAATCAATTAATACTATATATATAGCATTAAATAATTAACAACACATCATTAAAAATCTCAGTTAAGTATTTAAATTATGTAAATATAACATTATTAATATTCGGAATTAAGATAGAAGATGGCTAGTGGCATTGATGTTAGGGATGGCAAAATCCGGGTCCGGGTTTTGCCTTCCCGGTTCTGGACCCGGACGATAATTTTTCATACCGGATCCGGATGTAAACCTGGATATTTTTCATCTGGGTCCGATCAGGTTAAACCCGGAAAAATCCGGGTTTATAACCCGGATGATTGCTAAAAAGAAGCAATCTCTCATCTCCTTCTTCAGTGAAGAATTCCTTTCTAATCTTCCATCTATTAACACCAATAATGAAAAATAATGAAAAATCAAATAATTAGAAATAAAATGAGTACACAAATTCAATTATCAAAGATAATCATGATGTCTCCACCATGATGATGACAAATTGGGCTTTGTGCGGTTAGGTCAAGAAAAGGGGGAGGATAAATGGCGGCTAAATTTTTTTTTTCTTACAAACAGCAAATGAACAAACAATGGGGGAAGGTGTAAATGAAGAAATAGAGACAAACTTATTCGTAAGTGGCTGTCAATTTATCAACAAAGAAGTTGCCGAGGACAAAGCAAAACACCTGGGGGTAGAAGTGTTGGCGACCAAAATCGAGATCTCGATTCTCGAAGGTGGACAAACGGCGGCCAAAACTCGTGACATAGCTGGACAAACGGCAGCTGATGATGAAGATGAAGATGAACGCGGCGAAACGATGATGAGCTACGATGATGATTTCTTGAAAAGAAGGGTTGAAGAGAGAGAGAGAAAAAGTTTGGGTTTGGTTGGGCTGCCGTGGCTGCGCATAAGGGCATTAGGGGGCTTAGGGCTGCATTTTTTTAATTTTTCTATTAATTTTAAATGATTTTAAAGTTAATATTAAAATAGTTATCCAGGTCCGGGTTCTGAATATACGGGTTTACCTAAACTCGGATCCGAACCTGAAAATATCCAAGTTGGAAAACTTGATTCTGGATACCGGATTTTTTTCACTCCGGTGCGGGGGGGGGCGCATAGCACAATTCTTCTTGGAGGAGGGTTGGTTTGCCCGGGTGACTGATCCTGCCATAATGTACTCCTACCGGCAACCGAAGTCGAGCATACATACGACGATCTTCATGCGTGAATAGCCGGGAGTTGAACCCGCCCCAGATTTTCTGGGTTCGTCCGGGTCCGGGTTAAATTGGCATCTCCAATTGATGCTACATCAATTGCTACTTAACATCTCATGTAGACAATGGCACATGTGATTTACAATTCCATGATAAAGAAGATTTCTTAAAGAATATTTCCCAATGGGAAGTCCAACCGTGTCTTGTCACAGAAGCCTGTGTCTTGTCACAGAAGCCTCAGATTAATGCGAAAAGCGTCTCTCAAGCTGTAGTTCAGCTTTAGAAATAAACACGAGATCAATTCTGTTGTGCCTGTTCGCTTCTGGTTTCCCAAAGAAATTCTAGCCCAAAATTTTTAGTTGCCCAAGTTTGGGTTTTGGATTAACTCAACAAACCAAGCATCTTTAAGCCCACCTTCAACCCAATATTGTTCCCCCAAAAAAAGACAATACTGATGGGTAAATTCATTTTTTTTTGGAGAACAAATTCATATTTATTATAAATGGAATTGAAACAATATTCTGGTGAGGGAATTGAACTATTTAAAGATATACAGCACACTATGCCATGAAAATTGTTTGATTAGTTTCATATGTACTGAATTAATATTCTAATTAACTTAAAGCAGGGTTTATTAGTCCTGTGAGTAGATTTCAAATTAGAGATAACAAAAAGTGGACTTGGGTCGAACTTTTTTAAGTCCAGGCCCAAGCCCACTATAATTAAAGTGTAAGGGTTTAGGCTGGGCCAAGCTTGAGCTTTATTTATTTTTAAAAAAATCTAAATTATTGTAAATTTAAAATAAATTAATGATGAAACAAGTTATTATAGTTATAAATAAATTAAATAAAATGAATATTTTAAAATAAAATAATAAACAAAACAAATGAAAGCTTATAAATTTAATTTTCTTTAATACTGGATTCTCTAATTCAAACAATCTCTTAATTAATTAATACAAAAAAAGATATTTTAATATCATAATTTTAATTTTTTGAATCATCATTGGTTTATAAATTAAGAATTTAAGTTTTTTTTTTAATTTTTAAGTTACTTTTCAATTTTAATTATATTATTCTAATTTATAAATTTATTTTTAAAAAAAAATTATAGGTCCTTATGTATGAGGGTCGGGCTGGGCTTGGGCCAGCCCACGCTTTTTTGTCTACCCTATTTCAAATGGATGAGAGCAAAACCTCTCACAAAAAGAAAGGCTTGTAGACAACATGTCACACGATTTCAATTACAAAACGTTATTTTGTCCATTTAAAATTTTATTAGCCAACATGGCATCCAATAGTATAGTCGCATTACAACTTATCATCCACTCACAACATTAATGGTGGATGATGTTTTATTATGCCAGTCTGGATCACCCGACACAGAATCCTCTGATTATGAAGCTCAAAATATTAATCATCCCGCAACTTAGAAGCAGTGAGCTAAGATTTTGGGATTCCTTTTGAGATGAAGAGTTCTACGTTGCTTTCAGATGGGAACATTTCAAGAGTCTAAAGAACTTGACAACACAAGGGAAGAAAAAGCACTTTCTGAAAAAGCTAATTAAGCTAGACATAAATAAAATTTATACGTATTGGTAAATCAAACTTCTCTCTATCTAGCTTGGGATGCTTAAGCCTATAAATATATTTTTATATATAGATATATTGTAAATGGCTCACAAGATTAGATTCAAAGTTGCAAAAAGAAATAACAGTTTTCAGCTAGCAAGCTAGAATTTAAAAACTTGTAGCAGAAGACAAATTTTTTAGTACTTTGCGCTTGATTAGCCAAAACAAGGAAAAGAAAGTAAGCTATTAAAGTAAGATTGTAACTACGGGGACTCGTTTACTTTATTAACATCACAATGATGCCTAGATGCTTTTCCTTTTTAGAATTCCTTTTATGTATGTTTCTTCTTTTTTATCATCAAGTCAAGTATATAACCTTACCTTATACAAAAGAAAATAGAAGAATTGAATTCCATTGAGTACTCAACGCTAAGCGGCGGTACTGATCCCGATGCTTGAAGGTATAAGGCATAATACCCATCAGCCGATCAACTCCAAGGTCACCAAAAGATAATAAAGCAGAAGCAAATAGATACCAATCAACATGATTTTTAACGATTAAAGTACTTTCCCTCATGATTAGTCTCTTGTCATATGGATTCTTCAATATTAAGCTTAATCTTTTGATTTTGGCATACTTGATTAAGTTACTCATTTTGGTTCCCCCCATATTTTATTGACGAAATTCATTAACCGGCTGGCATTTTTTATCAAATCCACATATATTTGGGTATATATTTCTGGTTCTTGGTTTCATGGATTCTGAAATATGTTACACATTTACGGCTGGAGCCTGGAGAGAGTGGGAAAGGTCAAAGGAAGGATAGAAGTCAACTTGAAACTTTTTTCAATTTGCTTTTCCTTTCAAAGCTAAAATGGTTCCTAATTTCTTATCATCTTCTTTAATTAGAATGCAGTGGCGCCTGCTTTTCGTTCTTATTTTCTAGTTAAATTTTTCCATTTGACCATCCAAACAATATTAGTATATTAAAATGATCATAATATTGTCTCATATTAAAAGAATGTAAAAAAAAAAAAAGTAATATCATTCTCCTAAAATGAATCGTTAGTGGATAAGTTCAAAATACTTCATTTTATTGGTAGAGTGGTTAGAATTTATATTCTCACATTAAGTATGTAAAAGCATGGGTTTGAGTCCCCGTATTACAATACGAGACCTAATTCCTCCCATAATTGAGTTAATATAGGGTCCGTTTGGGATTGCTTTTAGAAGGCTTAAAAGTGATTTTGAAAATCTAAAAATTAATTTTAGTGTTTGGTAAAAAAAAAAAAATCAAAATCACTTTTGTCAAAATAAACTCCTCCTACAACTAATTTTGAAAAGTATGAAGGAATAACTTTTAGATTCTGATTTTGAGAATTAATTTTATCCTTTAATACAATTACATAAATATCCTCAAAATTATTACCTAAACCCAAAATTATCCTTATTTAAATTTTAAAAAAATAAATATTTTAATAATTTTTTTATAATTCATCAATATAAATTTATTAATATCAATTTGTTGGTCGAATTATTATTAATTTTGTTTCACTATATTATTAATTTAATTATTAATTTTTTAAGATAAAAAATAAAAAAGTAAAATCAATATGTTATAAATTTTATTTTTAGTAAAAATTTTTATAATACACAATTAAAAATGTCATATGTACATATTTTTATATACATAAGTAAATTTTATCTTATATTATGTACATTTTAGTCATTTATTTTCTCTCAGTAGTTTAATAATAAAATTTACCAAACGTCCATAACTGCTTTCAAAACTCATAGTACTTCTGAAAATAAAATTTATCAAACACTTAACTGATTCTCTTCACAGTTGATTATTTCTATAGCACAGCTAACAGTAATTATTTTAAAAGTTACAGCATTCCCAAACTGGCCCATAATCTTTTCCTTTATGAAATATAAATGGAGCATATGTCTTTTGAGCCACTATATCCCACTTCAATCCACAAACCCAAATTTTGGGATAATTCCGTTATTAATTCAACTTTTATTTGCTCTTGTGTGGGGTTAAGATGAGGTTTGCGTAGACTAACTCTTTCACCCACCAACCCAAATTTTGGGATAATTTTGTTTCTAGTTCAACTTTTATTTACTCTTATGTGGGGTTAAGATGAGGTTTTGAGTAAGCTATCTTTTATCGTTACTCTAAAAAAATACGATGCAAATGACTTATTCCACAAAATACTTTTTTTTCCTAATCTAATATTGTTAAAGATGATTAATTTTCTTATTTTATTGTAATCACGTAGATGTCGGGTGAAAATAATATAAATATGTGAAATTTACAAATTTTCTTAAAGGCATGGGGTGGACAGTCCAAATTGACTTTTAGCACCCTATAGGATTCAAAGTTGTGTGGTCAATAAACTCAAAGAAAATTACTAGAAATCACTCGGCGATACCTTAAAGTGGTGTGAAATTTACAAGTTAAATATATAAAGTGTGTGAAGAGAAATTTAATATAATTGTTTCTTTTGGCTTTGCTGCAACTAATACGAAGGATTAGTTATGCAACATTGGTCTCTAATTAAAAATTCGAAGTGGTTGAAGCTTCCTACTTACAATGTCATTTTGCCTTTTTTTTTACCCCCGCTTTTCGAAGAGAAACCCTCCTAATTAATTAAGAAATAATTAAACATAATATAAGAATTTAAACAAGAGTTTCATTCTAAAGATACTTATGTAATATAGAATACTAATTTAGTCGAGGATATTCTGGATTTTATTAAAATCTACGAAAGTTTTTAGGCCATATAAAGAAACTTATATCATATATATAGAGTACTAATCTGACATAGGATCTTAAATTTTGTTTAAGTTTGGAATATGATTTAGTAGTCTAATGACTAATAAACCAACTTCTCCGAACATTTCTGTATACATACATTACTAATCTAGTATAGAATCTTGAACTTCATTAAAATAAAAAAAAAATTATCTAGTTATATAATTTAATAATGTAATGGTAGAAAAAATTATTACACCATGTTTTAATAACTTTTCCGGCCGTTATAACCCTGATGTATTGCGATCATCATGAACATATCAAGCTGGTACCTGATTGAAACATATGTAGTGGCCAGCTCGAATCCTCTCATAGATATGACAACTTTTGCTGCTATGTTTATTGTTTAATTATTATAGTTCAACCATATCTTGTAGAGCAGTGGAATGCGACAAGAGCAATTATAACAACACATGGGCTACTATTCATGCCGGATAAAGTTGAGCTAGAATATCAGCTTAGGTTTGAACAAGAGGTCTTTCTCTAAAGAAACGTCAGAAACATAATGAACATAATGATTAACAAGAGATTATCAGCTAAGCAGGCTTCAGATGTGGTCAAGAATTCTTACTCATAGGCACTAGATAGCTTTTAACATGGATAAAAGAGTCAACGGAGACACGTCGTGTTGAAATAATTGCAGTCATAGATTTAGAATAGTTAGTGCCATAAAACAAGGATCATTCGGTTAGGAATTTTATTTGTTAATTAATTGAGTAAACCCTTATCAGCATTAGGGCAATTAACCTTATGTTTAAAGTGGGGTATCTACACTATCACAAAGCAAATTATAAGCAACGAAGCGCAATGTGTCGCTATTCTAATTTATAATTGAGAGACCATAATTTATGCAAGAATGATATATGGATTTTTGTTCACAGGCCAAAGTATATAAATAACTACAGAGCTATATCTCTCTCACTCATTTGCTCTGAGTTTGTCTCTCCAATAATCAGAAACCCTAAAAGCAGGAATAGTGGGCCGCGCGCTCTGACTTCCACTATCAAATTTCAAAGATATAAACAAATGAAAAAGTTAGGAAGCCAATCAAATGAGCTCCACTCACTCCCTCTATATCTTGAATAAGAAGAATTCAGTATAATAAGGTTTTATTTCTTTTTTTTTTTTTGTTTTTCTTTCCACCTTAAATGATAAAAAGGTGGTGGTGCCACCATAATAGATATATATAATTCAGACAACCAGCTACAGGAACAAAAGGCTGTCTAAACCCATCTGCTAAATTCAGCTACTAACAACAACAACAAAACACTAAATATTATCTCCTAATTTATGTTGATTATTCACTGAATTTAGCACTTGTTCCTGCTGCTAACCCACCCACAAATTATAACAAATTAAATACTTGGATTATTATTACGAACAAGCTTTACATGTGTGCGTGTGTGTCTATATATATATATATAGCAGTTCCTAATTAATAATCATTTGCTAGCCTCCATCATTCTGCTTGTAGCTGGCCCAGTATTGCTTGTCCATCTTTGAAGGGTCATTTCCTTGTTCTCTTTTTCTCCTTTTCTTTGGATCTTTTTCCCAAGACCGGTACAGCGAAGCATTGATTAATGTAGCTTCTAATTAAGTTTCAGTTATCCTTTCTTCTTTTCTCTAGTTAAATTGTAGTTATCATCATCGACTTGGCTGGATTTTGTCATAAAACGGGCTGTAGATAGAGAATCACTTGTTTCAACTTAATTGGTGGTATCTCGTCTACCTGAAAGTTCCTCCAAATGTTGGCGTCCAAAAATCAGCTGTTGTCTCGTTGGCAACTGGGAAGGTGCTCGAAACTGGCACCAAACAAAGTCCTCGACTCTTTAGATCTTGTTTTGGCGCTTCTGGATCCTTCAATTTATGATCACAACTCTGTAAAAGTAGCGAATCTAATTAAAGCAAGACGACAATACATGAACATGTAGTAAGGAATGAGTAACGAGTGAGTGATTGTTTTTGGTACCTGTTGCTGTGGAATCTGGGTTCCTTGCTTCATATAAGGAGTAGTCAAAACCTGAATAACATAAAAGATTTCATTAGAGCTATGCATATTTATTAGGGTTGTACTTCAATTACAAGAAATATGTATTATATGGATAGTGTAACATACACTGACTTGATCGTGTAGGAACTTGATATAGTCAATAGCCTCGTGGAGAACAGATGCTGTATCAGTCTGAATTAAAAATACAAATAATTAATTTTAATTAACCTCAGGCCAAGCTACAATAATTAAAGCTTTGAAGAGATTTTTCATAATTCGGGATGATAAAAAATTTGAAAATGCAAAAATTCACCTTTCCAAAAGGCGAAACCAATTGCTGAAGGGCAGTTATTCGGTCCCCTAGCTTCTCTTTCCGCACCTGATATTTGTAACAAATCTATAGCTGTGAGCTTTCATCCAAATCTTTAATAGAAAAAATTTAAAAAACTAAATTATCCATCGACTGGGGAAGAAAAAGTTTCAAACGCCACTAGGGGATTAAAAGAAGAAGAAGAAGAAGCAAAGACTTTGACGGAATATATATTTGTTGTTACCTTAAAAGTTGGCAAAGGCGATGGAGTTTCAATTCTAGGCCTTTTGAATGCAGGCTCGCTGCTTCCTTTCTTCGCAGCAGACCCCAAATCACGAATATCTTCGTTGTTGTTATACTAATTAATTAAGTACAGAATCCATTAAAATAAGTCATTAAGCGATTAAAGAATAATAGCCAAGTAATTAATAATACCTTTGCCGTGAAGGTGGGACAAGTGCGTTTCTCTCCAAGCGCAGCCGCAAGAAGGCCTCCAGGTCTATTAATGTCATTCAACGCGGTGGCGTTCCAAAAGGGAGTATTGTTGGAGAAGTGCAAGCCACCACTTGGTTGTTGTTGTTTGGGCAATGATGGTTTTACGAAGGAAGCAGCAGCAAATTTAGGCCAAGGAGGTGATACTTCATTATAATTGTTCCCGTAATTTGCTGTAGACATATAGTTACCCATTGACCGGGTGTTGTTGCTGCTATAAAGAGATTGCTGCTGTACGGGTTGAGGTTGAGGTTCAAAATAACTTTGCAACAATGCTGAAGTGTAGCCGTATGAAGCTGAATCCACTGGAAACCCGGGGGACAAGCCTTGGCAATTACTCACACTCACTGTACAGTTGTCGGAGAAGCTTGCTGTTGCTGATTTAATTACAGGGTTGTTTTGGCCCAGGGAGAAGCACTCTTGATGATGATCTCCTGCTTCTGCACTACTGGCATAGCACTTGCTAGGACTCCACTCCTCTTGGATTTGAGAATTCAAATCTTCTAGCCTCATGCTTCGATAATTGTTCTCAGCTCTTCCGTTTCCCCGACTGCCAAATAGCATATAAGATCGATGATAATACAATAATAACGAAGTTGGATTATATTTACCGAAATTAATTCCCCATGACATGCCCTTCAAACCTAATGGGTTAATTGGATCATATATATTGACTTTCTTTTTGTTTTGTCCCACATGAATGTAACAAAAGAAAACTAAAAAGTTATTGTAAGTACTAATTATTAATGTTCTTCTTTTATTGTATAATAAACTTGCAGTGGAAGCCACATAACATGATTGAAATCTATAGTTCAAATTAAAACAGATGACCTATTGAATGAAATAAAGTATAATATACCAACAAATTACTTACAGTAAGGCCTGGTTCCAATCTGTTGAAGACGATGATGATGAAGGGACAAGGCTCATCATTTGCAAGGTTGAGTCCATCAAAATACTGCTGCTGCCTCCACTATCAGAATCAGTCTGCTGATGCTTTTGAGTAAAAGCCATGGGGGAGCTATCTGCAGAAACTGAATTATTATTGTTATTATTAGTAGCCGACTCCTCACAGAACTTTGTTGTTGCTGTGCCTGCAGGTGTTAACGTTGTTGTCTTCGTATCAACCATATGAAAATGATCATTACTAGGCCAAAGAAAGCTCCCCATGTGATCACTCAACCCAATACCCGCCGCTGAACAGGGCGATAATGAACTGCTTCGTGCTGGATTAATCCACCAAGCTCCTCCGCAGATCCCCGTCTGAAACTCTTCAGCCATATGTACCCCCAATAATTAATTTATTTTGATGATTCCTGTGTTGGGGTTTCAGTGTTGCTTCTTGAGAAGAATAATAATATTATTAACTACTCCTTGTGAGTGAGTTACCTATAATTTGAAAGTATATCAATAAGCTAGACAGTAGTGGTGGGGTGCAATTTATATATGAAACGGTTGATGAGTACGGACCATGGAAATTACCGGAATTTAGTTGACATTTCAAAGATGATTTGACAAATAAGAGAGAGCATTTTTGAATCGAATTTCTCCCCTTTCCTTTTTTTTTTTTATAAAACTAAAATAATAATAATAATAATAGTAATAAAGAAAGGAAGAAAGAATTTTTGCTTTCTTTCTTTGCTTTATAACAACAATATTTATTTGTTTTTCTTCCAACTTTATACAATAAATTCTTGTTCCTTCTAAATAAAGGGATGCGGTATGATGATGACGATGATGGGTTTTGATCTGACCGACACGTCACGCTTTTGGACGGATTCTTTGTTCAATCAGACGGTTGGTATTCTTTGTTTGATTATCATAATCGAAAATGAAAATACAAGATAACCTGAAATATATTTAATAGGACCATTTGGGGACTCACGGTCCCGATTCCGAATAGAATGATTGTTCTGTAGTATAGCATGCTACGTTTCTATATTCTAGTGGCGGCCAGCCCACCGCCCTCCAGAGGCGCGTGACGTCCTGTTCTTTTTCCTTTTTTTTTTTTTTTCCAATTTTTTCCCTTTAAATTCAATTATTGTTAAAACTAATTGTGATCAGAAAATTAGTTTTAAAAAAATCCACCAGATTAACGATATATCCAAACAACAATGATATGTGTTTGAATATTCCTACACAGAAATTAAGAGACAATTATAAGGTTGCAGTACTTCCTATGTTCTTAAGAGTGTTTCACACTTCTGTCTCCATAGTTGATCATGAAATGGAAGCTCACGAATTGAAGACTACATTAAAAAAAACAAAAAAAATTAAGTTCCCATCCAGTCCTTGAATTGCTATGTGCAAATTAATCATCAGTATGATTCTCGAAGTTGCATTCACATGTTCTCGCAGAACCTAATTTCCAGAAACCAACGTGCAACACCACTCATATCAATTTCCCATAAAATGCAAAGCAAATAAACTTTTTTTTTTTTTTTCTTTTGGGGGACCATGCCCAAAATTTTTTTGGGATATCAATTTTGTTCACATTCGAATAATCAAGAATCCTTGGCGACAAAAATAATAACAATGAAAAAAAATATATATTTGTATTGAGAGTTCAGAATCTGATATGATCAATCCTATAAGTACAGCCAATGCCAGATAGATTTTTGATGCCGTGGTATTTGCATCAGGGGTTTAAGAAATGAATGTATTTTCCCAGATACAAAGACTTTTCTTTCTGTTCAATGTAATTTACATTTGAAATTACTAATTGGATTTAGCAATTTGGTCTATATTTGAAGATGTGGTGTCCAAAAAGATGGTGACCATTCGTAGTAGCACTGCGGACCAAACAATAAGACTAGTATTTGACATAAGCAATTGACCGATGCGCTGCCTAATTTTGCGAATGGAGATACCGGAAATAAGGAGGAGTCAACGGAGAAAGTCTCCAAAATTTGTGTTAATCAAGAAAATATATACATCAACGTCATCTCCCCAGTATTATGCAAAATCAAATCTTAAATCTTTAAATTATAAAGAGTAGCAAATTAAAAATAATTGACTTGGAAATATTGAAGAATCGTAGGCAAGTTAGGCCGGATCCATCATCCATGCATGAGTTCGAAGTTAAACTGCGGGGAAATGTACCGAAAGAGACATCATCCATGACTCTTCTGCTCCACAGTACACAACGACCACACGGTATTTTTCCTTTTCTTATAAATATTCCTTAGTTACAATATAATAAACTTAAGAGGATCGTTTGTAAAAAGGAACAAATTAAAACAATAGTAGATGTATTAATTATGTTAGTGATTGATTAACGAAACTCTACTCTTAATTGCAACCTTAATTAATTGGTTGGGACTTGGAAGTGTTTACTTCCGTCAAAGCATTCTTCATGGCAGTCCACAAGTTTACAATTTTAAATTGCATAATTCCCTTATTTTAAATGTTCCTTAATTTAACTATAAATATAATCAAAGATAAAATTAATTAAAGAACATAATCTTTATAATTCATTTTTAGAGAGAGAGAGAGAGAATTCGATGTCATGCTTATGACCAAAAATAGTGAAGTCAAATAGGACCCACAGGGCATGCTCGCGTGCAACGACTCGTGGTCGTGGGGCCTGTTTGGCAAGGCCAGTCTCAGTCTGGTGAGTCGAAGTACGATCCAGACAGCTTCCTCTTTGTTATTTGTCCTAACATTCACGTACGACTTCCACTTCGCCTCCTCGCCGTTTGCTAAAATAAGAGAGCTTTTTATTTATTGTGAATTAATTTCTTTTTCTATATTTTTTACCCTCGAATTCGATACACACATAACTTACAACTTGTTTCGCATACGTTTGATTTATATGGTATGTGGGCAGACATCACATGCAAAAGGATAAATTATGAAATGGAATGCGATTTTGGGGAGTTTTGAGGATAAGAATTAAGAAGATAAACTTAATTGATAATGGTTGCTTGCCATTAGCAAAGGCAAGGCAAAAGAAGAAAGCAATGGTTTCAAATAAATTGGCAGACCAAACATGAATCGTTCCCCGCGCGTGATTATTAATAACTATAGTGGGATTTGCATAGGATCCAAGAGATGTGTGTGTGTGTGCGCATATATAGTAAAGGATTTCTTAAAGTTTGGTAAGAGACAAATTAAAAGATTTAAAAAAAAAAAACAAATCTTAATATATTACAAGATATTATAAACTGTATTAAAGTTCGTATTTTTACTGTCTTTCAATTTATGCGAATCTCTTATTGAAAAATTATTATATATAGTAATTTGTGTGTGTAACTGTGAATTTGTTCAAACTTTTTCTTTCATATTCTTAATATAGATTTACAATATTATAAACTGTTGTTCTAATGTTCATAATGTTTTCGACTCGTTTCAAATTAAAAAAATTTTGTGTGTGTAACTGATTTTATTTTATTTGTTCAAGTCAATTCATGGGTCAAGGGAAGATTCCAAACCTATCGGCTAATTAATCATGGAGTCATATCAGTTGCTAGGGTGCTGCCATTGCAAAATCCAAAGAAAGGATCGCAATATGCACATATCCTTGTTTGTGTAAGAGCATGATAAAGCATTTTGCATAACGCATTATCTGTTGCTATTGCAGCGCGTAGCCTGCCAAGTGCCAATTAGTACCTCGGCATAATAGCAAGATATTGAAGCTGCATTTTAGCGAAAAGGGTATAACTATTGGGTCAAACGCACAGCCACCCAACACCTTGGATTTTTTTATTTGTCTTGTTTTGCCTGTGGAATGTTCCCTTCTTCTCCACGAAATTGACTACTTTGTCCCTTGTTGCTTCTTATGTCACGCCTTATGACTCCTACCACAAGCCGGTAGAGTTGTTCAAGATGGTAATCATATCTTTATTTTTGTGACAACAACAATACAAGATATATATATATATATATATATATAGAGAGAGAGAGAGAGAGAGAGAGAGAGTTTGAAATTATAAATTCGTTTGATTTCTTACAACAATTAACTAATAAATAAGCTTGACTCATGAATTTGACATGTTTTTTTTTCTTTAATTACCCCACTTGCATTATATTGCTTAATTAATGTCTACTTTTAGCTACTGATTCGATGTATAGAGCATGATTATGATTGTAATATGTATGTGTGTTTGTATACACAAGCACATGTTTCACACACGACTTACTTCATTCATATACTCATGAGATGGAATTAATCTTTGTGAATTTTACCCATCTGTCATGTAAATAAAGGAACACAATTGTGAAAACGTTGGATAACTCCAATTAATATTAAGCTAAGACTACACAACAAGTAATAAAAGCTTGCAAATATGATTTTGATCATTCTTTAGGTATCCCTATAATCATGGCTGAATCTGAACCTTATAGAAACAGAAATTAGATAACATCCAGTGCATTAATCAAGCCATAAGTTTAGATTAAAATATTCTATAGGAACATCAAACTTGGTTATCTCTTCGTAAGAGGCTCTTATCATTGGACAATAAATAAGCACAAACTGGCAAGTATGCGAAGCGATATATATGATGACGTGATCCTGAGGTGACCATGAGGTGTAAGAGATGACCAAAGGGGACACGTACTTGAACATGATTGGTCTCACGGGAATAGTGGCCCGAGGGGAAAGAGTTTCACGAGATCACGTGGCAGATTGCAGGGGGGGGTGCAAACAAGACGCGTGCCGAAGGAACCACAAAAAGAATGTGAAAGGAAGTACATAGAAATAAAGAAGGAAGGAAAGAACGAAATAAAAATAAAAAACAGTAAAGAAATGAGAAAGACAGAGGGGCCATGCCACCGGCATTGATCATGATGAGATTTTGGGTCACTGTGTTTGTGGCCAGGAGCTGACCAAGTAACAAAATTTGTGTCCCAAATCTTAGCAAAATGGTCCATGCGTTTTGCAAACCAAACGTGCGTTGCTACTTGCTAGATCGTTTAGTCAACCTAAACTCAAGTAAAACGTGAACCATGGATCCATGAGAGAGCTGAGAGCCGCCCATTATTTATGTTTTTAATAATTTTCTTTACCGATCACACTAATTTTTGAGACTGGAAGCATCCTTTGCGGCTGGCTAGTTGACTATTATATATATTTTTTTTTTAAAAAAAAGGGGGGGAAAACATCGAGATTAACCAAAATTTCAGTTGAAATTAATCTTATTAACCTCGTGCAATACAATTTTAATCCTTCCTATTACCTGTGTGAGTGGAGTTCAATCGATATGTCTTTTATAGTAACCGAAAAAAAAAATTCAATTCAATCAACTAGCACCACCAATTGCGGGGCCTGATGGGATTCAATTCAATATTATATTGTCTGTAACTTTCAATCTGAAGGTAAAGATATATACGTAGATTGACAAAGGCAGTGATGCCCAGTTTTATTTTAATTTGGCAAGAACTTGTTCACACCTATATATGTAAACTGATAGTATAATTAAACTCTTTTGTTAGGGCTTGCGTACTAGTGTTATCTATGTAGTTAGATATAAACAAAATAGAATCAAAATTCTAGCTAGCTTTAAAATCGTCACACACACACACATATTGAAGAACCACACTGATGCAAATCGATATCAATCATTAAGATTCATTGGCCTCCTTCAGTGCTCAAGTACTAACAGTAGCAGGCAGCCCTCTTTTGGAACTTAATGACATGAGACAGAGACACCACTATTCTGAGCTAATTAACAAAGCCAAAGGTAACTGTGGTATCTAGATATGCTTTTGGTTATCATTTATAATGAGAAAACCAACAAATGGTTTTGTGACCGGTATTAATTTGAATATTGATTTGTGGACGAGCCTTGCTCGATGAAAAAATTGAATAACGAGGAAGTGTATCAAAGAAAGATTTTAAAACTTGCTTTTCCTGCCGTCCTACAACTGATTCAATTATTTATGTGTGGATATATATGACATGCTAAATGAAAGCAATATATATTAAAGAGAAAATTAAAGCTTTAAACACTTGCTTTTTCCAGCCGTCCTGCATAGTTCAAATTCTTTAAATTCTTACCTACTACTCTCCCTTAATTAATTGTCCTTTTTTTCATGGTAATTAGGGTTTAATTTGTGTCCTCCTCTCTATAGCCATCCTTGTCTAGTTTGACTTCTGTGGAGTTGAATTTTTATTTTTTGAAGAAAAATAAATATTTTGAACCGAAGAGAACGCTCGTAAATTCAAACAATAACAAACAATCAATCATTGACATTGTGGACTTATAAATTGTCACGAAATTAATCCTGCCTGTGAGTGGGGTTTGACAATGACAATTGACCCATGTTGATGAAAATATTCTTTTGGCTAGCCATCATTCGGGTCCCGCATTAACCCCTTATAATTCTAAAAGATTTCAAGGCTCCCGAGTGAAAATTATTATAAAAAAAATTGTCAATCCTTGTCATTTGCACGCCATAAAATGAACATACATTTTCACATTCATTTTTCATTTGTGTTTAAAATTCACGAGACCATGGAAAGACATCGTTATTACTCGCCGAGAAACAATTCAGAGATGGGTCAACTTTTATTTGATTAATATATGGACTTTCAGAAGTCGTGGCCATGTATTGGAAGAGTACTTATAATATATTTATGACTTTTCTTTTAGGTTTCATGATGTTGTATATGGTAATTAATGATGTATATCTAGTCATATATTTGCCAACAAGACTATGTGTAGATGATTTTTCTTATGTGATTTTCCCATGGCTACACCACTCGATTCCTTCTCCATATATAGACAGAGAGTCCATTTAGCGGAGTGGCATTGCCTCATTGAAGAAGAAGTTGGAATGATTAAACAACTTACCCAAAGTGATAATAAAAACAAAGCTTAAGATAATGATATTAAGAAGACTCATACAAGGCACTTTTGTGTTATGGGAGCTTATTGGTTAACGGATATGTAATTAAGCGTGGGAAACAAACAAGATTAGATGTTCATGTCAGATATTTGTTGCCAGATTAAGTCAAACAAGACACGACATACCCCCACACAAGCTAATTATCCTCTGAAGAGTCAACATGAGTTTCTTCCAAGACCTACATTCCAAAATGACCCAATCAAAGGAAGGTTAAACTGCTCTTGGATGCGAATTTGGTGGAGATTCTATCGGATCGAAGATTTGGATCTAAGGCAACCACCAGAAGAGAAGTTGTGTGCAGTTCAACCAAGAAAATAAGAAGGTTTTAAATTTCAGGTTGACGACCACTTTTTCAAACAACGAAATCATCATGAGTTTCCTTGCTGCACTTTCATATTTTGGTGCGAATATCAATTAAGTATACAAGTCACTCTATATGAATAAGCTAGCAACCTAATTTTAGGACTATAAGATCTATGAAAAAGATATTTTAAAGATTTGGTAAATTGATTTTAACTAGACAAAACTTCAATTAATTGGATAATAAATTCCAAAAAGTATGATTTAAGGCCACTCTTATTTACAAAACACTAGGGATGGCAATTTCACTTATTGGGATGGGATCCTGTATAATTCTATCGTGTTTGGGACATGATTGGAACGTATTTTTGTCCCAAAAAAAATAAAATTGGGAATGAAATTTTTTTTTTATCTCACTTGCAGAAACGAGATAGAATTGGGATTAACAAATCTTGTCCCATGCCGTCGCATTGTCTACGCTGTTGGCTTATTTTATTATTATATTATTAAATTATTAAATATTTTAACATGGTTGAAGTTGGTTACTATCCAAATCTATAGTTTTTGAAGCATAAGACTTAATACTAATGTGCAATGGAAGCAAATAGACAATTAAAAAATGTTAGCATAAAATTATATCTGAATATGCATGTAGTCAAAAGTAAATCTATAGTTTTTGAAGCGCAAGTCTTAATACTAATGTGCAATAGAAGCAAATAAGAAATTAAAAAATGTTAGTATAAAATTATATTTGAATATGCATGTAGTCAAAATAAAACTATTAGTTGATTATTCTACTTTGTATTTATTCAAGATTTTTGCCATTTTGAATTATGATGATCTTTAAAACAAAAAAAGGTCAGAATTTGTTTATTTATATTTGGGATTGTTCAAGATAATGAGATGGAGTGAGATATTTAACGGGATAAGAATAGAACAAGTTTTTGTCCCAAAAAAATAAAGAGATGGGAATAAAACTTTTTTTTTAATCTCGTTTGCATATACAGGGCGAGACTAGGATTAGCAAATCCCATCTCATTGAGTCTCGTTGCCAACCTTATAGAACACTCATGTCATGAGAGTATTCTTATTGTTTAATTGAGAGAATATTTTTAATATTTCATCCATTCTGTTAAGTAGTCACTTTAATCTATTTCTTAGTACTTAATTGATAACTTTAATTTATATATAAGTATTACAAAAATCTAAATCAAAAGTACTTTGAGAAGCACCCATGCATACTTGGATACATATACATGATCAATCAATTAATTTAAGCAACGTACTGGGCACTAGTCTTAATAATTAATTCTTTAGATAGTAATTTCTTCATTCCCAAACTACTTCATGGGATATCATATGAGATATGCACTAATAAACACACACATACACATATATAGTTGTCGTTGATTTTTCTTCTTGTTTTGCAGTATCTATTCTTCTCTATTGTCTTAGTATATCTTCTAAAATAAACAACTTTTGTTGAACTGCTTATACAACGTAGATTTGGTAAAATAACTGTGATAAAATATAATTGATCCCATTGGTCTTGTTATTGTAGTAAGCATCCGTTTAGTATAATTATAGCATACCCTAAATAGAGTATAATTAACTCTCTCTACGTGTGTATGTATGTGTGTGTGTGTGTGTGTGCGTGTATGACGTATCTATCAGTTAGGCAATTGTCTTGATTTTGTTGAACCGGATTTGATAGTTTTGGTGATGTAATTTGTACCTAATCTTGCAAGTAGGTAGTACACCGGAGAATTAAACTAGCATTTTGTCAAAGCTGAAAGCGGACGAGATACAGTTATTATTATTATTATTATTATTATTATTATTATGAACATAAATTTTTACTTAATTCCTGTGTGTAGGCCATTGAATTTTTTTATGCATCTAAAGTCAATTGGAAAGCAGAACAAATGGATGGGGTTGACTAGACTGCGTTTGACTTATAACAATATGCAGCCATTGCTACTTGGCACTCACTAGCAGTTTCATTGGTTGCAGTATATTAAGATTACGGACAGACTGTTTGTGCAACAATCACTGGGCCGGCTGATGCATAAGTGTTGAACTATTGGCACTCTCACCATAATCCTCTCAAAATCCTTCATCTATTACAATTACATTTAAGAATAAATACTCTATTATACTTTACTTATAATTTCTCTCTCTCCAAATACGCAATTTTTTTCTTTTTTTCTTTAAGTTCTCTTTATCCTTTTTCTACGAATACTAACACACTCTATTGATTGTGAACAACATCAAGTTCGACAAGTTGCTTGTATTATTTTTATTTTATGATCATAATAAAACTTTTTTCACCATAGTCTTAAAGATATTCAATTCAATTTATTGATTTGTATTAAGAAGTTTATCACCTATAGAAATTGTTTGTGCGGAAGCTGAGGTAATACTACTGTAAAAATAATCTTAGGAGCAAGAAATTAATAGGAAATTGAAGGATCCACTACATAATTGTGTTTATTTAAAAAGAAAGATATTTTTTGTATGAGTAATCAGGGGTTTTAAAAGGATTTTGGAGGGTTGCCAATGCACCAACCCATTAGTAGAATGATGTGCTCTCGTTATCGTATTTTAGAGTTTAGAAGAGACCCAAGCTTTGAAAGGCTGGACTCGCTGGAGTCTTACGCCCAATATTTCCACACTTGGCCCGTTCGCATAATACCCAAACACGCTGAGGTGGGGGACTTTAGTTAGCTCAATGTAATGCTTTTGGCCCATTTCTGTTTAAGTAGAACTTGTAATAGATTCCTTATCCCAAAAAAAAAAAAAAGGGAACCTGTAATAGATTTTTATAATTTTATATAAATACTTTGTAATATGTAAATCTGCCGTATACAGAATACACTAGACAGTGACGGAATGAGGATTTTATGATTTACATTTTAGCTTGGCTTGTCGGGACCTACATATAAAAATAATAAACTTGAAAGGGCCATAACATAATAACATTGAATTTGAAGAGGACAAACCCCCAAAAAAAAAAAATTCATATAAAATTAAATTTTAGAGAAAAACCAAAATCTTAGAACAAAGATGTAACTAAAAGCTTATTTCACATATACTGATGTAGCGTAAATGTATCAGTTAAATTAAATATCCTTAGCCTACATTATTTATTTATGTTATTTTTTGTATTTTGTGATTCTTTCTAATTTTCTATGTATCTCCTCCTAAAATTTCTACTGATTGCCAGAAATGTATGGAATTAAATATATGGACGATACTGAATTCACAGCTAGCCTAAACCAGAGCAAAGTTTATCCTTATCAGTTTTCAGTTTCCATGGGCGGCGGCAGGTGGAAAATTGCATGTTACTTGGATCATTCTCTCTTGCACGCAAGTTGAAATTTTGCACATGTGACGTGACAAGCAAAAGAAATATGATAAAAGATAATCCAGACGCATTTAACCCAACGGAAATGGCCCATCACCACTGTCTTCACTCTTCCCATCTATTTCTGCTTTGTGGGATCGGGGTCGATGATGCCGACTTGTCAACTAACGTTAGGCTACGCTATTGGATTCCAGCTCATTCTTGTACCCAAATTGAAAATTCACCAAAGGCAAATTTGTTTTGTTTCTTTTTTCCTTTTCCCGTCCCATTTGGGATCAAGTGCTTTCTGTGAAGTTCACAATCATTTCCGATTTTGAAATACTTGTCGTCATTAAAGACTAAAGGCATTTGTGATAACCTTACTTAAAAATTAACATCTTTGTTGCTTGCAATTGCTTATATTGCTTTGTTCTTTACGCCGTAATAATGACAGAGCAGTAGCCTCCAATTTGGATTTTTCTTAATTATAAGATAAAAACTGTGGGGTAGCCAGAGATAATGATACACCTCTTGATAATTGCAATTTGTTTGCTGGAAAGGCGCCTTATCCTTTGATGTTCTTATCTGGTGTGCTCTGCTCAAGGATTTGCTTGCTGCTCGAAGCTTGGACCGCAGGTTAAGATATAGTCACAGAGGTTGAAGATTCTAGAATTACAATGGCTTATTACTACAGCTACAACTATGATCAGCCTTATTACCAAGCTCCTTTTGGTGGCAATTATGATGTTGTTCCATTTCAAGCGGTGGGGGACGATTGCAGCCATGAATTCAGCAATCAAAACTTGTTTCACTATGAATATGATCCAACTCCTTATTATGGCGCCTATGATGATGATCCTCTGGTGAATGGCTCTGTAGTTGCATACTCTGTGTCCTCTTCCACTTTCAGTGAGCCAAAATCCTCCTATGTATATGATGCTGCAACTCAGTTCAGAATCTCTTATTCAGTGCAAGAATTCAATGATGTCGAGTTCGAAGAATATGATCCCACACCTTATGGTGGTGGCTACGATCTTGCTCTTACCTATGGCGAACCCCTGCCTCCATCAGAAGCTACATGTTATCCTCGTTCTTCACAGGATTCATCTGCCCTGCCTCCAAAAGAGAAGGCTGAGGAGCCTCCTGCAGCCGCAAAACCCCAACCCTACATCGAAAGTAAACCAACAACTCCAACTATTGAAGACGAGAAGCAGCTTCAACCTAGCAGTGGAAGGGGAAATGAACAGAACAAAGAACATGACATTGGCGATGCTCCTGACGGTTCCTCGGAGCCAGAGAACGGTTATGAGTTATTTGAGAAGAGAGTGCCTCAGATTCCGTCAGGGTATGGCTTGGAAGCAATCGATCTTTGTGAAAGCTTATTTGGTTACTGGCCTTGTTTAGCTCGTTACAAAAATGGTCAATGTCAGGAAGTTGCTAATGGTAATGAAGAAAGCAGCAGCTGCAGCTGCAGCCAGTGGAAAGAGACTGCTGATTACCTTTTTGGAAGCTCATATCCTTATGGTTAAAGAAGACATGGAACAACTTGTTATGGTCAGGAGGGAGAAGGAGATGATGCACTTTATAGCTATCCAACACATTGTAACGGACAATCTCTTCATAGAAAAGTTGAGTATGTTGAGGATTCTCTGATTCACAGCTTTCAGATTTTCTGATTCATGCTTGTAACAAAAATTCTCTTTCTTGTATCCTGATAATTGACGCGGTCAGCTTCAAGGCTCGCTGATTTGTTTTGTACTGCCAAGTTCCTAAACTGAGCTTTTTTTGTGATTTTCTTTTTTTCATCAGTACTTGAAAATAGATAACAATAAGGCCTGCCGACCCCGATCCATTAACATATCCAAGCCTAGTACAATAGATTGGTCGGTTGGGTCTAAAATGTGTGTCCGGTCCGCTCGGGCTCACAAAGGCCATAATCATTACTATTTAACTTTAGCATATCAAATTCATGAAGGGGAAAGTCGAATAGAGATGAGAGCTTTCAAATTTTGCCGTAGATAACACTACATATTTTTATATGCTATTTTATTCGTTTGATTGAATTCGAAACTTCCAAAAGTGACTGAGCTTTGATTAAACAAAACAAATGTGGGAGCATGTGAAAGCAAAGATGGGAGAAGAGGAGGGTCCGGTCAAAGAAAGAAGCATAAGACATTTCAATTAATACATGCACGATGATATCATTAATGTAACTAAAAGTCATAAAGAGAAAGGAAACCATGTTTATAATATGAATATGCATATGATCATTTTGTTTATTTATGTGGGAACCCATTTTTCACTTGATCAATTCAAATACAACAATAGATTTAGCTTTCAAGACTTTTCATTTTTCTTCTATCTTAAACTCTTATCCATTGCAACGCCCGTGCTTAAAGGGAGTCCAATTTCAAAGTTCAAAAACTAACACGTATTATATATATAGTGTGGCTCATTTAATTTAATTTTTGACTTACAATTTCAAAACTAATTTTATAAACATCACTCAGGTGGAAACGAAAGATAATTTTGTTTATATTATGCCCGCTTCTATAAGAAAAAAGCTTTTTTACCTGTTCTCAATGTAAACCTGCAGTTGGATATATATTTTTTTTTTTGGCTGGTTCTAACCAGCTGGACGGCTGGACATAATAACAAAGATTTTCAACGGGTCAAGCCAAGACATTATCATGCTTGTTGCACGGTGTGTTTTTCAAGACAATTCCAGAGAATTTTTGAGCCCTTGAGTAATTATTTCTTTTTCATATATAAAAAAGAACTGTTGATTGGTGGGTTTTGTTTTAATTTCATTGATTGTTAATCGTTTGCTCTGTTTAGCGAATAGACCATATTGGCTGTCAAGCATAGAGGAATATAAAAATGGTTAAAAAATAGGAAACCTTGTAGCCAGTAATCAATCACCGATCGAGGAACGAGGTAGCTTCGTTTTATCATTTGGCTCTGGTGAGTTTTGAAGCTGCTCTTTCCTGAAATTAGATTCCTTAGCTACTCTGTTTTGTTGTCGACTAGTCAGTCATGCACATTAAAATTACGTTTGCGTCAAGGTCAATTGTCTCATCACACTCATTAAGCATACTTTGAATATACAATCTCACCCTCTTTGATATCATCTAAACAAGGGCATTTGGGTCAATTAAGAAAACTTATGCCAACTCAAAATTTGGACAGTCTTTACTGGCCCCCACCGAGTAATCATAATTCACAACTCACCCTCACTCGACCCTCGAAAGTCTCAACAAAAATAAAATTGGTAATGAAAACAACTAAAACCCTTGGACCAAATAAATAAATAAATAAACTCAACAAGCAGATATATTTGGCTGTCCTTCAACCTTCACATTCCTTTAACCTTAAACCTGAACTGAACTTGAGCAGAACAATGACTCTGGCTCTGACTCTGACACAAAAATCCATCCTCATTCTCATTCTCACTCTCTCTCTTCTCCTTCCTCTGACGGCCACCTCATCCTTAAAAAACCTGCTTGAAAGCCGGGGTTTGCCCGGCGGTCTCTTCCCGGAAAACGTTAAATCCTATAATCTGGATCAAAATGGCCGCTTGGAAGTTTACTTGGAAGGCCCATGTATGGCTAAGTTTGACACGAGGGTTGTCTTTGACAGTGTCGTGAGAGCTAATCTTAGCTATGGTGGGCTTGTGGGACTTGAGGGTCTTACTCAAGAAGAGCTCTTCCTTTGGCTGCCTGTCAAGGGTATCATTGTGAATGATCCCTCTTCTGGGCTTATCTTGATTGATATTGGTCTTGCTCGTAAACAACTGTCTCTTTCTCTCTTTGAAGATCCTCCTGTTTGCAACCATATTCAAGGTACGCACCCTACTTTTGGCTGGTCACTTGATTCTTCTTTTTTAATTAAAATTTAAATTTTGCATCGAAATGTTATAAAAGTAATTTTACAAAGCTGCAATATTGCAGTTGAAGGTGATCTGGTGGACAAGGCTGGGAGGGAGATGGGATTTCAAGTTCAGAGATGAAAGGTTTTGCTTTTGCATTCTAGAGAGAATTGTGTGTGTATGTGTGTGTGTGTTTTCGTTCATTTTTTTTTCAAATTCTTCCTCCGTGGCTAGCCAAGTGAAGAAATATGTGGAGTATAGTTTATAGATGTTACTGAGGCTGTAAAAATGGAAATTTTGGGGACCCTTTTGTGGAATCAAATGAAAAGTTCTTCTAAATTCTTAGATTTTTAACTGACAAAAAGTCACAAGAGGCATAGAAAATGATCTTGATTGTAGCATACAAGAGCTTATAAATTCTTAAATTCTTAGGTTCTTATCAAACTGTGGCAAGGGATATATGGTTCATAGTTTCTTGTTGAATGTAGCATACAAGAGCTGCAACCATGCCTGTGATAAATCCTCCAAGGATCACTCCTTCACCAGTCACAGAGTCATCTGTTGAGTGATGCTTCCCCATCTGTGTGATACTTGGACTTTCCCATGTTATACCAACTTCTGATGGAGCTGGACATGGAACAGGTTCAGCACCTTTTAGAGCTTCCAGTGAACTCGTTGTTTCAGTTTCAGCTGTAAACTCAGCCAATTATAACATCATGCATAAGAGCAGCAATCGAGCCATAAACTAGACTAATGTTGAAGTACTTGAACGCAATAAATTAATCAGTCAAATGAAAGGCAACCATATTTTAGTCTTGTCTGAACTAGCAAGTCAATTGAACTCTCCCTAGCTTTAATTAACATTCTCAATTAAGAAATTAATTATAGGTAACAGCTAGTCAGTGTTCAGCATTCTCACAGATGGCCATAGAAATCTCAGCATCTGCTGTGAGCATCTGCCAGGAAACATAACCATTTTTGGGAATTACCACTTCTCTAGGAAACATAATCATTTATTAATAAAATTTTCTGGAGAATACAATTATATAAGAATTTTGCTACAGTTTCCCATAAACAACAAATTTTCTAATATTTAATAATAATCACACTTAAATTTTAAAAGTTTCATCCAACCAAACTAGTCAATTAGATGATTAAATTTTAAACTCCTAAATTATTTCTAGAATCCAAGAATTGATTATTAGATAAACCAATGAATTTCCAGTAACACTTCCAGGATTGGTCTTCAGATAGCTTTGATGATCTCTTGCAGCAGCTCTCTCACTTGCTCAACTTCAATCTTACAACTGTAAACTCCCTGCAGCATATCACATCAAACATGTGTATCAGTTAAGGCATCTCAATTTCTAGAATAATTAAGGCATAGGCAGAGTACATGGCAACTGTCTATAACAATACCTTTTTAGAAAAAAGAACTAAAAAAAAAAAAGAAAAAAAATGCAAAGGTCAAATCCGTTGATTGTTGTTATAAAAATTTAACCAAATGATCAAACGATTGTTAGATTCCAACTTACATTGAGACATGATGAGATGAGAATTGCTCCTTTAAAAGTGGTAACATTGGTATCTGAGAGTTCAAAGCCATAAGAAGCCATAGCCTCCAGAAATTTGGTGATTCGACTTCTTTTTTTCTCGAAGATAATCCTTATCCAGAGCTTACACCCATCAACATTAGTGACCTCGACTTTTTCCTGCAGTCAACAGAAAGAACAAAAGCACTGGTTCCAATTAGTTACACACTAAACCAGAATAATGCCAGTGAAAATTAAAATTCAACCTCTATCCCATGCTTCTTCATCTCCTCAGCAGCATTGATCTCATCGTTTCTAGGCCTCTCTGACTCCTCCGAAGATGATTCCATTTCAAGCAGCTGGTCACTAAGAACCTTGACAGTCATCTGCAGCTTCTCAATGTAAGTAATGGCATCTTCAACAATTGTTGCCTTGTTCATCTAGTTACCAAACAAAAAGGAAAGCAAGAAACCACAATTAGAATAACAATTTTTTTTTTTTTTTGGGGGAATGCCATTTTAAATTAATAATACGACTAAAATAAGACAAGTTAGGAATATATGCATTAGTAATGATGGGGACTAATGATCGGAGTGTTAGTAGTCTGTTGCTGAGTTTTTCCCTCCTCCGTCTCTCAGCAGTGAGATTCTTGCTCTTGAAGTCCCGATCATCGCCGTAGACACGTCTCCCCCGCTTCTGAGTAATGCATGATTGAGTGGATGCAGAGCCTACAAATTCCATTGGAGGAGGCTGGATGGGTGACTGCTGCTGATATTTGGTGGCAGAATGCTAGCTCTTGTAATTACCACCTTGTCCTGGGCCTGCTGCTGGGGTTTTAGTTATGTATATATTGCTGCTTCTCACAAGACTGAAATTTTAAGGACACAGAGACAGAAAGCAGAACTTCACATTTGGTGTTGTAGTTTGTTAGGCAAAAAAATAAGCACTCATTTCACTGCTTCACATTCGGTGTTCTGGTTTACTAATGGTCCCAGATTCTATCAGTTATTCAGTTTCAGCCTTTTCTCCTTTTTTTTTTTTTTGTTTTAATCATTGTAAGTAAATCAACCAGGTTAGTTCCAATATCAGTCTCGTTACAAGTCTTTGATTTCATATAAGTCATGATATACTGTTAGGAGCTCCTCATAATATATATATCATTCTCAAACATCCGCATATTTTTTAATGCGGACACGCTCTTAAATCATGCAGTTTAAAAGAGTTACTTTTATAAATTGACCCGGTTTGAGAGAGTTAAAAATTAATTTTTTTAAATTTTACGGTTTAAAAGTATATCCGCATAAAAAAATAATAATAATAAGTACATAAGGCGTGGTTATAAAAGAATCATACTTTTACATTTCACTAAGTTATTCTATGTACATATTTAGTTGTGAAGATTATTCAAAATGTGGCTAAGGTGATTCAATTTCTGTGCACTGTGCACAGTAAATTATATGAGTTTATTTTTCTGTTTTTGCTGCCGGTCATATGATCACATCTTTACTATCTTCTTGTATCATTATTATTATTATCTTGGACTGGCAAGTACACAATGTGTGAGAGTGAGACTCACAGTCTCTGCCACTACAGTACACTTTTGTTCTCCATTAGGATTGCGCTGGCATGCTAAAGATGTGTTAACTGCACCCAAACAGATATAACAACTTATCCTCTTCTGTTAAAAGATATTTTTTTCACTAAATTTTATCATTTATTTTTACTTTCATTTGATATCATTAGCAAAATTTTCATCTAAGTAATTTGAGGACCACAGTACCATTCATTCCTATGCAAGTCCTTTACCAGGACGCCATTGCTGGGCTTCCCACTTTTAATGATGGATTCGAATGTCCTTGCTCATTTACTTTTATACTTGAAACTCTGTTCCAATATCTATTGAATTCAGAAGACGCCAAAATAAGCAAATAAATTGATTCCCGCACGTAAACAGCTGCCCAGCCACTCTTGCCATAATGTGAACGATCTTGTATTTCAGGGCACAAGTCACAACTCAAGGAGGAGCTGTAAATTAGAGAAGCTAGCTTTGAGGATTGATTATTCTGCAACTAGTCGGCCATTAATTTCACTCATTATTATTATTTCTTCACGACTGTCAACCACTTCCTCTTTCTAAAAAAGGAATATAGTATCACAACCTGCAAATAAAATACCACATATGTCTATAAAAAGTTATAAACAAAGAGCTCTGCGCTGTACTGGCGTTCAGGCGGGGCTGGTTCATGGCGTTTGCCTCCACAATTTAAATATTTATAATTTCCTCTCCCTCACAAAATGTGAGTGGAGTAGGGGCGTCCCTCGTCTGTGAGGGTCATTTGTCACGCATGTCATGTAAATTCAAATGTAATAATATAAATTCCAGTAATATACGTCGATCAGAATATCAGATAAAATCTGCTTTAATAATAACAGAATCACAGAATGCAAGATATACAGATAAACTTCAAAAAAAAAGAGAGAGAGAGAGAGAGAGTAAATAAAATAATAACTGAAAAAAAGGAGGGACTTGCAATGACATGAACATGTCATGAATTTTTAGCTGGTAGATTAATTGGTTCGAAACCCCATGTGCTTTTTAAATCCGGGAATAAGCATCTGATTATATCGGTGAAGCAAAACATGATAGAGGGTTATGTTATTCTTCTTAAGAATGCCAATTTTTTTTAATTTTTTTGTTTCTTTTTTGTCTATTTCGAATTGAACACTAAGGTGTCATTTGTTTTTTTGTCTGAAATCTGAATACACCTGAATTAGTCTGAATTCTGAATAGATCTGAATATATGAATCTGAATAATATGTTTATTTTTTCATCTGAATCTCGGAAAATAAGTATTAAGTTGTTTGTTTTTTTCAACTTAAAAAACTGAAGATATGTATTTTTACATTTGTATCCTTATTAAATTTAAATGTCAAATAAATAATATATTAAATATCACAATAATTTAATATTTATAAGTAAAATAATATATTAATGAGAGATTCAAGAACTAGATGAGAGAAGCAAAATAAGAATGAATTCCATGATGGCAAAAAAAATAATGATTAGATTATTATGTAGGGTAAATGTCTATAGGTGAATTTTGGGATTTACATGAAAAATAAATTATAAAGCATGGATATTTTTGACATTATAATGTAAGTGACTTAATTCAGATTTCTCCATTTAGTAAAAAGCCAAAAAAATTGACTTATTTTATTAAGTCAAAATTATCTAAAAAATCTCATTAAATTATAAAAAAAAATACTTTTAATTAACTTAATTAATTAAATTAAGTTACTTTAAGTCATTAAGTTAACAAACAAACGCCGCCTAAATGTAGGTTCACAATTAAATTGTACAAAATGATGGTTAAAACTAGGAGTTTGCAAAGAGAAAAGAAGAGCTTCTTCATTGTCTTGAGATCGAAGAAGCCCACGAGGCCCACCCAATACGGGCTAGCAAGTCCATCTCAAGTCGAGCAAAACCCTAAACACCTTTCCAAAACCATAACCATCCGACATTTGACATCTGAGAGTGACAGTTGACGCAAATAAAAAACGATGTCGTTCCCCCTCCGCCTTCTCAGCCGCTCTTTCTCCACTACCGCGACCGCGACCGGCCCCAAGTTTATTGGCTCCGTCATCAGCGGCATTTACAGAGAAAATAATCTCAAACGACTTGTCGACAAGTTCAAGAAATCCTCCGACCTAGGACGGTTCCGCACCAATGCCGGCATTTACATGGGCACTGTTCAACGTCTCGCCAATGCTAAACGCTTCAGATGGATCGAAGAGATCCTCGAACACCAAAAGCAGTACAAAGACATATCCAGGGAAGGTTTCACCGCCCGTCTTATCACTCTTTACGGAAAAGCCGCCATGTTTGAGAATGCCCGTAAGGTGTTCGATGAAATGCCTGGACGGAACTGTAAGCAGACGGTTCTGTCGTTTAATGCGCTCCTGGGGGCGTGCGTCAACTCCAAGAAATTCGATGAGGTTGATGGGTTGTTCAAAGATTTACCCCACAAGTTAGGAATTGAGCCGGATTTGGTTTCCTATAATACGATTATTAAGGCATTTGTTGATAAGGGCTCGTTGGATTCGGCGAATACGTTACTGTATGAGATGGAGAAGAAAGGCATAAGGCCGGATTTGATAACGTTTAACACGCTTTTACTTGGGTTTTACAGCAATGGCCGATTTGCGGATGCTGAGAAGATTTGGGAAACAATGGTGAATATGAATGTTAGGCCTAATGTTAGGAGCTACAATGCCAGGTTGGATGGGTTGGCAATTGAGAAGAAAACGAAAAAAGCTCTTGAGTTGGTGGGAGAAATGAGGAGTAAGGAAATTAGTCCCGATGTGTTTACTTTCTATGCTTTGATTAAGGGATTTGTCAATGAAGGGAATTTGGAAGAAGCCAAGCGGTGGTATAACAATATGGACGAGGAGAGTGGTTGTGCTATGAACAAAGCAATTTTCAAATTACTTGTTCTGTTTGTTTGTGAGAAAGGTGATTTGGACTTTGCTTTTAATCTCTGCAAGAGGACTTTTAGTAAGCGATGCCTCGTTGATCAGGCATCCTTGCAGCTTGTTGTAGATAGATTGGCTAAAGAATTGAGGGTTGAGGAGGCTAAAGAGCTGGTGGAGCTTGGAAAGACAAATAGTTATTGTCGTTATAACCTGAAATTGCCTTCAGAGGAGTAGTGCAGTGCCTTCTAAGCTTTTGTCCTTAAAAGTTACTTTCTGCTTCTGAATTATGCTGTCTAATTTACATCAGTATCATTTTGCTCCTTTTTTTAAATATTGTTGTACATTTTTTTGGTTGAGTTCTGTTAAGCATGAGTGTATTCATTCATTGCGCTGAAATCTGTAGAATTACCCTGCTATGCAGATTTTCTTAACTCTGTTATCTAGCAAATTTGATCGCATGGCATAAATGTGGATGTCTTCTTTTTGCATCTTGTTCGGGAAGGAATCAAGAGGCCAATGATGAAGCGCCACGTGTCAATATTTAATTTGAATCATTTAATTTGGGTACCCGGGTACTGAGATACTTGAGTCTTGCAGTCGTACCTCACGTCATGTAAAGGTATAAAAGTCAGAGAAACATTTGTAAAAACACCCAAGGGTCGATAGGTCCCAAATCTCAAAAAGATCGAATGTCTGGCAGAAATAAAGAATCATTGAGGAAATCTTATCTTTGAAAGTGGAGACCATCACGCCAACAAATCGGTAAAGTTGATCTTGATGGTTGAGACAACCACATTTCCACGCCACGCCTGCAAATTTACAACGGATCTGCGGAGGTATCGGGACCACTCCATTACACCTAGCGTGAATACACCCCAAACTTGCTCCCAAGTATATTTTTGGCGCCACACGTATGAAGGAGAATATTCCGATATGACAAAGGAACGCCAATAAAAATAGCCGTGCCGTACACCATATAAATAATACAAATTTAAAGAGGAGGGTCGAGAAGGCCCGAGGCAAACGCCATGAGGATCCGTTAAAGTATGCACACGCCCACACCTCTATTCTTTTACTTACCTTAGTAAATAATAATCAAACAAAAGGCAATCACAAGAGTTGAATGCCTAAAAGAAATGAGGTAGGCAAGCATGCACCTCAATTATCTCATTAAATGCTTACTAGAAGCAGATGGCCAAAACAAGCATGTTTTTTATCAATTCTGCAAGAGAGGAGGCCAAGAAGGTCACCGATAAAAATAATGAGGGGTACCTGGGGTACCCCGAAGAACCTCGACAAGTCTATTCGAAGATGCGCCATAATCTTTATTTACATCTTAGTTCCGCCAATTATGAATTTCATTTTATATTATTTGAGATACGCCATAATCTTTATTAAGATGAGCAGCGAGCATATCTACAAGGACTACCACGCAAGCTCCAAGAACATATCAGAAGGTACCTGGGGTACCCGAGGAACCTCCACTAGTCTACACAAGTCATAAATAAGGAATTCAATAGCACACCAAAATAAGTCTGTTATGAAAAGTTTAATGTGAACAGTAACAAGATTGCCGAGGCAACCTTTCAAGGGGCAAATATTGCAGTACATCAAAAGTTCCAAAAGTAAAGAAAGAATGCTACTGAACTATATGAGAAGAACTCTAAATGATAAAAAGCACAGAGGATCATACAGAAGGGGAAACATCCTCTCTATCATTCCCATCAACCGGGGCATCAGCAGGAACACTTGCGGCTAGAGAGGTACCACCTTCGTGAATAGCGCTATCGGAGGAGGGATTTGCATGAGGCACCTAGGGTACCCCAGATGATCGCTGAGGGCTCAGAGATAGAGGAGCCTGGAGTATCCTTTTGTCTTCGATCACTTTCAGGATAACTGACTTATCCACCCATTTTTCAACTCGGGGTACCATGAGCTCCGGATCCACACTCCAAACCTCCGTCATGATAAGAGTAAAGGTTTTATCCATCATCTCCTTTTGGCGAGATACTAACTCATCATGCTTAGCTTCGACCTTTTCGAAGCCCTTGGATATGTGGACATTCTCTCGAGTCAGATTCTCCAACCGCCCCTTTAAGGCACTGACCTCCCCTGCGAGCTTCTCCTCCCGAGAACGACCGAGGTTGAGCTCTCCTTTTAATTTCTGCACCTCTGCATGTGCAGCTGAGGTACCTCTAAAGTCACGAAGACTGTGACTGAGATAAAAGGCCGCATACAACCCAAAAAAAAAAAAGAAGAGAAGCAAAATTAGTAACAAAAAAAAAGAAAGAGAAAAAAGAGAGAAGATAAGGAAAAATAAGAGAGGGTAAGAATGAAAAACACTCACATCATGACAAGCCTTAAGCGCCCGACCATAGCGCTCATTCAGATCTAGCCTATCCGCCTCAGCAGCCATGTCCGCAGAAATACACTTGGAGGAATGGAGGAAGCAATCACTCAGATAAGATATACTCTTGTTCGTCACTGTATCAAGTTCGCCCTCTACGAGATCCCCAGAGACCGTGAGCAACGAGCTAAACTTTCGCTTATGGGTACCTGGGGTACCCCAGAAGAAGAATCAGGCAACTTCCCCTTGGAGCTTGGAACAGCAGGAGGTCGAGCACCCTTCGCTGAGGTACCCAGGGTACCGGAAGAACTGCCACTCATACGGTTGAAGAAGGCATCAAAGTCCTCGGCACCATGATCCATACATGTCCAGTGCCAAGGAGAAACAAAGAGGCAGGTCAGAAAAATGGACATAAGAACCATCACAGGCGAAAAGACATACTAAGAACTCCCATCAATTAAGCCAGCTCTTGCCAATCGGGTCGTGCTCAGAACATCGCTTTCACCCTGTAGGGACTGAAACATCTCTATGACAACACTCACTTTTCTTCCCACCTCATGAACATGGCATGATCCCTTAGACCAAGTGAGGTCTACAAATGTCCCCAGAAACACCGAATAAAAAAAAAATTCATACAAGAGACATATATATTAAAAAAAAAAAAAGAGAGAAGGAAAGAAACACATACTGTCTTCATTGAAGAAGTTCCGAACTTGCACAACTTCGTTCCCCACTTGTATACTCCTTCCCCACTCATCCTCAGCCACAAGCCAGCCATATCTATAACCCTTTTTCAATAAGGGATCCGGTCTCACCAAATTCCCATGAACCCCCAAGTCATGGATAAACCAAATGGCTCAACCAAACCGATAAGCTCAAAAACTAGAGATATCCTCCCCAAATACATCCAACCAAAATACCTCTAAACACGTGAGCAATCTCCAACCGGGTAAAGATAACTGTCTGGGCGCAATTTGCATATCACCTAACATTATTCTGAAAAATGGTTGGAGAGGCAAACGAAGACCTAAATCAAAGAGGTAAATGTGGAGGGCTACACCGTCAGAATGAGGGTGCTCGGGACGCTCACCCTTGCGAGGTACCCCAGGCGTAGAAGGTATGTTGTATTTAGCTCTAACTCTCTAAATCTCATGAGTATCCTGCCCACCCCCGTGAGTAGAGCTTAGATACAGATGCAGGAAGAGACTGGGAGGTTCGGAATCGGGCAGTAGGAGATTTGGGTCTACTATTCTTTGCACGAGTTATTCTGTGGGCTGGGTTAGCTGGTTGTTTGCCTTTAGTCTTGGGTTTACTACGAGGATTGGTTCGAGATAACTTGGGACTAGTTGGAGGGGACCTATTGTCATCACTAAGGGATATATGAGCTAACTTTAAAATGAGCCTTCTCACCGACTCCCGATTCCCCCGACCACGTTACTTAATTCTTTTTTATCCCATAATTTTTCTCCCCATCTTGTTCGCCTAAAAACAGACAAGACACAAATTGAAAACAAAGTCCCCACATCAAAACGTGCAAGCCCTACAAATTTCAAACTCCATCCATCAAAAGCAAATACCAACATCCACCAATCAAACCACAAAAAAAAAGCAGCAACAACACTCCGCATGAATTCCAGAAACAATGCCACAACAATATTCCTCCGAGATAAAAAAAAAAGATAAAAAAGATATTGGAGTGAAAATGGTAGAAACTCACCGAAGGTAGAAGAGATTCTCGCAAATCACCAAGAAAAGCCGAATATCGCCAAAAATCGCTTGAAAGGTGAAGCTGTGCAGGGTTGTCACGGGCATAAAGAAATCCGTTAGAGATTTCGGTTAAAAAAAAAAAAGGCACAAGCAAATGCCTGATAATATGTGTTTAATAATAATAATAATAATAATAATATATATTATTATTATTAAAACAAAACAAAATGACTTAATTTGTTTAAAGAAAGACTTAAATCTACAAAGAATTGAAAACCAACTTCAAAATGATTTCATAAAAAGAAAAATTTCTGATTTTCAAAAACTAATTGAAAAAGAAATATGTGCTAATTTACTATCTGCATTCTGGAATAGAAAGCAATACATGGTAGATTTGCCATACGAAAACTCTTTTGATGAAAAGAAAATTCCTACCAAAGCACGTCCTATTCAAATGAATATGGACTTAGAAAGGCATTGTTAATTTTTCTTTTGAATGAATGTTTAAATTTATGTACTTCTTCTTTTAAAGCATCATAGCAGACTGATCTGTATCAGATCTGCCATAAGAGTATTAGAACAAGACCAATCTTCTATAACCTCTTCTGACTTAGAAGCTTTCACAGAAGAACCAACTCCTAAAGTCAACAAAGTCCATTGGGAATTGACACTCCCAAATATCCATAGTAGTCCACCTGATTTAGCAATAGATAACAGACCAAGTGCATTAAACCAATCTCGTTTTAATGCATCTTCTGTTTATGAGTGGAATATAGATGGAATGTCTGAATACAACATTCTAGGATTGTTGCAACAAATGACTATGGCAGCTAATGCCTATAAAACCCAATCGGGAACTTCTGACAAAGCCATTGCAGAAATTCTCATTGCAGGGTTTACAGGTCATTTGAAAGGTTGGTGGGATCATCTTCTCACTAATCAGCAACAATTAGAAATTCTAAATTCTATTCAAACTGATCAAGATGGATTACCCATTCTTGATGAATACGGTAACCCAATCCAGGATGCAGTTGCTACCCTGATTATTACCGTATCCCTCTATTTCATTGGAGACCCTTCTCACCTCAGAGACAAAAATGCTGAGTTACTACATAATTTGAGATGTAGGAAACTTGGTGAATTTCAAAATTACAAAACCACTTTCTTCACCAGACTTTTCTTAAGAGATTATGCAAACCATACCACATGGAAAGAAAAATTCCTTACTGGCTTGCCTACCCTCTTAGGAGAAAAGGTTAAAAATTCCATTAAAGCTCTTCATGACAATCGCATTCCTACGATCTCACCTGATCGATTGCTACGATTATTCAGTATCCCTCTATTTCATTGGAGACCCTTCTCACCTCAGAGACAAAAATGCTGAGTTACTACATAATTTGAGATGTAGGAAACTTAGTGAATTTCAAAATTACAAAACCACTTTCTTCACCAGACTTTTCTTAAGAGATGATGCAAACCATACCACATGAAAAGAAAAATTCCTTGCTGGCTTGCCTACCCTCTTAGGAGAAAAGGTTAGAAATTCCATTAAAGCTCTTCATGACAATCGCATTCCCTATGACGATGTCACCTAGATGCAGTTGCTACCCTGATTATTACCGTATCCCTCTATTTCATTGGAGACCCTTCTCACCTCAGAGAAGAAAATGCTGAGTTACTACATAATTTGAGATGTAGGAAACTTAGTGAATTTCAAAATTACAAAACCACTTTCTTCACCAGACTTTTCTTAAGAGATGATGCAAACCATATCACATGGAAAGAAAAATTCATTGCTGGCTTGCCTACCCTCTTAGGAGAAAAGGTTAGAAATTCCATTAAAGCTTTTCATGACAATCGCATTCCGTATGACGATCTCACCTATGGTGAATTATCAAAACCCTTTTCTGATGATTCCTTACTCAGTAGTATTGAATCTAGTCTCTGTAAAGGACCCATTTCATTTGACTGTTATCCAAACATAACGGTTTCACTTAAAGATAAAAATATTTTGAAAAGCATGATTTTACATATCAAAACACATAACTACCATATGTTAGAAGGATCTGTTCCAGTTGCATTAATTTTCAAAATATCCTATAAAGCCATGAATTCTGCGTTTAATACGCAACATAAATTCCAGTCAAAAAGAGATGAAACTCTTCTCTTACAGACTGACCTATCCAAAGCAAACACTGTCATACCCAGACCAATCCAATGGAAGGATATTAATCTTCCAGAAGAATGGATTCTAGAAGGAGCTACTCAACCAGTGATTCCTAAACAATTTGAGCCCAATACAGAGTTGCACAACGTGACTCAGTATTCTGATTATAAAGTCAAATTATCTTTCAAAAGATCCATGTCTTCCAGATTCTCCGTATCTTCTGATAAGGATCTAAATCCTAATATCCCAATATTAGAAAGAAAGTTCTCAAAAGTCCCTTCTGTTATAAACCTACCTTTTCAAAGCCAACCTAGGTTTTCCACTTCGGATATACCTAGCTCATCTATCCGTTCTGTTGATTATACTACTAGTGTTCCTCACCCAATCTACACCAGTAGTCAACATGAGCAAAAACAGGAAGAGAAAGAACCTTCTCCTCCAACCTCTCCTACGTTTTCTGCAGTAACAGAAAATGTCATAAATGCCCTTGAGAAAGATTTTGAGCTTGATAAAACTCTTTTGCATAAAGATTTTTATTCTGAGAATAATAAAGAAAAAGACTTTGGTTTTTTAAAAAAATTTTAAACCAAAGAAAAGAAATTCAAGAGATCTATTATGAATTTGTTAATTTGCATAAAGCCCATATCATGTTTTTTGATTGGTTTGAGATTTATGCGAAAGAAAATGACATTTCTTATCCTTTTAAAGAATCAAATCCAATCACAGTTCGTAAAAAGATCACTGAATGGAATCTACGAGATACTGATAGAACCATTGAATCTGAGCATCCTACTCTCAGGAGTGTTACCATTAGTCATGGTGAACCTCCAATTCAAATCAAAGTTTCTCCTTACAAAGTTCAAAAACCAAACGATTCAGAGAAAAATTTAGATAGCATTATCCAACAGAATAATTTCTGTAATGCTAATCTAAATACAATAGGAAAACAGTTGACTAAGATAGAGGGTCAAATCCAAAAGTCAACCATCCAAATTCCTTCTGATTCATCAAAATCTGATTCATTGAAAAAGCTTAAAGAACATATTTTCAAACCTTTCCAGGTTTCGAAACATAGTCAAAAGCTTGTTCAAGATTCCAAATCCAATTTTGCCAAAGCCATTAAAGAACAACTTGACAGAATAGAAGCATCTTCTTCTACTTCTGTTACTAAAGTCCAAATTGTTCCTGACACTCCACAATCTAGCAAGATTGGAGTATTAGAACAAGACCAATCTTCTATAGCCTCTTCTGACTTAGAAGCTTTCACAGAAGAACCAACTCCTAAAGTCAACAAAGTCCATTGGGAATTGACACTCCCAAATATCCATAGTAGTCCACCTGATCTAGCAATAGATAACAGACCAAGTGCATTAAACCAATCTCGTTTTAATGCATCTTCTGTTTATGAGTGGAATATAGATGGAATGTCTGAATACAACATTCTAGGATTATTGCAACAAATGACTATGGCAGCTAATGCCTATAAAACCCAATCGGGAACTTCTGACAAAGCCATTGCATAAATTCTCATTGCAGGGTTTACAGGTCAATTGAAAGGTTGGTGGGATCATCTTCTCACTAATCAGCAACAATTAGAAATTCTAAATTCTATTCAAACTGATCAAGATGGATTACCCATTCTTGATGAATACGGTAACCCAATCCAGGATGCAGTTGCTACCCTGATTATTACCGTATCCCTTTATTTCATTGGAGACCCTTCTCACCTCAGGGACAAAAATGCCGAGTTACTACATAATTTGAGATGTAGGAAACTTAGTGAATTTCAAAATTACAAAACCACTTTCTTCACCAGACTTTTCTTAAGAGATGATGCAAACCATACCACATGGAAAGAAAAATTCCTTGCTGGCTTGCCTACCCTCTTAGGAGAAAAGGTTAAAAATTTCATTAAAGCTCTTCATGACAATCACATTCCCTCTGATACCAATAAGGACCGGGATCGTGGAAAGTGTGTGAGTGATCAAATTAATTTTTTATTGTTGATTTTGATAACCAATTTTAATTGGTACGTGGCGTTGTTTTACCAATTCGATGCAGAATTAATCGCTGACCCAGATCCGACTTGTAATGCATCAACCGCACGATTTGGTTTCCAGCCGATATACCTTTAATCTTTATTAAGCAAGCCTAAGCAACACAAAGGCTCAGAGATAATACTAGATCTGGATCCCAGAACTAGTATTCGTCAAGGGGAGAAGAGAATACAATGTACATGTAGATCCGGTCTCTTTCGCTTCGAGAACGTAAGATTTTTATGGCAGATCTGATACAGATCAGTCTGCTATGATGCTTTAAAAGAAGAAGTACAGAAATTTAAACATTCATTAAAATAAAAATTATTACAATGCTTTATAACAAATTACAATTGGAACTTACATGAGATCTCGAATCCAAATGCTTTGTAAAGGAAAATTTACAAGAAGAAGAATAGGAATATAATCTTAAGACAGGAAAAATTTCCTTGATGTCTTTAGATTTTAGTTTCCTTGGGAGAGAGAGAGAGAATTCTTTAGATTTGGAGAAGCGTAAAATTTTTCAAATGAAAACTTCTGCCTTGAGGGTTGCCTGCAACATCCTTTTATAGGCACGGAGCCTTGGAGTTGGTGGAGAGAGGGGGGCCTTTTGCTTTACGGGAATCACGGGGGTCTGGGACCCAGAGCTTTAGACTTTAGACAGACGCGTGCAAGAATAGTACCCGCACTCAACAGACATGAAGGCCCACCTAAGACTCGAATACAAATTTAGAGTGGGACCCAAACAGGTGAAGAGACATGTGCGCTCTCACTTGTGTCCAGAGGACCACCTGTTAAACGAATATTTTGGGTGAAGAGACATGTGCGCTCTCACTTGTGTCCAGAGGACCACCCAAAATGATAAAGGAAAATAAAGAACATTATAAAGAGAATATTTACTCTGTTTTTTTTTGTTTACAATGGACAAAATACAGTAAACATAATTACAGTAAACATAATTACAACTTTAATGCTTTATTGATGGGAGGAGCTGTTCCATAACTTTAAAATATTCATCTTCAGTTTTGGCGCTGGCCAAAAGGGATTGGGCTTTGGATTTTTGGGACAGAAATGTTCCCTGGGCTTTTATATCTTTAATAGAAGGGGACATCTTTGTAGATAGCCATTTTTGGACTATGGGAATGGTCAGTTTTGACTGTTCATCAAATTTTGACCACTATTTTATTTTAAAGGTTCTTTGGAGGATAATTTGGGCTTCTTGGTTCTGGTACCGAAGGTTCCACATCCAAACCCAAGGTAGAAAGAAGTTTGTACAGAAACAGAGAAATGGAGAAAAACGTTTCTCTGATTCCGTAGGTTCATAATGGACTTTAAAAAGATTTAAACAGTGAGTGGCGTTTGGAGTGAGAATGTCTGGGCTTGGCCCGAAAAAGTTCCACCACTGTTGAAACCAGTTGGAAGGCTTTGGACGGTTATTTTTGAATTAAAGAAAAATAACCATGAATGAGATTTTTTAGGGTTTTGGATAAAAAAATGTGTTAAACCAGGCTTGCTGGTAGCCCCAATAAGAAAAGGACCGGCAATGGTTTAAACGGCTTTGGAAATTTAGCGGGAAGGCTTTAGTTTTGTAGAGCGGGTCACCCCACTGTTTTGGACTCAAGACTTTAAGAATAATTGCCGTAGAGTAGGCAGGCTCAGAATGAGCTTCACTTAAATAAAAATGTTTGAATTTCACAGATTCTGTGAACTCCAAAATGCTTTGATAATAAGGCTGGGGTTTTGATAAACCCCAAGGTTTAAAAAACCAGCCTTTAGGAAAAAGCTTTGAAATTGCTTGAAAATGATCAATGTGGTAAAACCCATTTTCCATAGATAAGATATTTTGGAAATAGGTTTTATCAAACCATTCCGAGGTTTTCTTTGGAAGTTTTGTTTGAGATAAAACAATCTGGGACGATAAACTTTCTGCAGAAAGAATCACATTTTGTGGAGATGCTTTAGAAATTTCTTTAGAAGTTTCTTCTTTAGGAGAAGATTGGCTTTGAGAAAAACTTTGTAAAGCGAGCATAAGCTCAGGGGATTTAGACATGGACTTAATCCATTTATTTACCTGTTCTTGGGAGTCCAGGGCTTTAGATTTTGCTTCTTCGTCTTCAATCATGTCAATCCATGATTTTATGGGCATGGCTGAAGAGAGTAGTTTTTCTTTAGGAGGGGAGGATGCTTTGGAAGGTGTCTGGGACACAGGGTCTTTGAGGATCCCTTTCCCTTTGTCTTTCTTTTTTGGCGGCATTATCTGTTTTGAAGAAATTCCCTGGTTAGAAAATCAGGGAGAGAATTTGTATCTCTTTTAATGAATTCTATCTCAAAATCAAAAACACTTAAAATAGCTTGCCATCGTGCAAAAATTTGTTTTGATGCAATGTTTTGAACATCTTTTTCTAAAACATGTTTTGCAGCTTTGCAATCAATTCTAAGTAGAAATTTTTGATTTAGTAAATCACTTTGAAATTTTGAAATACACAAAACAATAGATAAAATTTCCTTTTTAATGGTAGAATAATTTTTCTGGCAATCATTCCAATGGGCAGAAACATATTGAACTACATGTTCTTTATTATTATTAGTCTGCTTTAATATTCCTCCATAACCTAGATCTGATGCATCAGTTTCAACAATTTTAGGTAATGTAGGATTTGCAAGAAATAAACACGGAATATCTTTAACAATGTTTTTTAAGTGCTTTACTATCTCTGTATGTTCTTCTGACCATGCAACATGGTTTTTCTTAAGTCTATCATGCAATGGTTTTGCTATCCTAATGGCATTATGACAGAAATCAAAAACATAATTTAGACTTCCCAAAAACCTTTGCAATTGGGTTATATCAAGGATTTTATCAGGAAACTTGTCAGTAAAGGCAAGAGATCTTTCAATAGGAGTGATAGTTCGCTTAGAAATATAATGACCAAGAAACCTGATTTTAGTTTGAAATAACGAAATCTTTGAACTAGAAATGGCTAAACCAGCTTTCCTAGTTGTAAAATAAAAAGTCTTTAAATGTTTAAAATGTTGGTCTATTGATTGAGAAAAAATCAATACGTCATCAATATAAACAATGCAAAATTAAGAAAAAGGATTATAAATGTCATTCATAATTCTTTGAAATTCTGAAGGTGCGTTCTTTAAACCAAAAGGCATTACTGTCCATTCGTATTGTCCAAATGGAACAGTGAAAGCAGTTTTATAACGGTCTTTAGGATGAATTTGAATTTGCCAAAAACCCGATTTCATGTCAAACTTTGAAAATATGAAAGCAGAATGAAGTTTTTGTAGCAAATCTTTTTTATTAGGTATCGGATACCTAATCCATTTTAAAGCTTTATTAAGAGGTTTATAATTAATTACCAATCTAGGTGTTCCTCTTTCTATTTCAGAATTTTTATTGACATAGAAAGCGGCACAAGGCCATGGTGACCTAGATTTGACAATTAAACCTTTGGTTTCCAAATCTTTAATCTCATTCCTACAATGCCTTTCTAAGTCCATATTCATTTGAATAGGACGTGCTTTGGTAGGAATTTTCTTTTCATCAAAAGAGTTTTCGTATGGCAAATCTACCATGTGTTGCTTTCTATTCCAGAATGCAGATGGTAAATTAGCACATATTTCTTTTTCAATTAGTTTTTGAAAATCAGAAATTTTTCTTTTTATGAAATCATTTTGAAGTTGGTTTTCAATTCTTTGTAGATTTAAGTCTTTCTTTAAACAAATTAAGTCATTTTGTTTTATTTTTATTAAAACATTGATCTTATTCTGATGGATAGAACAAGCTTTTACAACGTTTAAATTTCTAGTTTTAGGTTTTTCTATAAAAGGAAAATTCAATTTGGTTTTGTTTGCTTTAAAAGATATACTGTCGTGATTTATAGTATAAGGGGTAATAAGGTTTATAAAAGGTGTTCCTAAAATAACAATATGATGAATGTCATTTGTTAGAAGTAAAGAAGTTTTAAAATCAAAACCGTTGTTATGCACAGATGCATCAACTTTTGAATTGATCTTTATTTTTGAATTGTTGGCGGCAGAAAGCCTTTCTTTAGTATCTTTATGAAATTTTCTTGGAACAATGTCTTCTTTAATACAGTTTAAATCAGCACCAGTGTCAAAAAGGGCAATGGTGTCAATTTCGAGTTCTTTGGAAAAATTTAAAGTTATTTTTATCAAATATGTTCTGGTGGTGATTTGTTTTAAAACAAAAAGGAAATCATTGGGTATTGATTCAATGTTTTCAAGTTGTTGATTATTATCATTATCACCATCTGAATTTGATTCTTTTTCAGACCTATCTTGTAATAGAGATTTCTGTATTAGAAGTTGAATAGCTTCTGAATCATTTCTTTGTTTTTCTTTTAATTCTTTTATTTCAGATTTAATTTCTTTAATCTCCTTTTGGAGATTTTGGATATTAGGAATTGTTTTCTTTATTTTCTTTTTATCAAGAATTTCGGTGAGATCATAAGTGTTCTTTTTAATGATTGGAACTTTAGAAGTTTCTGGTTTTGATTCCAGAGTTTTTAAAAGTTTATCAAGGTATTCTTTTTGAAGAATCGGATCAGAAATATGTTTAACAAGTTCAAGAAAAGTTTCTTGTTCTTTTGTTAAAACATTGATTTTCTTTAAATATGATTCCGAATCAGAATCACTATTGCTTGAAACAGAAGTGTCAGAATCAAAATTATTTAATTCATCAACTTGTAAAGGATCACTGTCTCCTGTTAGGGAGAAGTCTGAATCTGAGTCAGAAGATTCAATGAGAAGAGGGGCAATCTTTGAAAGGACTTCTTCATCAAGACTAAGCTCATGAAGTTTTTTGTTTACTCTGCAAAATCTTGCAGTATGTCCTTTTTGGTGACATTTATAGCATGTGGCTTCTTTAAAGTTGAAAGGGGTTTTGTTCTTGGCTTTAAAATCTTTTCTTTTAGAGAATTTGGGCTTTTTATAAGGCCTCGAAGGTTTCTTATAAAAACGTTGTTCTCTAAAATCAGATTTGAGCTTTTTCTGGTATTTGTAATGCTTCTTGTAAGGGTTTGAAGAACACTTACCATTACAATCTTTGGAAGTGGTTGTTTTTGGAGGATCATGTCCGAATTGTTTACAGAAACTGCCTAATTCTCGCTTAGACTATCTAAGCTCCTATTTAAGTCGTTTCTGTAATTTCAGATCCTGGCAAATCTTTAGGCCTTCTTTATTGACAAAGCTGACTAATTCACCATAGGTGAGATCGTCATAGGGAATGCGATTGTCATGAAGAGCTTTAATGGAATTTCTAACCTTTTCTCCTATATATATATGTACTATAAAAAAAAAGGAGAACGGGAAGAACAAAGGGGCGGCACGGCGGGGGAAGGGCATCGCGCGTCTGAGCCGACCGCCACGATCTCGCCGGCCAGATCTAGAGCAACCTGCGGCTGTCGCCACAGCAAGAGGACGTCGGAAACTGCAGCTGCTGTTGCCGAAGAGAACCCATCCGAGAGAGGGAACGGGCCAGACGCCGAACGGTGCTCGCCACCCACCGATCCGGCTGAGCTCGCCTGTGAACCGCTGAAGAGAGAACCAAAAGAAGAACATGGGGAGGAGAAAAGAAGAGAAAGAAGAAAGAAAGAAAAAGAAAGAAGAGGGAATCCAGCCACGGGCAGAGAAAAAAAAAGGAAGAAGAAGAAAGAAAAGAATAAAGAAAAAGGAGAGAAAAATAAAGCCAAGGGAAAATAAATGGACGCGTAAAAGGAAGAAAAATTTTACCTGCAAGCGGGTTGAGAAAGAAGACGGAGAGTTAGAACGAAGAAACTGCTGGAAACAATTTGATTTTTGAGGAGTTTTGGGATTTTCAAAATAACCTGGGAAAGAGAGACGGAGCAGAGTTTTAAATGAAGACTGAAGAAGTCATCGATTTTTTCTGTACAAAGTTAGTGAGTTTTAAATTTCAAACTATGTGTCATACGGCTGCCATTTCCCAAGAAAAGCGGGAAAGTACACGAAGATAACTGTTCACTCGCCACGGTATAAAAAAAAAAAGAGAAATTTAGTCCAGTATTATGGAGAGTTTCACAAGCGAAGGGAATTGAGCAGAGTACCCCTCCAGTCCGACTACCCTCCAAGCTAAATTTTACATCACCACGTGTCGTTTCAACTGCCTAAATGAGTTTCTTTTGCCTCTATTACATTCGCTAAAAAGAAACTAGTGAGATATTGTTTGGGAAGGAATCAAGAGGCCAATGATGAAGCGCCACGTGTCAATATTTAAGGAGTTCATTTAATTTGGGTACCTTGGGTACCCCGGGTACCTGAGATACTCGGGGTACCCCAGGTACTTCAGGGGTACCTCAGATACACCATGTAAAGGTATAAAAGTCAGAGAAACATTTGTAAAAACACCCAAGGGTCGATGGGCCCCAAATCTCAAAAAGATCGGCATAATACGCGCCGAGAAATAAAGAATCATTGAGGAAATCTTGTGCTGCGAAAGTGGAGACCGCCGCTGTCACGCCAACAAATCAGCCAAAAGTTGATGCTATGACAGTTGAGACAACCCACATTTCCCTGCCACGCCTGCAAATTTACAACGGATCTGCAGAGGTATGCGGGACCACTCCATTACACCTAGCACGTGAATACACCCCAAACTTGCTCCCCAAGTATATTTTTTGAAGTGCCCAAGCCGCCACACGTATGAAAAAGAGAATATTCCCGATATGACAAGGGGGAACACTAATAAAATAGCGCCAGGTGGCACGGCGACTGGGGTACACCATATAAATACTCAGGTTAATTTTTTATCAAGTAAGTTTTCACACACACACCAAAAAAGAACTAAGGTTTCTTCAACCTAAAAACCTCCATTACCGAGAGCTTGCAAGCTCTCAAACATGAGATAACCCCAACTCTGACTTGAGCGTCGGAGTGTGGTCGCCGGCCACCCCCGGCTCCACCTTTGACCTCGTTTCTCGTTGTTTCACAGGTTTAGAAGGTTTTCCAGCCCTTTGAGACCAAAGTCACCACCTCAGCCTGTACACTCCGAACAAGCGAGGCGCCCCGCTCTCCCGTTAAAAATAAATTCATTATTCTTAGTTTGTTTTTGGTAATTTCCTTTTATTGGCCCCAAAATAAGCTAAAAACACATCTCTTTGCTTTAGTAAAGGAAGATTCAAAGAGGAAAAGCACAACATTAGCTTTTAATGTTTTTTAGAAAGTTTCAATTATACCTGAGAAGTTGTTTTTCTGCTGGTTTATACTACGGATATTGGATTTGGATCTCCTCTTCTTCCACCATAATCTAAGTAAATATGGTGGAACCCGGTGGTAGCTAGTAAGGTGATAGGCGTTTCTACCACTGCAAACTGGCATTTTGTTGGAAATTTAGAGCGGAAGAATTGCTAGTATTTGCTGAAATAGGACCAGTTGGTGGTTAGCCCTTGCTTCTAGACTCACTGTGTCACCAACTATTTACTGATCGGTCGTTTGCCAGTGAGGACTTTCTGGCCCTTGTCATTTTATTGTCTTCTCTAGAAGCCACATTTCATTCAATTGCCTATTACACACGCCCCTCGTTTGAAACGCGGGCATGTATTTCCTTCCATTTTGTCTGCGTCTTCAGGCTTCAGCCATATTGTCTTTTGGATATATAACGAGCTATGGCACCAGTAACGGGCGAGCGAGTAGGTCCAATATCCATTGGGATAATTTTAGTTTACTCACAGTCGTTAGGACAATTTTCAATCTACCCATTGTTGTGAAGACGTCAACATTGTCCGCAGATATGCGAAATCTAACTGTATTGCCATAGCCGTTTGCCATCAGAACTCAAAAGATAATATTTGCTGTACACCATCTGATCTTGAATTTTGTTGATAGACAAAGTCATCAAAGACGGCTTGCCGTCAGGAGTGCGGCACGACAGTTTCATTGAACTTCTTGTCAGTAATTATATTTGCAGTAGCCGTATTGCAAAAGGTACCTAATCATGCCAGGTGTCCATCTTATTCAATAATTGAAGTTATTTTTGGGTAAATAACACTCAAGCTATTCAAGAGTAAATAATACTTAAGTTATTTCGGGATAAATAACACCCAAATTATTTCGGGAGAATAACATCTAAGGAAAAAAAATAACTTACTGAAGCTTATAAAAAAGACAAGAGGCGTGAATTAATTCCACAATCCATTAGTCTAGGAAATCACATCCAAATGTCATATGAGTAAAGAAATATACAGGGTCGGAGTAATTCCCTAGATCACATTCACCTCCACGTGTACAAGAATGATGAGTGATACATATCATTAGATTGAGAGTTCAAAGTAAAACCCTAAATCTACATCACTTATCATCTATAAATAGGTACTCATCTCTAAGAGAAAAAGGGGTCTTTGGTCTCTAAAAAAAACATTGTTCATATCTAAAGAGAAACTTATCTTCTCTATTTTTCTTTTTTCTTTAATCTTAATCAAATACCAACTTGAGCGTCAGAATACCATTTTCAGGTACTCACCTCTCCAAAATCGAGGTCAACGATCATGACAAATTCTTCTCAAGCTACAATACAGTTGAATGTAAAAAATTCCAGCCACCTTCAATATTACAATTAATTAAACTACAAATTACAAAATTATATAATAAACAGGTTGAGTATGATTTATTATACTGATATATATATATATATATATAATTATTGTGTACAATTTGATGTATTGATCAATTTTTGGTTAAAAGATTTTTACACCAATTAATATAATTTATTTTCATTCATTAAATTAAAATTTATATTTTCAATTAAATGATTTTTCCTTAGTCCTATATAATTTATCTTCATTAATTACATTAAATTTTATACTTTTATTCAACTAATATTAGAAATCGAATGTCTTGTATAGAACAATTTGTTCAAAAACGTTGTTAGTTCTAGCTACGATTGAGATGGAACATATTTAAATAGCTCTGCACCGCACGTTGTCTTTCTTTTTCAAGAATCAGATGATTGTTTTTATCGACTTGGGTGTATTTTTCATATGAGTCAGTCATTCTAGTTAGGGTATATAAATGATTCAAATCAATCAATGACTTTGGGTGATGTTGATTCCATGTAGCCTACATGCTTCTAGGTCGGGCTGTTTCTTGGAAAATTTCTTATAGACCCAAATAAAATAAAAATATTACACTAGACCCTAAAAAAAAAATTCATTTTGTCATTCTTTATTACACTTACTTCTATTGAGGACTTGAGGTTATACGAAATTGTACTATGCATGCGGTTGCTCATTATTTCGGAGGACTTCGGATGTTTTCTAAAGTATGGATTATATAATCATTTAATGAGTATAATTAAAAGAAAAAAAGAAAAAATAAATAAACAATTTTTGTTACACAACATATTATAATAAAAAAAGCGTCCATCACTTGCATCAGTTTTGCTTATCTTTTAAATATTTTAAAGGGCACATATATATATATTATCATTTTTTCTCCAAAAACAAAAAGTATACATTACTAGTTATGTATATTTTCATGCGTACGTGTTAAATTAAAGACCTTTCAAATTCAAATATATTACTAGATTTGTACTTATTTATTTTTTATAATCACCGTAGTCACATCAATACCCATATGATTATCTATAGTATATCTTATAACTATAACTATAACTATAATATTTGAACAACTTAGCCCGTTATTAGAATTCCCTCTCCCTAGCAAAGTGTACTCCTTTTCCATGAATATAATATTTTTGAACCATTAATACTTAGGTTTATGTATTTTTATATGAATTCTAAATTTGACTTTTAAAAATGTTTTGAAATTTTAATTTATAATTATTGTTTATGACTTATACCTGATTTTCAGACATTAGTATATATATATATTTTAAATTTCTGTTTGAATATAAAAATATCTGAATAGAAAGTCAATATTACAGAGAATTTCAGAGCTAACTACAGAGTATAACAAGAAGCATTCCCATGAAACTTCTAATCTCTCATAGCCCTCTTACTAGCTCATTGCTGTCTTTACTAGAATCAGCTGTATTTAACTGCTTCTGTAACAGACCAAGACGAATCCAAGAACTCACGTGGCTGGCATGCGGAAATAACAGATTTCTAACGACTAGTAACAGCCTTCTTCAAGCACGTGATTTTCTCGTGCTTCACTTAACAAAACGACACTCAGCAAATGCGTTTCGAAAAGCAGTAACGATGCAATCTTCAAAAACGCAACCAGCAATTGTCGTACTGGCTTTACTAAGGCTGCGAAACGCGTAACCAGTCTGTCGTTTCAACCATCTTGATTTGCTTCACAATATAACAATAACTCATATAAAAGATTAATTTTATTACATTTAATTTTATATATGTGTACGTGTATGTTTCAATTAAGGGTTTTTGAACATATGAAAATCAGGAATAAGTTAAAAGATTAAAAAATATATAAATTCTAATATAACATATTTTATCTTATAATATATTAAAATTTGTATTTTTTTCTTTTATTTATCTTTAGCTTTAATATAATTAAGGATCCACGAATGGAAATATCCTTACATATATAATTAATGTTTCCTTCAATTTGCCTGTGAATTGAAGGTGGTGGAAGGACAAGGGTCTTGGGGAGAAATTGAGCTTTGCCAGGAGCAGGTTGGTAGCATCCTTCTTATGGGGCATGGGGATAGCGTTTGAGCCTCAAATCGCCTACTGCAGGAGAGTACTCACAATCACGGTAGCACTAATTACTGTAATTGACGACATTTATGATGTCTATGGAACATTGGATGAACTTGAGCAATTCATTGATGATGCCGTCGAGAGGTTTGTTGGAAAATAATTGTTGATGCGCGAATTTCTCTGCTCGGCAACAACGACAATTCCTCCTCGTTTGATCAACCAATGTCACTCCCTGGTCGCTTCTTCACCAATTTCCTCTGCTATCTCGAGCAGAAAAACCCGTTCCCTTCTTCTCCAATATCCTGCGTACACAAGTACCAGTCAGAGTGCGCTAGGTGGTTTTCCACAGAACCCTCCGACGCCAAGTCAAGAATTCGGTATCTCGAAAAGCTTTACCACAAATCTAGTGGTTCTGAGTCAAAAATAAGTGCTCAAGAAATATGAATCTCCCTTAGATCCCTTTTGTTTTTTTTTGTCCCACCCTTTTACCTTCTTCGATCGCGCTATTTATAGGCTCATGGATTGCTTTCCACCTTCGCTTTCCCACTTCCGCTTAACGCCATGGGTGTGTGAACAATTGATGGCGTGGCGGTTTGAGAGGCTCATGCCTGAGTTTCGGAAGGTGTGTAAATGGGCCTCGTGGCTCGATCTCGCCGAGTGATGCGCTGCTCCGACGGCCGGAGTGAGCTGGTTACCGCTCGCGATGACCCATTCCGTGACAGTAGAGAGATATTTGCTCATGATGGCATCCCGGTGGAGATTCTTCGACGATGAGCCAAATCTTGCTCCAAAGGTGTGTCGAGGGGACTTCCTGGTTAGGACAACGTTCGGGGTCCTCAACAGAGAGCGAAACTCCTGGTCTGGTCGTTATTCATCCACAACACCAGTCCCCCAGTTTCTGGTATTTATAATGAAATGGGCTAATACTAGTAGAGATGGCAAAAATACCCGCCCGGTCCGGACCCTGATCAAGACACGTGTGGGACATTACCTGCATTGGTGCAGGTCTTGGACATCACTTGATAAACCCAGAACCCGGATTTTATTAAAAAAATATTATAAAATATATATTATTTTAAATATTTATATTTATTTGACTCATTTATTACACATATATAAAGTTTTAAACACTTAAAGTTTATATTTTCATGTTAAATTTTATTAAAATAAATTTAAAACTTATAAAATTACAAAAAAAAAATATATATACACATATAATATTAAAAGAACCCCTCTGCCTTCCAGGCAGGTCATCGATCTTGACCGGTACCGGGGTTTTGCCATCCCTAAATACTAGAAACTTGATAACTTTGATCTCATCCCCACGTAGTCTAACTTCTTGTCGAAACGACCATTAGGTGTATTTCACCCATTGGGTTCCCTCGGTGGATAGACATCTTCAAGAGTCACACATAATGAAATGCTGGTGGAGCAATCTTCTTTTGCTGAGGCGAAAGCTGTCACCCTTGAAGATGAGGTGAAGAAGCTGAAAGACGATTTTGAGACTCAGCGGAACACTTACGAGGCTCACTGAGTCGCTCCGATCGCCGTCGCCCACCGGTGACACAGTGGGAGAAGGAAGTTCGAGGATCGTGTAGGGGTCTTGATAGGTTATAAATAGTCATATTATATTTAGTTTAATTCCCTCATATTTTGATTGATCTCGTGCTAATTTGTGTAAATTATGTTTGATTTGATCTAGGAGCCAAAGCATGGAGATTAAGATAAAAAGTGGATAAAAAGAGCTTTATTTGGGCTTTGCAATCATGGGCTGACCGTTGACTTGAAGGAGACGGTTTCCTAGCATTAAGAGGAGAAGAAGCCAAGAAGGATTAGAAAAGCTAGCAAAAGAGGAAACTGAAGGAAAAAGGAAAGCTAGCAATAAAAGGAAAGCAAAGGGCGTGTGAATATAAAAGGACATCCAAGCTAAAGGGAGCTGGAACGTGAGCAAGGAGGAAGTCAACTGCTGCAATTATTTTCTTCTCAATTCTTATGTTTTGTTTGCCACCATGTGTGGCTAAGCTTTTAATTCCGATCCAGGGGTAATCAAATTCCAATTGTAGTTTTGTGAGGCTTTGAACTTAACAAGAATTTCTTCAATCCAAGTAATTTTTATTTCTTGTTCTTATTTTCTATGAATTATTTATATTGATTGAGTTGACGCCTTAATTCAATATTTATTTTTCTATCGCTAGCCATGAGTTTGTGATCCGTAATTGTCATGAATGATTGAATTGAGTAGCAAGGAGTTGGCTCATGTGTGTGTATATTGATGGCCACAATTACATAGCTTGTACGACAGCTCTAGGAAATAAAAATACAAATTGATTGAATCGAGTAATCAATTAATTAATCTTGTTTTAGTCATTCTCACTATTCTTAATGCTATCACTTAATTTGATATGGAACGATGATGCCCGCTTAAATTGGTGATAAGTTTGGATTTAGGCGATTGTTCGAGTCTATTTACATTAGGAGAATAATTATCTGCGGATTCCGATTAAGTAGACTAAGTTCTTGGATCGAGTAATTTATATTTTGGCCCATGATCAAAGTTACAATTGGATGGAATTGACACCCTTGGATTGGAAGTTTGTAAGATTGAATTTCTCTTTGCTTAATTTTAAAAGTCTTGTTATTTTATTTCATTTTATTTCATCTAAATCCTTGTTAAAGAACTTAAAACCTAAAAACGTTAATCATAATCCCAAACTGACCGTTAGTGAGCGAAAAGTAGAAATCACGTAATTCGGTTTATCGGTTTCATTAACCGGATTGCCGATTAGCTCCGTAATCGAGAGTTCCCGCAACCGGTCTTCCGGGTTTCTCTCATCCGGCCACCAAATTGTTCCGTAAAATAGACAACAGATTCGGTCTTCCGGATTCTTTCAACCGGCTAGCCGATTGGAGACAGCAAGGACACAACCAGCATTCGGCTTTCCGGTTATCCTCATCCGGTAATCCGAATAATTCCAGAACCATCACAACTCACATTCGGTCTTCCGGATTTTCCATTACCGGTTAGCCGAAAAGCATCCAGAAAGTTCGCAAATCAAATTCGGTCTTCCGGATTTTCCTCAACCGTTAGCCGGATCGCGCCTGCACTAATTCTTCAACTCAAGAAACGGATTTCTGATTTCAACCCCAAATAAACAAGTCAGAACCGAGAAGAACGAGAAACGACTTTCCGTTTTCCTTAACCGGTTATCCGGTTTAGTTCCAGAAAAATCACAAGTCACAACCGGATTGCCGGTTAGCTTTACCTAGCTTGCTATTTCGTAAATTTCCGATCAACAAACGGTCTTAGGTTTACAAAATCCGGCTATCCGGCTTCATGCGTAAGCTTGCAAAATCTAAATCTTTGGGAAATTAATTTTATTTTAAACTTTGAGAAATTAAATACATAGTTCTCAGTGATTCAATTCGGTCTCACCATTTCTACAATTTTATTTAGTGAATCAAGATTTGTTTTGAGGAGCTTCGACAAACTCTAAAATTGGCGCCGGGGAGCTAATTTTAGTTTCTCATTGTTTAAATTATTTATTTTGATTTAGTTTATGACCCGTTTTCTCGTGACTCTAATTTGGCAGATAATCTCAAATCGAGAGGACACAATACAGAGGAAAGAAACTGTAGAAGGAAAACGCCGCTCGGTAACGAAGCAGATAGACTTAACTACTGTGGAACATCCATCTTTGCAGAAATCAAGAAAAGATGGCAGACTCTAACTCTCAAAGAACTCGCCGCACTGCATTTGAATCAACAACCCTTATGCATTACTTTTCCCAATATTGCTAATGATTTCAATTAAAATCTGTTCGATTCATTTACTCTTCTTTCGTGGTTGCAGTGAAGATCCTCACAAGCATCTTAAAGAATTTCACATTGTTTGCTCGAACGAAGCCACATGGTGTATCCGAGAGCAAATCAACCTTAGAGCCTTTCCATTCTCTTCAAGGATCAAGCTAAAGATTGGCTCTATTATCTACCTTCCGTTCTATCACCACATGGAACGACGAAGAGGCTATTTCGAGAAATTCTTCCGCCACGAGTCCGCTAAGACAGGAAGGAGATCTATGGTATCACACAAATCACCTGGGAGACGTCAGACGTAGCATCGGGAACGATTCAAGCGACATTACTAGCTTTCCCACCATCACCTTCCGATCAACCTCATCCAATATTTCTACGAGGATTATTGGATAGAGTATGATCGATGCAAGTGGTGGAGCTTTAGTGAACAAGACGGAAGCACCAAACAATTGATTTCAAATATGGCTGAAACTTCTCAACAATTCTAAGACAAAGGTGGAGGATCTATCAAGCACGCTAACTAGGTAAGTTGACCTTAAAATCAAATTTCGATTTAACCGCTTGGTTCGTCAAATGGTCAGTAGGGCAATTACAACAGTGAAAGCGTGTGGAATATGCTCACTCACGGGCACCCTACCGATATATGTGCCCCTACATTGCAACAAGACTCACACAAGAAGCCAATGCTATAAATGGGTTTCGGCACGCACAAAGGAAGTATGATCCCTATTCGAATCACTACAATCCTCGGATGGAGGATCATCCTAACTTTAGCTATGGAAACCAAGGAGGACAACAAAGGCCACCGCCGTAACTTCACTAGACCACCTCCAATCCCCACACAAACTCAAGCTCCCAACTCGTGTATGTCGAAGATATCATAAGTTAATCTGCTACCAATACTCTTCAACTTCAAAGAAAAACAAGGACAAGCATCCGCATGGGCAACAAAATCACTCAATTAGCCACATCCGTTAGCAAGTTGGAAGCTCAAAATTCTGGAAAATTACCTTCACAGCCAGAAATCAACCCAAGAGAGAATTGTAGTGCAATTTCACTACGAAGTGGAAAAGAAATTCCTTCGGGATCAACTCCACCTAAAGACGCTGAAATGGCGAGGAGATGAAGATGAAGAAGCTCCATCTAAAACAAAGCGGTAAAATTCGATCCTCCTTATCTCTTTCATCTTATTACACCTACACCTCCTTTTCCTAGCGTGTTAGCTAAACCCAAAGAAGATGAGCAAGAAAAGCGAGATTCGACACGCTTAAGAGAGTGCAAATTAACATCCCCTTATTGGATGCGATCAAACAAATCCCCAAATATGCAAAGTTCTCGAAAACGCTAGCACCAACAAGAGGAAGATGAAGGAAAAGGGAAGGTTGAGGTAAGAAGAATGTGCAATTTTACAAAAGAATATGTCGTAAAATGCAAGGATCCGTGTATGTTTTCATTACCGTGTGATTGGTGAAAAGAAAATCGAGCATGCTATGCTAGATTTAGGAGCTTCAATTAATGTCATGCCATTTTCTGCTTACCAAGATTTAAAGTCGAATGACTTGCAATCGATCGGTGTAGTTATTCAATTGGTCGACTGCTCTATATTCACCCACTCGATAAGTAGAAGATGTTTCTGCAAGTTAACGAGCTTATATTTCGTAGATTTTACATCTTGTAGATAAGGTCATCCTTCTTCCAAATCGCCTTCAATCTTATTGTAAGACCTTTCAAAACCGCCAAAACAAAGATCGATGTAGACGAGGTACTCTCCGTCCGAGTTTGATGGAGATTGTTAAGTTTAATATTTTGACGCATGAAACACCCTACCGATATGCATTCTCTTTGTCAAATCGATGTGCTTGATTCTATTGTGCAGAAATTTATACCCAAGAAAATGTTGGGAATGAGCTAGAGTTAGATGCACAAACCACTTTAGAAGGAAATTGAGCCAATAAACTCTAATGCTGAAATTTCCTCTACCATCGACAAAATGTTACCTTCTATTGTGCAGCACCAAACCGGAATTGAAAGTTTTACAAACCACCTCAAATACATGTATTTAGGTGAAAGCGAGACATTGCGTGATTATATCGAAAGGACTCACAAAGCGAGCAAGAGGAAAGTTCGAGAGAACCCAGCGAGTACAAGGTGGCAATTGGACTGGACCTTAGCCGACATAAAAGGAATTAGTCCATCAATTTGCATGCATAGGATCTCAAGAGGATACTAAACCATCACGAGAGCCACAGCGAGGTTGAATCCAAATGAAGGAGGTGGTGATGAAAGAAATCCTCAAATTGCTCGACGTGTATAATCTACCCAATCTCCGACGGTGAATTGGTAAGTCCAATTCATGTAGTTCCCAAGAAAACCGGAATAATCAGTTAAAACGGGAATACCCATGCGTGCAAAATGGTTGGAGAATGTGTATTGATTTTAGTGAAGCTCAACCAAGTAACTAGAAAAGATCACTTTCCTTTACCTTTATTGACCAAATGCTAGAGATTAGCAGAAAGTCTTTCTTTTGTTTTCTTGACGGATTTTCGTGTTTCTATCAAATTCCTATCAGACGATCAAGAAAAGACAACCTTTACTTGTCCTTTTCGAACTTATGCCTATAGCGAATGCCCTTCTGGCCTTATGTAATGCCCGTACATTTCAAAGATGCATGATGAGTATTTTTCCGAATTTATTGAGAGTCGCATCAAGTGTTCATGGATGACTTCACCGTATATGGGATTCTTTTCGATGAGTGCTTAAATAATTTAACCAAGATTTTGAAAAGATGCATGATACTAACTTGGTTTTAAATTATGAAAAGTGTCATTTATGGCCACCCAAGGCATCGTTTTAGGACATGTGATTTCTTAGGGTATAGAAGTTGATAAGGCAAAAGTGGATATAATTGCAAACTTACCATACCCTACAGTCTTTTTCGACATGCAGGATTTTATCGCAGTTTATCAAGGACTTCTCCAAAATCGCCTTGCCCTTAACAAATTTTCTACAAAAGGAAGTCCAATTCAATTTGGGAAGGAATGCAAAGAAAGGTTTGACAAGCTTTCAAAGAATTGTTGACTAGCGCCAATCATTCAACCACCGTGAATGGGACTTGCCTTCAAATCATGTGCGATGCGAGCAATTATGCGATGGAGCGGTTTTAGGCCAACGGATTGACAAGAAAAGCCATGCCATCTATTATGCTTCAAGGACCCGCTCAGCAATTATTCAACAACGGAGAAAGAGCTTTTGTCAATTGTTTTTGCTTTAGATAAATTTCGTTCTTATGTGCTTGGCTCTAAAGTTATTGTGTATTCCGACCACGCAGCCAAGTATCTTTTCGCCAAGAAGGAATCAAAGCCAAGGCTAATTCGATGGATTTTACTTCCAAGAGTTTGACTTGAAGATTAAGGATCGAAAAGGAGTGGAAAATTCTGTCTGATCACTGAGTAGATTGATAAGGGAAGATGAGACACCTCTCAATGACGACTTTCCAAGTGAGTATTGTTCCAACCAAAAGGTATGATTCCTCGTATGCTGATATAGTAAATTATTTAGTTACGTGAAGTCTACCTAATAGTCTTAGTGCGCCTAGGAAAACTAAGTTTAAGAGTGAGTCTAAGTACTATGTTTGGGACAAACCTTTTCTATGGAAATATCATGCGGATCAAGTGATTGTGAGATGTGTGCCTGAAAATGAATTCCAATCTATCTTAACCTTTGCCATGATTATGCATGGAGGACACTTTGACCTAGACGGACCGCTAGAAAATTCTAGATAAGGGTTTATATCGGGAGTCTTTATTTAAAGATGCATATCAATTTTGCAAAAGTCATGAGATGTCAAAAGAGGAGAGCATTAACACGCAAGAATGAAATGCCTCAAGTTCCAATTCTTATTTGTGAAATATTTGATGGGGTATTGATTTTACGGGTCCTTTGCCATCATCTTCATGGATTTTCTTATATTCTTCATGGTGGATTATGTTTCGAAATGGGTGGAAGCAAAAGCCACCAAAACTCGACGACTCTCAAGTCGTTGTAGGTTTTGTCAAACTAACATTTTGCTAGGTTCGAATTCCAAGAGCAATTATTAGTGATCAAGGCACACATTTTTGCAATAGATCGAAGCTTTGATGAAAAAATACGGAGTGAATCACCGAATTGCCACCGTGATATCATCCTCAAACCAATGGCTGTCAAGTCTCCAATCGAGAGGTTAAGTCTATTTTGGAAAAGACGGTGAATCCGTGAAGAAAGGATCGAGCCTTCGCTAGACGATGCTCTTTGGGCTTACCGCAAAGATACAAAAACTCCCATAGTATGTCTCCTTACCGAATCAGTGTTTGGTAAAGCATGTCACTTACCGTGGAAATCGAGCACAAGGCCCATGCAAGCGACGATGTAATACGGACTTAGACAAGGCCAGATGTCAAGATTATTGCAATTGCAAGAGTTAGAGGAGTGAGGTTGACGCCTACGAGAACTCAAGAATTTACAAGGAGAAATCCAAGATGCTTCACGACAACATGCTTGTTCGTAAGCAATTCGAGATCGGTCAAAAGTGTTGTTATATAACCTCGATCAAGCTCATACACCGGTAAGTTTCGCTCACGGGTTGGTCCTTTGTTGTTATTAACGTGTTTCCTTATGCAAAGAGAGATTAAGAGCTTAGACTTGACAAGATTTTTAAAGTGAACGCCATAGGTTGAAAATTCACATGAGGGTGAAATTGCTCCATGCATCACCGGAGTCAATTTCACTCATCCTCATTATTCGGATACTGATTCGCTATGACCGTGTTCAGCCAAAGACATAAAACAAAGGCGCTGGGAGGCAACCCAAATATTTTCTTTATTCTCGCTTTTGAATTTTCATTTCTTTATTATATTTAGTTTTCTTTACTGCTTGATTTTATTTTAAGCCTCCAGATGTTCTTGATGAAGAAGATTAACCTCAATAAAACGCTCACGCCACTTTTCGCCTTTCCTCGAACCCTCTCCCTATGCTCATTCGGGTCCACACCGCCACATCCGTGGGAGTTTCTTTCTCCTTATCATTTACCTTTTCATTATTATTTTTGTGAGCTATTTATTTGTTGATACATCGAGGACAATGTATTATTTAAAGTGGGGAGGATTTTGGCATGTTTTTAAATTGTTCTTAAAAATTTTATGCTTTAAGTCTTCTTAATATTTTTGAATACCTTGTAAGCTAGGGATACATCTTTGTTTTGAGTTTTAATGCATGAAAGAGGTAAGCATGAATAGTGTTTTTCTTTAAAGTTTTCGATGGTGTCGCATTAATTTGTTGATTGAAAAGTGCACAAGACTTGATGCAAAATAGACACTCTAGTGAGCTTTTGAGCCTAAGAGCAACTCATTACATTTTTGCTCCATTTATTTTTGTTGAGTGCATCAAACTTAGTGTGTTTATTCTAGAACTTGCTTATGAATGTATGTTGAGACCACATTTTTGAATTGATGCTTAAGTGTGATAAGGGCAATTAGGTTTAACCAATTCTTAGACTCTAAAAGACCCACCTTTCATTTTCCCCTAGTTAGCCCCTTTGAGCCTATTCTTCCCTTTCATTTGTTTCAAACACATTATTTAACCACAAGCCTTCTTGTTTGTTATCCTTGTTTTCTTTCTACCCTATCAAGACAAGAGTGAAGTAATTTTTATTTCTAAAAAAAAAAAAACAAAAAAAAAAACAAAAAAGAGAAGAAAAAGAAAAAAAAAAAAAAAGAAAAAAGGAAGAAAAAGAAAAAAATTATGTTGAATTTATTCCCTTAATTGGTTGGTTGGAGAATTATTTGCAAAAGCAATTGAATTATCAAATTGTTTCTCCAAGTATTTTAAGTGCTTAAATGTGGGGATAAATTTCATCATTCTAGAAGTATGTTCGTTTATTGTGTTTGTTTATCATCTAAATCATGCGTATAACTAACTCTTTGTCTTGATCGTTAAACCCTTCATTTTTCCTTTTACCATACCTTTACCTAAGCCCCATTTCAACCCTTGTTAAGTCCCTTTGATTTTTGCATCATATTCATATGCAGTGGTGGAGATTTAATTCATTTGCAAGCCTATGGTAATGACATGCTATGCTTTGATTTTGAGAGTAAAACACGCACCCTAAACACTTTGAGAGGATAGAGCGAAACCATGCAAGGGTGTTAAGTCTTGCTGCATTTGATTTTGATGAATCGATGAGATGCTTGTGTTTTTACAAATTCTATCCTATGAATGCTTATTCTCTAGATTGTCACTATGATTCGACTCATTGATGTGTGTTTAGCTTTATTGGTATTCTTGGATATTGAATGGGCTAAAGGGAGGATTGGTATGATGATTTAAGATATGCTTGAGGACAAGCATGGTTTAAAGTGTGGGTGAATTTGATAGGTTATAAATAGTCATATTATATTTAGTTTAAGTCCCTCATATTTTGATTGATCTCGTGCTAATTTGTGTAAATTATGTTTGATTTGATCTAGGAGCCAAAGCATGGAGATTAAGATAAAAAGTGGATAAAAAGAGCTTTATTTGGCTTTGAATCGGGCTGACCGTTGACTGAAGGAGACGGTTTCAAAGATTAAGAGGAGAAGGCCAAGAAGGATTAGAAAAGCTAGCAAAAGGAAACAAGGAAAAGGAAGCAATAAAAGGAAAGCAAAAGGGTGAATATAAAAGGACATCCAAGCTAAAGGGAGCTGAACGTGAGCAAGGAAGTCAATCACGTAATTATTTTCTTCTCAATTTATGTTTTGTTTGCCACCATGTGGCTAAGCTTTTAATTCGATCCGTGGGTAATCAAATTCCAATTGTAGTTTTGTGAGGCTTTGAACTTAACAAGAATTTCTTCAATCCAAGTAATTTTATTTCGTTCTTATTTTCTATGAATTATTTATATTGATCGAGTTGACGCCTTTAATTCAATATTTATTTTCTATCGCTAGCCATGAGTTTGTGATCCGTAATTGTCATGAATGATTGAATCGAGTAGCGAGTTGCGTGTGTGTGTATATTGATGGCCACAATTACATAGTACGACAGGCTCTAGGAAATAAAAATACAAATTGATCAATCGAGTAATCAATTAATTAATCTTGTTTTAGTCATCACTATTCTTAATGCTATCACTTAATTTGATATGGAACGATGATGCCCATTAAATTGGTGATAAGTTTGATTTAGCGATTGTTCGAGTCTATTTACATTAGAGAATAATTATCATGGATTCGATTAAGTAGACTAAGTTCTTGGATTGAGTAATTTATATTTTTGGCCTATGATCAAAGTTACAATTGGATGGAATTGACACCCTTGGATTGGATGTTTGGTAAGATTGATTTTCTTTGCTTAATTTTAAAAGTCTTGTTATTTTTATTTCATTTTATTTCATCTAAATCCTTGTTAAAGAACTTAAACCTATAAAAATCGGTTAATCATAATCCCAAACTACCGACCGTTAGTGAGCGTAAAGTAGAAATCACGTAATTCGGGTTTATCGGTTTCATTAACCGGATTGCCGATTAGCTCCGTAATCCGAGAGTTCCCGCAACCGTCTTCCGGCCTCCTCATCCGCCACCAAATTGTTCCGTAAAATAGATACAAGATTCTTGCCTTTCCGGATTCTCTCAACCGGCCAGCCGATCGGAGATAAGAAGGACACAACCAAAGATTCGGCTTTCCTTATCCTCATCCCAGAATCCAATAATTCCGTAACCATCACAATCATTCGGTCTTCCTGATTTTCCATTACCGTTAGGAAAAGCATCCAGAAAGTTCGCAAATCAAATTCGGCCTTCCTGATTTTCCTCAACCTTGGATCGCGCCTTAATTCTTCAACTCAAAGAAACGGATTTCCTGATTTCAACCGCCAGTCAAACAAGTCGAACCGAGAAGAACGAGAAACGATTTCCGCTTTTCCTTAACCGGCTATCCGCTTAGTTAAAAATCAAGTCACAACCGGATTGTTAGCTTTACCGGTTAGCTTGCTATTTCGTAAATTTCCGATCAACAAACGGTCTTCCGGCTTACAAAATCCGGCCATCCGTTCATGCGTAAGCTTGCAAAATCTAAATCTTTGGGAAATTAATTTTATTTTAAACTTTGAGAAATTAAATACATAGTTCTCAGGGATTCACCGTCTCACCATTTCTACAATTTTATTTAGCGAATCAAGATTTGTTGAGGAGCTTCGACAAACTCCGTCAAAGCGGCATTCTTATCGATGCATCATGGTCATATCGGAAGCAACACCGGTCCGAAACGGATCACTGGGTGACTCAAAGACGAGAAAGTGAGCAAAAGAGGGCGCAGAAGAGTCCGCAAAAGAGAGCAAACTGGATGCTCACGAGCAGGATGCTCCCGAACAGGATGGTCCCGAACAGGATGGTCCCGAGCTGGATGCTCCCGAGCTGGATGTTCCCGAGCAGGATGCTCCCGTCGAGGCGACTTCCCCTCCTCGTACTGATCCTATTGAAGTGACTGAGGCCAATACTCCCCCGGGGGCAACTGGGGAGACTCCTCCTGTTTCACCCACTGGCCAACCCGAGGAAGCGGCTCTGCCTGTTGGACCTTCATCTTCTTAGATGTACTATAGGCTTTCTTTAATATGTTCATGTCATTATCGATCCTCCTTTAATAAGAATTTTCTGGTCTTTATACTGTTTTTGTTCATCTCGCATAAGCATTTTTTGCCTTGAAATATTCTTCGCGCTTCCTGATAATCCGCTTGACTTCGAACGATTTAGACAGAGCGGGTAGGCTTAGTTTCGCCTATTCTTTCGAAGATCAAGAACCTCGAGTCGTCCGACCACCTGACTTGCATGTATCCTCGCAAGTTCGCTTCGTCTCGACATGTAAATGCCCGAGACATCGAGCCTTGTAGGCTTTTGTGATATTTTAAGAATTGAGTCCCGCTCACCACGTGGTCGAGCAGTAGCAAGTTTGGTTTGTCTCGCCATCGAAGCTGGCAGACATCGAGCCTCTTGTACTTGCTTTTGATGTTTTGTAAACCGAGTCTCGCTTCGCCTTGCTTGGTCGAGCGATCCGGCAAGTTTGGCTTCGTGTCTCGCCATCGACCAAAGCCAAACATCGAGCCTTCGCATGCCTTAGAAATATCTCGGGAGACTTTCGAGTCCGCCGCCGCGCGGTCGAAAGCAGATCCCGCACGCTGGCTTCGTGGTCCCGCCATCCACTGTGCTTTAAGACACCGAGCTTTTCACATGCCTCGTAAATATCTTGGGAGACTTTTGAGTCTCCGCCGCCTGCGGTGGTCGAGCGATCCGCACGCTTGGTTTCGTGGTCTCGCCATCGACTGCCAGACGCCGAAGCCCGCATGCCTTAGAATATTTTAGTGATACTTCGAGTCTCGCCGCTGCGGGTCGAGCCGATCCGCACGCTTGGCTTCAGGTCTCGCCATCGACCAAAGTGCCAGACACCGAGCCTTCGCGATGCCTTGGAATATTTTAGATACTTTGAGTCCGTCATTGCCGCGCGGTCGAGCCGATCCGCATCGCTGGTTTCGTGGTCTCGCCATCGACCAAAGCCAGACCGAGCCTCGCAGATGCCTGTCGAGGTCTCAAGTCGACACACATTCTCCACTTCCCATTAGCCTTCTTCACGAGGACAACATTCGATATCCATTCGGTAGTTCACCTCACGAACGAACTCGCTTTCAAAAGCTTTCTCCACCTCGCCATTTATGGCTTCATACCTCCCGATCAAACATCGCCTTCCGCCATCGGCCTGGGCACCTTCTTTACGGCTAATCGGTGGCAAGCCACTTCCGTCGATCCTGTGCATATCCTCACGGGTCCAGCGAATACATCCGCATGGGATCAGAAGTGTTTATCGCCCCGCCCACTTTTTCCTCCAATCTCGACCCCACTTTTACCGCCTTTTCCCGGTGCTCAGATCAAATCCAATGCCTCCACCCTTCGACCGATTGCCTTCCACCCCCGGTTTCTCGCCGCATCTAGCGAGGTGATTTGCATTGCCTCCTTTGCTGCCGTGGAGTAGCAGCTCCGAGCAACTCTCTGACTTCCCCGTACGACCCCAACTATTCCATTAAAGACAAGATCGCCTTGCTAGATCTCAGAAAGGGGCGGCCTAAAATCACATGATAAGGACTCTCCTCATCGACTACAACAAAATCCAGAATCATGGTTTTTTCTGATGGACCTGAGCCAATTGTAATCGGCAGCTCGACCACGCCTATGGGGTTTAGTCTCCCTCCTCCAAATCCTTTCAGGGAAGTGTTGGTGTGCTCTATCTTCAGATCTGCTATCCCCATTTCCTCCAATGTAGATTTGAAAAGGACATCAACTGAGCTCCTCAGACGACCGTGATTCTATCGAACCTCACCGATGGAGGCTTCGATAACAAGTGCGTCCTCATGAGGATATAATACCCCTTCTTCGTCTTCATCTGTCCACATTATCGGCACCTGCCTGGTTCTGGCCCGTTTTGCTACTGGAGTATTAAAGAATACCTCCTTGCTGGTCATAGCATATCTGGCATAATTCTTCCTGGATCTATTTGAATCTCCAGCTAAAGTTGGCCCTCCGGCAATAACTCTCACAACAGCCGCTTCCCCATACTGTCCCTCCGTCGACCCCCGCGACGACTCTTGATCGGAAGTGCTCCATCGATAAACTCGCCCAAATATCGATTCTCACTAAATCCTTCACTGGTTCCGCAAGTCTCGATATCAAGGCGGTGTGGCCATGGTGTCATGGAAATCACAAAATCGCCCCTGCCCTCTCCGGGCAACTTCGTATCGGAGCGGGGTATAGGGCCACGATTTCGATCGCCGATACACTCTGGCCTAATCTGCTTTCAGCGCGCATCGTCCATAACTTTGGCTCGATCGACTGTGTGCACCGCTTCTTTCCTGTGGGCATTGCTTTCACCTGTGAGGTGGAGCCGGACATCAGCCCGCTCGCCCTTCCGCCAATCAATCATGGCCGCTCACCGGTGGATGACGATGGTTGTTCAGACGCTTCCCATCCTCCCCAAGCATCTCGGGGGGATGGTGAGCGATTGCCTCTCCGCTCACGGGATTGAGGCTGGGGTTGGTATAGATTGAGCGGCTGCTCAGAGCCTGAGCCCGGTGCTCCTCCGCTTAATCGGGCCGCCTCCCGAGGCTTTCATCCTTCCTCCTCGCCTCTTCTATCCGCCGCTTCTAATCTTCGCAATTTTCCTCCTCAATCTCCATATCCTTCGCCGCTTCATAGTCAATACGATCAGACAAGGGGTTTCTCAGGTTATACCACAACCGCCCTATTCTCACTCCACTTTTCAAGCCCTTGAGAGCTTGAGGGTGATTAAAAGCTCCAAGGTCGAGCACTGCACGGTGATACCTCTTAATAAATTCTCGCAGGGTCTCTTCCTCCCCCTGCTTTATGCTCATCACCCATCATGTCATCCTCGTGCCATCGCCTCGAAAGTGCTCAAAGAAATATTTGGCACATCTGGTCGAATGCTTTTATGCTCCCTCGAGCAAGCTGTCGATACCATTCCCGTGCTCGCCCCTCCAATGTTAGTGGGAACACCCGACATCTCTCGAGTACATGGAGAGTCCTCGCACCCCGCTTATATCAAATGTGTCACCACCACGTCACCGCCCAAAGATATTCGAGGTCGGGAGGCTAAGTCTCTGGACGATGGCCCTATAATTTCCGCAGTAGAGGGTGACTCCGTCAAGATTATCCTCCAACTCGCGCTTTATTGGAACCCCTCATGTCGCCTATTATCTCGCGCCCAGCCTGACCTCCTCCAATCAGATAGCTCGACTGTGATCACGTACGCCACCGGTCTCGTTTCTAGCTCAACATCACGCAGATGTTGTCGTTTCTTTCTCCTCGCTCTCCGCCCGACCATTGTTACCAACATCTAGCCTGCTGAACCGGTCCTCCGACTTGGCTTCCTCTCCAAGCACTGGATCATGCCCCGACTCAGCTCTCGCGACCCTCCCTTGTCCGTGTAACCTCTCATCACCATTCCTTCCGCCCAAGCCCCCGCATCCCTACACCGCTTCTCCCACGCCCCTCCCGAGCTTCCTTTGTCCACTTCTTAATTCGCATGTAATGGTTGTCGTGGTTTCCATCCGCCTCCATTCGCTCCATCCGCTCATGCATCCCCTGCTCGTGCCTCATTGGCTATTTCTCTGTGGTTGCATCTGCTTAACCCCGGTCTCCTCCCCGAGCACTACTTCCGCCATATCCATGATTTTCTCAAATTTCTTCTTCTTCTTCTACTTTCAGATACTAAGCTTTTTGCTTGCCCCACAGACGCCAAACGTTGATGCCGAATTTGTCTCGCTTTCTAAGAACAACGATAATTCCTCCTCGTTGATCAACCAATGTCACCCCTCGGTCGCTTCTTCACCAATTTCCTCCGCTATCTCGAGCGTAAAAACCCTTTCCTTCTTCTCCAATATCCTCAGACACAAGTACTACCAGAAATAGGCCGGTGGTTTTCCACAGAACCCTCCGACGCCAAGTCACGATTCGTATCTCTTGAAATACTTACCACAAATCTAGTGGTTCCGAGTAAAATAAGTGCTCAAGAAATACGAATCTCCTTAGATCCCTTTGTTTTTTTTTGTCCCACCTTTACCTTCTTCGATCGCTGCTTATTTATAGGCCTCATGGATTCGGTTTCCACCTTCAAGGCTTCCCACTCCGCTTAACGCGTCATGGTGTGTGAACATGGCAGACGTGGCGGTTTGAGAGGCTCGCCCGAGTTTGGTGGGCGGTAAACGGGCCTCGTGGCTTGATCTCGCCGAGTGACGCTGCTTCGGCGGCTGGAGTGAGCTGGTTACCTCGTCACACGACCCTTCCAGACAGTAGTAGAGATATTTGCTCGCGATGGCATCCTGGTGGAGATTCTTTTGACGAGCGAAATCTGCTCCAAAGGTGTCGGACTTCCTGCTCATAGACAACGCTCGTGGGTCCTCAACAGAGAATGAACTCCCATGTTCCATTTAATTCATCCACAACAATAATGTTACATCTATTTCAGCTTCTCAAACAGACCATTTATTTAAATGGAAGATTTTTCTTTTCTACAGGTGGGACATCAATTATGCTATGGAGCAGCTTCCGGACTGTATGAAACTTTACAATTTTGTAAATGAATTTGCTCATCACATTTTCAAACAACAGGATTCATATAAGCTTCCGAGTATTAAAAGTGCAGTACGTAATATATACTTATATATTTATTTGTTCTCTCCTATTCCATTCCTTTGATTTATCTTCTTTAAATTAATAAATGATGTCTACGTCTCAAAAATAATAAATTGTAACTAGATTTTTTCCCTGTGTCGTGTTCCCCAGTGGCTGGGCATAGTACGAGCCTACTTGGTGGAGGCCAGATGGTACAACAGTAAGTACACGCCAACACTGGAAGAGTACTTAACAAATGGGGTGGTATCAATAGCAGGCCCTATAATGACAATTAGTGCATACCTTGCTGCTACAAATCCAATCATAGAGAAGGAGCTGGAATTTCTAGAAAGTAACAATATCCCAGATATAATTCAATGGTCATCCAAGATTTTCCGTCTTCAAGATGATTTGGGAACTTCGACGGTACATAATAAGACCACCAAGTATTAATTTCCTACAATTGTTTTAGATGGCTCAAATTGATTTTATTTTCCCTTTTCCTCAATAATTCATCAGGATGAGTTAAAGAGAGGGGATGTTTCGAAATCAATCCAGTGTTACATGCATGAAACTGGTGTCTCAGAGGAAGTTGCTCGTGAACACATAAAGGATTTGATGAGACAGATGTGGAAGAAGGTGAATGCATACAGAGCTAATAAAGATTCTCCTTTATCTCAAACTACAGCTGACTTCATGTTGAATCTGGTGAGAGCGTCCCATTTTATGTATCTACATCGAGATGGGCATGGTGTTCAAAACCAGGAGACTATGGACGTAGCGTTTACATTGCTTTTTCAGCCCATTCCCTTGGAGGACAAAGACATGGTTTTCACACCATCTCTCGGTACCAAAGGCTGATGATGCTAATTGCAACTTTTTTTATTCATTTCACTAATAAATTGCCCTGTGTTGTGGTCGCTCAAATTAAGAATAAAAAGGCTGACTAATTAAGCTTTATCTTTTATATTTTCTTCAATATACTTCAGTCATTTCATCAAGGTTTATTTTTAAAAAAAAAGAAAAAGAAGAGAAATTATTGATTGGATGGTGCAGACGGTCTGGCCAATCTCCTCTATTGAGAAATTCTCTAGAAGCCATATCACAATCAAATTCCCTTTCGTCGACTCGAGTAGAGAGTTTCGTGTTGTGACAAATGGGAAATCACAACACATCCCTTGTAAGTTGTAATTGAAATGCTGGCATAAAATTGAATATTTCTTCTTGAAGATGCTGAACATAAAATAAAAGAAACTTCCATAGTATACGTAGGTAGGCAAGGAGCTTTATCAATGACTAGTACACTCCTTGAGTAGGCAAATTATCAAAGAGGAGGGACTTAATATACTCCTCGAGTCTCGGAAGCCTTTGATTGTCATCATAGCTATACATCAAAGGAACCATTCTGGCAGTGTTAAGAGAAGCCCTTGTGAAAGATGCTGAAAATGGATTTGGGGAGAGGCATTCCTGGTTTAGGCGCTTCCATGCATCTGAAATCTTATCCATAGCATGCTTTTGTGCATCTTCAGCTGTTACGTCTTTGTGCTCCATCATGTAGTAATATATGTACGATCCATCGTTGCCATCTTGATTTTCATCCTGCAGTATATATAGTAATTTATAATTATTTCCACCATAATCTGTGAGTTCATGATCAGTGATCAGAAAACCTCATTTTGTGGATCATCTAATGGGCACATGGTGATCAAAGAACCGGCATATGATCACTAATATAGGACAAAACAAATTTATAAGTAATGCTTTGCTCCATTCATCACGTGACATGCCCCACAAGCATGAAGATGCAATTGGTACAATTTATTATGCCTTTGGTTGGTGACAAATTCATCATGTATTATTTGGTTTCATGAGGGTACGTCCATCAGTATATGGGACCAGTCCTGACTGCCAAGTAGATCAACTATTTATTATCTAATAAAATAAATAAAACACCAGAAAGTTCCTAAAGAGTGAAATTCGGGTTTTGTATGCGTTACCTTTGCACTTCCTATGTCGTCCCAAAGTCGAAGAATTGTTGCGACGGACGATACTATGGGCGGGTTGCTGTCAATGAGTTGCACAGTTTCACTGGTGATGCCATGACCCAGGAGAAAGAAAATGTGCACAAGTCCCAAGTGTACCCCTGAGCTAACTATCCCATTTTCCAAGTACTCTTCAGCCTTAGGCAAGTGCCCAGAAGCAAACCATTTCGCTTCTGTCAGAAACGCGTTGCACAAACTTCCCCACTGGTGGTACACTCAACATAATTAATATTAATTAATTAATTAATTAGATTCAAGAAGAAAATCATATACGATATGTCGTAGTTCGGAGTCTTATGAATAATCTTTTACCGCCTTTCGCAGGGAGTGCACAGGGTTATACCCATGCTCCTTATACACCTTGTTGCTGATTTCATTAGTGATGTCGTTAAGAGCCTTGAAACATATCTCCATGCACTCCGGCAGTTGTTCAATGCCTCCAATATCCCATCTGCAATCGTTTGATTCATTTCCTCAAAATCAATAACAGCGATGCAAGAACGAACACCAAAAAAAGAAAAAAAAAACTTTATAATTATTATTATTTTGGTTACTAATTAATTCTGACCTTTTCACTACGGGAAACATATAAAAACTTAAAAAGATACATGGTACCTATTAATAGCTTCTGTAAAAAGGGTGAGGACATCGAGTGCTCCATAAACGTCAAAAATATCGTCGATAATGTAGATGAAGGAGATAGGCTTTGTCAGCTCTATCCTTTGCCACGATAAGCTTGGGTCCGTGAAACATGCCATGGACCACATGTACCATTTAAGTGGCTGGTCCCTTGCAAATTCCAACTTCTTAGCCAAACCGAGCTCCTTCCACCATCTAGCATATATTCATATCACAGACATGTATACAGTAAAAAATTCTTACCGTATGATAATATAACGGTAAATGCGCTTTTTATATGATATGTATGCGTTTATTTTGAAAAAGAAAAACTATTCGTTTAATCAAAATGCATGTCTGTTAGTTAAAATTGAATTATAATTTTTAAAAAAAAATTGAAATTGTTTGCAATGGAATTAAAATTATCAACAATTAAACTAAACTTTATCTTATGATAGTAAATATAATTGCTGGTTTGTTATTTCTTTCCAAAATATTTTTTTATGCATGTTTATATATTAATCAACTGCAAATTATAATCAATGAATATTTGAGATATTTTTATACTTTAATTTGGAAAATTAAATAATTAACAATAATATTCCTAATCAATAATTTATTTTCCAATATTATTCAAATATTGTCCCTTCTAGAAGATATGTTTTACATGATTAATAATAATAGTGTAAATTTGAATAACAGTGAAAGATAATTTTGCTTTTATTATTAATCATTCCTAATTAAGTAATACACAATGATTTATGTCATTTATTTGAATTATTCAGATTTATTTGAGGTAAAAACTATCAAATTGAGCAAAAATATGAGAACCAGGGGTGTGTTCAGGTGTTTTACAAACTATATAAATGTGATGTCCTATTGGGTCAGACTATAAGGATGTGAACTGTGAAGAGCATTCCCTCCAAATTATGCTTAGTCATGTTTTATGCAAAAATTAACTTACTTGGATATTTGCACAATCTCCTTTTGGTGTAATGACTGGAGCAATTTGAAATCCATATTCGCTAGTTCTTGTAAATCCAGTATCCAAACATATTCATTGCCCTGAAAATTACCATGGAAAAAGTTTCTGGCGGAGGACAAGCTTTTTCGATAGGGATGTAGCAACAGATGCTTAACAAGTCCGGCTAGGTCATAATCCGCTAAATGTGTCGCATATTCAGTAAGGTGGTTCAAACTAAAGTCTCCAGCTTCGTCAAGCACATCTTCCCCTCCTATACTTAGCTGTGAGGCCTCGTATAAACTCATCAATCCATTGATGTCTCCACTTATATTCTGTTTAAACTTCCCTTCTTTGTTTCTGAAGTTGTTAAAAACATCTGTTTAACAGACATTTCAAAGTCAGTTAAGTTTAATTTAATCAATTAGAGTACTCGTATAACAAAGAGTTGGCAGAAAAAAAGAAACACACACACACACACACACATATTCACACACAGACCTGGCGACACACGGTAACCTTGTTGTCTCAACAGTCGAAAGCGAAGGGCAACCTCATGAAGATCATTATGGCGATCGCCATGATTGGAAAATACGATAGACTGCCTTTGTAGAATTTGTTCAATCTCATCTTGAAAGTAGTAATCAATCCCTAGGCGTTGAACCGTATCAATCATGGCCAATCCTTCAAAAGGGTCGTCATCTCCTACTCTGATAAGTATGTGCTTGACTACCTCCAGCTTTTTCGCATGGTCAATGGGAATATCATCCTACATAAGATAAGAGACAGAGCATTAGACACTTTCCCATAAGATGTCTGACAATCATATATGAAATAAGAAACAAGAAATATATATGCACGTTTGTATGAATGTGCTCACATTATTGGAGCTGGGGTGTTCACAGGGATAAGTGACATGTTTCAACGGGGCAGAAACCCCTATGCTGTCATTAATGTTGCCGTTGTTACTATTAGGCAGCAAGGAATTAATGTCGCTGGGGTTTTGCTTCCCAACTTTTGATGTTTGTTCTGGAATCACTTGAACGTGGGATGAAGCAGACGAAATATTTTTGGAAGAGAAAGCCATATAAAGTGTGTATTTATGGAAATAGCTAATCCTGAGAGAGAAGAGAATTGGTTCTGATAGGTCGAAAGTAGTAGCCAAGGCAGGCTTTAAAATAAAGCATTTGAGGTCTCTAAGCGCAGCAATTTATAGGAACATATATCCACGTACTTTTTAGGAAGGAAGAAGAACCACGCATATTGACCTCAATTACTTTAAACTATTTCTATTGTACCACATCCATTTTGCATGGATCACAATTCACATGCGTGTATAAATTAAATAATGATTTTTCATATTTATTTAGTTTCTATATTTTGATTTAGGTGCTTGTTTAGTTTTCATATTTACATTCTTACCCTTATATTTATTTCCTTTTATAGTAATACCTTTGTAACAATATTCTTGACATTAATTAGTTTACTTATAAAAGAGTTAATTAAAAAATTAACCAATTATTATTTATTAGTAAATGAATCAATCAATATCAATGAGAAAGAACTAATATTTTTTGTTCTTGTGCAATTCTTGCTATTTATTATTTATAAATAAATTAATAATATCCAACTTAGAACAATTTTTAATATCATTACAATAATCTTATTAATAATTATTTTACAAAAATTAATTCTAAAAATAACATCATCATCATCATCATCATCATCATCATAATAATAATAATAATATGAACTTTTGTGCAAAATTTTATGCTAATTTTAGGTTAATTTGATAAATTATTATTTTTTCTTTTCATTAATATCTCCAAGAATATTGTTATAAGAGTATGATTGTAAAAGGAAAGAAAAAGTAAGGATAGCAGTATAAAATATTTAACAATAGAAGTGTGTTGAGACATTTTTTAAATATAGAAACTAATCATACACTTAACTGAAAATATAAAAACTTAATAAACATTTATCCTTTTTCAAAATTAATACACTCATGTCCTATATATTAAGTGAATATATTATAATAAAGGTATAAAAGGTGACTAATCCTTGGATCTTGGATCACCAATATTATTAGTTGTCCTTTTATGTTTTTTTTTTTTCAGAATAAAGACACTTACAAACTTGTATAATTACTCTTCTTATAATTTATTTCCTGCATTCTTATAATGTTTTTGCCTACACTGCCAAATAATTTTCTGATATCATGAAAGTGTGTGGTGGCGCCCGCCTTCGATTCTATTATACTGTTGACTGTTCGTAGTCTACGATAATTCGGTCCATTGGGTCGACTTTGACCGTAAGCAAGTTACACGCATGCGCATGTATAAACACAAAACGTGTTTCCTGCTCTTTGGACCACAATTAGAAGCAGCCACAATTCGTACTTCTTTCTCACCTCATCATTTCCGTGCTTTGATGTGGCAGTAATTATCAATATTAGGAAATATATATATATAGATATTTGCTATATGTATTTTTGATCATCTACCAAAAATACAGCAAATTAAATTAGGGAGTAGGAACTTGTGTTATACTATTTTCCAAATCATGTTTTCAAATTTGTTTTCTTTGTAGAAAGTTTTTGTCATTTTTTTTTTTTTTAATTTTGAGAATGTGTTTAGAGCTTTAGAAGCGTGTTTATAGAACTATATTTTTACAATTGAAAGCTTGAAAACGTGTATCTTAAAATGTTTGAACATATGACTATATGACTATATGAGGAAAAAGCCCTATATGACTATATGAGATACGAAATTTCAAAACCAATTGTTCAACTTTATACCATTTCGTTTTTCATTCGTCATTTTCAATAAAATGTATTTTGTTTTTCATTTGTCGTTTTTCATATAATGTCATAATCACAATACATTCCCTCAGCTGCAAGGGTACTTGACTGGGTGTGGTTTTAAATAGTTTTATTTAGTTAATTACTAAATTAGTTTAATTCAATTTTATCCGAAAATTAAATCAAACCAAACCCAGTCGGTTTTAAAAAAAAATTACAAACTAAATATAAATTATTTTAAAAACTGAACCAAATCAAATTAAACTTTTTAGTTCGGTTTGGTTCTTAAATTCAGTTCAATTGATCAAATTTAATATTTTTTCTTTTATATTAGCCAAACTTTTATACTTTTCACCTGAATTTGATTATTCTTTAGTTCAATTCAAATATAATCACTAATAATTAATGTTTTATATAAAAATACTAATAAAAAAAATCATTCTATATATAAATTAAAAACTTGTCTCTCCTTTTTTTTTTTTAATTTTAACTTTGAACCGATCGTTTTTTGTTCGATTCGGTTCAAAACCAAAAACTGAAAATGGTTCACATGTTCTGTGCGATTCGGTTATATTTGACCAAACCAAATCGAATGCCCACTGCTAATCAAAAGGAAAGTAGGAGCTAAAAATTAATTTGACTTTGCCCACTCTGCTGCCTTTTGCCTAAATTTTTTTTTTTAAAAAAAAGTGCATTCACCGGGTGAGTCTGAAGCTCTAAGGATCTGTTATGAGTCTTGCATATGGTAGCCAGCACATGCACACCGGTGTAATTTTCACTGTAACTGAACCCAATTAGTTTCTACACATCAGAAATACAAGAACAAAAAACCAATTAAAAGCATCAGCGACCTCCTAAGATTCATCCATGCAGACTTTCACATGACTGGTTTAACAGACACCGCATAGTGATTAATTCCTGATATGCATGACTAAAACAAGAACACATAACAAGCAGATGTTCAGCCCTGAGCTGAACCATGACCCTCGCAATACACCCATGAGCAAGCAAGCACACCCTCCCTGTCCCAGTTCAAGCAAAACCCCAAACGTCATGCAGTATCAATCAATTTACAGAAGCAATCATGGTTGTTGAGAGCAAATCAAAATCTGCTCAAGTGTTGATCATTAGAAATATCTGGACATGCTTTGATTTTCATTCATAACATGGAGGTCGCCGATATTTCACTAGTAAAGACAGTAATAATCAATATTAGGAAAAATATATATATATTTGCTAGTGGTGGATATCTATCATTTCTCAAGGTTATGGATCGCGTAAGTTTTCTATCTTTCCATCGACAGTATTAAAAAATCTAAACAAAATAGTAATTTTGTCTTCGAAGTTCAATTAAAATAATGACGTATGACCAGAATTAAATGGGGTAAACGATGTCAATTTTAAGTACCCTTTTCTTGTTACTTTTATTCTAGTAAGTAGAATTTCATTACGTAAAAACGATGCAGATTTGCCTAATTATTATACAAAAGTGAAGAAAAAGGTTCATATTATTATTTTTCGAGTGAAAATTCGATAATTTTTTTTTTACAATCATTGGGTGTAAAATTATTACTATTTACAATCATCACGGAGAAAAATAGATACTTTTTGTCATACATGTGATATTAGCATATTGAAATATCTAAAGTGCCTCGTGATTTTGACAAAAGTTAACGTCTGTTAATAAAAATATGAAAAATTGATACATATTGTAATTAATAAGTTAACCACTAAACGAATTAAGAGTTTTGAGTTTTTTAAATTAGAGGAAATAATGAAGGGGGATAATGATAATTTCTCAATTACAAAGTATATTAGGAGAAAAATCTATTATTATTTGAACCCAAAAATTCATTTTCACATCCAATTTTTTAATGAACCCATAATTAAATATAAAATAAAGTTCTTATGCTTTACACACTAAAGTTGATAGAATAGGTCATTAAGCATATTCATGTTGTGTCAGTTTTGTGTCGTGTCAAACTTAGGTCAACCTAAACATAACTTATTTAATAATCATGTCAAAACATTGAAACTCTAACCCAACACGAAAAATAAATGAGTTATCTATTAATTTGCTTAATATTTATATATTTAACAAAATTTACATAAAATATTTACACACATACACACACGTGAGTGTGCACATATACACATGTATATAAAATTTATCAATATTATAAGAATATACCTATCTACCAAAATATTAAATATCCACATTATTGAAGTTTCAATTATATATGTAAATAATATTATTTATCAATATTATAATATATACATATCTACTAATATTTTACGTATTAATATTATTGAAGTTCTAAATCTAAATAAAATTTTATAAATGAAACAATATGCATATGGTCATCCTTAAAAAAAAAAAAAAAAGAGAATCATGTCTAATATTTAAGTTTTAATGGCAAGAACATACAAATTAATTTAAGATAAAAAATATAATCGTGTCATTAATAAGATAAATGGATCAAGAATTTTAATGCTAACCTGACACGAAAAAAATCATGTTGATTTAAACCCGATTTATTTAGTAATCATATTAAATTTAATAACTCATATTTATTTATTCATATTGTATTTAAGTAAATAATCGGATCGTGTGTCTTACTAGGGCTAGCGCAGATGATAAACTAAGTTTACGTTTGTCACACATGATTGGATTAGACTAATTATTAGGATTCGACTGGATTAGATTGGATTATATAATATTATCTTATTAGATTGTACTATATTAGATTGGTACAATATTAGATTGGACTATATTCAACTATTTTTGAATGAAATTAAATAGCACTTAATTGGACATTTAAATATAAATATGAACTATTTGTGAATATTTAATAATAAAATAATTATTAATATTAATTCAAAGGACAATTAATTAAGATTAAATATGCAGAAAATTAGTTATTGGGTAATAATTATTATAATAAAAAAAATATAAATTAGATTACGTTAAATTAAATTAAATTAAAAATATTTAAACATTTGATTTAATTTTTATTAAATATTTTAAATATATTTTATTTTATCAAAAAGTTAGCAAATTGTATAAAAGAAAAAAATTACTGATATTCTTAATTTTCATGATTAATTTTAATAAAGTAATTATTAAATTAAATATTCATTAGATATTTAAGTAATAATTAATTAAATAGACAATTATTTTTAAGTTAATCCTAACTAAACCCATGTTTTAATTGCAATTACTAATCCCATGATCTTAAGTCTAAATTCAAATTTAGTCCCATGATTTAATCTAAAGCAGAACTTGTCCAACATAAAATAATTAATTAATCCCAAAATTAATCAAATAATTTACTTAATCTTACCTCCGAAATATAACTTAAACCACCGACCTAAGTAAAATTCGGGAGGACCACACCTGCAGAGGCAAGAAAAACCTCATGTGGGCCCCAGACCACACAAACTCTGCCATTTGGAAGATTTCACGCCTCCAGTTAGTGGTGCTCCCACAAGATAAAATGTTGCGATGTTCAATGTCTCATTGATGGGACCGAGTGATCACAAAGATAACGTAATTATAGAGTGATCACATAAAATGATGGGTTCGGTTACATTGGAGTTTATTGTAATAATTATTTTATTATTTATTATTTTGTATGTATAATTAAAATTCATATTTCATTATAAATAAATTTTAACATAATCATAATTTAAAATTAATTATAGAGCGATCTCATTGACGGACCTGAGTGATCACATCAAATGAAAACGAAAATGCAGCCATTGGAATAGCCCAATAACTTTGTGTTCGGCTGTTCTAACGTGTACTTATTGCCCAATAACTTTGTGTTTGGCTGTTCTAACGTGTACTCATTGCATGAAATAGAATCATGTAAATTATATCTTTATATATTATTTTATATATTAGATATTTTACTGTTATTATGTGTATTATCGAATTTTCTTTAAAGTCAATTTTAGATTGTCAAGAGAATATATTTATTAAAATGGAGTTAAAATGACCAGTTATAAGTTAAGGGAAGATTATATGATTATTTAAACAAAGTTTTGAAGTGTAGGTGAATTTTTACTCTTTTTTTTTGGTTGGGGGGTGGGGGGTGGTGGGGGGAGTAGGGAGGTGTTCGGTCCGTTTAGAATTGTACTTGAAAAGTACAAAAGTGATTTTTAAAATTTAATAATTAATTTTAGTTTTTAATAAATTTATTCAAAAATAGTTTTTTGTAAATTATGACGCCCTAAAATAGGTTTTGAAAAACAAAGCAAGAGTAGTTTTTCAATCTCTAATTTTGAGAAATAATTTTACGCTTACTACAATTTCATATATACCCTCACATTAACATTGAGATAAAAAAAATAAAAAAACTTAATTTAATAATAATTATTATTATTATTATTACCAAATCAATTAATATATATACACAATTACAAAATTTATATATATATATATGCTTGTAAATGTGTAAATAAATTTTATTTAGTAATATATTCATTTTAGTCATTTTTATTTTTACATCAATTTAGTAATAAAATTTATTAAACACATACGATTGCTAAAATTTATAGTATTTATGAAAAAAATATTACTAAACATTTAACGGACTCTTTACAGCTATTTTTTCTACAATACAACTAACAACATTTTATTTAAAAATTATAAAATTACCAAATCGGCCCTAACACGGCAGAATATGACAATATGTATGAAAAATGTGTCATCCGAATAGCCCAACAATTGAGTACCTTTTCAAAGAAGAGATTGAAGAAATTGTTTGGGGGTTTATAACGACGAGACCAGCTGCACTAGACGAGAACTTGTCCTGCTCACATACAGGGAGCATCAGGTCATCCATGAGTAGAAGATTTCTGCTTGTTGACGAGGAGGCCCCTTGTTGGAAATCATGGCACGAGCAGAAATCCTACGCTAAGCACCAAAGATATTTTGTGCTGGAGCTGAGGTAGGCTGACTTATCCTGCAGCAGTTGTTAGAACGTGCGCCACTCTCCGAAAATCTAGATACAAGGTCCACTCATTTGCCGTTGCCACTTTTCGAAAGTCCAAGCACGAGGCTCACTCAACCATAACGATAGTGATTCATGCACCCATGGACTGCAAACTTGACAGGGGGTGGAAAACGTAGACGATAAGGGCCGAATTCAGAGGAATGCTATAAAAGGGGCAGTCGAAGAAGGTAAAAGGGTTGGGCAAAAACACAAAAAAAAAAAAAATTGAAAAGTGATTCTAGAAGGATTCATAAGGGAACCTCTTGGGAACACATAAAATTTGGTCATTCCTTAAATTAAGTGAGAGTAACAGGATTAGTGGCTAGAGTTTTCCACAGTAACCCAAATTGCTGACTTAAGCATCGAAGGGTTTACACCGGAAAACTCCCCGGCGCGCTTTCACTAGTTTTTGTGCGGGCGAGATTTTAAGAAAGTAGAATAATAAGCTTCATGATCTGGTGTGGTAAAAAGGAGCTGCGAAATAACTACGAACTCGGTCGTTGAGGAGAGATTTTGGTCGTTAACTAGCAGACCAAATCTCGCATCAAAAGAAATTTTACAAAGGCAATATGTGTCATACCTTCCACTTGTGGTGGTCACCTCCATGATCTTCAAGAGGTTGCCCTTCGCTTTCGGTTGCTGAGACAAGAAGGTTACTACGTGCCTGCGGGTGGGTTATGTGCATAATTATTCTTTTTTAATTAAACCTCGGCAAGCGAGGATATTTAATGAAATATAATGAAGCGTAACTGCCCCCTTAATTAATCATTTTGATTAATTATAGCTATACATCAGCGGCAATATGTTTATATTGCGGCAACAATTTTCATTAGGTAGGTTTTATACAAAGGGTATTATGTAATTAATGAAATATGTTAAGGATATTTTTGATATTATATATTTTTTAGAAAAGCTCTCTAACCTCTACTCCCAAAAGCTCAAATTTTGGACTTTTACTAGTAGAGATAAATTAACTTATTTAAGTTAAAAAACTCTACTAAAAAAATAATCAAACACTATAAAAAAATTTAAAAAATGCTTATGGGATTAAATAAGCACTTATACCTCTAAAATAAGCCATACCAAACAGGCTCTTTTGGTTATTTTTTGAGTAGAGGTTTTTTAGCTTAAATAAGCTAATTTACCTCTATTAGCAAAAGCAAAAAATTTGAGCTTTTGGGAGTAGAGGTTAGAGAGCTTTTCTAAAAAATATATAATATCAAAAATATCTTTAACATATTTCATTAATTACGTAATACCCTTTGTATAAAACCTACTCAACGAAAATTGTTGCCGCTATATAAACATATTGCTGCCGCTACTCACTTTATCTCTCTCTCTCTTTTTTTTTTTTTAAATAACTAGCACTTTAATTTTGCAATCCCTACACATACCCAATACTTGAGAGAGTATATATCAATGATGCAATTTAATTTGGATAGTATTATTTATTTGGGAGAATATATCAATGATACAATTTTTGATTTTGAAAATTAAAGAAGTGATTGAATTAATTTTTTCTTATTAATTGATAGCTTGAATGTATTTTGTTACATGTTATATAATTATAAATACATATCTTTTTTGGTAATTTAATTACACAAAAACACTTTTAGTTTTACACAGCCAAACAATTTAATAGTTCAAAAATACTTTTTTAATTAACAACCAAACACTCAATGATTTTATATCCAAAAGCTCTATTAGTATAACCTCTATTCACATAAACTCTATTACTATAAACTCTATTTAATAAACTGTACCAAACGGAACCTTACTCTTCTTATAATTTATTTCCTGCATTCTTATAATATTTTTGCCTACGTACACTAGGGATGGCAAAAGTCCGGGTCGGGTCCGGGTTTGGGGGTGCCCAAGACCTACCCGGACTTCACACCTAAGTACCCGAACCCGGACCGTGCCCGGATTTTTTTTATGCGGGCCGGGCACATGCCCGCTACCATCCGGGCACGGGCTTTTTCCGAGTTTTCTCTACCCGGATTTTCAAAGGTGAAAAGGGGCAAAAATTGTGCTATGACAAAGACAATCACAGCACATTTCAACAATTTTACACACACACACAGAGGCAACCATCTAACCGAATTACCATCTAACCGAATTAATAAAATTAAAAAGGGAAAAAAATTCTATAATAAATTCTATTATCTACTATTTAAATTCATTCAATTTATAAACTAAATTCATCAATCCCTATCAAAAATTGAAATTCAACATCACAATAAATCAATAATCAACAAATAAATCTAAATAAATATAACATACTAACACCCAACATATTACATAATACATATCATAACTCCAATATCAATAACCAACATAACACATAAAAATCCCAAAATATCAAACACAAATAATTCATAAAAGAGTTTAAAATACAATAATGTAACATATGTAAATAATAATTTCATGTCAAGCAGCTCGCGATTGTGCCCCATCATCATCATCTTCTGAAATTAACTCCTCCCCAACAAAAATCTCATTTTCCGGAACTCCACCTAGTAACAAAAATAACATATTGAGATTTAAAATGTATTTTGAGCAAACAAATAATACTATAACATAATTCAAATAACTTTATACCTCGAGAAGCAGCCCAAATCCAATTTTGAGCACACATCAAGGATTCCAAAGTGTTAGGATGAAGTCTACTACGATGCGGACTCAAAAATCTGCCTCCGGTACTAAAAGCGGACTCAGAGGCAACAGTGGATACAGGAATGGCTAAGATATCCTTAGCCAACTCGCCCAAAATAGGATATTGGCCTGTGTGCATCTTCCAAAAATCTAAAATATCAAAGTTCGGAGTAGTATCCAATAATTCATCATCTAAATACCTATCCAACTGCGACTTAGTCACCTTAACACGCTTATTTCGACTAAATGTTTCAAACTCATCTACATCCCAATATATATATATATATATATATATATATATATATATATATATATATATATATATATATATATATATATATATTCTTTCACTAAATCATGACAAAGCTTACGTGCTCAATATGCTCATCCGTATCACCATAGATCTTTGGGAAATAAAAATCATCAACATCGTCTTATATCTCGGATCAAGAACTACGACACAACTAATATCGAATGAATTTCATTCCAATATTTTTCAAATTTATCAACCATTTTATCAGCCATAATTCTAATAGGGTCCTTAGTCATACCATTAGCCAGTCGCCACCCATTATTGACATTTTCATTTTACATATTAACGGAAAGAACAAATTAGCGGTAGGGTATTTTATAAAACATCTAACATGTAAAATGATTTCAAATGCTCCACCATTGTGCTGCCAAATCCACTCACTATCACTAGGCAAGCTCTTATATTGAGACTCACTGTTCTATATATCAATGCTACATCAAGCATGGCATAAGTAAATTCACAGTTGGACAATCTAACCCTTGAAGATTTTAATTAATTTTGAATAACGGCTATAACTAGCTTCCAATATATATAAGGGGGACGAGCAGCAGTGAAATCGCTTTGGTGTTTGTGTCCGATAACTAACACTCTCCCTAATCTTCCCAACCCCGTTCTCTATAACTTTCAACCCATCCCGCACAACCAAATTCAATATATGAGCGATTGCATCTCATATGAAAAAATTTACCATTGGAAATTAAAGGTACCGAGATCAAACCTTAATAACAATTTCTCCACCATCGCATCATTAGTGCTACAATTATCCAAGGTCATTGAAGACAATCAGACATTGCACCAACTCTTCGAAGAGACACCGGTATGAGGGCTGGAACATAAATAAACCTAACAAATATTCAAGAGAAAATATTAAATACACAAACTTAAAATATTATAACAAATTAAACTTTAATAGAAATCAAATATAAGTAATAAAAAATTGAAATAAAAAAAAAGAAAATAAAAAGTTAAAGACAAATTATAAATTACCTTAAAATTCTATTATGTAATTTCCAACGAGTTGTCAATAAAATGTCTTTATGACAACCATGTATCCTTTTTACGGTTACTTGCATCCATAAATCCGTAGTAATAGCCACTCTTCCATGATTTTCTCCAACATATGCAAAGTCTTAACCTTCTCAATATTATACAATTTCAAAATCTCATTCTTCAATGTATTCCTACTCATTGGCTTAACCACGGGGTTGGCATGTGCCATCATTTCTCTAAAGCCTTTGTATTCCACAAATTTAAGTGGAAGCTCATGCATCACCACCATCCTTGCAATCAAACTCCGCAAAACATTTGGATCGAAACTGTCAAAGCCAATGTCACAACTCCCGTCCTCTCTTTTGAGCACTTTGAGACTTCCTTGAAGTGCTTCTTTCATTTTCGGTTGCTTCTTCGAAAAACAAGATGTCACGTGTCTATTCAAGCTTGTGGTCCCTGATGTGTATTTGGCTTCTAAAATTACATTACAGTGCATGCACTTTGCCTTTTTTTCTCCATTAATAGTTACTTTTGTAAAATGATCCCAAGCTGCAGAGACTTTCTTATTCTTCCCCTTTTTATTTTTAACAGTTGACAGTGAAATCTCCTCAACCTCATTATCATTGCTATCTTGAACATTCCGAGATAAATTTGGAGCATTCGAAGAATTAATTTCTATATTATCCATTGTATTTGGAAAATAATGAATAATTATAAATAATCATGCAAATTACATAGTTATTAAGTTACAGGCAACCTAAATGCTAAAATTAGCTCTTATTAATAAAAAAAATTATCATACAAATTACATACCTCTGAATGCTATGCAACAAATTAAGTTAAAGCAATCTAAATCTAAATTCAACTCCTATTAGTAAAAGCTAATCATAAAAATTATATAATTAAAAATATTATGTCCACAAATTAACTAAAAAGCAACCTAAACACTAAATTCAACTCCTATTAATAAAAACTTATCATTATATCATACAAAATTACATAATTATAAATATTAAGTAATTGATTTAAACTGTTAAAGCAACCTAAAATCTAAATTCAGCTCCCATTAATTAAAATAATCACACAACCATAGCATCCAACAAAATAATTAAGCATATATATATACACATATATGTATAACACCTAACAATAATTATGCCAATTACTCAATTTCATCATTTTTTTTGGAAAAAAACAGCCAAAAAAAAATTAATAATACCTTGTGGGTCGTGGGCGTGGCTGTGATGGTGGAGTTGCAGTACCGGTGATAAGGTTCAATGGAGTTTGCAGTTCTTGTGATGGTCCGGTGGTGAAGAGCTCTGTGAAATTTGTTGGGGTGGTATGCTTTGTGAAGTGAAAAGAGGCGAAGAGTTGGTAGGGAAGGTAAGAGGCGGAGGTGGGAGGTGGGCACAGTGGGCTGCGGTGGAGGCAGGAGAGGCGGAGGAGGTCTGGGATTTGATTTGATCACGACTTCACTTGCAGTAGCGAGGGAAGGTCTGACGTTCGTGGAGGGGAGGTCTGTCAACCTGCATCGATGCTGCGTGGTGGTTCTTTGGCGGAGGCAGGAAAGACGGAGAGGAGGCGGGAGTAGGAAGCCAATTTGTGAGTGTGTGTGTTTGTTCGAATCTCGATTACGTATTCTGATTTAGGTTTAGGGTTGAAGTCGGCCATTTGTTTGGGTTTTATATTTTCTTCTTTTTTTTTACTTAATAAAAAGCACGCAGTCTTGATTCGGATTTTGGTTATGTGGGGCCGTGCCGGAAGCAGTGTATTAATCAATCCGCTTTTATCTTGGGTCCGGGTAAAACCCGGCCCATTATCTGTTGGGTCCGGTCCGGATCCGGTCCGGACGGATTTTTTTGCCATCTCTAACGTACACTGCCAAATAATTTTCTGATCTCATGAAGGTGTGTGGTGGGGCCGCCTTCGATTCTATTATACTGTTCATAGTCTACGATAATTCGGTCCATTGGGTCCTCTTATAATTGACGTCGACCGTAACACGAGTTACACGCGGACGTATGTACACGCACAAAACGTGTTTCCTGCTCAAGTGCTCTGTGACCAGAATTAGAAGCACTCAAAATTCTCGAGCTGGCAGCCACTAGGTCTGTAAGTTACATGAGCCCAATTCACGACATCTTTCTTGCTTCATTATTTCCTGTCTGTCGCTCTTGAGTGTTGCGAGCAACGTGGAGGACGGTTTGACATTGATTTTCATTCATAGCATGAAGGCCGCGATTTCACCAGTAAAGACAGTAATAATCAATATTGGAAAAAACAAATTGCTATCTATCATTTCTCAAAGGTTATGGATTGGATAAGTTTACCATCTTTCCGTCAACAGTATTAAAAAAAATCTAAACAGAATGACGATTCTGTCTTTGAAGTGCAATTAACATTATGATGTATGACAACGATTAAATAGGGTAAATGATGTAAAGTTTGAATATATAATATATCGTTTCAAAACTCTCAAAGAGAGGAAAAAAATGTTATACTCCCTTGATTCTTTTATTTTAGTTTTTTAACACCTCAAAAGATGTTTGAATTTTTTATTTTAAAAAATTATCAAATTTTTATCTCTTTTGGGAAGTCAATTTTAAGCACTTTGTCCTTGTTATTTTTATTCTAGTAAGTAGAATTTCATTACATAAAAATGATGTAGATTTGCCTAATTACTATACAAAGTGAAGAAAAAGGTTCGTATTATTTAGTTTCTGAGTGAAAATTGGATAATATATATATATATATATATATATATATATATTTTTTTTCAGTCATGGGGGGTCAAATTTTTACCTGTGCTAGTGCGGATGACGAACGGTGATTTACTTGTCCCAGCATAAACCCCAAGCCGGGTAAAACTCGGGAGGACCATACTTGCGGTGAAGAGAAAAATCTTTGTGCGTGTCCCAGACGACACAAACTCTGCCATTTGGAAGATTTCACGCCTCCAGTTACTGGTGCTCCCACAACAAAAAATGCGGCGATACTCACTGTGTCTCATTGACGGGACCCCATGTGACCACAAATAACGCAATTATTAAAACGAATGAAAATGAAAACGCAGTCATTGGAGTAGCCGAATAGCCCTACAACTTTTGTGTTGTACTGTTCTAACGCCCACTCATTGCATGAAACAGAATCATTTAAATTGTGTTTTACTGTTATTATGTGCAGCATAGAATTTTCTTCAAGTCAATTTTAGATTGTTATAGTAAAAAAAACATATTTATTAAAATGGAGTTAAAATGATCATTTATTAGTTAAGGGAAGTTTATATCATAATTTAAACATGTTTTGAAGCGTAGGTGACTTTTTATAAATTTTTCTTTTTGGAGATGTTGACGTCTATTTTAGAATTATACTTAAAAGGCTCAAAAATATTTTTTTATAATTAATAATTAATTTTATTTATTAATAAATTTATTCAAAAATGACTTTTAGTAAAATCACAACATCTTAAAATAGGTTTTGAAAAACAAAGCAAGAGTAGTTTTTCAATATCTAATTTTGAGAATTAATTTTTACACTTATTACAATTTCATATATACCCTCACATTAACATTGAGATAATAAAATAAACAATAAATTTAATAATAATAATAATAATTAGGTAATCAATTATTATATATCCACAATTAAAAAATTTATATATATATATACTTATAAATGTGTGAATAAATAGTATTACGTTCATTTTAGTCATTTGTATTCTTACAAAAATTTAGCAATAAAATTTAATAATACATAAAATTACTAAAACTCACATTATTTTTTAAAAAAAATTAACCAAACATTTAATCAATTCTCCTCATAACTGATTATTTATACTGTACAATTGATAATAATTTATTTTAAAAATTATAAAATTACCAGATTAACCCTAACACGGCAGAGTATTACTGTATGCATGAGAGACGTGTCATCCTCACAGCCCAACAACCTTTGTTGTTGGCTTCTGTGACGCGTAAAAGATAGTACTCCTGCATGGAAAAGAATCGTATAAATTGGCCCTTTGTATCCTCAATGCTCTCAGAAACACAAGTAATTCTCATTTCCCCAGAGAAATATTATAAAGAAGCATATATATTCGATGGCTTTCTCTTCCAGTTCTAGAGCTAAGTTGTCTGCTACCTCCCACATTTCAAGGGCTCCAGATAAGATTTCAAAAACTAGCAGGGCTAACCTCATTGAATTTACTCCTTTGCCTACTACCTATCAAAAAGGGTGCATTACTCATGACAATACAGTCGCTTCTTCTGCCCTTAAACACCTCACCCACGCACCTAGACACCCCAGCTTCTTCGTAAGTTGGTTAATTTTTATATAGTATATCAATGTTTATTTATTATTGTGATTAAGCTTTTAAAATATTAATTAACTGATAAGCTGATGAGTATTCTGTAATTCTGTTTGATGTCCTTATAGGATCATGATATTCAAGTCGAACATTCTTGGAAATTGAAGGAATTCAAGCATATGTTTCGCCTAGTCGGGGGAAATTCTTTTGAAGGGTTAGCCATGATTGATGCTGTTCAACGGCTAGGCATTGAGTACCTTTTCAAAGATGAGATTGAAGAAATTTTACAAAGGCAATATATCATATCTTCCACTTGTGGTGGTCACCTCCATGATCTTCAAGAGGTTGCCCTTCGCTTTCGGTTGCTGAGACAAGAAGGTTACTACGTGCCTGCGGGTGGGTTATGTGCATGATTATTCTTTTTTAATTAAACCTCGGCAAGCGAGGAGATTTAATGAAATATAAAGTAAAAAGAGCAAAAATATAATGAAGCGTAACTTCCCCCTTAATTAATCATTTTGATTAATTTATCAATTATTACCCATTTTGTCACTCAATTACGTGAAACGACAATATATTTATTTTACTTGTTTTTATAATTATTTCGAAACAGATATGTTTAACAACTTTTGGATCAAGGAAGGGAGATTCAGCCGGATCAAAGTAAGTGAAGACATAGGGAGATTGGTGGAAGTATATGAAGCTTCGCAGCTAAGTATAGCAGGCGAAGAAGGGCTTGACGAAGCTGGACACTTTAGTGCGAAGATGCTCAATGAGTGCATGCCACATCTTGATCACGATCAAGCTCTAGCTATCGGGAATACGTTGAGGCATCCATACCACAAAAGCTTGCCCAGATTTATGGCAAAAGACGTTTTCCTTGGCAATTTCCAAGGTGAACGTGGATGGATGCTGCATGTTTTAAAAGAAATAGCAAAAAAAGATTTCAACATGGTACGCGCCTTACACCAAAAAGAGATTGTTCAAGTAACCAAGTAAGTATTTTTAATGACTACATGAATATTAATTATGCTGTCATTTTCAGAATTACTACCCTCTAATTAACTCTTAACCGGTTATTAAAACAATATTGTTCATTAGATGGTGGAAAGACCTCGGTTTGACTAAGAAGTTGCCGTTTGCAAGAGACCAACCACTTAAATGGTACATTTGGTCCATGGCTTGCCTCACAGATCCATGCTTGTCAGAGCAAAGAGTTGAGCTCACAAAACCCATATCCCTCATCTACATTATTGATGACATATTTGATGTTTACGGGACACTTGATGATCTTATTCTCTTCACAGAAACTATTACTAGGTATGCATATATCGACAATATTGAATTTAAACGCGTATATATTGTACTTCTCTTTTACAATTAAATCTCCCAATTGACTAAGAAAACAATTGATTGTAGATGGGATCTTGCCGGTATGGGTCAATTGCCTGAGTACATGAAGATATGTTTCAAAGCTCTTGACGATATTACTAACGAAATCAGCTACAAGGTCTACAAGAAGCATGGGTATAACCCAGTACAGTCCCTCCGAAAGGCGGTATGAATCATATAAATATATTGCCATGATTGTCACAAACTTTTTTATGTTATATGATAGTGGAACCCAATATCGAATAATTGATTGCCGCAGTGGACAAGTTTGTGCAAAGCATTTCTAGTAGAAGCGAAATGGTTTGCCTCTGGACACGTGCCTGAGGCTGAAGAGTACTTGAAGAATGGGATTGAGAGTTCAGGAGTACATGTGGCACTGGTCCACATTTTTTTTCTCCTAGGTCTTGGTATAACTAAGGAAACGTTGGAGCTTATTGACAGTAACCCGGCCATAATATCATCAACCGCAACAATTCTTCGGCTCTGGGATGACTTGGGAAGTGCAAAGGTGGGTCCCTACCTATAGCTGTTTATGTGCATTTATGACCCTAAAACTAATTAACAGGCGCTAAGTTACGTTACGTAACTTAGCCCCTACCTATCGCAGTTTCTGTGCATTTACGTTTAACGTAACTTAGGCACTCCCCTACTAGTTAATGAGGATAATGTGTGTATCGCACTTACAAGGTATTTGACAGCCACAAGAAATTCAAAAATATTTAAAAGACGAATCAATTGAGAAAAAGTATCAAACATTATGATGGAACTGTTGAACATATATAAGCGTGACCGCTCAATTAAAATGCTGCCAGATAGGGACGGGAAATTATTGCTGGATTACTGCTTGACGCATGCATTATATTTGCTGATGAGACCAAGATGAGCCGTCTTATTGTACGATGACACAATTAACACATTCATGGCAGCCACATAAAAATTAACTGGACTTCAGTTGATAGAATTATATGGTAATCTTGTTCACTTTTCGTTGCAGGATGAGAATCAAGATGGTAAGGATGGATCTTACATCCATTACTACATGAAGGAACACCGATATTCTGCCGCCGAAGAGGCACAAAATAGTGCTGTTAATAAAATTTCAGACGCATGGAAGCGGCTCAACAAAGAATGCCTCTGCCCAAATCCATTCTCAGCGTCTTTCACGAGGGCTTCTCTCAATCTTGCAAGAATGGTGCCCTTGATGTACAGTTACGATGACAACCAACGCCTACCAAGCCTCGAGCAGTATATTAAGTCCCTACTCTTTGAAAGCGTACCTACGCAAGGAGTTTATTAATTAATTAGTTAGTCTCCTTTTCTATGAAAATTTATGTGGCGCAAATAAGTTGTAAGGAGAGTAACTTTTTAATTTCCATTTTATAAGTTTTATCCTAATTTTCTTTTGGATGGACTATTTAGTTAAACCCACAAAATTACTCTCCCAATTCAGTTATAATTTGAAAAACTTAAATTGCAAAAATACCTAGAAGACAATTACCAATCAGCACAAAATATTTTAAAATTAAAAAATGTATATAACTTTTTTTTTTTTAGCAGCCACTACACAATAAACTTAATCGTCAAATATATTTGTACATCATGATTACTATTCAACATTTAATTCATCGTAAATAAAAAAAGAGAGAACAAAGTCAAATAAATAATTGACCAAATCATATTTTCATAACAAAAATTTTAATCCATAAAAAGGTGTGTTGAGAAATTTAGTTGGTTTAAACAGCTCTACATTCGTGAAACTTTTTTTTTTTTTTTGGGTTAAAATTAGTGGACTTTCCATGTAAGACATTTTTACTAAATTTTCAGTGAAAATTAGAAGGGAGAGAAAAAAATAACAAACAAGTTGATGAGCGTCGTGAAAATAGCTCCCCACCACCGGGCTTGCATAAATAGGTGTGAAACAAATGCACCGTAGCTTGTCTTCCACACATTTGTCTTGATTATTATCATTTGCTGCCTCCTTTATCTTTATATCATTTATATTAGTTGCATGCGTGTCTGGATACTTTCCCATTTTATCCACAACAGTGAGAACTTTTTGACATAGAAGTGAATGCAAGTAGCCTTCGCACGGAAGACCCCAGTTTGGAATATAGTTGAGCTGTGTATCATGTGGAGTCAAAATTTTAGGACGTGTTCAATAAATTTATTTAAATTTGCTAAGTTGATTAAGTAGAGGGTATTATCTTTAAAATCCGATGTAAATTTAAATTGTAGAAATAGATCCCATGATTAAAGTTTACACACAATTTATTCTATTCAAATCAAACTATAATGGTATCGATCAATCAATGCAAAAAATATTGAGACCTAAATACCAAAATCAATGAAATATACTAATATTAAAACCTGTAATTTATTTAGCCACTACACAATAAACTTAATCGTCAAATATATATTAAACAAAATTTACATCAAATATTTATACACTTTCGTCCATACATAAATACATATATAATTTATCGATATTATGAAATGTACATATCTACGAAAATATTACACATTTACACTATTGAAGTATTAATTATATATATATAATTAATATTATATATCGATATTATAAAATATACATGTCTAACAATATTTTACATATATACATTATTTAAGCTCTACATGTCTAAAATTTTATAAGTAAAATACTGTGTTTATATTCATCTTTTTAAAAAATAAAAATAAAAGAGAGAATCATTTCTAATATTTGAGTTTTGATAACAAGAACCGACAAATTATCTTAAAATAAAAAATATAATCGGGTCATTGATCGGGTAAATGGGTCAAGAACTTTGACCCAACCCATTTAATAATCGTATTAAATTCGACGACTCATACTCATTTATTTGTGTCGTGTTTGTGTCGGATAATCGGGTCGTGTTAAATTTTGCCAACTTTAAGTAAATCCATATGCATATAAAGGATTTGATGAGACAAATGTGGAAGAAGGTAAAACTACACGAAGCTAAAGATTCTCTCTTATCTGAAGCAACAAGTGAATTCATGTTGCTGAACCTTCTGAGATTTTCCCATGGTATGTATTAGCATGGGGATGCGCATAGTGTTCAAGACCTAGAGAACAAGGATATATAACAGAATCATTGCTCTTTCAACCTATTCCTTAAATAGGACGGGAAGAGTTTTCAAGTCATATCCTATTACCATAGCTTATTTTTATGAATAACTTGAAGCAAATGTCATGGTAATCCAATTAACATGTTATTATTTCAATGGTTGTACCGTACTCCACTTTTATCTTCTGTACCATAATAAATGATAAATTACGTTAATCACTTTATATTTATTTTTAGATCGTTTTTCGCATGCAGTACAGTTACCTTGTTACAACTTCACTAGAGTAGTCATGAGTCTTGCCTTTAGCAACCCTTGCACAAACCAAGAATATCATACTCAATCAAAGAAAAGAAAGAAAAAAAATCATATCTATAATTATTTTATAAATATTAAATAATTTTTTATATCTAAATCCTTTGTTAACTTTCATTTAGCACTTATTCTTTGTGGTTTTTTTCCTCTTTTTCTTCTTCCCTAGCTGTCAACACTGACATATTTGTGAGTAAGAGGTTTTTTTTCTTTTAAAAAAAAAAATTTAAGCTTCTTTGGCGATAATTTTTTTCCCCAAAGAAGAAGGAAAAAAAAATTTAACAAAGACAATTTTTTATAGTGTGGATCTTTCTCCAACAAGATCAATGACACTATGAGTGGGTTTAGAATTGAGGTTAAACAATTGTATCCTTAAAGCTGTAGTATTAAAGTATTTGATAAACACCATCTGCTGTAACTTGGAAGTTATATTGATATAATTTTTCACTTGTATAACAGAAAATTTATTATATCTTTAATAATTTTGTCAAAATTATTATTTAAAATTTATAGTTACTACATATTATTAAATTTTGTTTTATAATTACAATTTTTTTTTCACAGCGGTTGTAACTTAAAAGTTACAACACCTCAGATCCAAACATGACCTATATCTACTCCTCTCTCTTCCTCTCCAATAAATCATTAAAATTATGAAAGCTAATTCAAAAGAAAATTGATTGAGGATTTTCAGTAGCAAATCATCTAGAAGTCAAAAGAGTTGTCATTTTTTTGGACAAAGGCCGCGCATCTTTAGTAATTTGACTAGTATTAATATATCAGATGAATTCAGTCATTGTTGTTTATTTTGAAAATACTAATATTTTATTTATGAAGAGAAAAAATAAATTGCTTATAAAGTAGTGTTGGAGGAACTAAAAAAAAAAAAAACTTATCAATTAGTTATGGAGTAAAATTTTAAATGCAAAACAGAAGAATGAGTCCAAACTGAAAATAAAAAAAATTGCCACTAGCGAGGCAGTTTAGTCAATTAGATTATAATAGGGATAAATTTATAATTTTACATTGCTAACACAGAAGAATAGTGTACTTCTTCATTATTCTTAAAGTTTACTATAAAAAATAAATTAAAAAATAATAAGTAAACATATATTATAAATGACATCGAAACTATTTTTTTTTATGTATATATTTAGAACATATAATTTAATAGCAACCACACAATATACCAATCAGGGGTGTTGAATTAAATAATATGATAAAATAAGAGTACGAAAGAATAAGATATAAAGTGTTTCTTGTAATAGTGCTCTTCATACTTATTAATGTGTGATAAATTTAAAAATACTTTAATACTTATAAAAGAATTGTAAATAAAAAAAGAGTGCAATGTGTTGATTTGAACTTTAACCGTGTATGTAAATAGAAAACATCATAATATTTATTAATATTTTATAAAGAAAGAGAGTTTAAGGCAATAAATAAAATTTGACATTTGTTAAGGTATTGAAAAGAAAAAAAAAAAAAAAGTGGAGATAGGAAGCAACCGTTGCACCACAGCCGGATCCATTTTACTTTTCTAGTGTGTAGAAACATAAATAAATAAAAGTAAAAATAAATCTTCTTAGCAACGAATGCAAAGGAATTTGCAGCCTCATAGGCTAGTACTCAGACCCTCCTAGCCCAGGCCATTTAAGTTTGGAAAGAGATGGCCCAGGGATTTTTCAGGTTCGTTTCAGCAGAAAAATTCCGCACGTGCTCCATGCGATTCCTCAGTGTACCACATTTACTGAAACAAAAGATTTAAATCGAGTAATGAAACATCCCGAGAGAGAGGTTGTTGACTTTCTTTTTTGTCATTCATTCATTAATCGTCGCTTGTTCCAACAAATTACGAGACTAATAATATTATAACATCACTAATAACAAAAATGTTTGCATTACAACCGAAGAAAAGATGCAATTTCAATGTCAAGTATGTCGGTCCATGCAGCATGGTAGATGCGTTTGAGGCATTGGCAATTAATGGCACCCCAGTATCCAATAAAACATGTCTTGCTTTTAAATTTTTACCCAAGTTTTGACCCATAACCCATGCATTGTCGATCATTTTGATAATTGTTGTTAATCTTTCACTTGATATCAATGTGGGAACTTTTTGTTGGTTTGCGTGAGCTTTGACATGAAGATATGGGTGTTGCAGAAAACTAGAACTGTGTTGGTTTATGCAACGCTAGCTCCATTAGCTGAGGCTCTAAGATTAAATTTTGCTCACATTTAGTTGAGCCCCGCAACTGCGAGTGCTCTCAGCCGCATAGCTCGCTGAAGCAGTCGGCCGTGGGTAAGCTCAGTACGAATATTCTTTAGAAACATCTTATCGCCCATTTAATGTCCTCGGTTTATGCAAATGACAAGTTTGCCAACAATGTCTCGATTTCCTCCAGTAAGTTCATCAGTCATTACATCACAAATGTGACCGATCAAATCTGCAATGTTTAATGTTTTTTGTGTGATATGCACATGTCTTGTGGATTCATGCATTTGCCCTTGGACAGTGCCCCACCCTTCCAAATTTACTATCAACTTATTGATGGCTTTTACTATGAAAATCGTGATGATTGTTCATGTATGAAATATATCAATCGTGATGGCTTTTGGATAAGATTACTTCATTCCAAGCGATAACATATAAAATTAATGCAGCTAAACACATAAGACTATTTCTTACTTTCATTTTAGTACTTAACTTTACACACTATATACACAACCCACGTTGAGACACAATGCAAAGAAAATAATATGTGAATTTTAAATTTTAAATTAAAGGGAGATTTGAGATTTCTCCTTAAGAACAGAGTCCTGGTGGATATCTAGTATTGCCTACCCAAGGTAATCTTCTTTTCGACATATTTCCCATCTCAGTCTGCATTATGCTGCAGATCTTCTCCAATTCCATCACCTTCCATTGCATTCCTCGAAGTTGTGCTTCAAACTTCTCAGTTGTTGTTGTAATATTATTCCTTTTGGCATATTGAATGATTTTTGCAGCATCAGCTTTCTCGGCTATATAAACCTTAGTGTCCAGAGAGTTACTGGAGCTTACAATCCGGTGTGTTCTCGGGTGTAAACATTTGAGCTTGGACTGCTGGTTAATGAATGATATGACTGCTAATCTTGATGGAAACCTGGAGTTCTGAGCTAAATGTTCCAAAGCATCAGCGGAAAGTTTCTCATAATTCAGTGCACTACAGACTCTCAACTTTTCTTTTTCACATAATCCAGCATGGACCTGCAAATAACCTAAGTCAGCAACTAGCATATCAAGCTTGCAAGATAGATAGACTGTAATGTCATACATAAGATCCTTTTTTCTTCCTTTCCCGACTTGCAAATCAAACAACTATTTAAATTTTGATGCCTTTTTATCAATATATTCGAAAATCAAAATGAATATAATCAAATTTTTGGAACTTAAACAACCTGACTGCTAGTTAATGGCTCAGCCACAAGAAGCAACTGAAGCACATGTTCCCATTAGAATGAATTCTGTAAGCTTGAAGAAGTAAATGTGCAGTGTAGTCAATGCAAAGGCAAATGATTCTGCATCTAAGGAGGCCTGAAGGTACCTGAAGGTACATGTCCATGGCGTGGTAGAGTCCATCATGAGATTGTCTTGTGAAATCTGGCAGCACCTTTAGTAATGCCACAAACTTAGAAGGCTTTAAGTGGGAATCTGGGGATGCTTCTGCAAGGTATGAGTCTACTAATCCTGCAACTTTGTTCAATCTACTCATGGACAACCAGCTTGTATTCTCAAACAAAAATACTTTAACAAGCCTCAGAACCAAACTTACATCATAAATATAGTCCTTCCCACATGGAGATGGAACAAGCAGATAGTCCACAGTTGCTTGATCTAGCTGTGAACCTATTAGACTCTCTAACTTCTTTCTGTAAATTCTGCTTATTTTCAAGCTTAAAGCCACATGAAATATACTGAATAAACTCTTGCAAGGAGTGCTCCTATCAAGCAAAGAAAGCAGATTGATCACAACCTCTGTCATTTTGCACTTCTCAACTTGGGAGGCACTACAAAATCTTGATTTTCGATAATGCAACAGAAACTTACAAATCAGATCGTGCTCAAAGTTCTGCGTTATCATCATCTTACTCACCTTGTCAACGAAATCAATATTCAAAAACATAAGATCTTCAAACCACCACCTTCTTCGACGGCAAATGTTCATCAAGCTGTCACACCTTTCTGTGTCGCAAGAAAACTGAAATGTAGAGTTGCCTGAGAAAGATGTATAAGGGCTTGCAACAAAAGACAAAGCAATTCTTTCTACTAAGCCACTCAAAACTTTCTCAGGTACAAACAAATAATCTGTTGTGGGAAGTAAGACTTGGCACTGCTTTAAAGCTACGAGGAGTTCAGGCCAAGTCCAATAGCTGATTTCTTCAAGAGATTTTTCAATTTGGTCTATCAAATTGAGGTTCCCGTGGCCATCACCACCCATTTCCATGAAACGTGCAGCGCAGCTTAGTAGCACTATGTTTGAGGCAGTAATCTTAGTTTTGCCAAGGCTGTAGCAATAGCTTGCAATGAGTTCAAAACCCTCTGCGCCGCCAGGAAAATCGTGAAATATCACTTTCAGGTTGCTTGTCCTACCACTCAATCCGCTGAATAACTTGCTGAATCTGCCTGAGAAGGATGCAAGAATTTTCTGCCAAGGTGGACAGAGTGGAATTTAATGATTAATGAAATGTACATACATACATAGTCTCGAACTTGTGAAATTGAGAATCCAAATTTCTGCCTACATAAAGGTGTGAAAGCTAAAATAAACAACAGCCACGTAATGCTTCAGCAGCGACCAACTCAACTGAAGATTTAAATGCATCAAACCATATACTAAGAGAATCTTTCAATCATAGGAAAATTGTGGTGAGATGCTGCTATCAGCAATAATTTGTCATGTGTCGTACTTTCAATACAATTTGTCAAAAGTGAAATCATAAAAGCACGAGTGGAAAGAATAGCTTCTGGAAAACCAAAAGAGAATTGACAAATATGTATCACGGAAACAGAGATAATTTTATGATTGGTAAAAATTGAATGGGAAGCAGAGTAGGTATTTAATGAACACGAGAAGAAGAACAAAAGTAGTTAAAAATGGTCGCTACTAAATGCAAGAGCGTCAAGGTGGCCAAAATAGAAACTACTTCGGTCTGCAACGTGGAAGGAAGGACTAAAAGTGTGTATGTATGTGTGTGCGTGTGTGTCTATATATATATATATATATATATAATCTCTAAGAAGAACTGGGAAATAAATGCTACACCGAAAAAAAAAAAAAGAGGAAGGAAAATTGACAAAAATTGAAGTTGATACTTTGTGAGGACAAAAGTCATTACTGAAACGGAAGAAAAAGAACCAAGCCGAAAATTCATCACTTGGTAGTAAATATGTCATGTACTACAGCTTGAATAGAAAATTTTGCGAGGATTACAGTAGGTGCACGCTACCTTGTCCACCATGAATGTCTCTTCGCCATTGACGTCGACCTCAAGGTCACAGCACACTTCCATTGTTAAAATAAAGAAGAACAAAAACCCACTTCAGGACTCAGGTTCAAGCTTTTATGAAGCTGAAAAAGGTGTGTGTATGGAAAAGATGAACCTTTTCAGATGTGTCTCGAAAAGGGAAAATATTGAAAAATGAAGAAACAGACTGAGATGGGATGATAAGCAGCAGAAAGTGGCGTCTTTGAATCAGCTGTTCTTTAGTCAATGATAATAGGGAACTGTTTGTTAGTAGAAAGACAATGGAGGGAATAAGAAGCTAGGAGGCATTTTTAAATGAAATAAAATTAGTACACTAATAAGGACACCGCAGGCTTCCAAGAACCTAAATGAGTTTAAAATAACCTATTCTAACTTCGTTTGCCCTCATGTGCTGTTATGAGATTTGGTACGAGTAATTCACAGAATTTGATATGGGCTATACTTGTCTTTTAAATATTAGGTGCCATACGTGCCTTTATAATAATACAGAGATAGAATTAATTTCATAAATATTGTTATAGAATTAATTTCATATATATTGTTATAGAATTAATTTCATATATATTGTTAACCAACACGAACTTGTAAAATATCATATGACACTGAATCTTAGATCTGTTTTCTAATGCCACTGAGGAAATGTAGCGGTAACAGAACTCGAAGCTTGAAACCTAATAATAGCATTCATGATTGAAATATATTTATTGGTAACAATGGGGTAAATTTGTTTGACCAAATCGCTTTGCCTTTTCCGTTACTTATGCCGCCAATGTTCACTGTGGCTTGACTGTACGAACAGCCACTTAGTGGATTCTGGAACCCACAAAAGAAATAGATGAAATAGATCGTTTAAGCCAACACGAATCTTGACAACTTGCACATTCATCTGGATTTTCTGATACTTTCAGGACCATGACTTGAAAAATCAAGTGCGATTCAATTTTTAATCCAGAAAACAAATAGAAACATATGATGCACTTGTACATTCATAGTGATTTTCTGATAGGTTTGGGGACCGTGAATTGAGAATCAAGTTCAATTCAATTTTTACCAAAGTGAACGCAATAGCATATGTGGTATATCGGTAAAATAACACTCCTTGTATCAAGAAAGCACATAGTAAAGTCATGCTACAGTGGCCTTACTGTCAATTCCAGGTGACAACAGATCACTTTCTCCTCCTATACGAAGAGAAACCAAACAGTTAATCAAAAAATGAAAAAGGAAAGAAAGTAGGGAAAAATAAATAAATCGGGTCTCCATGTGTAGGTGCTTTGCTCCCGAAGAAGATAGCAATTGATTTTGTCCAGCAATTCATCTGGCAGAAAATTCCAAAAAATTAGGTGGAGGAACTTTCATTCCCAGAACCGCAGGACACGAGCTTGCATGCAGCTCAGATAACTTTCTACCTAACATACAATCTTATCACCAAGTGCAGATCAAATTACTGGTAAAATCACTTTAGAGTTAGTAGCCATTAATCTGTGGCCTTGAGGTTGGACCCGTCAGGCGGGAAAAGGGCATCTGGCTCCGGCCGGGAAGGGCCCTTTGCCCTGAATATCGATCATCTAATTTTGGATCTGAGAATGATCTTGAAAATGCATGCGCAAGTTCTACAGCTGAAGCTACTTTTCCATAGCGTGGACCAACACTATCAGCAGAAGCCGGTTTCGGCTGCTCCACTGGCTTGCGCCATGTCTCTGGCGAAGGATGCCTCACCTCCTGCTGCTGCTGCTGCTGCTGCTCCCGCTCCCTTTCAGGCCCCCTGCTGTTCCGTCGATTATCATTACGCCAGTTCCGCCTCTCCATATCAGCTCTCTCAACATCCACCCGCTGATCCTTCCTATCAAATTTCCTTCCAAACCTCTGATCAAGATGAAGATTTTCAGTTCTTTCACCTTGGCGAGCAGGAGTTGCATGCTCAATAGCTCTTCCACTCTTGGAAATATTTTGCTTGGTCCTTCTCACAGCAATCAATGGTTCATAAGAAATAATTCAAAATTTTAAATCGTCATTAGACATAAAAGGAATGGCATTAGACTAATATTTGAAAAAGGAAGTCACTACCTATCAGAATGTTGACTTGAATCATGATTGCTGATAGCAGCATCATCAATTCCTCGTTCCCTCAGAACCTGCCAAACATTATTAGGAGGGCATTAGGATTAGAATATTAAGTCATCCATAATGGCTAAGAAAGTGTTCTAAGGCTGTGCTTGGTTGACCAGAGTGGAGGGAGAAAAGGAATCCTAATCCCATCGCGCACAACCCAACAACACCTCCCTTCATTCCTTAGTTTACACAAATAAAGTAAGAACTAAGATGCCATAGGAATCTTTATTCCTAGATTTGAAAGACTTGGGAGTAACAATCAAAACTGGCTCAGAAGTTAGAGGTTATTCTTCTTCCTTATTTATTTTTGAAGGGTAAGAGATGAGCTGGAATTTTTTAATATTCCATCATGACGTAAACAAAGAGACAATGTCCATTGAAGATATAATAAACAATTTAGATTATTTTATTCTCAAAATTGCTGTGTAGATCAAAACACATATTCAATTGTGTAAAGAATTCATGAAGGATTTATAAAGCAAATACACTGACCAATTCTCTTGGGCGAGCACCACCAAACAATACATTTCTGCATAAAAAATAAAGTATAAGTACAGATACGGACAGGAAGTAACAATATCCAGTAAAATAAGAGAGTTCATAAATCTCAAAACAGCAGGTGTTACAAGTGTTACAAAAATTTTGTTTCCACAAAATAACATCAATAGGAGCGTAGGGAAACATTAAATCTTCTGTCAACCTTTCTAGAGAAATGTCATCAATAATGCTTTTCTGCCCTGTACTTATAAATGAAAATGAAATAAACTTGAGAGTTTAAATGCTTAAGACAAAACCAAATACTAGATGATTAACCAAACGTTATGCTTTTCTACATTTGGTATTAATTAGTCACAATACAACAAATAATTTGAACCTCATTATGAAAGTGCAATTTCGTCAACTTATCAAATCTACATGCCCCATTCTGTAAGTTCTGGTTGCTCATATAATTCATCATATAAGAAGAGTATTTACCTAACTTAATGTGAAAGAAATATTGATCACAAGGAACTTTTTATTTATTTAATACCGCTTCTCCGTACTTGTCAATTATAAACAAAAAAGATGATGCAAGAAGCGTTACTGAACTTCCAAAGGGCAGTACTGACCTTTCCGTTTCAATGCTCCCAACTGGTTGTTCCGTAGCCTGTGACCTAGGCTTTAAATTCAATTTTGGGCGATCCATTGCATGATTCGCCCCATCAGTAGCAGGTAATTCAGGTTTAGTAGGATTCAAGCTTCCAAGCAAGCCATTAACAGATTCAACATTACCATGAGCAGATTCACTTAACTGCTGATTCCCCTGTATTCCACCAGACGATATATTTCAAGCAAACGAATGTGATACAAACATCAAAATAACAAATAGTAAACCCTTATATTTTTATTTAGATTAATACCTCGTTAGGATTTGGACCATTGGGTTCTGAATTCTCCAGTGGCTTTGTTCTTGGAAGTAACTTCAACTTAGGTCGCTCTGATGCTTCTGAATGCACCAAGGGCTGAGACTCAGGTTCACAGAATTTGCCATTAGAATAAGCAGGTTGAACCTTGCCAGCATAATATGTTGGTTTCCTCTCTTTTACTTCCAAAAGTGTAGAGGAATTAGTCCTTTCATGGTTATGTTCTTCCTTTCTACCACCCCGAAAACCATCTTCAATATTAAGACCTCTTTCAACATGCCTTGCCAATGATGCATCAGAAAATTCCCTTCCACCCATTGCATCTGTCCCATCATACACGTTATCATCATAACTCTTAGGACACAAACCATTGGCTGTTTCAGGGTGTTGAATGACTTGAACATCGGCATGATATTGAACTGAGTTCTTTGACTGCCATCTACCCGAGGAAACCTTTTCAAGCGCACTTGCATGGACCAACTTGGAAACTGCACTTTGTCCATTCCATTCAGATTGCACAGGCTCAGTGACACCTGCTGCCATGTCCCTCCTTGCCGTCCAAGCATTTGGATATGACCCAGAACCCATCTGACCACCATTGCCGACTGAATTTTGTGAATTCACCCCAATCTGACTTTGCTCAGCTGCCCTACCTGCATATGAATTCACAGGCCCACTCGAAGCTTGTGAAAATGAAGCTGAACCCCCCCAATTTGATATCCTCCCAGATGATACAGACTCCTGATGAAGCTCCACATGGAAACCCTCATCACTAACAGTTTTACGCGGAGCAGAGACCCCATCCAAGGGTTTCCTCTCATCCTCATCAAAATGACGACCAATGTGCCCTGAGTGAGCTAGAAATGGAGTTTTATCATCAAAATGCCTCGTTGCTGGGGAGGAACTGGGCCTTGGCCGATTATCAGGTCGGGCCATGGGGTTCCCCCACGAGGTAGGTCGATCAAAACCAGAACGATCCATAGGCCTAATCATTCTGTTAAATAAAAAAAATCACAAAAATAGCTAGGGTTTAAAAGTTTCCAGCTCCAGATCTAGTATCTCAAATAATCGATGCTATCTAAAACGAATACTCGTAATAAAGAATTCGGAGGAAAAAAAAAAAAGAATAGATCTAAAGCAACTCCAATCAAACAAGAAAGAAAAACGAAACTGAGTATAATAAGGATTACAGAATAAACAACAAAGAAAATGAAAAAAAAAAAAAGCGAACGAAATTGGGACTTACACACCAGGGGCAGAAGGGAGAGGAAGATCGGTGGGGATAGAGCCACCATGGAAGTCTTTAAGGGTCATGGTGTTGCCACCGAATGCTTTCTTCTTCGACATAATTTTTTTTGCTTCTTTGGTATTGATTGCGCTCTCCACTCTCTGTTTTGTTTCTCTGTGTATTGGTCGAAATGATATGATAATGACAGATACAATATGTGCAGTGTTTTGAGAGAGCCAGACCCAGAGACAATGGGAATGAGAGATCAAGTTGGGAACTTCGGGAGGTTACCAGTTGCCACTTCACTCGCTTCGCTTGTTGGCTTTGCTTTCGCTTCTAATTACATCATATTTAGGGTCCGGCTATGTTACATGTGTAGTATGATATACAGTTACTTTCAATCAGCCGTTAGATCCAGCTAATATAAGTATGTAACTATAAATTTAATGACTAAAAATGACTGTAGTACTAAACCACAATTATAACATAGTAACCATCCATATTTAAATATGGGAAAAGTTTAATTTATACAAATGAAACCAATGACGATTTTTGCTAGGAATTGGCATGTTTATGTTTTAATAAGATATATTTTGTCAAATTGAACTAAAACACACACACAAAATTGTACTTTTTCAAAATTATTTTCTTAAACAATTATATATTGAAAAGTATTACTACGATATGACTTGACTCAAGTCGACTCCTATACTAATTGTAACAACAGTACATAATTTGTCACAATTTTGTTATTTAACTTTGTAACAAAAAATGTGTCTGTTGGTTAATCAGGAGAATCTATAACTTATAAATCAGTCCATAAACTCTTTCGTTAGTGATGTGAGATATTACATATTATTTTCCCTTGAGAACCTTGCATTCGAATGAGGACCAACAAAAATAAAATAGAATAAAATAATATTATTTAGCATAACCATCCACATCAAACAAGTCGTCTTTAATACCAATTATAACAATCAAGTCCTAACAATTGAGTATAGATTATTTACTTTGGACATATAAGTCGTAATGGTGCTATTAAATGTGAGAATTGAGTATTTATTTATCGACAACAACAAAATACTTCCTTTTTTTTTTAATGTGCTCTCCAAATCCATTTCCTCTTTTTTATTTGTTAAATACCTAAATGGGCTTAATAACTTTTAGATCCTTAATTTTTAATAAACTTACACATAAGGGAACAGTTTGTGTTCCTTCCATGTAGGTCCTTGTTCTTGTCCTTTTGCATTTATACTACTAGGGCATATTTGGCGATTATATAGTATTATAACATTAAATTTATACTATCTCATGTTTGGTGGTAAAATTACCTTGTTTTATCCCTCATAAATTGGAAAATTTACATAAATAGCCTAAAATTTTTACTTATTTTCACAAATAACCCTCTCAATTTTTTTCTATCAAGATTAGCCAAACAACCCCCTAGTTACCGAAAATACCCTTCCCATTTTACAACATCTTCCCTCTCCTTCCTCTCTCTCTCGTGCTCTATCTCTCTCTTTCTCCCTTATTGACGATTACGGTGCCACGGTTTCTACTCGTTGCCGGCAGCTTCTCGGAGTTTATCCGCGACACCAAACATCACTAAAACTTCGGTTAAGAGCTCAAATTAAAGGTTAGTTAAAAAAACTTAACTTTGTATTTTCTTTTCTTGTTTTATGTTATCTTGTTATATTGGTGATAATGAATAAAGATGGAAGGATGTTGATTGCATGGTTGATGGTGTGGTGATTTTGTCGGGAGCTGCCGGGGGAAGTGATGTCCATTAGGTGCGACAGGCTGATATGCGGACAGGCTGTGTCGCATAGATGTCACGCTAGAGCGCGCGCGCTTGAGGTGCGACAGGCTGTGTCGCGTGAAGTCAATTTTCCTTTTTTTTATTGATGTATACTAATAATGTTATAAATATTATAGAAACATGACGAAATCAGAAATATCGAGAAACGAATTAGGCAGGATGAAGTTAGCCTATGCCGATTACTTTTTGGGGCGAATTTCGAACATGTATAGCTTTTCTACTGTCGTAAAAATCATCAAGCGAAAATTAACAAAACGGCAGCTGCATATGTTTAAGAAAGACATATTTGGGCATTTTTTTGGAGTGCCAAAGTTTTCCGTTCAGTGGTGTAATTTTGCACAATATTTTGCTTAGGCAAGTGGATCATGGAGAATACAGGGAGGATGATTAGTTATAATTTCAAATTAGTGAGCATTTGAGACGCTTATCAATTGGAGAATGGTGCATGGTTACTGGACTTTCTTATGACGTAGATACCGCAGTAACAGATAACAAAATGGGGCATAGGCTACTGAATACGTATTTTAATGGTTTGTTTCGCAACATCAATCTTAAGCAAGTCAATGCATTATTTGAGGAGTTGGATTTCGAGGCTATGGACGACATTGATGCATTAAAGATCGGACTCTTTTATTTTGTGAACAGAATTCTAAATGGAAGAAAGGGTCACTGTCAAATTAATTTCTCATGGCTTAACGAAGTAGATGATATACATTACTTCCGAAATCGTCCATGGGGTCGTATATCATGGGAAACGATATACGAGAGTCTTAACAATACACTGTATGAGAAAGAGGCGAAATTTAAGGCGACTCGATTATCTAAGTCAAATCATAAAATAGAAAAGTACAATATTTACGGCTTTACATCCGGGGTTCAGATGCGTTGTTTTTTTTTATTAATAAGTTTTGTAATATTAAATATTTAATGGTAGTTTTAATAGCTTTCTTACTTTGGTTGTTGCAGGCTTAGATTTACGATGCGATCGAAAGTCTGCCGCCAGTATGGGTCGTGAAAACAAAGAAGAAGCTTCCCCGCATTGTGCAATGGAAGTCTATGGCTTATTCTAAAATAAACTTTGTTGAGGTTTATTCATTCTTAAATGGAGAATATCGTATTGGAAGACGTACAATACTATTTTTGACATTATTAAATTCGAGTTCTGTATACTTAAAATTTTGGGTTGAATTCATGTTAGGTGGATATTTTACAAACTCTTGAGCTAGATGCAACGGAGAGTCATAAAAAACATTGGCTCACTGTGAAAGATTACATGCCATGTATTCCAAGTTGGGGTCATAAGGTCGGTATCCTATAAGTAATATTATTTATTTAATCAAAATTTTTGACTTTTCATTCACTTGCTTTAAATGTTATTTTCTACAGCACCAACCTTCAATCAACGTGCCGCAGCCCGTTACAACGCAATCAGACGACTATGACTACATACCGAGCCCAACACCAGAGCAGTGTGACGCCGCATCTAAGGATGAGGTGCTTATGGATGACCATCAGGAGCAGACAGACAAGTCTGATGATGCACGTGATTCGGAGGTTATAAATAATTATTTTTCTTCATATATAAATCATTATAAAAATTTGTTATTATAAATATTTTTTTTTTGTAATAGACAAGGACAAAGCAGTTTAATGATTGTATGAGACGACGGCTGGATAAGATTGATTATAACGTATATGAACTTAAGTCAGAATTTAAAGATTTTAAAGAAACCGTGGTGGGATTTATCAATTCAATATCTAAACGTCCAAACAAAGATTCTCCGACTGAACGCTCGTATGCGGTGAACAAATTTAAATTTCACAATTGTGTTCGTTTAGCCTTTAATTTCATAGTTGGTTAATATGTTCATCTTGTCGAACGGATAGGGCCCGGATGACTATGGAGTGCATATTAATTTAGACAATCAAAATTTTTCTACTTTTACATCATTATATAGTTTCTACGAAGATGTTAGTGGGGAAAGCGTGCAGGTCTTCACTGAGGTGCCTCCGGGTATTAGTAAGTTCGACTGAGCATACAGACCGTCGTATGTTTTTAACAGTCCTTACATGATTCCTCCATTCAGGCGAGGAAATAACGTCAAATAACGTCCGGCTTTTACCTCCGCCTCAAATCATGGACCATGCGATTGACATGAGTACAAGTGCGAATATAAATCCACTTAAAGGATTGGAGGATCCAAGTCTGTATGATGAGTTTGACCGATGGTTTGTTGGTAATATGACCGTGGATCGGAGAGTCCAACACTCACGATCGTTCTTTCAAGTAATTTTGGGCCATGTTTCGATAGGATGGCTAGGTGACGATGTAATTTTTTTTTTATAATTTCTTTGAGTGTTATGGATTTGTGTATAATTTTTTCCTTTTAAATCGACATGTTTCTGTTCCTCTACAGCATATTCACGAGTATTTTCAATTGATTAGCGAAAAGCAATGGCAGTATCCTAATGCCTTAGTTCCACGTGTCACACATACTGACATATTTTTTGGGTAATGTGCTAACATAACTTATATAACCCTTTTTATTTATTTATTATCTCGTAATGGCTTAAAGTTTTGTTAATTTCAGTATTTTTTGAACGACTAAGTGTTCTTGAATCAATTATGTAACAATGGGGATTGTACGGTCGATTTATTAATATATAGCGACAGCTTGAATAGCTATATTGGTGGGCGGCAGCACATTATGTCCAAACCAATGACAGAAATCAATATGGTGTGTATTTTATTGCATTTCACAGCCAAAATCAAATGTGGATATGACTTTTTGTTGTTTGTTTTTTAATTTCATATATAACGAAAATGATAAATTAACGATAATTTTTTATATACAGTTATTCATCCCTTTTAACTTAGACCGCGAGCATTGGGTACTAGCCCGAGTAGACTTTCATAAGAACAAAGTATAGATTTATGACTCGTTACTGACATTTCGATACGACAAAAAATACAAGTTTAAATTCAAGCCGCTTGAAGTTATCTTCCCTCGATGATTGGAATATATTGGATTCTACAATATCCGACCTAAGTTGCGAAGTGCCAACCCTTGAAAAGTTATCGTAGTTAAGAGTGTGCCACAACAAGAGCCCGGAATTAGCGATTGCGGTGTTTTTTTATTAATGTTTACGATGTATTTAATGTTCAGACTTAAATTAGAGTTTAACAGTAGTCATTTATGTTAACTTGTAAATGTTTATTTTATTGATTTTGATGATAACAAACATTTTGATAAATTTGTTGGAGTTTTCATAATATCAAATAATTTCTTAAAAGCAAGAATTTTTCTATGAGTATTTACAAGTTTTTAAGAAACTGGAAAATCTCTGCAAAATGTGCAATTCTAGAAATAATCGGTGAACCATTAATATTAACGGTTAACCGATAATATGCAGAGACAGGCTATTGTCTTAAGCCTTAACCGTTAAGGTTCTTTTTGTTCTTAAAGGATACTGGAAATAACCGGCGAACCGTTAACAAATAACGACTAACCGTTAATTTCCAGAGAGACATAATTTGTTAAGCCTTAACCGTTTAGTGTTAAAGGTTAAGCTTTTTGTTCTTAAAGGATACTGGAAATAACCGGCGAACCGTTAACAAATAACGGCTAACCGTTAATTTCCAGAGAGACATAATTTGTTAAGCCTTAACCGCTTAGTGTTAAAGGTTGCTTTTGTTTTTAAAGGATATCGAAATAACCGGCGAACTGTTAACTAATAACGGCTAACCGTTAATTTCTGTGGAGGCATACTTTGTTAAGCCTTAGCCGCTAGTATTAAAGGTTAAAATGGTTTATACATGCTTCGAATGTACCGCGAACCGTTAACTTGTAAACGGCGAACCGATAATTTCCAGGATGTTATTATTTGCTACTCCTTGACCGTTTAGCAAGAACGGATAGACGTTTTTACTTGTGCAGGTCTCTGGATTTTAACGGCGAAAGGGTAATGTTGAGTGTTAGAAAGTGTATATTTATAAAGGAGAAAATCGTCATTTTACACTTCAAGTCTCACTAACATTGCTATTTTTATTTATTTAAGTATTTTGTTATTTAATTACGTGTGTTTCATTATAATTAGTTATTTTATGTATTTTGTGGTATCACGTACTCATTTCACAACGAACGGCATCGACAAATAAAACCGGACGCCACATTCAACTGCGACGATCGGGAAAAACCTGCAAAGGAAAGATAAGTTTAAAACGTCAATCGTTCACATGTTACCTTTAACTATTCACGTATAGTAACGTTTACGGACATCGTATAACAGTTACTCAGTAAAACCTATTATCAGGTAAATAATGTCAAACTGTGCGAATCAAGCAAGAATAGTGTTAATGGCAAAACCTATTTATCAGGTACAATAACAACCACATGAATCGTAAATAGTATTACCTGCTCAAATAGTATATTGACTGCTGACTTCACGACGCACAGTAATCCTCGAAAGGCCCAAACTGCTTTTTTAACCGATGGTCACGATTCACCAATTTATTTATGTGTGCCGGGCTTCCCCCACTGATATCCTCAATTCATTTGTAAGCTTAGATTTCTGTAATTCCTTCTCTTTCTTGTATTTTCTATGTATTTTAATAAATTCCCATTTTTACCCTTAGTTCAAATGAGTAGCTAATTTTCTTTCAAGCTTGGGTTGAAGGTGAAGTCTCAACATGTTCCATGGGCTTTATTTGGTAAATTTATTTTCTATTCCTCTAATATTTGTGGTTGTTTTGACTTTTCGTCGAAATAATAATAGTCTTGTCAGACACCGGTTAAACCCAAGACCCCAAGACAAGGTTACTATTATTCGCACGATGTTAAGACCATACTTATTTGAGCGTGGTTCATGAGGTGTGGAATCCCCCCTCATGATTTAATTGGCATTAATAAGGAATATTTAGCCCATGGAGCATGTTGATGCAGATCCGGATACCCAAGTGCTTTATCTCAATAGATTCCAATTTAAGTTATTCCTGCCATTTTAATTTCAATTCTAGCATATTTTAAATTCCTTTCACCACAAATCCAACCACTCATTTAAAAGAAAATTAATTCTGCACATAATTAAAATCCACCTCCTCGTGGGATCGACACTCGTCACCATTGATCTATTCTACAATAGATTCGTGCGCTTGCGAGTTCATTAAAATTTGCACAACAAGTTTTTGGCGCCGTTGCCGGGGAGGTAAGTATTTTAATTCGTAGAAGTAGTTTTTTTTTTCTTAATATTTATTTTTTTTAGTTGTTTTCTTGTCTCATTAAAAAAAAAAAAATTAGATTAGAATTTTATTTCTCTCTCTCTTCTTTAAATTTGTGTAATTTAATTTTCCTATTATTTTTCTTTGTAATTTTTTTGAAATTTATCTTGTTATCTTTCTTTGTTATTTATTTTAATTTTAGTAATATTTGTTTCACGTAATCTCTTTTTCTTATAGCAATTGAGTTTATTTTCATTGTAAGATCAGAATAACGCCAAGGTTAGTAAGATCGTAATTTCTCCCTCCTGCTTATTTTTATTTGTTTTATTTTCATTTATTTTGTTCTTCAGTATGCATGGTCAAGGTCATTATCACCTAATCTCGAGCCTTTAGACCTAATTAGAAAAACACTTCGCACACAAAAATACATTTCTTTTAAAAATAAAATTGACATGGATTTGCAAAATCAACAACCGTAACCACAGTGAGAGGCCATTTAAGGACTATTTTAGTCCCTTAGCAAATTTGAGACATCATGCATCGATACCCAAACAAATGAAATGTACAGAGTTTTGAATTAAAACCTAGTGTGCTAAATTGTCTCCAACATTCTATGGCCTAGAAAATGAGGACCCATATAATCATCTCGAATGATTTTCACGCTATTTGTCAAACTTTTAAATACGAGAATTTTCGATGATGATGTTAAACTTAGACTATTCCCATTTTCTTTAAAGGATAGAGCCTGCTCATGGTTTAATACATTGCTCGCTAATAGCATTACATCACGGGAACAAATGGTAACTAAATTTTAAATAAATATTTCCCATAAAACCAACGCTATTCGCAGGAAATTTAAATTTACCCAAAGAGACGACGAGCAATTTTTTCAAGCATGAGCGATTCAATGGGCTACTCAAGTGTCCACATCATGGTACGAAATGGCACAAATGCCAATACTTTTTGGAGGATTATTGCCACATGTGCAAGAATGGCTAATGGCGACACGGAGGAGAGCTTATGTCAAAAGTGCTGAGATTCGGGAATTCTTCCAAATACCAATCGATAATTCCCAACAACGTCGATCACCGTGAATACCTGAGAATTAAGGAGTGAATGAGGTTAACATTGGTGAGTCAAGCTCATAAATCAAGGAAGGCAAAGAAATAATCGAAGGTCTTTCTCGACAAATAGCATCATTGACGACTGCCAACTCAACAGAACCACAAGACCATGACTCATATTCAGATCAAGCCAATGCCATAGGAATCATGAGAAACCATCAAACTACAATCCTTACTCCAACACATATAACCCTGGATGGAGAGACCACCCCAATTTTTCATGGTCTCAAGGATTCCAACAAAATGGACCAGCAGCTCAACCTCCACCAATTCATCCAAATGCACAATATCCTCATATTTCTCAAGCTTCACCACTATTTAGACCATACAATCAAAACCCAAACCACTCTCAACCTGCACTACGGAGGATACATTCCGAATTTCAAGAATTCTACTCATTCTAGAATCGAGCAGAACCGCACCATTGATGAATTGCGAAATGAGTTGAGGCGGGCTTCAACTCACAAGCTCAATCCGCCTAAGCCTCGAGAAAATGGTGGACAACTTGCTTCTTCAGCTCAAACCTTGGCAATGACCGCTGAGAAAGGTAAATTCCCAAGTCAACCAAAGGCTCAACCCTAAAGCGTGAATGAAGCAAGTACCACCACAACATCATGGAGAGGTCAAAGCATGACCTCATGAAAAGGGAAAGAAGTCGATAACAAAGTGGAGATGCCAAAATCAACTCGATTGTACCCGAATCGAGGATCCATCACCAGGAGAAAGAAGAAACCAACTCACGAGAATACATTCCCAAAGCTCCATTTCCTCGTGAGGTTAGCTAAAGGGAAGAAAGGAAAATCCACAGTGAGATTTTGAAATCTTCAAACAGTGTGTAAACATTCCTTCGCTTGAAGCTATAAAACAAGTGCCATCGTATGCCAAGTTTCTTAAAGATCTTTGCACTAAAAGAGAAATATTCATGTTCGTAAAAGGCCTTTTAATGTAAAATGTTAGTTCTATACTCCAACATAAAATACCTCTAAAATTCAAAGATCCGTGCTCCCCACTATCTCATGTAGTATAGGGAACCACAATTGAGAATGCTTTGTTGGATTTGTGAGCTAGTAAATCTGCCTTATTCTCAGATTTGTGAAACTGATCGGGAGAATTACACCCAACTCGGTGGTGTTACAACTAGATCGGTCCACGAAAATCCTCGTGGTATTGTGGAGGACGTGCTTATTCGTGTAGACAAGTTTTATTTTCCGTTGATTTCATTGTAATCGACACTCAACCAAGACAGGATTCAAGCACATCCCCATTATCCTAGCCGACCTTTCTTGGCAACCGATGCTCACATTCAATGCAGATCGGAAATATGCAGCTTGTCCTTGGCAATATGACCATGGAGCTTTCAATATTTTCAACATTGCCAAACAACCTCACAATGTGGATGATGGAATTGTTGATGTGGATTTAATAGAAACATCAGTTGATAATAATTTTCTGTCAAGCTTTAGTGATGACCCTTTATAAACATGTTTAACTCACTTTGGTTTGGATTTTGACATTGATGATCAATCGATGAGGTCAATACACTACTTGACTCAAAGACCATCCATGGACACAAATAAATGGAAGTCAAGAGTTGAACAACTAGTGCCATCGTAAAGCGAACTCAGCCCATCATCGTAATCACCAAAACTCGAGCATCGTATGCATCGGGCCATCAAGAAATTCAATTTTGACATGCAATGTCGGCTCAAAAGAAGATTACAATGGCCAAGATTTACAAGCAACTAATAAAAGTCTTTCACGACAAAGCAAAGTAAGAGAAAATCTTTCACTACAGTGTCGAAAGTGCTTTTATTTAATTCTCACTGCACCTATTCCTGTAGGTTACGCTCGATGGTCCGCCCATTTATTGTTCACATCGCTTTTTTCACATGGGCAATTGAAATTAAGGATCCAAAGAGCGGCCACTTTTAAAGTTAATGGTCAAAGATTAAAGCCATATTTAGTAGTACCAACCATACGTGGAGAGGATAATGAAATAACCGAGTGACCCACCAAGTTTAAATTGAGATTTTTCTTTTCTTTTCGGTAATTTGATTTGACTCTTTCTTTATTTTGATTATTCTTTGTTGATTGAAATTATTTTTGTAAGTGTGTTTGTTTACCTATTATCCTCTCTTATCATTTTAATCACGAGACAAGACTTCTCAGACATGCTTGTAACATTTCAACCTATCCGAACTCATCTCGTAAAGAGACACGATTTTTAAAACACATCGATTTGGGTTTTGCAACCACCGTAGTTAGTCGCTCATGTCGAGGATTTGTAAAGCCAACTCGTAGATATCGAGATAAGATTCACAACACCCAAATTGGAGCTTGAGGTAAATCTGATAAGAGGACGATTTTAACTTGCTTTGTGTGTTTTAATTTGTTTTTCCGTTTCAGGTGTTTTAGTTTGCTTTGTGTTTAAGTTTGTCACCCCTGAAGAGGCTGATAACTGACCGCGTGACAATCAAGTCTATCAGCTTTCCCAAAATAATCGATATTCTCGAGACGGGCATGGACAGAGACGAGATTTAGCAAAGCTTCACAAACGATTCCCTTCGCCTCGTAATGCACTCTTTCAATCTATAAAGCCCGATCCGAACGCATGCGATTGCATGAAGAATGGCATACCGCCGACATCCGCCGGTTAATCGAGGCCAAAGTACGCTTGGTGTGAGTTGCCTCCTAAATTTATTGATACATGCCTTGTGGTAAAGGAAATTACGCGAGAAAACGACGAGCTAAAAGACTTTCGTTGCTTGTCATAAGTGCGTAACGATATGCAATAAAAACCATGTTCTTGTGAACGGTGTCCGATAATGTGGAAGATAAGATTAAATTCATTGTGATGGCTTGAATAAAGAGTCATTGGATAATATCCTTCTGTTTTTCAAACGCATCCCGGGATACGCATAAAGAGCGATTCTCCGCTTACGGCCATTATTCGAAAAGAACGCACGACGATACGCCCCTTGAATCTGACTATAAACGACTCGCTTGCCGCTTTGTAAGAAAACTGACGGGAAGCCTATCTCGACCCATGAGGGCGCTGCCGCTTTCTCGGACGAAACCGAGGAAGATGCGAGCCACAGAACCACCGAATATCCTTTTACTTTATCGTTGTTTTTATTTCATCGTTATTTTACCATTCGCATTATTGCTTGTAATAATTTTTTTGTTATCATTGTTTTCTTTTCCTTTTAATCGCTTTCTTTTTACTCGAGCCACGTGCCTTACGTTAATTGACATTGACATAACGCCTCATACACAGCTGTGACCTGTTGTCACCAAGGTTTTTAAATATAATTTTTTGTTATTGTGCACTCACAAGTTGTTTTTGAGCAGTATCCTAATGGCAGCTACTCCCAGCAAACAATTCAAGAACATTTGTGTGCTCTCTGGATTTAACTATGGCAAATATAAAGAGTTCTGCTGAGGCACCATAGATCTTGGTCAAGAATAGCAGAGAGAAAACCGCACTGTGTATGGAGGATGTGACCGAGGGTTATCCAAAATGGTCTCGTAAGTCGCTATATCGTAGGAGGGAGCCAAGTGTTAGGCATCATCCCAACAATCCTAAAACCTCGCTTTGTCTAACTCATCAACCTGGAGAAGAGTTGTCTCTGTGTATGCAAGAACGCATAACCGAAATGCTAAATCATGCCGATGCTTTTATTTTCCTTCCGTGAGATCTTGCAACTCTAGAGGCACTAATCACATTAAAGATCTGGGCCCATCTCGAACATCCACCAAAACCCATGCTTTGTTAAATGTCAATAATTTTATGATGGCTTTATCGCATTTCAACCATGCAATAAAAACCTATTTCATTCCTTCCTCGCTTAAAAGTCTTTATTTGTGCACATACCGCTAATGAGCTACTTGATCCGTTATGTTTATCAATCGCAGATGCATCCCGTGACCGCTTGTGTTGGAATGTTCAAATAACGATGGTAACAAAGAATGCAGTAAGAAGTACAAATTAGATTTAACCTCCGCTTGTAAATATTTTCTTCTCGTGTTGCACTACCCGTGTGATGTCTTCTAAACTTTACTTTTTCCTTTCAAACATCGAGGACAATGTTTCATCTGGGGGAGGGAATAGTTGACAATCAGGAATATTTAAGTTTTTACTAATTTTTGTTGTAGAATCCAACCATTTTGAATGTAAGATTGAATACGGAAGTTACCTAGAAACGATCTTCTTAGTAAAAAAAAAAATTATTATTATGTTTTTCCTAACTTTTCTTTTGACTTCCTTTATAAATATATGTTTTCAAGTTTTTAAGTCAAGATGGCTGAATATGGAGTGCGACTCTAGAACGCATCTTCTTTAAAAAAAAAAAAAATTCAGACATTTTTCTTTAATTTTTCTGCATGTATGTTTTCTTTTATGTTTAGAATAGGTTGGGGTAGAATTTCGCTAAAAAAAAAAAAAATATATTTGGTAATTTTGTGAGTTTTGATATTGGATGATACGATGACTTTTAAATTTTAGTATTTGTATTATCTTTGGTCTTGAGTGATGTTACACCATGTCATATTCTATATGTTGATGTTGGGGACAAATATGAGTTGCTCAAGGAATGCATATGTCAAAATAAATTCCAAGTGAGTTTTGAGCCTATTAATTTTTCTGAGAGTAACCCTTTGCCCATTATTCATGCAAATTTTAGCAGCTTTATTATTTTATACATGATCTCTAGATTTCTTTAAGTCAACAAAAAAAAAAAAATGTGTGTTGTTGCATCTAAAGTGCCCACCTAACTAGTAGATATGGAAGATTATTTAGAGCTAAGAGACGATGGAAGGCCATCTTTGATCCGTTTGAGCCTTTTCAAGCCATCCCTATCAGAAATATCCATAGTTAGCCATTTTCGAGCCTAAATAAATAAATTTAAAAAAAAAAGCTTTTTCTTTATTAACTTATCATCCCGACTCCACTCCAATTTGGAGTATTACCCGATATAATACAAGTTCCATCACCTATTCATGTTTGAGAAAAGGATAAATAATTATTTTGATATAAAAAAAATTAAAAAGAAAAAAGAAAAAAAAGAGAAAAAAGATATACAATAGCAATAAATAAGCAAAACGATCTTGTAATTTTCAAAAGTTCTTGAAATTTTCTCAAACATATATATTTTGTTTCCTATTTTCCTTTCTTTGTTAAGCCATGTCCCTAGCCCACGTTACTATCCTAATAAAAGTCCTTCTTGATTTTAGAGAACTATAATCAAGTAAAAGCTAGTTATATGGGCTATTAAGAAGTAGTGATGCATTAAAAAAAAAAAAAGAAAAAATAGGTTTGACTAGTAATTTATTCGAGGTCGATTATTTCTAAGTCTGGCATATTTCTTTCATCTTGGTGAGAGTGTGTATTTATATTATTTTCTCAATTCACCATTCATTGTAGTGACAATTTTTATCGGGTTTAATTTCTTGTGAGAGTGTCACTACTACCGTGAGATTTTGGGGTTTGACATGTTATTCTTGAAAGTGGCTCGATTACTATAGTCTACCGGACCGATGCATGGATTGTTGATGGTTGTGATATTTCTTTAGACCGAGATAATACTTGTACTTTTCTTTGATTGCTATCATTAACTGATTGAATAAACACGTGTTTAAAAAAAAAAAAAATTTGGTTTTGAATTTTATCTTCGCTTATTTGTTGTGGACTAGCAATAAGTTCGTCGTGGTGTTGAGTTAGAAAGTGTATATTTATAAAGGAGAAAATCATTTTACACTTCAAGTCTCACTAACATTGCTATTTTTATTTATTTAAGTATTTTGTTATTTAATTACGGTGTTTCATTATAATTAGTTATTTTATGTATTTTGTGGGTATCACGATCATTTCACAATGAACGGTGATCGACAAAGAAACGGACGCCACATTCGAACTCGTGACGATCGAAAACTTAAGGAGCATAAAAGGAAAAATGTCATCGTTTCACATATACTTAACTATTCATACGATAAGATCGCTCATGATCACTGCATAAATACATCGCAAAACCATCGCAGGTAAATAGTGGTCAAACCGTGCGAATCGCAAATAGTATATCAAAACCGCCATCAGGTAACAGTGGTCAAACCGTGAATCAGGCAAATAGTGTTACCGTTTCAAATAGTGGCTGTTGATCGCTGATCGATGACGCGGGCGCAACTCGAAGGCCCAAACTGCTTTTAATCCGATGGTCATGATTCACTAATGTATTTATAAAAGGGGCTTCCTAATTTGATATCCCCGAATTCATTTCTAAGCTTAGATTTTGTAATTCCTTCTCTTGTATTTTCTATGATTTTAATAAATTCCATTTTTACCCTTAGTTCAAATGAGTAGCTAATTTTCTTTAAGCTCATGAAGTCTCAACATGTTCCATGGGCTTTATTTGGTAAATTTATTTTCTATCTCTCTAATATTTGTGGTTGTTTTGACTTTCGTCGACATAATAATAGTCTTGTCAGACATCCGCCTAGTTAAACCCAAGACCCTAAGACAAGGTTACTATTATTCGCACGATAAGTTCTTAAGACCATACTTATTTGAGCGTGGTTCATGAGGTGTGGAATCCCCCCTCATGATTTAATTGGCATTAATAAGAAATATTTAGCCCATGGAGCATGTTGATGCAGATCCGGATACCCAAGTGCTTTATCTCAATAGATTCCAATTTAAGTTATTCCTGCCATTTTAATTTCAATTCTAGCATATTTTAAATTCCTTTCACCACAAATCCAACCACTCATTTAAAAGAAAATTAATTCTGCACATAATTAAAATCCACCTCCTCGTGGGATCGACACTGTCACCACCATTGATCTATTCTACAATAGATTCAAGGCCATGAAGTTCAATAAAATTTGTACAACAGTAACTACTAACGGTCAACCGCTTATTTGAAATCCAAAGATAACGGTAATTTTGACCAAGACAAATAACCGTTAATCTAATTAACGGCGATCCGCATCAAGAATTAGGCTATAACGCTAGTTTTGGCTCCAACTATAAATAAGCCCATTTAAATCATTTCAAAGGTTGATCACAACACTACCATTGAGCTTATACACGCTTATACAATCTTCAGAAAGCATTAAACACTTTCTTGCTTCATTTTATTCACACATCAAGCTTTCATTTGTAATCTTAAAGATCAGTGAGAGAAAATTACTTGTAATCTTTTTGAGTGTTGTCAGTGGATACACACAAGAGATTGGGAATAACTGTTGTAAAGGTTTATTGACACCTCGAAGTCAATTGTAAAGATTCGAGGCCTCGTGGCTTGCTAATGGAATCCTCTCAAGCCTTGTGCTGGAGTATGGACGAAGTGATAGCCAAACCACGAAAATCATTGTGTTTGATCTCTTCCTATCTCTTTACTTTTATTGCAAATTAATTTGTTAATTTAGAATTTGATTGTTTAAGTATTACTTCATTATATTTTAGTTGCTTAATTTGTAAAATTCCAATTCACCCCTCTGGGTTGCTTTGTTAGTATTTCAATTGGTATCGAGCTTGGTTCTCTCATAAGACTTAACCGCTCAGAGTAAAAGATCCATGGCAACTCAAAGTGACTCAACCTCAGGAAGGACAATCCACAACCAGACCACCATTCTTCGATGGAAATGACTACCCATATTGGAAAACTAGATGAGAATTTACTTGCAAAGCCCTAGATTACTTAAATTTGGGAAGTCAGATTGATGGTCCTTTATGCCTTCGACCAAAATGAATTGGGAAGACATTCCAAAACCTTCACGGAATGGAACGAATTGAAAAGAGAAAAGCTTTCTAAATTCCAAAGCCACGAATGCCTTATTTCAGGCTTTAGATAAAGAAAGAATTTACAGAGTGTCTAGTTGTGAAAGTGCTTATGAAATTTGGCACAAACTCAAGTTGTCTAAAGGCACTAATCGCCGAAAGAGTCTAAAATTAAGAGTACACTCGACAATACGAATTGTTTCAAATGGAACAAAACGAGTGTATATTCTATGACACTAGATTTACGGACATAGTGAACACTCTAGAGTTCTAGGAAAACATTCTCAACATAGTGAGAAAGTTAAGAAAATTATTAGATCACTTCCCAAGGAATTGAGACCAAAAAGGACCGCCATCGAGGAAGCTAAAGATTTAAATGTCTTACCTATCGATGATCTAATCTTCACTTATTTCATGAGGAAGATTTGGCAAAAAGGAATCGAGGAGAAGAAGAGTATTGCTCTAAAGGCTACAAAGTATGAGAGTAATGGAGAGAGTGAACCTGATGATGAGGAGTTACGATGCTAGCAAGAAGATTCAGAAAATTCTTCAAGAAAACCGGAACTAAGGAAGTTTAGAGACTTCAAAAATCAAAAGGAGAAAAGGAAGCAATCAAATGCTATGAGTGCAAGAAACCCGCCATATAAGATCCGAATGCCCTTCTCAACAAATTCAAGAAGAAAGAATGATGGCTACGGACGATAATACGAAGAAACAAGTTGACGTAAGAAGAGCATCAAGAAATGACTAATCTAGCTCTTACGGCAATCGGGGATTTAATCAAAACGATGAATTAGATGAGGTAAGTGATCTTCCTACTTATGATGAGTTACATGATGCTTTTAGAGAATTGCATGATGAATTGATGAAAATGGGTAAAAAGAACGCTTTGCCTTAAAAAGAAGATGGTAGAGCTTCAAAATGAAAATGATTCATTTAGCAAGATTACATGTCTCAATTGTAAAATAAGACATTGCATGATAAGATTGAGTTATTTGAAAATTCTAGTACTTCACATGAGCATTTAGAATCACATGTAAATGAATTGAAAATGAAAATGAATTACTTAAAAGAAGAGCAACGATCTAAATGAAATTGTGCTAAAATTTACAAATGGTCAAAAGATGTTGGATAACTTGCTTAATTCACAAAAGTGTGTGTTTGATAAAGCGAGGACTTGGCTATAAGCCAAATTAAAACAAAATATTACAAGAACTACTTTGTGAAGAGCACATCTCCTAATAATCAAGTTGTTTGTCATTATTGTAATCAAGATGGCCATATGAAAATAGATGCATAGTAAAAAGAAATGCATATTATGGTACGAATGTATTCGTTCCAAAAGAACCATCATAACACTCAAGGACCCAAAAAGGTTTGGGGTACCTAAAACTTGAGATCTTTCTCGCAGGCTTAAAGAAGAAGAATAAATGGTTCTTGGATAGTGATGTTCAAGACACATGACTGAAATTATGCATGGTTTTCAAGTTTTACAAAACTCAAAACGCGGAGATGTTTCCTTCGAGATAATTCAAAAGCGGAGGATTCTCGAATCGAAATGTCGGTAAAGTTTCATCAACCTTGATTGAAAATGTATGTTTGGTTGAAAATCAAACACAACTTGATTAGTATTAGTCAATTGTGTGACAAAGGTTATAAAGTAGTGTTTGATAAGTCAAGATGTACTATCAAGATGCATGTGATGGAAAGATCTTGTTTATTGGAAATAGATGTGGTAATGTTTATACCATTGACATAGATGTTGCATCCATTCATGACAAATGTTTTTCAGATTATATGATGATAGTTGGTTATGGCATAGAAGACTAGGTCATGCAAATATGGATTTGATTTCAAAATTTCAAAAATGATTTAGTTAAAGGACTTCCAAAATCAATTTTCAAAAGGATAAAATTAAGCTTGTCAATTGAAAACAAATCAAAACCTCTTTCAAAAACAAAATCATATTTCTACTTCAAAACCTCTTCAACTACTTCACATGGATTTGTTTGGACCATCTAGATATGCTAGCCTAAATGGCAAGTATTATGCTTTTGTAATTGTGGATGATTATTCAGATTCACATGGGTATTGTTCTTACTAATAAGGATGATGCCTTTGATGCTTTTAAAATCTTTTGTAAAAGGTTCAAAATGAAAAGGGTTATTCTATTTCTTGCATTAGAAGTGATCATGGTAGAGAATTTGAAAATTATGCATTTGAATCTTTTGCAATGACTTGGGCATGAGCATCAATTTTCATCACCTAGAACTCCACAACAAAATGGAGTTGTTGAGAGAAAGAATAGATCTATTCAAGAAATGGCTGGGACCATGTTGAATGAAAATGGTTTACCTAAGTATTTTGGGCGAAGTCAACACCGCTTGTTATGTTTTAAATCGGGTGTTGATTAGATCTATTCTTGATAAGACTCCTATGAGCTTTGGAAAATAGAAAACCCAATATTGGATATTTCAAAGTCTTTGGTTGTAAATGTTTTATTTTGAACACAAAAGACAATCTTGGTAAATTTGATTCAAAATCCGATATTGGTATTTTTCGGGTATTCAAGTTCTAGCAAAGCTTTATAGTTTATAATAAAAGAACCTCGGTTGTAGAAGAGTTCATGCATGTTTCTTTTCGATTTAGTCTAACCCTCCTCTGCGGAGAAAGGAATTGTTAATGACGATGCGGATGGAGAGTTACAAGAAGAATCATCAAAGGATAATCAAGAGAATGCACTACAAGAAAATCAAGAGGATGATCAAGAGCAAAGAAATATGGAGCAACAAGAAGGTTCTACTCAAACACCCCCAAGTAATGGAGGTATGTTTCTTCTCACCCTTCGGATGCCATTTGGAGATCCTTCTAAAGGTGTTTCTACTAGATCATCACTAGAATACATGTGAGCATGCTGCATTTATTTCAAATTGAACCAAAATCCTTTCATGGATGCGAAAATGATTTAGTCTTGGATTATGGCAACGCAAGAGGAGTTGAGTCAATTGAGAGAAATAATGTGTGAATTAGTTCCAAACCGGAACATCAATCCATCATAGGTACTAAATGGGTATTTAGGAATAAGATGGATGAATCCGTTTGTAAGGAATAAAGCTAGATTAGTGGCTCAAGGATACAACCAAGAAGAAGGAATTGATTTTGATGAAACATTTGCACCTGTAGCTAGATTAGAATCCATTAGAATGTTGTTAGCATATGCATGTTATAAAGATTTTGTTTTATTTCAAATGGATGTTAAAAGTGCTTTTCTAAATGGTTATATTATGGAGGAAGTTTATGTAAAACAACCTCCCGGTTTTGAAAATAAAAAATTTCCAAATCATGTGTATAAGTTGTCTAAAGCTTTGTATGGTTTAAAACAAGCACCTAGAGCTTGGTATGATAGTTTAGAAATTTCTTGTTGGATAACGGTTTTCAACGGGTAAAGCGGATACCACTCTTTTGTTAAGAATAAAATCAAGATATACTTCTTGTTCAAATTTATGTTGATGATATTATTTTGGTTCTACTAACGAGTCCTTGTGCAAGGATTTTCATCTTGTATGAGTAAGGAATTTGAGATGAGCATGATGGGAGAATCAAGTATTTCCTTGGACTTCAAATCAAGCAAAACAACGAGGGAATCTTCATCAATCAAGCTAAGTATGTAAAGATTTGCTCAAAAGGTTTGGAATTGATGAGTCAAATACCAAGAGCACTCCAATGAGCACAACAATCAATCGACAAAGATGAAAAGGTAAAGAAGTTGACATTAAAAATATCGAGTATGATCTCTTTACTTTACTTAACCGCAAGTAGACCCGATATCATGTTTAGTGTATGTTTGTGTGCAAGATTTCAATCATGTCCCAAGGAATCCCATTTGTCTTTGTTAAAAGAATTTTTCGTTATTTGAGTGGAACCATAGATCTTGGTCTTTGGTATCCTAGAGGAACTCATATAGATTTAACATGTTTTTCGGATGCGGATTTTGGGGGCTATAAAGTTGATAGGAAAAGCACTAGTGGAACTTGCCATATACTAGGTCACCACTTGTTTCATGGTTTAGTAAGAAACAAAATTGTGGCACTTTCAACTACCGAGGCTGAATATATATTATGAAGTTGTTGTGCACAAGCACTTTGGATGAAACAAACACTTAGAGATTATGGCATTACGCTTGATAAAATTCCTATTAAGTGTGATAATACAAGTGCTATAAATCTTTCAAAGAATCCCATTCAGCACTCTAGAACCAAGCATATAGAAATTAGGCATCATTTCTTGGGATCATGTTCAAAGGGTGATATTGCATTGGAGTTTATTTCACGGAAAACAACTTGCCGATATTTTTACAAAACCCTGCGAAGAACAATTTTCAAAAATTCGACATGAACTTGGGATGATGAAATTTTCACATTAGCATTTCTAGATATGCTATCGAGTCTATTCAATAACTTGTTTTATGATATGATGCTTAAATATTCTTGAAATGCTTGAGTATGATGTACTAGTAATGTATGTATGTTTTGCTTGGATTAATTGTTTTAAAACATATTTGTTCATAAATTTTGCATTAAAATGGCCTTTAGAGCATTTTTAGATCAAAGTCATGATCTTAATGTGTTATCTATGATGGCGGATATTGAATCAAGTGTGCGAAACATCAAACGAAATAAACGGATAACTGTTTGTCTTATAAACGGCTCACCGCTTATTTCAAGAATCAGATTTCTTTGATTGCTCGTTACCCCTCACCGCTTTGGTGTTAACGATAAACCGCTTAAAACAGAGAGTAACGTGAAGGTTACCTCTCACTGCTATTTATTAATCTGAAACCGCTTAAAATCGCCAGCTCCTTTACCTTGCCGCTCACCGCTTACCCTGTTGCTAACCTTTACTTATTCCAAGCTCATCGAAATTAACGCCTCACCGCTTATATAAACGGCTACCGCTTGCTTAAAATATATAAACCGGTCACGGGTTTTTCCTCTTCGCCTTCTTAGCCTCTCACCGCTTTCGCCATTTTCTCGTCAAGCTTTTCATCTTCTTCTTTCTTCTACTTTTCTCCATTTTCGACCCAAATCACTCCGATAGAACTCTTCCAAATCATCTTTAGAGTGATTCTACCGATTCAAATCTCCGAATTTAGTCCAAAATCAAAAATTCCCAAATCAAAACCCTAAGGGCAATGACCGGTTTCGCTCGATTTGATCCATCTTGTCGCTTTCTTGCCAAATTGAACCTCAATCTTTCTTCCTCCACTCTCTCTCTCGAACTCCATAAGCACTTCATTTACTCTCAAATCAATCCGAACGCATTCTCCTCTCCATCAATGGTGAATCATCTCGTAGACCCTGAGAGGAAACATGCACCCAAGTGTCAACCCCATACTACTACCGGAAGCCTCACGAATTTGAAAGGCTTCATTTCCCTACACCTACATTGCTCAGACGCTTTGAGACCCGATTTATGGGTCGTCGGTTATTGATTCTTATTTGCGGATGATGATTTTAAGGATTTGATTGTATGTAATAGAATTGTGACTAACATGCTTAGACCACGGAACTGCTTTTATTCCTTGATGATAAAGTTTATCCGAATCTAGTTCGAGTCTTTTATTCTAATATGAAATTGTCTCGCCACTGCCTAGATAGAATTGTTGTTGGCGGTGTTCCTATTGATTTTGATGTAGAGTTTTGAACACCGCCATACTTGGTATTCCGGATGAGGTCATTCTTTTTACTTCTAAAAAATCCTATCTTTCCGAGTTTGTCCACCATAAGGAGTCCGTAACATCCGCCGTCAGAGGATTTGGTGATGACATTTGTAGTCTTCCTTTTCGCCTCGCCTACTCCCTTTTCAGTCCGTATTCTCCATTCCATTCTTCAAAGACATTGTTACTCCTAGGAAAGGTCACACGGATGAGGTAACTCGTTTAGATGTCGGGTTACTAGATAGTCTTCTTAGTGGCGGAAGTTAACCTTGGTTATATCGCGCCACATGTTGACCACTCCGGTGTTTCTCACCGTTGCTTCCTATGGTAGTCTGACATTAAGATTTTGCGGCACTTCAAAGTGCCACCAGTGACGCGTGTACAAGGAGCCCAAAAGGATTGGTAGGGATGCTATGAGTGATTGGGTTCACTGGAGGAACAGGCGTGGCTCAAGACCTCTAACGCCAAGAACGGACACCTGATTGCTCCCGAGGACGATCGGATGCTTAACGACATCTACACTCCGATCGCCTTCCCGACTTCAGACTGAGCTCACCTCCACCTTCTCGTCGTCGGGATGTTCCTCCACCATCGCCCCTTCGATTCTACAGAGCATGAGATGGATACGGATATCCCTTCCGCTCCCGAGCCTCCTCCAGCTTCGAAAGCACCTCTCACCATCTCATACTCCACCTCCTTTGTTCGATATTCTGCAGTTAGCTAATACGACGCAGATTTCCGAGGCCAAGAATGATTCTTGATCGTATTGACGCTTATTACTCTCGATCGCCAGCAGACACGGTCTCGTGTTCAGACATTTCGTGAGTAGAGCATTGATCATCGATGAGATCATCACGCCTCGACATGATTCTGGGGTACTTGGTTTTAACCCGGGTAGTACATCCGCAGCAGCCCCTCTTCACGCCCTACTACTAGACCTCCATCTTCAAAGACCTTCTTCCTGGCCTCCCACTTCTACACGACGAGCAATTCATGACCTCATCTGCGACCTCTCCACGCCGACCTCCCACGTCATGTGAGCATCTTAGTTTTCTATTTTCTTTGAAGTTTCGCACATACATTTCATATTTTGATTATATCATGATATTGTGGTTATTTTTTTTACATTTACTGTGGATTGATATTTTGATTATACCATGATATTTGATATGGATGTTTTCTCTCTATATTTTCTGGTTGTATTCAAACAATTTGGAAATATTATGTGTTTAGAGATGTTGTGTGATCGAGTTGTTGTATGATTCGTGTATCTTTGGAGATGTTGGGTTGTGCATTGTTTGCCTTGATATATTTGGGAGTATTTTGTCCTCATGGTTGTATTTTGAGATTTTGCCATTTTTCTGGAAACTCACAAATTTTGCTATTCTATTTCTCTCATACTTCTTTTCTTACGCTTTTGTTTTGATGATGAAGGAGAGATTTTGCAGATTTCAGACTTGTTTTCGCTTTTGTACTTGTTTTTGTTATAACAAAGAGAGTTCTTAAACTTGTCTTTGCAAACCGCTATAATGCCAAAATTGTTTTGAGTCATATTGCAGGGAGCATATAAGAAGTGGAGCATAAGCAAAGTTTGTCATCATCAAAAAGGGGGAGATTGTTAACTTGTAAATGTTTATTTTATTGATTTTGATGATAACAAACATTTTGATAAATTTGTTGGAGTTTTCATAATATCAAATAATTTCTAAAAGCAAGAATTTTTCTACGAGTATTTACAAGTTTTAAGAACTGGAAAATCTCGCAAAATGTGCAATTTAGAAATAATCGAACTGTTAATATTAACTTAACCGATAATACGCAGACAAAGCTATTGTCTTAAGCCTTAACCGTTAAGGTTCTTTTTGTTCTTAAAGGATACTGGAAATAACCGCAACTGTTAACAAATAACGACTAACCGTTAATTTCAGAGAGACATAATTGTTAAGCCTTAACCGCTTAGTGTTAAAGGTTGCTTTTTGTTCTTAAAGGATATCGAAATAACCGTGAACCGTTAACAAATAACGCTAACCATTAATTTCAGAGAGACATAATTTGTTAAGCCTTAACCGCTTAGTGTTAAAGGTTGCTTTTTGTTTTTAAAGGATACCGGAAATAACCCATGAACTGTTAACTAATAACGCTAACTTAACTGTGGAGGCATACTTTGTTAAGCCTTAGCCGCTTAGTATTAAAGGTTAGCTGAAATGGTTTATACATGCTTCGAATGTACCGCAACCGTTAACTTGTAAAACGGCGAACCGATAATTTCTGTGATGTTATTATTTGCTACTCCTCGACCGCTTAGCAAGAACGGATGAGACGCTTTTACTTGTGCAGTCTCGGATTTTAACGGCGAAAGGGTAACTACTAACGGTCAACCGCTTATTTGAAATCCAAAGATAACGGTAACTTTGACCAGATACAACGGCTAACCGTTAACTTAACGGCGATCCGCTTATCAAGAATTAGGCTATAACGGCTAGTTTTCGCTCCAACTATAAATAAGCCCATTTAAATCATTTCAAAGGTTGATCACAACACTACCATTGAGCTTATACACGCTTATACAATCTTCATAGAGCATTAAACACTTTCGCTTCATTTTATTCACACATCAAGCTTTCATTTGTAATCTTAAAGATTGTGAGAGAAAATTACTTGTAATCTTTTGTTTGAGTGTTTGTAAGTGTTGGGATACACAAGAGATTGGGAATAATCTCTTGTTGTAAAGGTTTATTGACACCTTGGAAGTCAATTGTAAGCATTTGAGGCCTTGGTGGCTTGCTTAGTGGAATCCTCGCCCTGCTCGTGAGGCGTGGACGAAAGTGATACCAACCACGAAAAATCATTGTGTTTGATCTCTCTTTCCCTATCTCTTTACTTTTATTGCAAATTAATTTGTTAATTTAGAATTTGATTGTTTAAGTATTACTTCATTATATTTTAGTTGCTTAATTTGTAAAATTCCAATTCACCCCCCCTCTTGGGTTGCCTTGTTAGTATTTCAATTTAGAAACAACATTGCAGTTGATATATTTAATGATGATATTGTATTGAATGTTGAAATATAAATTTTTATTCTAATTTGCGTATTTAAGTTTATTCTAATGCTAATATTTTAATATAAAAATAAAATAAAATAAAATTTCATGACATATAAGTATACAATACACAAAAACAACTGTTTTAATTAAGGAATCATTGAAACAAGTCAACTAACTTCGACTCGATGCAATGAGATTTTTACATCGCTTACGGTTATATCCTGATTCATTACACCGCTCGCACCTAATAGTCCTCCGATTAATGTCCTCGCTAGCCGAGGATAGTATGAGCTCTTTACGACAACCAGGCGGTGGTGCCTCAACTGGTAGAAAAACATACATCTCTTGAATTTCATCAGAAACTTCTCAATCAGCCACGTCGCCAACCAGCTCCACTGGTTGTGCATAAGCCATCACCAACGATTCCTTGGTGTAAAAGTCTGAACAAAGGTTTATGAAATCCACTCGGACAGTTAGACAAGCTACAATTGCATGAGCACATACAAGCTGATCAAGCCAAAATACTCTACAGGAGCAAGTTTTCTTTTGTAGGTCAACTAAGCATTCCTTAATCCCACTACCTACAACTTGAAATCGATACGGAGATACTAAGTGAACGATCATTCTTTCAGCTATAGTTTTCCTCTCAGTGACTATTTCATCTGCCCATATTGTTAGCCAAGTACTCATTGATTCAGCCATAATTTTTCTATCATAAAACCATTGCTGCAATATTTTTCTAAAGTAATCAACAAGATGAGTAACAAAAAATTTTCACGGTTCTCTCATGAAAGAATTAACACTCTTCGCGATGTTGGTGGTAAGTATGTTGTACCTCCTACCTTCAAACTGAGACATTGCCCAATTACACGTACCCACAATACTTTCTAACTAATCAGCAGTACCCGAGTGGAGCATCCACAACCCTTCAAGTTGTCTTTTAAATTCCTCATATCTATATGTTTTTGTTGTATTAATAAAGACAGGCTCAAATTCATCCCAAAGAGCTCTAGACGTCCTAAATTTTGACTTAATCTTACCTTTCACGTGGTAAAAACAAACGTTATGAGTTGCATTGTGAAATACTTTATGAACGACCTTCCTTATAGCAGTGCATCGACCAGAGATAAATACCAACTCCGGTATATCGCCAATCACTCCATATAACATCGTTATAAACCATTCCCAAACATCATTATTTTCTGAATCCATGACCCTAATGGCTAGAAGATACAATTGATTGTTACCATCTAGACATGTTGCTACGAACATACTTTCATGATATAGCCCTTTTCGATGCGTACCATTTACAGCAATGACAGCCCGGATATACTGCACAAAACCATTGATGGAAAATCCAAGTGCTACAAAGTAGTATAAGAAATTACCATCTCCATTCCACTCGAGGTGAGTGATTGTACCATCATTCGCTTTAGTGAGTACGTGAGAGTGTTTAGGGAGTAAGTTATACGACTCTGCTGGGTTGTCTCAAACTATTTCAAGACCAACTTTGCTGGCCCGGTATGCCTGCTGGTATGTTAACTGAACATCATACTCCTGCTGCATATCTGCTTTGATGTCATTCGGAGTGTAAATTCTTTTTTCTTGAATATATTTATCTGCGATGATATGACCGACAACTCGGCTCCTTACTTGATGACGACCATCAACCAATACCTCATTATGACAAGTGTGTACATTATCAATTTTCCTCACCACCCAAGGAACATTTTGCTCATTCGAACTTCTAATTGCTCGAATGTACCATTTACATGGTTCCGAAAAATAGTGAGTCTCGAAACGTGTCGTTGTAGACCGTGTAATCTTGAAATCAAACTTATCCTTAAAGCCAGCCTTGCGTAGTTGTAATATTAACTCATTCTTCTCAGCAAATAGCTTACCCACACTGATATCATCTGATCCACAATTGTTAAGAAAGCTTAGAGCAATTATATTCGAAGGTAAAATTGGAACAAGACTTGTGAGGGGGTCAATCCTCCTTTTCGATCCAACCATTAGAGGAATGGATCGATTGTCTCTGTTATTCACAGGAATATTATCTTCACACTCATCTTTATGCTGAAACGACAGAATATTAGAAGGACCAGTTCCTCCATCATCACATATATTATTGAAATAAGTGCCCCTTATACTATTAGAAGGTTCTGCACAACACTGTCTCCTTCTATGTCATCAACAGGATCATCATTATCATGAAAATCATTGTTGTAATATGGAGAATATCGTTACTCTGACGACATCGTTAGTAGTAATACCTCTTCTTCTACATCCTCTAACGTAATGTCGTTGTCATTATTGTCGTGGATTGGAGAGTAATATTGCTGCAATAACATTGTCCTTAGCAACACCTCATCTTCATTATCGGGGCAAAACTCTAAAGGAAGTTTCTGTTTCGACAGGTGGCTCAACATCTTCACTCGGAGCTCGAGTTGATATGGTAACGAATATATGAATGCATCCATAATTGGCCACATTGGATGCCATATACAATACAACCTTCACCATTTCATCATCAAATATATTCATAAGCAGTGCACATACATGATATAATATATTACTAGACATCAAATGTGTCTTCATTGTGATACTATATTCATTAGGATTTGTTTGTAACACCTCATATACTCTTGCCAATAATTGATCAAACAGGCAATTTTTTCCAACAAAAAAGCTCTATTTTTACCATTCACATACTCCATACGGACATCCTCTAACGTCTCCCACCAACTATCATAACAGAATTTAAGCACAACTAAATCTATTAAGCCTGAAATTATAAAAAAAAAATAATTACAAATTTGTGTACTAATAAAGTCAGTTGCAATGAATCACCTCTTGATGCGCTTTGTCGACTAAAAGACAGCTGAATAAATCGCCTCTTTGTGCGTAATTTATCAGAACCAAGCCTAGTGCGATAGGCTGCAAGTCGCACCAAGCTTCATGCGATAGGTGCCTGTCACATGAAGAGGCTTGCAATTTCATGTGATGGGCTGCTTGTTACACCAGATAAATCGTACTGAACTGAATCGAAAGTTGAAAAAATAGCTATTACCACTAAGTAATGCAGGTTCGTGTTGGATCTGGATATATTATACTCAGAGTTCGCTTTTACCGTCTGCCGTCGGTGTTTGCCGTTGCCTTTTGCTGTCGCTGGTGATGATTCAAGAGTGTAAGACTACGTTTGATTTGATAAAAGATGAGAAGGAAAGTTGGTTTTTGTTTGTAAACAAGGGTAATTTAGGGAGAAAAGTTTATGTTTGGCTAATGTTGATAGAAAAAAAGTTTGGAGGGTTAATTGTGAAAATAGTAAAAGTTTTTAGGTTATTTTTATAAATTTTCCTCATAAATTTACTGTTCTAATACACTTAAGCCTGCATAAATTATACCCGAGTAGGAGTCGGGTTTATGTGGTGTCGCATTAAATAATTAAAACCCAGAAAATCTCTTTTTTATTCCATCAAAACACGATCCATCAAACAAATCTAACATTCGTTTCTTTATCATGGTTACCCCCATTCGCCTGATGCCATCACCGTCATTAACAGGTGCTTCTCGTGCCGCCTGAGACCACCCATCTGTTCTACCATTGAAGTGTCTGTAGTTTGCCACTGAATCATCAATCAACCGTTTAGTATTTGGGTTTGATTTTTCAAATTGAACCACAATCCGTTTAATTTTCATTTCTTTTATGTTGAAGCATGTCTTTTTCTTTCTGGGGTTTTTTTTTTTTGATGCTGTTGTAGGTAGCTATTAACTTTGTTAGTACTTTTTACTTGGCTTCATGAGTTCTTGTTATATTTTTACTTACAATTAAATCAATTAAATTAATCTCCTTCAGGTCTGAACAAATAGATTAATTTTTCTTTTGAGAAAATTAATTGATTAGTTAAACAATTAAAAAATTAATTAGTTGATGAAATTGAGGTGAAGGACATGGAATTATGCGAGTAGAGGTCAATGCAATTATGCGATTATACCTATACAAATCTAAGATATTCCATTATATTTAAGATTCAAATTGTAATCTAAACTTGCATACGAGTGTGGAAATTTTCCTGCAAAGTACTGATATCTTATTGATGTTGAATAAATAAAGTTGAATAAGGGGAGAGAGAGAGAGACAGAATGAAGTTATAAACTTTTTCCTTTTTAATTAACTTTCACATGTTATGAATTAACAGATCACTTAGATTTTTAGTTTTCTAGCTTTTTGGACTATAAGTATTGTCATATGTTTTTCTTATTGACATTATTTGCAGATTTTTTTTTATTTTGGACTTGCATAGAGGCTTATATGGTTTTTGATTTTGGATTTGCACAAAGGTTTTTCTCATAGCTTTTTGGTTTTGGACTTGCACAGAGGCTTATATGCTTTTCTCATTGACATTTAGCTTCAATTTCTAATTCTTTTTGGATTTACAGTGTTATGAAAATTATACCTTTTGCTACAATATTGATGCTGCAAATCAGTCTGAAAATGCATGCTTGAGTAATTGACAATATTTTTTTTAATATCATGAAATTATTGAAATAATCAATACTCATTCTGATATTGTATGCTTGAGTAATTGATAAAATAGTTTTCTTCCCCCCATTTTGCTTGGTGTTTTAGATATAGACATGAGAAGAGGAATTTTTTTCGTCACGTGGTAAACAAATTTAAGGTTCATGTTCATTGAGATGTTTTTTCTTCATGTTTACTTCATCTGCATTAAGTGATGCAGATAGTTGGCACTTAATAGGGCTCAAGCTGTGGCACATGTGTAATGATCGTCCGTGTTATTGATCCAAATATATTCATAATGATGTAGTAACGATTTACTAATGTTCTATGACATTGCTGACTTCAAAGATGTTTGTGAGGATAGCCTTTTGGAAGATATCAATTTGGGGAATGTCCTTGAGAGGCTACGAGAGGCCTGGCTATATTAGTTGAACAAGTCGAGAAAATGATGCTTGACGTATTTGTTTGATTTTGGCGAGATAAATGATGTTAGAGATGAAATCAAAAACTTTTTCAGGCAAGCAAACCAAGAGCTGATGCTGGAGATGTTTCAGGAGTTTTTACGGTTTAGAAACTGGTATAATTTTCTGATGGAGTTCCTCTAATTTAAATTTGCTTGCTGTTAAAGTAGTTGTGTATAGTAGTTACATCTTTTGTCACATAAAAAAATCAATGATGTGTAACTTTATTTACATGTAATGAATCTGTAACTAATTACATGTACTGAATTATTGTGTTGTAAATAATCTAAAACTTTGTTGTGTTTGGGAAGTGTGGGATTGAAGCTGATGGGTGGTTTCCTTTGTAAGATTTTATGCACAAATTATTTGATTGAATGATTTGATTCAGTCTTTATTTCATTGATTATAATTTGGAAAATGCTGAAAATATAAATGTTATGTAATACCATAAGCTTTGATCTTTATGATAAATTATGATTTTTTTAAACATTTATGCTAAAGATAATATTAAATTTCTAAAATTTAAGATTTCTATATTTAATACTTTTCTAAGTATTAATAAATATTATTTTTTAATATATAATTTAAATTAATCACAAAATTTTTAATACAGTACAGTGTAATATTAAATATAATAAAACTCAAAATTAAAAAAAATACTGTTAGCAACAAATGTTGTACAGTATTATTATAATATAATGTTAATGTAATACAACATAATACAAAACAGTGTGTCAAACGCACCCCTAATGTATTACAATACGTGATCTATAGAAAAAGCTTCGTATCTATTCAATACTAACGTAGTTAATAGGTCTACCCAATAGTAGGTCGGCCCCCAACATAAGCGAAATCATTGTGTGTCTTAAGTTTGGTTGCTTTCGATATATGCTATTAATCATATTTAAGAAACTAATTTTTCTAATTTTCCATAAGTTTTTAGGCCTATCACAAGTCGTAACCATAATGCACGAGTGAGATTCAGAAGTGAAAAGTGAAAACCCCTTCTTACTCGGCCTTTCAAATAATTGAGATAATGGGCCCAAGGAGCATAAATGATTGGGCTGGGGTTCTGCATAGATCCATCTTAAAGAGAGTGATTCAAGAGTTTGAGCTTTTTCACACGCCTCTAAAATTTTTATAACACTCTTATTAAAAATCTATTTCCCAAAATACCTTTGGTTTCAGTTGTAAATTACTAATCAATATATTAAAATCAACAATCTTGCCAAAAAAAAATTCCTCTAAAAATAATATTTCTTTTATTTTAAAATATATAAAGCCTTAAAATTTGAAATTTTTTTTTTTATTAGATAGCTTTATGTCTATAAGCCTAAACTCTTATAAGTTTCTCAAAAAAGGAAAAATATTATAATGAAATTTTAAAATTTTTATATAATTTACGAAACGGGATGGATGTCAAACAGCTTTTAAAAGAAGATTTCATTTAAGTCAGTAATTGTGCATCTGTATATAAATAATTTCAATTGAAAAGAAAATTTATAAGAAATTTTGAAGAATGTCAACAGCCTACTTGTGATTGAAACAGGGCAAAAAAGAAAAATTAAGCCCACCTCCTCAATATCTTGATTGCACCGCTTTGCCATGTAAGTTTATACTAGAGTAAGTGTACAAAGGGAAAACAGGGGGGTGTATTTAGGATTCCCGTATAAGGCGGTCAAAAGACAAATTGGTTGGGCTAAACAGGATCCCGAACAAAGCCCAATGTAAAATCACCAGAAGAAACGTGGATGGTGCGAATGTCACTTGGTTCTTCAACAAGTTGCATTCCAATTCAAAACATCTGATATTGTTATTTTTTCGTGTTTGAGGTACTGTAAATTATTGAAAAGTAAACTTTAGAGTTAAATCCTCCGCATCAACTTACTCTTTCATATTCCTAGCAAATCTCCTATTGATTTAGTAAAAATTCGACCAATTGTTCATGTTTGGGGAGGATTTAACTCTTAAGTTTACTATTGGTTTAAAAAATTCGACCAATTAATTAAAGAAAATCTCCTATTGGTCTAAAAAAAGGAAAGTTCATGTTTGGGGCTGATTTTCTTTAATCAATTTAACGGGACTCTTGCATGTTGAACTGTTTTGCATTTGTTTGAATGCCAATTGACATATATGTATAGATAAGCCAAGTGGATGATTCGTTTACCTTAAATTCAGATTAAAGATGAGAGTTGTCGGGTTGCCTGTTGGGTGGTGGGCTTTCGCTTTCAAACTTGAGAGGCTGTGGGCCGCAACTGAAGTTTCCCAGATGAAAATGTCATTCTCACCTGCCGTCATGTCGCCATATGTTTATATTAACTCGAAAGTGGGCCCTCTCACTCTCATTAAAACAAACAAAGCTGCAAAAGCCTAACTCCCACCAGAATTGTGGTCTGATTTTCACAAGATGTGCGGTTGAAAAGTGATTTAATATGATATTTTAGGATTTTAAAATGTTATTAGTTTAGATTTTTTTGATATTTTTTATTTTTGTTTATTTTTGTTATAATTATGATTTGATTTTTTTTTTCTTTTGTTGAAATTTACTTTTCAACAAAATAAGTTTATCCTATTATAAATAAGAAGATCTTATCATTATGCATCTTATTCTCATTTTCATGATCTTTTAATTAATAAAATTTCACTTATTTTGTTTCCTCGTGAGTTCCTTATCTTGAATCCTACGCCGTTGAGTGTTGTTGTAAAAATTTCACTTGTTGAGTCATTCGAATTAGAAAATCTCACTTATTGAATCGTTTAAATAAAAATGATATGGATTGAAGTCAGGCTTCCGTCTATCAAGTGATTGGTTTTATTTTACAGTTAATCCGCTTCTACTACTTCCCTCGATCGGAAAGAAATGAAACGACAACGGCTGAGCCCGATTTACGTCTGCATTAGTACTCGTCGATTTCTTTAGTATAATTTGAGCAAACAGACGAGTCATAAATCAGAATCTATCCGGGTGGGTGGGGAGTTCTCTTTGGTATGTTAACGCATTAATTATTTATTTTACCTGTCTCTGCCTGTCTGGGACTGGCTTACCATATCAAAAGCTTCAGATTTTTTGGCCAGGAATCAAGTCAACTGCGAACAAGCATTTACATTGCTCGTTCTGATCTGCTTTTGTCAAATTAAGAAAGAAGATAATTTAATTTCACGAACAAGATACACGTTTTGATTTCTATTTTTCTGTTATTGGTCTGCTAGCTTAATGGACATGGGGCAATAGACTGGAGGTTGTATAAAGAGGTCTAACTACAGCTGTTCTCTTGTTCAAACATTCGGCGTATAAAGAGACCTCTGCCTAAGCCCTAAAGTATGTTTGTAATGCACAATTGAACTCTCACAAACTTTGTGCACTATGCGCAGTGGATATGTACCCAGTGACAGGACTTCTATTTAAAGTACGATAATTATTTTTTCCTAACAGTATCATTTTGTAACATTACTTTTATTTTCAAATACATTTTTATTCATATTTATTATAAATTAAATAAATTATATGAATGAAAATTAAAAATAAAAAAGTAAGTATTAAAAACAAGGAATATATATTTTGATGTGAATTAAAAAAAGTAATAATAAAATGCATTTCATTTACTTTTTTTAAATTTTATAAACATTTTCTTATAATAATATATAAGAAAATTGCTGTAGAATGATAAAAGAATTATTATAAGGAAACTTAAATGATAAATAAAAACTACTATAAAAAGAATAATAGAACATTTTTCTTGTAATTTTTACATTTTATTTAAATTGTTTGAAATAATTATATAATAAAGTCCAAAAAATGTTCTATTATTAATTTTTTTGTTCACATCCAAACATATATTTCATGTTTTTAACATTTAATTTTTTAATTTAATTTTCATTCATATGATTTATTTAATTTATAAAAAATATAAATAAAAGATTATTTAAAAGTAAGGGTCATATTATAAAATTACGTTGTCAGAGAATTATTGGTTATTATAAAAATAACCGGGGATAAATGATAAATATTAATCACAATAGGTGAAAAATGAATGATTTCTCATTCTTTTTATTTAACTCTTTCAAAAGGTTTGAGATAAAATAATAGTCTAAAGGGGACTTCTTAGTTGGATCCGTCCACGCATGTAATCAACAACACTTATGTTTATTTGATCTCTTCGGCATACTTGCAAGTTGCAAAAATGTTAAATATTTATATTGATTGAGGTGATAATCTGATTCAACTAGTAAAATACAAGTTTCCTATTCACACTAGTTCTGGAAAACGGCTTGGCGCTTCTATATTAATTTGTATAATTAGTTTCCTTTCATTATTATTATTTTTTTTAAGACTAAGTCCATTTCTTCATTAAGTAAAGACAGACCATTTTGGAGTTTGGATGGCATTAGTTCAAAATTTGTATACATAGCGGGCAGAGAGACAAAATATTTTTATTTTCAAGAGAGTACTTAATATTATTCAAGGGATTATCAGAGGCTTAATTCAAATTATTGTGTTCTGAAGAGGCATAAAACTTCAACTGAAAGGTGACAATGGCATAGGTTCAATCAGCGAAGACAGGATCTGCTTCTTAGTATCTCGGTCTTGAACTCCAAATCCATCTCCATATTGGTAAAGACTGTGCGCCACACGTGCAAAATTTGTAGTGATATGGATAAATGACTGCAACAAAGGTGATTGTGTGAAGCATTGTCCATTTATCTTCGTCCATGTTTTACTTATCATGCCTTTAATATAATTCCGAGCTGTCTCCTCCGAAATATTCATTTCCATCATACAACACAGGACTGATGAAGCCACGTCCCCTCTCTCTAGCTCCGCCTGTTATTACAATTTAATTTACTGATAAGAAAATAATAATAATAACAACAAACTTGAAAATTGAAATCAAGTAATTTGTCAAATTTTAGGAATTCTCGATTGAAACTTCACCGACGAAGTGCCTAGATCATTGCACAGTCGAATGATGAGGGATGAATTATACACAAGATCCTGATTTAGCTTAAGAAAATCTGCAGTCTCTTCGGTCGCTTCTTTCATTATGCCAAAAAATGAATAGACAGAAAGCACGGTGCCGGATGATGAAATACATGCATTACTTAAGTACTCCTGTAAGCAAGGGGTGTATCCCCTTTTCTGCCATTTTGCTTCCACAAGTAATGATTTACAGAAATCTGCCCACTTTAATAAACCAAAAAAAAAATGCTTATTTTTTTTTTCACTTAGTTAATAGCTCTAAGCCTCAAACTAATAATTATTGAACGTAAAACACATTCATACCTCCTTTTTCAGATGAGGTAAGACTTGTTTCCAAGTATTTCTCCTCCCAATTTCATAAGCCATTTCATTAGTAGTGTCATAGAGTGCTTTGAAACAAAGCTTCATACACTCAGGCAAACGTTGAATTTCCTTGAAATCCCACCTGAATTTAAGAAATATTTATGTCAGACCTATATTTTGACGTAGTGCACCTGAGATATTTTATAGGATTTATTGGTTTTGAGGTGATTAAGCATAGCCACAACTATTGTAGATCAATAGAATCCGTAACTGCTAGACTTGGTAGCTAACTAGGTTTTACAGCATAGCTACCACAAGAATACCAAATGGGCCAATAGCAATTGATTGATATTAATATTTGTCTGATACGTTCAAAACTAACCTTTCAACAGCACTGGTGAAGTGTTCTAGTTCCTCCAACGAACCATAAATATCATAGATATCATCGATGACTAATATGAAAATGATGACCTTAGTGAGCCATTTTCTGAAGCAGCTGAAGTTGGGCTCGTAAACTAGCCCCACTGCACACAAGAAACATTCTACCAGTCGATCTCGAGAGAAGTTTAGATTCTCAATCAGGCCCAGATTCTTCCACCACCTGTTTTTCACAAAAGAACAAAATGTTGCTTCAATTTCTTTGCCACAATTTCTTTTTCAAAATTGTATCGAGGGACCATGCTTTAAATATTGCTAATTTCCACAAAAATAAAATCGTTTTGTCTTTGTTATTACCTGGAAAGCTCCCTTATATCATTTTGGAGCGTGGCTTGAACAATATTGAAGTTAAGTTTTGCTAATTCAAGCAAAATTGTGTTCACGTGTTTCTCTTTTTCATATGAGTTTATCTGCCATCTGACTTCATACCACGGCACTCTCCAGTGCGATGGAAGTTCCAAAACTCTGGCCACTGTTTGCGCAAGGTCACTATTCAAAGAAGAATAGAGACCCTTTAGAGTTCCTCTGGAGAAAACTTTAGCCTCATCCAAGATGCTTTCACCTTCTAAAGCTAGATGTGAGGCTTCAAAAAGTTCAATCAGTCCTTTGATATCCGTACACTTGCTAGTTGAGAACGTTGTACCCGTTTCATCCATGAAGTCGATAAACATATCTAAATAATTCATATGCGAATGCGCATTAGGCATTTAACTATTTAGTATTTGACAGCAATTATAATTAGTTGATCATGATGAGTTGATAGCGATATGAAATTAAGTTTAATGTATATTATATACCTTGTGAGATTTCATAGCCATGCTGCCTGAGGAGCTTAAAGCATAATGCAGTAGCATAAAGATCCTTTACTTCTAAACAACCAGTGTCATCTTTTAAACATGCGACTGTGTCGACTAAAACTTTCCGGATTTGTTCCTCGAAGAGATAGGACAGGCCTAGTTTACAAATTCTATCAATGAGCTCCAGCTTGGCTAAAAGGTCAGCTGCTTCAAGAAACATTTGCTTCACATCGTTCTTTAGCTTTTCGGCTCGGCTTCTAAATCCTTCTTCCTGATAATCATCAAAACACCAACAAAAAGTTTAACAGAACTGGTAAATTTAAACAATCAACCCCATGCAATATAGCTAGGCATAAATTAATTGTACCTTATATTTGCTATCAAGGGATTGAATGAAATCATATTTCCAAATGTTTGGCTTATAATTGGCAGATTGCCTTGGTGGTATGACATTACAAGCTTTAGAATTCATCTGGCAGCTCAGAACAAGTTGGTTCTGATGACCCAATTGCTTTCCTTGATCCATTATTATTCAATAGATCGTATCGAGGAGAAATAAGCACTGGTACTTATTTATACAAGCAGGGTGCATATACCTATTCATTTACTTATGACGTGGCTTTTTTTCCCTAATGAATGAAGATATTTTTTCTTTCTTTGATAAAATTACTTATGACGTGGCTTAAAGCTTTAATTTTTCTACTATTGAGTTCTCCTGCTACCATACTCTCCTGTACCCGTACTCTTCTACAGTTGTGTTTATTTGACTTATTCAAACTTTCAACTATTGAGCTCTCTTGTTATTGTGCTATCTTGTAGCTGTGCTCTCTTATAGTTGTGCTTATTTGATTTATTCAAATTTATAGCTATTGAGCTCGTACTATAATAGTTGTGCTCTCTTGTAGTTGTGTTTATTTAATTTATTCAAATTTCTAGCTATTGAGCTCGTACTATCTCTAGTTATGCTTATTTGACTTATTCAAGCTTCTAGTTATTAAGTTCTCTTACTATTGTGCTTTCTTGCAATTATGCATATTTGACTTATCCAAGCTTCTAGCTACTATACCCTCCTGTAGTTGTGCTCTCATGCTGTCTTGCTTATTTGACTAAAATCCGATTTTCAATTTTTGACATTCCACATTTCTTGTTCCAACAATTGTAATGCACTTATAATCTTAATATCATATAATATGGTAATATTACATTGTACTCTTATTTTTATCAAAAAAATATAAAAAAAATCAAATTTTAATTTTGTACGTGTAAAATAAAAGTATTGAACTGATGGTATTAAGTTTAATTTGTCACCAATTATTTTCTAACAGAAAAATTCTCCTCACTACAAAAATATTGTGATTAAACTGGAATTTTCTTTCATTTTCAATATATTGACTTATTGAGCTTAGAAAGTCATATGTTGATCACCTTCTATAATTAAACCACTTTCTAAGTTGGTTTAATTGCAACTTATTGCAAAAAGAACAGGTGCAGGTTATTACAACAAATCACAATTAGTCGGTGACTTGGTGCGTCGGTGAATGGCTGGGAAGTATTAGCTTCTATACCGTGACGGACTCATGATGACTTCATCCGACATCAGGCATCATCACGGAATGACTGGGGATCACAGAAAGGTGAAAGGTCTTAATAGATCCTGACTCTTTCAAATCCCAATTCTTAAAGCGTCGATTAAGTGCGCGTACACGGATTGATCGAACTTGCCGGTATTCAAATTGAACTCGAATGACATGACTTAGAAAAATGATAAACATAGAACAGGGGGACGTAATGAATTAAAACACGGCATGATGTTACAATATTAATTAGTTATTTTATTTTTTTATATTTTATGGTGTTATAGATAATTTTATCTTCCTTCTGATTATTATGGCATAATTATATAAGAAAACAATCAGCCTCCATCAATTCCCAAGATTATGGCTTTACCTAATCACCAATCATTATGCCACAATTGTATGTTTAATATAATTATCCAGTTCATATTCATGCATGTAAGCAGTAACACAACAGCAACTCTTTTGTATAAGTTTATGACACGTCATTAATTGGTAGCGTCGTTATCAGTCGAGTACAAGGATAAATGGTGATATTGACTACCACGTGAATCTTAAGCTTGGCCTCGGAATTTTCAATGGTCATTATTTGTGCCGGAGCTAAAAGCATGAAACTCGTTATTTGCAACTCACTGGTGCATGAATCGTGGCAATGGGCACCGCCCGCAGCGGATTTACCATTATTACATTCAAATTTATACAAAATTTAAATTATCAAACCCACCCGCAACCTGCAGCGGGTTTTTATTTTTTTAAGAAAATCCGTCCGCAGCGGGTTTGGACAATTACTAAACCCACAATGGTACCCAGCGGATTTTTTACGGGTTTCTACATTTAAAATCATAAATATTTCATATATAAATTTATAATAGTAAATTCAAATACTACATAACATACTCAATTTTATATTTAAACAATGTAAATTAAAAATTAAAATTCAATATCAATCCAACACAAATTCTTAAATTTAAATATAAATTACACAAATCTATCACAACTCACAAAGTCACAAGCTCGGCTGGAGAAGAAATGGATGTTGAATAAATATAGAGATGAAGATGGACGGTGTGCGATGCGGCAGAAACGCAAAGTTAAAGACTCAAAGGCGAAATGCAGCAAATGAGTTTAATTTGTTTTAGGTTAACTTTTCACTTTGGAATAAAAAATGAGCTAACTTTGGCGTTGGACTTGGGCTTTGGGTATTTACAAATTTGATTTTAATTGTAATTTTCTTTATAAATTTTTAATAATTGCATAATTTTCTTTCTACATTTTTTAAATTAAAAAATTTTAATTAAAATTACATTAAAAATATTTTAAAAAATATTGGCGGCCCCATGGATATCCATGCAGATTCAATATGACACTAAACCCACTGCATCCGGGTTTTAATTTATAATACTAAACCCACCCACAACGGATAAAATTACCCGCAGCAGACGGATTTTAACGAGCGGGTTTGGGCGGGTTTGCGGGCACAATTGCCATCCCTAATGCATTCACACAATCACACGTACGTTTGTAAGGCCCCAGTGATCCAAAACTGAAATCAATTGAAATTAATTAATCGCTAGAGGACGGACAGGAAGAGTTTATGATTATTGTAGAATACTGCTCAACCACACAAAATTATGAGATCCATAATTTATGTGGTTGATATGAGAATTGTAAGTTACAATAATTATAACTTAGAGGTTCGGAAGGAAGAGTTTGTTTGATCACGTGCATCTCCGTCCTCGTACCATGACGTCATGCTCCGCGTCTGCTACATACTTTGTGAGAGTACGTACGTAGATTTGCCTTCACAGTTCACATGGCAACGTGGCATTTCATTTTGAACTTATGCATGCAATGATATGTCAACTAACGGTGATGTGGGTGCGTATGTAAAAAATAAATTAGCATATTATTACCCAAAAAAATTAACTACAAGACAAAAGAGAAATTCGTTACAAAATAATTTTTTTAATATTTTGTACTAAATTTTATACTATTTCTAGTACAAATAATATTATTCTACGTGAACTAGTAACTTGATCTAGTACACGTTGATAATGAAAAGTTATTTAGATGGTATCCATCGATTGTTTTAGTAAATTAGACAAGTTTTGATATTCATGTATCCTGTGGTGGGGTGGAGTAATTAACTATTTAGTGTAAATAAATAGTGATATGAAACAATAATATGGTTACTATTAACCCTGTCATTAACATTCTCACTCTCTCTCTTTTAAATGAAAAAAGTTGTGCATTAACTTTCGATAAGTTTACGTATTTAGATCGAATTTACCTTTTAACCAAGTACGTCAAACGTACTAACCCAATATGGTAAAATTAGTGTCTTAACCAAGTTACGCGTCTTATTTGCAAAGAGTGAGAAAGGGCGAATAAGACATGAAAAGTTTGTACGAGATTGTTTTAGAGATATTCAAAAATGATTTTAAAGAAATAAAAGTTAATTTTGGAATTTGATAAAATTTTTAAAATCACTTTTAGTAAAATCACTTATCCTATAGTAGATTTTGAAAAATATGAGAGGAGTAACTTTTTAAAATCTCATTTTGAGAATCAGTTTTATACTTAATATAATTTTATATCTATCTTATGTATATTATAAAAAATCAAAACTATACATATTTAATTAGGAAATAAAATTATTAAATTTATTATTGCCAATTATATTGAGATAACAACATAAAAAAAATTAAAATTATTTTAGTTATCAATTATTATATAAACACATAAAAGATATTATATATACATGTTTATAAATGTATAAATAAGTTTTATTCAATATTACATTAGTTTTGTTCATTAATATTCTTATAGCAGTTCAACAATCAAATTTACTAAATACATATGACTGCTTTTAAAAATAAATTTTATGAAACTTTTAACTGATTCTCTTCACAAGTGATTATTTCTATGACGCAACTAACAATAAACAGTATTACCAAACTTATCTTTTTATTTATTCAGTATACTCTATTTGACGAATGCTTAAATGATAGCTTTGAGGTAGTTGAGTCACATAAAAATCGGTCTTTTTAGTGCTTAAAAAGATAAGTTCTATCAGCTAGCTTAAGGATATTCAGTTATATAGTGAAAATGAATATATTATTAAAAAATCTTTAATCTCATAGCTAAAGTTATGCTTGGTTCAATTTCATTCATCAAGTTGTCAGGTTAGATAATTGAGAATTGATAAGTGGTGTAATTTCAATGGCTCAAGTTTTTTTCAATTTTTTTTATTTTTTGAATTATGGATGTATATTTTATTACTTAAGTTTATTGATATTTATGTCACATACATTAGGGATGACAAATATATAATTATGGATAGATATTAACCATCTAAGTACAAATTCATAATTATCCATGATGGATATATCCATATCCCTATCCATATCCATCATTTAATGCTGGACATGGATATGGATTTTATTCATATGGATATGAATATCCATGAATATCCATGGATATTTAATTTTTATTACACACAAAATAATACAAAAATATGAAATAATTAAATCAATAACAACAACATCTAAAAAGGACAAAAAAGTAATAGAAACAAACAAATTAATGGGCACATGGGAATAAGAGAAAGGAAAATGAGATTCACACCATATTTAGCACCACATATAGCACCGAACAGTGCATTTTGAGGTAAGTATAAATTAGAACACACATGTGTTGACAATTGCAACAAACACTCTCTCTCACCACAAATCTCATTGTTGGCTCTCTCTCCCTCCTCTCCACCTTAAATCCAGTAGGTGTGGGTCACTCTTTCTCCACCCCTTATAAATCCAGCAGCTGCAGCTCACTTTCTCTCCCTCTCAAATCCACAGCAGCTGTGGGTCACAGTTGCTGTTATCTCGTCGCAGCTGCTGGAAATTTCTTATTAGAATGTTTGATCACGCAATGATTTATGTGTCTAACCCACGAACGATTGTATACCATGCCTTTTCCTTGTGTTGGTTTTTGTTTTATTCGAATGATAATTGATATATAGCTGCATCGTCGTATAATAATTCAAATGGAATCTATAATTTTGAGCTCAATTTTGACCGAGTTTATGCTTAATGCTAGATATGAGTTTTAGGTTTTGAGCTTTCTTAAGTTATATGTTTCTTATTATGAAGTAAAGAAGACGTGGTACTAATTGTTGTGAGAGATGAAATCGACGGGGGAGACAGAGCGAGCAGACAGTGAGAATGACAAGGAAGAACATAGCGCAGTTAGATTGGTGGCTTGGTTAGATTTGTGGCATGAGGGAGAGAGGGACAGAGTGTGTGCGTTGTGAACAGTGCATATATGTTGTAATTTATAGTTACCTCAAAACACACTGTTCGGTGCTATATGTGGTGCTACCTGTTGTGTGCATATTGTTGTTGGAAGATAAATTTTTTTCCATTTTAGTTGGCTTCAAGTCAAGTTGAACATATTCTTAGAATTGAAAATTTCAAGGTGAGATATTGTGAGAGTTACTAAGAAAGAAGAAAAGCGAAGAAAGAGAAAAAAAATAAAAACTAATAATAAAGACCCCACAAGTTAACAAACCAAATAAATAGAGGGAAATAAGGCAAATATTTACCATTATACATATATTTTTTTCCACAAAAAAAATGTTGCCAATTTTTTTTTTTAAAAAAAGAAGCACAATCTACTATTACTACAGATTAAAGGAGATGAATCAAATAAAATTCAAGGAGTGCAAGTGAAGAAAAAGAGAGAGATTTGAGTTACATACACAAATGTCAAAAGAGAAAGATTTGAGTTTCCTTTTCCTCAGTGACAGAGAGAAAGAGGAGAAGAGTGGAGCGACGAGTGATGAGCGACGAATAATGAGTGTCTGACAAGCGATGAGCATTGGCGAGCGATGAGCGACTGGTGATAATCTGAGTGTTTGCTGAATCGATAATCTATGACATTTGTTTTATTTTTTTTTTCATTTTAGTCTTACAATATATATTTTTTAAACTTAAAATTGGATAAATGAATTGAATTTTGGATATCCATTAAATATTCATATCCATCCAATAACTAATTAGATAATTTTAAAAATATCCATATCCATATCCAAAAAGATTTTGAATGGATAATATCCAATCTAATTGAATTGGATATATGGATATCCAATTTGAATGAACCAATTTGACATCCCTAACATATATATATTGAGACAGAGAAGGACAGATGCTGATGTCTATTCAATTCTAACTTGAGAGTTGAGAGGAAAAAGTTGAGTTCCCATAAAGAGACCCAAGCAATTCATCATTCAGCCAAAGAGTAATTGATCTTTTACCTTGTATTGTTCCTAAGGCCTGTCTTTAATATTTCATTCTAATGTAAATTCCCTGTACAATGTAGTTGTTCGGAATTAATAGACTCTCCCAAGGGTTTTGTTAAGGGTATTTGATATTTTCTCTTAGCTTGCCAAGGTTTTTTTCTAACGTTTTGTTTTGAAAATTTTTCCCCTAATTTTACTTTAACATCTTCTATATACTAAAGTTGAAATTTCGGTCTTCAATTTTCATGATGATGAGTTGAAATTTCGGTCTTCAATTTTCATGATGATGGGTTCTTGAAAGTAGATTATTGTCCATTATCCTCCGGTTCAATTGAGCTTTGTTCTTTGGGGGGTCGTAAGGATTTTTAAAGGGATGCTATAAGCCACTTGGCTTTGCCCAAGTGGTGGGTATTTCTTCCTACAATTATTTTTAACATGGTGGAGCAGTTCTTCCCTTTACAAGATATAAATTAAGTAAATATCTCTTGAATATTAGTTAGTAAGAGTACAAAATTTATGTTGTGCATTATAAATTTAACGTGGAATAGTCCTAAAAATTATCATCTAGACTGTAATTCTTAGATTTAATTAAAATAGTCCCAAGTGTTATTTAATTGTAAATATCAATAATCTTCTTATTGTAAATTTAAAAAAAAAAAAAAGATGCTATAATAATTCTACTCATTTACCAAACATAATAATGATAATAATAATAAATAAATAATAAAAAGCTAAACATTAAATCTGGACCTTGTAGGCCCAGATAAAATGTCCTGCCCGACCCAAGTGCTCCAGCAAGCATGTTTGGGCCTGGGTTTTTATTAGTGTCGTGGTGTCATTAGCCGAAGCAAATCAGAAATTTCATTCTAGTTCACGCGAGCGACCTGTTTCAACCAGGCTTTGGGTCAAGCGGTCCCTCCCTAATAGATAAAATAATACTTATTTTTCCGGTTCGTAGAGAAAAATAATTGGACAAGACTTTCACTTGAGCATCCCCTTAGTTTTCAAGTGCTCCACAGTTTGGTCATAAATGTTTTCAATCCCATGCTTGAAGCAGAAACCCTCACTAATGAGCTTCTCTGAGGATAGAATTAACTTGGCCTCGGAGGGGAAATCTCCAAAACTGCAATTACGAGCAGGACCAAGTTATGTAGACGGCAACGTATCATCGGAAAAGTGTAAACAATTTGATACGTTTAACATTATATATTAGAAGCATATTTTTAAGGCTGGAGGCTTACTCCGTTGGAACTTTGTACTCGGGGAATCGTTTGTTGAGGAACTTTGCAAGCTCAGGAACACTGGTATTGACAGCACAGCAGATGTAGCGGCCAGAAGCAGATTCTTTCTCCGCCAAAAATATATGGGCACGGCAAACATCCTCCACATGTGCAATGGAGATTGAACCTGAGAGCATTTGCATGCCTTTCAGACCTTTTAAGAGGAATTCGTTTCCTGCAAAAATGTTGATATGCCATCAACGCACCAATTTTTACAATTGCGTGCATTTTGAGTTCTGGGTCAGTACCTGTAATCAAAGTCGCGGCAAGGGCTACGCTGCTGGGAATACCAGGTGTTAGAGAAGGACCGCTCATGAGACTTGGGATGACAGTAATGAGATCAATGTTATTTTCTTGAGCAAACTTCCAAGCAGCCCTTTCAGCTAAGGTCTTGGATGCAGCGTACCCCTGCACACTCAGATTAGTTCATTTTCGACCATGTTCACTAGTTAAAACTCACAGAGCATATCCAACGATGCTGAAATGAATTTTCCTAATTACCCAAGTTGGTGGCTTCTTAGAACTCAAGAACTCAACATCGGTCCAGTTTTTCTCGCCCATGACCAAACCTGTTACATTTTGTGCATTGATTGATACAGCAGCAGCTGACGATGTCAATATAACCCTTTTAACAGTTTTTGTTTTTGTACAGGCTTTCAGCACATTCACTACTCCTTGGATTGCTGGCTTAATCATGTCACTCTGTAGAGAAAAAGAAAATGGAAAAAAGAAATACTTGCTACTAAAAATCAAGCAGCTTCATTTTGATGCACATAAAACTAGAAACACATATACACCAAATACATTGTACCTCCGGATCACCGGATGAAAAATTGACTGGCGTTGCAACATGGAAGACAATGTCAGAACCAGATATAGGGGCATCAAAGCTCGCTTCATCAGTTAGATCTGCTCTAAATATTTTCAGTTCGCCCAATTCTTGAAGTGCCATAAGGTGAGACATCTTTTTCTGGTTGTCTGGACAATACAAACTCATTAGACTCTAAGTCCATTGTTCCATGCGATATTATTTCCTGAAATTAGTCAGGGATGGCAAAAAAAAGGAAAAAAATTCATGTTCTGCCTGGATCCAGAAAAATCCAGATCCACACATTGGAAAAGACGAATCTGAATACTAAAATTTGGAATCTATGCGGATTTGAATTCAAATTTACATTAAAAAAATTAGATATCCAAATTCGCATTATTTTTTAACGAAATTATTTATTAAATTAACAACAAAAGAGTTATTTGATATTGTCGTGTATTTACAATTTTACCCATAAATGATATTACTTAAAATGATATTTCCATTTTAATAAAACTTGCTTATACTATAATTTAAATGAAAACTCTTTTCACTTGCATATCTGCAAAATTTGAATCAAAGCCTATTTAGCGTACACAGAAATTAACGGGATTAGAGGTTTTCAAATCCTCCGGTTAAAATAAATCTCAAGTTCTGAATTCACAATTTCTTTATAATTGCAGTAAAGTCGACACTAATAAAACTTAAGTAAGACATAGAGATGAATCAAATGATTTGTCACCAAGACTTGGAAAAAAAAAAAAGGGTCAATAAACTTTGTAATCAGTTGATCGCGGGCTAGACCTTTAGTAATCTGGTTCTATACTTCTATAACTTTCTTTCTTAACACCCCCCCCCCCCTCTCCATTCTCCGGTTGCATAATTGATAGAGAAAGTAGTACTATGAAAGATAGGGGAAAACAAGCATCCCCATATAATAAAATCTAAAACCTAAGACTGTTTGTTTAAACTACAGTTAATTTAAATTACAAAAAAAAAAAAAAAGGGTTTGGTAGTAAGAAGAATCAGCCGTAAGAATTTCACCGCCATGGCGGCGTTACCAAAGTTTGGCGGTGGACAAAAAAAAAAAAAAAAAACTAATTAAGGTTATTTGGAGAAAAAATGGAATGTTATGAAAATCGTATAAATATATTTTTAATATTTTAATTGAGGTTAAGTGAGAAAAGGGATTTTTAGAAGCTGTTAAGAGGGTTAATAATAATTCTACTCTCACAAGCCAAGAGTAGGGCAAAAATTGGGCTTGAAAACAGATGGGAGCCCATTCGCATATGCCCACTTAATCGCTTGTCCATATAAAATTAAGTCCACATGTCGCATTGTGCTTTTCCGTATGAAATTAGAGTTGGTCATACTTATCATACACTCGCACTCATGTACGCTTCATGAATTTTCATATTATTGAGACAATCGGACAATTGTAACTTTCAACATTTCCGCAAGAAATGATCACCCCCCAAAAAAGAAAAAAAATTGTACTCAAGCTTTAACTACTACAGGTTTACAGGGAACAGTTTATAGGTAAGGAAAATATGAATTTTGGTCATGGAGGCCAAATCCAAATTAGCAATGAAGAAGAAGAAGAAGATGTGTGTGTGTGTGAATAAAACCAAACCTGGGTCCCTGACAGTGGCATGAACAGCATAGCCGTTATGAAGCAAGAACTTGATCAGCAAAGAAGCTACAAATCCTGTGCCACCCACAACACATGCCGTCTTCTTTTGGGTGGGTTGGCTCGCCATGACTGATGATGATACTGCACTGGTATTGACTGTAATCTGACCGTGTGCGCTGTTACAATAATTTAGAGGTAGCGCGCATTTTATAGAGCTAAAAGTTAACAAAGACTTTCGTCATATCGAATTGTGCCCAGAGGAAGAAGGTACGCACGTGAACTCGTGCGCCACCAACGACTCAAACCCCAGGTTTTTTTTCAATTTGTATTTGTTATACGTAATTTATTGCATGGCCATTAAATCGGTATATACACGTTAAAAAAAAAGCCCACGGTTTTTTCAATACGTAATTTGTTTATTAAGCGTAATTTGTGCTTTACCAATCGATTTTGTACAAAATGTTTGTTTCTTCCAATGATGTTTAAATACAATAAATCCTTTGTCGTCTATTTGTTAAGCTTTCCTGGGAAAAAATATCTATGATTGCAGAGGGGCAAAGCAATTTTATTTTATTTTATTTCTTTTTTTTTTTTGGGTGCGTGCACTGCAATGGGAACGGAATGATCCCAAAATTAGTTTTAACTTTTTCAACATTTATGTTCTGCTTCGTCATACTTGCTGAAGCTTTATATAATTTTAGACGGTGATTGTACACAATTTTTAATTCGTCATTTTAAATCGGTGATAAATGCAATGAATTTTAAGAATTGGATCTTCTCTGTTGCCAAAATAAAATCAGGTAGGTAGCAAGACAACCTGCCAAAGACACATCACTCACTTTGAGAGTGTGTAGCGTGTAGCTCTGGTTCGGTTGGCGTCACAACTCAAACTACACCCAGTTTATGATAGATTTATGGGTTATTTTTGGCTACCCCCCACATGTTTCGACAAATTTTACCATACACCCACTTGTTTCAACAATTATCACTGGACACCCATTCCGTTAAATTCAGTCGTTTAGTTTAACTATTCTGACAATTATTTTGTGAAATGATGATTTTGTCCCCGATTTGAATTTCAAATTATTAAATTTCAAAAATGCCACCGGTCACTGATAATATGCATGTTGAATTTGAAAATTTAATCGAAAAGTTTTGCCAACCAAAAGTCAAAATTACCCACAAAATACTTGCATATTTACGATGAGAAACTACCGTTTTACCCTTTAAAAAAATTTAATGCCCAAATAGTCTCATAACGATAACCTGCTAATTTCAATTGCTTGTCCCAATGCTCAACGGTAATAAGAGAAAACCATTCTGCCTCACACATGTTAAATAGATTCATAATGCATGCAGTTAGCTTTCAAAAGTTCACCCACTGTATGTCTAACACGAATTCATAACTGAAGAGCTCATCATTCTTCAATCAATTCTCAACTCAATCATCTATTACAACCAAGACATTAAAAATCATCTGTGCATCTCAAATAATGCCAACTTCATTGAGTACATCTACCAGTCATGGCAAACCCCAAGCCTCAAGCACAAATCAAAGTCCCTCTCCATCAAGCAGTCGTGTCCCACATATTGAAGACATATCCCTCACAACCTACAGAAATTCTAGTCCTCTCAAACTTGTCTTTCCTAGTCTTAAACCTTTCATGAACTGCAAACTTTCTTAACGCAACTGCAAGTTCATTAAAATTATTGAAGTACTGTCCAACAAAGAACTTAACAGGCTCATCACTAGGAATATACATGTTGGCCCTCATTTCAGCATCCATCACTTTCATTACCCTATCACCATCTTCATCAGAACAAAGACCAAATTCGTTGTCATCACTCTCATAATCAGATAACAAACAATCACCAACATCATCATCAGATTCACCAATATTTGCATAAGTAACTTGTACATTTAATTGAGGTTGCTCTGCATTTTGCTCAAACTCATCATCACTGTCAAACATCTTATACATACTATCATCGGAGTCGTAATTACAGAATCGTTCATCACCTTTAGCACTAAATTGGTTTGTGTGTTGGAAATTCTGATTTTGTGGCTGGTCGAGATTGGGATTTGAAGCTTGTAATACTTGGGATTCATGGTTTTGAGTGTTTGGTAGTGATGATGGTTGTGATTCTGAAATGGGAGCTTGGTCAATAACCCTCTGTTCTTGTCTTTGATGCACTGAAATTCTATCGAGGAGGATAGGAGACAGTGATTCAGATAAATTGAAGGTCTGTTGTTGTTGATCAGAAGCGGTATGGAACCTTAAACTAAAATCTTCATCATCACCCTCGTCAATATGCACTTGTTGTGTGGTATTGCTATTACAAGGAGTAAACCTTTGGTGGGATGTTGGAGATCTTTCGAAGGTGTTTACGAAGTCTTCGTATAGGGATGCATTGGAAAGAATAGGACTTGGCTGGTCAAACTTACTACTATCTTCTTGGCAAAGAATGGCAGTGGCCATAAATTGACTGTTATGATTTTCATGTTCTTCAAGGTAGGGCTGTAAGTTGGGGGTTTTTTGCAAGACGCCATTGTTGCAGGTATGAAATAGGTGAGGTGGTACAAGTTTCAACGGTATATCACTGGTTTGGGTTTCATTAACAGGGACATTAAGGTTAATAGTTGAGGGGTTTTCTGGTGCAGTATTTTCTATTATAGAATTAGAAAGCGGTTGCTGAAAAAGTGACTTTCTAGCTGATGAGTTACCTGGGATTGACATGATCTCCAGGTGAAGATGAATTTGATGCAAGCCATGGAGGTTGTGCAGGGACCACGTTGAAAAAAGATCATCATCACCATGTATGTCAGTGCAGTCATTGTCCCATGGCTGTGTTAGAGTAAGCTTGAATCTCTCATCAAAGTTTAACTTCCTTTGAAATACCATCTTCATAACTCTATTGACAAGAACAATGGTGCTCATTTTTTCTGGATCAAATTTTCCCATATTGTGTGTCACTCCCATGAATTTTATGAATACAGTAGTTGGTTCATCATCATCTGTAGCCATCTGTAGTCAAAAGGTAACATAATATAAGACTAACCAACTAATACTCCATCACAAAATTCATATGAACAATACAGAAAAACTCACCTCAATGTGTGGACAACGCAACTACAAAACCACTCTCACACTCTCTCACAGCAGAATCCTTCAAGTAAGGTGCGTAATCCTCAGCTTCTTGAAAAATGGGCATGTGGTAGGTGAGAATTTGGCGCGAGATCAACTCCAACACATAATATTTTCCCTCCATATTGCTTTGATTTATGCTCTTGGATGGTACGATTTTACAGAGATGGAGTTGTTTTTTCAGAAATGATGTTGATGTTCTTTTACTTTTCCTTGTTCTCTTTCTTCTGTGCAAACAGCTTTAACTTAATTTTTTATTCATTTATTGTACAATATCCATTTTACCCTTGTTTGGTTAAATTAAACGACTGAATTTAACGGAATGGGTGTCCAGTGATAATTGTTGAAACAAGTGGATGTATGATAAAATTTGTCGAAACATGTGGGGGTAGCCAAAAATAACCCTAGATTTATTTTATTTTGTAGTTCCGCATCCTCAAAAAGTCAAACCAACGGGAAAGGTGAAAAATTGTAGAATGGTAGCTTTATTGACTATCCGAATTCCCAGTTTATGTTTTTATAATGCCTTAATCATTCTCCAAAGCACCATTTCAGTTGGGATTAACACCATGCAGTTTACACCTCTGACACCATGATTTATATTAACCATCTTATGTCATATTAAAAAGCTTTGAGGCATTTATTGGTCGTGTTTCACACTCATGCACTCACAATTTTCAACATTTTCACAACACACAAATTATTACATCAATAACAAACCAGCTGCACCAAGGCACAGATTTATCCCAACAATTGGTAGCCACTCAGAGCAGGAAATATGACGAACCCAAAACAGATCTGTGATTTTTACCCAAGTTACGGCCACGGAGGCATTCTAGATCCATCACTTGAGAGTGATCCACAAATAGATTTACCTGCAAATCCGATCCCCGCCAGTCAGAAGTGTGTCATTCACATCTAAGACTCCAGTTAAGTAATGGAATGAAACACTCAATAAATGTTATACCTTCGGACCATAGCGCCTGATGAACCACTCAGAAGTTCTTGGATTTGTTGCTTCAAACATGGTCTTCTCAAGACCTAGACGTCCAATGACCTTTGCAATTATGTCTGCCCTCAAAGAGTTTGCGTGTTTGCAGACATCATCAGATTCAATCATAATCATGTCTGCACCAGCTTCTAAGCATCTTTCGGCCCTTCTGATCAAAAGATCCACATCTTCAACATATTCTATAGAAACAGAAGTGATGCATCGTTAGAAAGATTGTTTAAAATCTTGTCATTATCAGTTTCCGAAACAAACTGTCACAGATTGGTAATTCTTTCAATATCTCTCATCTTACAACCACTAGTTTCCCGTTCAATATTTCAAAGTTTAGCAAAACTTCGGCAATTTAAGAGAAGAGAAGTGATAGGGCTTCAAACAAACCAAGCATTTCATTAAAATATTCAGCTTTGCTTCTTTTGTCATTTATTTAATTATTTTTTGTGTGGGTAATTTGGACCCCTTGAGGTGGGGATACTTATATAAACAATCTGAGCTCAACAATGATCCTCTGCCCATTCATAATTGCCAACATGACTCAAGACGGCCCATTTAGGTTTGCAAACAAGAAATTGCTTAAACACTCTCCTAAATAAAGTTTAGCAACAATTTGTGACAAATTAACTAAAAGCTCCTATATTTGCATTCATTCAATAAGTACATATTTCAAGGAAGGTGCAATATAGCAGTTTTCTGAGCTAATCTTATGCTATTTATGGATTTAAATTTGACCCGTCACTACCCTTGATGGCTTGGATACCTCTGCTACCCACAAGTAGAAACTAAACATGCTTTCAACCAACCTCAATTTGTTGATACCTACAACAACTTGAACATATCAACCAGATGTTTGTCATACAGCTAAGCGTGAGTCATCATAACTAGTTTACCAATCCACAGGTCCTTAATTAGGCTTAGATGCCAGAAAGAGTTTATCTGTAGCCAATGTTTATCATAAGAAATATACATCTGCATTGTTAACTTCTTTCATGTTAACTGGCGACCTCTAGAAAAGCCGACAAATAATAAAAAAAAATTACCAAGTTTCATGTTGTAATAGCAAATCATCAATGAAAGTCCACGGTCATACCAGTCGACCGAGGTGCTGGAGCAACATAAGCCCCAAATGCTCTATCACGGTCCGAGGGAATGTCTGACTTATTAAACATTACTGCAAATTTAGGCTTGGCTTTCAGACCAGCACTCTTAACCAAGCGGACATATCTGAGAAGAGTTTCTTCAGGAATCTCTAGTGATCCAACATTTAGCTCGATTGTGTCAAATCCCACCTGCTTACAATCCTATAAAAAAAGATATCACGGGGGGGAATCCAAATCAGTTCTGCAATAATATTAAGAGACTCAATAGTTGTTTGTTGTAGCACAACTTACCTCAACATATTCTTTGAAAGCTGATGGACCATTACGAATCAAATGTTCAGCCCAGTCACCAGTACTTACATATACATCATGTTGGTGTGCCCTTCTAACAACTTCTTCGATAAAGGATTTTGGCATCAGGCTGTGGGAACCTCCAGAGAACTTCAATCCGTCAACAAACTGCCCCATAGACTCAAAAATGTCCTGAAAAGCATAATAACAGTCAGAAGAACCAGTAGAACCGCTCCACCCGCATCGCCTCCCACAGTTACACATCAATTGTCCTCCATTAACCAAGCACTTCAGTACGTCAAAGCAAGAGAGTAAACCATGGTTTTTAACAACAAATAGGGACCATACGGCTGCAGTCATAAGCTTATTTAAAAATTCGTCCATCTTAGGTAGGTGAATCAATTTATATCAGAAGGCATAGCATCTGGAAAGCAACTCATCTATAGCAAGTGATATGTGCGTATTGAAGTGGCAGCGATGTGATTGAAAGAGTGAAAACCAAAAAAATGAGTTTCCACTCTTCTTATCATCATATTATACATGAAAGTTAGTACCTTATCAACTTAATAACAAATTATAAAAAGGAAGGTTCAGTTCATAAGAAATAAAGAAAGAGAAAAACCTCGAGGACATTATGGCTGCAGCTGAGAGTGTAATGAGGACTTCTCATCTCGGTGACACCGAACCTCCGAGGTTTCTCCGCCCTGTCCTCGTCCTCGTCGAAGCTCTTCCATCCGTAATAATACCCGGACATTGATACCGTTCGATTTCCTTTCTGTTTCTCTTTTGCTCAATCTTTCTCTTCGATTTGATTTTACTTTTCTGATCAAGAAATGGCTAGTTTTCTGGAGATGTCTTCAGCTCCTTCTAGAAAATAAAATGTTTTCCTATTTCCTGTATTTTGCCCTCTCCCTTGGCGTTACTCTATTTTCCGTTTTTGTTTTAAGTGAAATTATCCGCTCACCCGTTTTTTCTAACTTTTTTAAAAATATATAATTTTTTTTTTTCAAATCCACCTTAAGTTACGTTTCTTTTCACTTTTCTACTTCCGTTTGGAAACCGTTAAGAAAATTAACGGAATTTTATTTTAATGACTTTTTTACTCTTAAATATAAACAATAAATTATCTACCGACCATTTATTTTTTCATATTTTTTTAAAAATACATAATTCTTAATTTTTTTTACTAAACTCCACTTGAAGTTATATTATTTTATACTTATCCACCATTGTATCGTTGTGAAATGATAATTTTACCCTTGTAATATCAGTAAAGTTCTAACGGTGTTATAATGAGAGTAGACCAATGAAAAAAATATTAATTTCAAGTAGAATACTGTAAAAAAAAAAAAAAATTTGTGTATTAAAAAAAAAAAATATAGGTGGACGGTGGATAATTTCCTTTGTTTTAATTCAATAACGGCTTGTTCGATGGGCCCAATATTTTGTGCTCGAAATACTATTTGGGCCAAAGAGGGGCCCAAATTGTAATGAACCAAACTACTGGACGGATCCTATTTCTACACTGAAATGATCCACCCAAACCTCTTAAAAGGATTGCTTCCATGTGAAACCGGAACTGTTTTATTCTTTCATTATTCAACATCAAAGTAACTCCCCACCCAAACCTCTGCTAACTTTATTAAAAAATAAACAAAATCGTAACATGCTATTGAACCTTGGCTTAATGATGGGCTTGTTCTCTCAGCAAAGTTGAGGTCATAAACTCAGAAAATATCTTTTCAAATATTTCTAGGATTAGATTTCTGAATTCGCCTCCATAGATTTTTAAATTGCACTATAAACATATAATAAATCTTACTTCCAGTATTATAATATATGTAGATGTAGATTGAACATTAAGCATTGGGTTAATGTATCATTTGAAGCCGTAACATTAAGCATTGGGTTTAAAAAAAAAAAAAAGCCGTAACATTAAGCAAAGATTCCATATATCATTTGAAGCCTCCATAAACCATTCGAAGCTGGGAACAAATCTATGATCACTTTAAGCATTGAACAATTCATCAATTTTACACTGTATATTACTCTACCTCTTGGTGATACTCTACTTTCCTTGTCACCCATGTAAGGAATCAGAATTTAGAAAGAAGAGTTACGGGGAAAAAAGAAGAGGAATAAAGAAAAATGTGAATACAAAAGAAGCTTTTACTCTTTAACTCACAGCTAATCTCTTCCACATTTGTTACTAATTTTCATACCTGTTCCTGCTTTATTCGCATTCTCCTCTTCAACAATAACTCGTAAAGCTTATCTAACCAAGAGGGAGAAAAAAAAAAAAAATTCCCTAGCTATAAGATTTCTCCTGCCATTTCCCCCTTCAGAATAGCCTCTACAGGGTCTTTGCTTACCGCAACAATGCCGAAAAACATTGGGTTTTTGATCTGTCTCTTGATCATGGCTCTTGACATTACTGCTGGTATCCTTGGCATTGAAGCTGAAGTAGCTCAAAACAAGGCATGTTTAAGTAATTTTAAGTTGATATTATCGTTACAGCATTTTGATAATAAAACCCTCAGTTATTCCGTCAACAGGTAAAACATTTGAGGCTATGGATTTTCGAGTGCAGAGAACCCAGTCACAAAGCTTTCAATCTAGGGTTGGCTGCTACTGTGCTTCTGGCTCTTGCCCATGTTATTGCTAATTTGCTTGGCGGGTGCGTTTGCTTCTGGTCTAGAGACGATATGGCAAAAGCTTCTGCCAACAAGCAATTAGCCGTGTTTTCTCTCATCTTCGCTTGGTATGTGATCTCATCCTCTGATAATTTCATCATCACTTCTAAGAAAATTTACCCCAAAATTTGTTTATATCAATTGTTGTTAAATAACAGGATCACACTAGCGGTGGGGTTCTCATTGCTAATCATAGGAACAATGGCAAACTCAAAATCAAGAAAATCATGCGGGATAGCTCACCATCGTTTTTTCTCCGTAGGCGGCATTATTTGCTTTATCCATGGATTGTTCACAGTTGCTTATTATGTATCCGCTACAGCCTCGGCTCGGGAAGAAAAATCGGCCGGACAGGTTGGCCACGCTTAAATACATTTGCATTCTTCTTGGTTTCAAACTTTCTTGTTTATTTTTCGCCAAAACATAGAAGGATGATTGTTTCATTTGAACTTTGTAATATGATCAATAAGTTAAAAGTAGCTGAATTTGTTGACCTTAAATTGATTCCCACACCACATGTATTATTGATCATCACAATTCGCAGGTTTAGAGTCGCTGTACATATACAACTCGCCCAGTCCAACACCCACTCTTCGTCACCCTCGCCCATCATAACGACTAAATAATATAAGGACAATTGCCAAGCAATTTGCAAGCTGTAGTGTTGAAGTTCTAATGTCAGACCACCCTTGGTCGAAGCTAAGACTGTTGATATTCCAAATTTATCAACATTACACTACTTCCCCGTGTTTAATTGAAACCAAACTGTTTTAAGTCTTCATTTATGAAATTCAAGACTGTCAGCAAACAGCAGGATTTGTATGTATCGAAATCTAACTTATACTTCAGATTACTTCCAATTACAAAGCAGCAAAGACATCAGTCCAAACAAAAAGGAAATTTCAAGCCATTCGGCAATCATCAGAACCGGAGACAGATCTTATAACTTCCGCAAAGCAATATCCCTATTTGCTGTATACAAATTAGAAAGAGTGTAAATGGTTTCAGGTAATCAATAAGAGGATGTTCCAAGCGCAAAACAGCAGCATTCCCCATAATTTCATTGATGATGCAAAGTATATAACAATACAAAGTTCTTAAAGTGAATACTTCATTTGATAAAATGTCAACTAGAACTCCACTCATCAGAGGTTTCCCAAGACAAATCCTCCTCCTGACTCCTACAAAAAATCTCGACAATCCAGCCAATGTTACTTAAACCAACAAAACCCAGTGTCGGAACCCAATAATAAACCAACAGAAGCCAGTGTCAGATACCTCCGTTCAGATTAAGAGTAACTTCCTATGTTTTCAGAAACCACCAGCGGTATCAATTATGTGAATGGGAACACCACTGTCCATCACAAGTCCCCTTAGAAAACCAAGCAATCCTAGACTCATACGGTGAAATTAGGTTTACAGGAACAAAAGTCTCATATATCTAAATCTCTCCGGTACAAAAATGAATAAACTATTCTGTTATCTTCAATATGGCACCTAAACTGCCCTCTTCCAAATCCATTGTCGACAAGTCTCTGCGTACAGTATCTAAACGTACAACTAGGAAGGCAACTGAAAGTTGAAAGAAAAACTTCCATGCAACAATCCCCACACTCCACATATCCTTCCAGAACAGATCAACAACTGCATCCCAAAATGCAATAGTTCAATCTTTAAAGAAGGAATCAGAAGATGTCCATGTATAATGAAAACTGGTTTTCCATAACCAAAAATGAACTTCAATATATTTTAATAAGTAACACTTTTTGTTATCTTATGAGTTAATTAGTTTCCAAATTAAGCACTCAAATGCATGGTAGTACTCCTTAGTTACAGCTTACAATCAACATTTCAGAAAAAATGACAACAAATTCAGGATATGTGACAACTGAAGACTGAGAACGAGGTTGTTCTCACAGAGAAAGATTGTAAAAATGACAAAAATGAACTACATTTACCTATTCATTTAATTCCAAACCTCACCTATCTCAAACAAAATTGATGCAAAAATCCAATATCCAACATTAACTTCAGAGACCATGCCCAAGAGCAATGTGCTATTATATAACAATGAAACTGGTTTAGACTTAATTTGAATCCCTATTTAACAAGAAAGACACAATTATATATGCTTAACATGAATTAACATGAATGGAACAAACAGCCTAAAGATGGATAACTCATCAAAACATGGTCTCCGCCTCCATATTCCAGCAATATTCAGAATTTACCATCAACAAAGCAAAGATGAAAAGTGATAAACATATCTACAAATTAAGCAATAATATAATTGTATTCACTAGGAACAGGACAAAACATTAAGAAACAACAATTTAGAGGTCCCTGCCAGATAACTAAACCAAAATGAGCACATCACAAACATGAGATATATTTATCTGGCTATGGGAAGATTAAACTACAATCCATCCAAGACAACGATATAGTCACCTATACCAGAACATTCCACAATCAACAAACGGCCCAAAAAAGGAAAAAAGAAAAACTAAGAATATGCTTGTTATTCTCAAAACAACAACTGCAAGAATCATAACTTATACCTAGATAGATAGAACCAGCAGTTTAATTACTTCATGGCTTCCAAGATCAACTTTGCCTGCTCCTTTATCAACTCATTCCGCTGCAGGAACAACTCCAACTGAGCAACCTGCAGTTGCTTCCACCTTTCCTCCAACTCGGCCTTTTTGGCTCCTTCAATCATGTCCAATCCATCATGGAGCACAAACTCCTCCAAACCAGCCACACCAAGACTCTTATCAAACAAAACCTTGTCTTTGTCCTTCAAATTCACAGTCTGGTTGACAGCATTCCCTTTATCATTATCAACTTCCATCTTATCTCCTTCTGCCCCGTCAGTCAACTCTGCTTTCAAAGCCGCCAATGACTTACTATTCCCTTTTTGGTTCTGATTCTTCTTTGGTTTCCCATTAGACTTAGCAGCTGATTCAATGACTCCACCAGTACTTTCACTTCCCCAAAACTTTTTAGACAAATCATAGGCTTTCTGCTCGTGTGGCTTCGAAAAAGTACGATCTTCTCCTTTCTTTTTACCTTTTCCAAGATTATTCTCAAACTTTTTCTTCAATCTCCTAACCTTGTCCACCAATTGAGCTTTACTAACATCCACATGAAGCGAATTCTTGATATAATCATAGAAACCTTGCATATCTTGATTCGGATCAAGACCCTTTTTTGTCGAATAATCAATCATTCCCTTTAGCACGGCAATTTCATCATCCTCGCTCCACAGCCGTTGAAAAAGCTGCTTCTTTGCATCCTCTCCAGGCTTTTTCTGTTCCTCCTCATCCAGATCCGCCTCCGGACTCTTCTTTTTAGCTCGTTTCGAATCTTTTGCAGACTCCTCGGTCTCATTCGGGCGTTTCGACGACAATGGTTTAGACCTGGGTTTTGTTACTTTTGGAGTTCCTTCCATAGGCTTAGTGGCTATCGGCTTCGGAGTGGCATCGGGTTCGGACTCGGATTCAGATTCCGACTCAGATTCTCCGGAGCTGAGGGACTTGGTCTGAGGAATTGCTGGGGTAGCTTCAGGCTTTTTAACAGCCGACTGATTATGGGTTTTTTGCGGTGGAGGAGATTGTGTCTTTGCCGGCTCTTGAGCGTCTTCTTCTCCATCGTCATCGGATGACGACACTTCTTCTGACCCCGAAGAGTCGTCTTCTTCTTCCACTTCTTCTGATGAAGAAGCAGCTGGAGGTTCTTCCATCGGATTCGGCTTCTTCGGTGCCATAGAAAGACAAAGACTGATACTATATGAGTGTTGTTACAGCCCAAGGACTAGGGTTTGCGGAGAGGTTTATAAATTGCAAGGGCTAAAAGAAAACAAATTGAAAACAGTATGTACGCTTATTCTAAATCTATTGTCCGTATAGATTGAAGTCGAAAGGCAAGGCAATCAGTCACCGTTGGATTTTAATACTTTCTGATTTGATTTCCTTCGGAAATTCGGACGACAATAAGCCCCCAAACCAGCGCTTGGCCCACCATTACCTAATAAGGCCGCGTAGGATTGTTCGCTAGAGAATTAAAAATAATTTTTAAAAAATAAAAGTTAATTTTAATATTTAATTAATTTTTTAAAATATAATTTTATATTTAATATAATTTTATATTTAATATAATTTTATATTCATACTAACATATATTATGAAAATTTAAAATTATTCTTATTTAATAAATATTATGAAATTTTAAAATTATTCTTATTTAATAGGAAATAAAACCATAAAATATACATGCAATTAATAAAAGAAATTTATTTATTTTAATTTTTATTTATTATATATACACATTAAAATATTATTATATACACATACTTATATATGTATGTGTAAATAAATTTTATTGGACATTATGTTTATTTAAGTTATTTACATTCTTACAGTATCTTAAAAATGAAATTTATCAAAGATATATGATTGTATTTAAATTCATTGTAATTTTAAAAATAAATTTTACTAAACATTTAATCAGTTCTCTTCATAATTAATTATTTTTATAACACAAATAGCATCAATCATTTTAAAAACTATACTTTTACAAAAATCCCGCTAATTTTTTTTGTTTAATACAAAGATTACATTGATATTTTTTTAATTTTCACTTTTTAATATTTTTGAATGTCGCACCGCATATTACAAATTATGTTTTGGTCGAAAACTTAAAATTCGTTATTGTGACTTGTGACTCCATTTCTTATGAACTCTCTCCTTTCTGCATACAAACCTTTAAAATCTCCCTGTCACAATACCTACTAAGGTGGTGTTTGGTTTTAAGAAATGGGAGGAGATGAGAGAAGAAAAAAGGAGAGGAATGGAGAAGTGATGAGAAAAAAAGAGTGTAAAACTTAATTATTATTATTAGGTTTCACATTAAATTTGAAAGGAAAATAAATTACATATTTTTAATTTGGATAAATATACCCACTATCTTTAATGTTAATATTGTTAATAGATAAAAAAAATAATTAAACTATGAATTAATTTAATCTATAAATTAGTTAGTTAAATAATTTTTTTTTAAAAAATCACAGCATCAGATCATGGACAACAGCCGCATTGACTGCCATTAACTACTATTGACCGATATTGACCATCATTTTTCATCGCTTTAAATGCATAAAAATGATCAGAAATGAATGATTTACTCATTGAAAATGTTAATTTTGCAGAAAATACATTATATAGTCGGAAATATGAGAGTTAAAATTTTCCCAAGCATTTAAACAAGACTTGAGGTAAATAACAACATATATTAGCATTTATAACCTCATAAAGCTGTAGATTAGCTCATGAGAATTTCATTGGTATCGGTTTTGATGGTAAAGCGCATCTCCGGCAAAGCTCCAGTGAGTCTCCAATGACTTTTCGACTAGTCACTTTACTGCTTTTCTTTTTTCAAATAAGTTTATCTTATTAACTTAAGACAATAAATAAGTATAACCTCTATAAATTAATAATTTCGGGACCATAGAAATTTATTAATTTAGAGAGATATTAATTAATCGATAAATTAATATTTATTAATTTATAGAGTGTGTTCACAGTACAAAAAACTAACATTTAATTGACTAAAATTTCATTATACTTTACAAATACAATCAATAGAATTTAACTAAATTCATCAAATAAATAATGTATACTTGATTAAATAAATTCATGAAGAAATTGTTGCTAACATCACAGAAAATCATACTGAAGATGAAGTTGAGGATGACATAGTACATTTAGAGCCTATTTCGCTCATTGAAGCACTCAAGTCATCAACAACGTTTCATAATTTTTTATTGCAATATGAGAATTCAACTCCAGAACTTTTATATGCAATAAGAAAAATTAAAGATGAGGTTCAACTAAATTTAAATTTCAAGAAAAAAATAAGTTACAATAGACTCATATTTTAATAAATTGACATAGTCAGTTACATTTGTAATTTCATGGTATTTGTAATTTCTACAATTATTAATTTATGATATAAATGGGACCATAGAATTATATAAGGGTTCTTGGAAAAATTATTATCTTATTAATTTATCGAAATTATTATCTTATTAATTTATCGAAATTATTAATTTAGCTTCAGGGCCCAAGTCGGGACTGTAAAAAATTATTATATTATAGAGATTATTAATCTATCAAGTATTAATTTAGAGAGGTTATACTGTAAATTATTTGTACTTTAATTTATTTAAAATTGATTTTGTTTAGAAGACAAAATTGAAATTTTTGTGTTTCAATAGGAAAGGAATTTGAAATCCTTAGTCATTAATAAAAAATACAAATTCTTCAATTTGACGGAAATTGAATTTAATTATTAAACTTGATCCAACCAAATCGTGGAAAGTAAAAAAAAAAAAAAAATCAAATTCTTTTCCTGTCTCCACTTCTCTATCCCTAAGCAAACATGGCCAAAGAGTTCAATTCATGGTTAGAAGTTAATATTTAATTTAATTGTTTACTTTCCTTTTTTTTAAAAAAATTCATTGTAATATTTAGTTTCATTGTTTTCTTACGGTAAGAGTCAAACCAATCGAACTATTATGTTAAAATAAAAATATCTATTAAATTTTAAAAATGTGAAATGGTCTAAAACACTCTTATTCATTTTTATATTGTTTTTCACTGTTATCATATAAAATTAAAATATTTAATTATTGGGATAATTAAACCATCTTTAGTAAAATCTATATAATTTACGATCAAAAAACTTTTTCTTTGGTAAAAGGTTTACTTAGAGAAGCTGCCTGTAATGGGGCGCTCAGTTTCCCGCGACCGGATGCAAGTTTGCACATGAGGGTTCACTTAGCGCCCAACGCGGGATGCATTTAGAGGGTAGTGGCACTTAGAAATGGGCATGGTGTACTTAGCCATTTTCCCACCAAAGCTCAAGAATTGCACACACACTAGAAGTTTCTAGTTTTAGCCACTTGGCCCCTTAAGCATTTTGCCACTTATTGTAGAGAATTCTAGAATTAGTAGCCAATGATAATTGTCCTCCTTAACCTTCCGCGGTTTCACGTAGTCTATAAACAACTAATAGAATTTCTGACTTGGACTCTCACCCACTATAAAAAGGGGTGAGCTCTCACATTCTTCCCACCAACATTTTCACCCACCACACACACTAGCTCACTAGCTCTCTTTGTAAAGCTCCTTTGTACTCTTTTCAAAGTGTGAATAATATAAGCTCTTTGGCCATTTTCTCTTATTTCTCTTAATATTTTCATCAAGTACTTGTGCTTAGCTTGTTAAAGAAGCACTCAAAGCTTACTTGGCACCTTGTACGGTAAGGATTGCCCAAGTGCCGCACGGGATTTGCTGCGCACAAATTTAAGCCCGTGACAAGTGATATCAGAGCGAAGATTCGCTGTCCACACAAGCTAGCTTGAAGATGGCTAATCCGTCCAGCACATTGCAAGAGGGCACACTCGGTACGGAAGTACCGGAACAAGCTCATGGCCGCGAGGAGGGACCTCCGCCTAAGTCCCGAGGTAAGTCCAAAGCCTCCTCTATTGATATTTTAGAGCCTCACATTGCCACGCTCGAAACCTCCAGGTCCGCTGTCCAAGACACTCTTGACACTTTGGACGTGCGGGTAGATAGCCTTGAGGGCGAATATGGCGAATTCACTGTCGCCACCAAGGCCCTCATGTATGACCAAGCCGAATCCCTTCGTGGGGAGTTTCGAGCATTCCATGATGAGCTTGCTAGTTTGCGTAGCTTTGTGCAAAATGAGCTGCGCGCTGTCCGTGCGGAGGTCGATGAGGTCCGCTCGGACTGGGCATGGCATAAGCGCACGCTTACACCAAGTCCGGCTACGGTTCCCGCAAGCTCGACTAGCGCGCCCCACATTGATGTGCCGAAGCCCGATACATATGACGGCGTCCGAAACGCCATTGTGGTGGATAATTTTCTGTTTGGGCTGGAACAATATTTCGACGCCATGGGTGTTCATGATGAGGCGTCGAAGGTGGGCACCGCACCCATATTTCTCCGAGGTGCAGCGCAACTATGGTGGCGGCGGAAACATGGCGAGATGGGCAAGGGTATTTGCGCCATCAGCACATGGGCTGATTTCCAGCAGGAACTCCGCAAGCATTTTGCCCCAAGCAATGCGGAAAAGGAGGCGCGTGAGCACCTACGTCGGCTCAAGCAAACGGGGAGTGTCCGAGACTACATCAACGACTTCACCAACCTAATGCTTGAGATATCCGACATGTCCGAGAAGGATTCTCTCTTCTATTTTCAGGATGGGCTCAAAGATTGGGTGAAGACGGAGCTTGATAGGCGAGGCGTGCAGTCACTCGATGACGCCATTGCCGTTGCGGAATCACTGTCCGACTACTCCGCTTAATCCAAAGACAAGAAGCTGAGCTACTGTAAAGGTGGGGGAGAGGGCCGAAGGGACAAGAACCGCAACCGCAAGGAAGGTGGGCAGAAAAATCAAAAGCCTCCAAGCGGTAAAAGTGGGTAAGGCAAGCCAGAGAAACAGCAGCCGCCAAAGCCACGAATCCCATACTTCATTTGCAACGGCCCTCATTAGGTTCGTGACTGCCCGGAGAGAAAGACACTTAGCGCCCTTGCTGTTCAGTTCAAGGGCGACTCTACACCAGCCCCAGAAGAGCTCGAGCCAAGAATGGGTTCTCTCAAGCGCCTTGGCGAGCTCGAAGGCCGTCCTCCAACAGCCCCGAAGAAGGGACTCATGTATGTGAGCGCCATGGTCAATAGGCAAGCTGTCCGTGCATTGTTTGACACCGGAGCAACGCACAACTTCATTTCGGAAGAGGAAGCCAAGCGTCTAGGCGTGAAGGTGACAAAAGATGGAGGCACTATGAAGGCGGTGAACTCACCAGCCAAGCCCATCGTCGGCATCGCATAAGGCGTGCGTGTAATGCTTGGAGCATGGTGTGGAAAGCTCGATTTCTCGATCGTGCCCACAGATGACTTCAAGATGGTCCTCGGTATGGAGTTCTTCGACCAAGTCCATGCCTTTCCACTGCCTGCCACGAACTCCCTAAGCATCTTCGACGAGAGTATGGCGTGCATGATTCCAGCCGAGCGCGCGAAGACTTCGGATCAGACGCTCTCGGCCATGCAGTTCAAGAAGGCCTTTCAGAAGGACCCTAGGTTCTTGGTCTCCATCCGGGAGATGCACGATGGAGAAGATCGCGGAAACTTGCCCAGCCAAGTCTCTTCGCTCATCCAAGCCGCCCTCAACGACTTCAAGGATGTCATGCCTCCAAAGCTTCCGAAGAAGCTCCTACCGAAGCGAGAGGTCTTATCGCATGGCACCGCCCGAGCTAGAGGAGTTGCGGAGGCAACTCAAAGATTTGCTTGATGCTGGCTACATCCGCCCTTTAAAGGCCCCGTTCGGTGCACCGGTGCTCTTTCAAAAGAAGAAGGATGGATCCCCCCGAATGTGCATCAACTATCGGGCGCTCAACAAGATCACAATCAAGAATAAGTACCCGATCCCCTTGATCGCAGACTTGTTGGATCAGCTCGGCAGCGCGCGCTACTTCACCAAGCTTGACCTACGATCCGGGTACTATCAAGTGCGCATTGCCAAGGGAGATGAGCTGAAAACAGCGTGCGTGACCAGGTACGGCTCCTTTGAGTTTCTTGTTATGCCTTTTGGTCTCACAAACGCACCGGCCACATTTTGCACTCTTATGAATAAGGTCCTCTACTCGTTTCTCGACCGCTTTGTCGTGGTGTACTTGGACGACATTGTGGCGTATAGCACCACACTTGAGGAGCACGCCCAACACTTGCGGCAAGTCCTCCAAGTACTACGTGATAATAAGCTCTACCTCAAGGTGAAAAAATGCTCATTTGCCCAACGAGAGGTAGAGTTCTTTGGCCACAAGATAGCGGACGAGAAACTCATGATGGAGAACTCGAAAGTGAAGGCTATACAAGAGTGGCAAGCTCCCTCTAATGTACCCAAGCTCCGGTCATTCCTTGGATTGTTGAACTACTACCGCCGCTTCATCAAGGGATACTCGGCTATAGCGACACCCTTGACCGAGCTGTTGAAGAAGAACCGCCCGTGGCATTGGTCCAAGGAATGCCAACGAGCTTTCTAGGGGTTGAAGAAGGCTATCTCCGGATAGCCCGTCCTTGCACTTCCGGACCACACCAAGCCATTCGAGCTTCACACGGATGCCTCCGATTTTGCTATTGGCGGGGTACTCATGCAAGAAGGCCACCCTTTGGCGTTCGAAACCCGAAAGCTCAACGACACGGAACGCCGCTACACCGTGCAAGAGAAGGAGATGAAAGCCATCATTCATTGCCTACGGGTGTGGCGACACTACTTGTTTGGTTCGCACTTTGTGATCTTGACGGACAACGTAGCCACGAGCTACTTCCAAACTCAAAAGAAGTTGAGTCCTAAGTAAGCCCGGTGGCAAGACTTCTTGGCGGAGTTCGATTATAGGCTCGAGTACAAGCCCGGCAAGGCCAACGTTGTTGCGGATGCTCTAAGCCACAAAGCAGAGTTGGCTACGCTTAGCATGAGCCAGTCGAAATCCGACCTTGTGGGACGCATCAAGGAATGTCTCCAACAAGATCCTCTAGCTAAAGACTTATTGGGGAATGTGCTCGAAGGGAAGACGAGGCGGTTTTGGCAAGAGGAAGGCATCCTCCTCACCAAGGGAGATTGGCTGTTCGTGCCGAGGTGGGGAAACTTGCGACGGGAGGTGATCAAGGAGTGCCACGACTCAAAATGGGCTGGCCACCCCGGAGTGGAGCGCACAACCGCACTCATCCAAGCTTCGTACTTTTGGCCGCACATTAGTGATTTTGTAGAGGCTTAAGTGCGTAATTGCCTTGTGTGCCATCAAGATTAGGCGGATCGCCAACCGGTGGACTACTACGACCGACAAAGCGGCTAAGGCCATGGGAGGCGTCACTGGACTTCATCTCGGCCTTTGCCCAAGTCCAGGGTGCGGAGCTTGCTCATGGTTGTAGTCGATCGCTAAGTGTCGACTTTCATCGCCGCACGATTACCGAGATGAGGCAACCCGCCTATTCGTCAAGCACATCATCAAGCTTTGGGGGGTTCCGAAGAACATCGTGAGTGACCGGGATCCGCGCTTCACTGGACGCTTTTGAACGGAGCTCTTCAAGATGTTGGGGACCGACCTCAAGTTCTCAATAAGTTTCCATCCGCAAACGGATGGACAAACCGAGCGCATCAACAGCATACTCGAGATGTACCTTAGGCATTATGTGAGCGCTCACTAGCGAGATTGGGCCAAGTTGCTGGATGTCGCCCAATTCTCCTGATCTACAGGCGAGGCTACGGGCAGAGTCCATTCGAGATCATCATGGGATTTCAGCAGATGGCGTGATGCCATAGCCCGACATATGGAGGAAAAGCCCGGTGACTCTGGCTCGCCCGCGAGTGGCATGAAGAGGCGGACATCACGGGAGCATATCTCGACAAGGCCGCACGAAGAATGAAGAAGTGGGCTGATTCGAGGAGACGCCACGTCGAGTACAAGGAAGGCGACCGAGTGATGGTAAAGCTCCTACCCCAACAGTTCAAGACGTTGCGGAAAGTCCACAAGGGGTTAGTGAGGCGATACGAAGGGCCTTTCGGAAGGGGTTCGATGCGTGGGCAAGGTCTCCTACCAACTCCAACTTCCCCGAAGACTCAAGATCCATCCGGTCTTCCACGTGAGCTTGCTCAAGCCATACCATGGAGATGCGGAGGATCCAAGCCGAGGCGAGTCGAGACACGCGCCAACCGCTGTTGTTAGCGCATTCGACAAGGACGTGGAGTACATCCTTGAGGATCGAGTAATCCGAAGGCGGGGCATACCAGCTTACTACGAGTACTTGGCAAAGTGGAAGGACCTCCCCGAAAGTGAAGCAACATGGAAGCGCGAAGAAGACTTGTGGCGGTCGGGGCATGTCTGGCCTTCTGACATGAACGCGACGAAGGCGTCGCGAGCATAGGTGGGGGAGGATTGTAATGGGGCGCTCAGTTTCCCGCGACCGGATGCAAGTTTGCGCATGAGGGTTCACTTAGCGCCAAACGCGGGATGCATTTAGAGGGTAGTGGCACTTAGAAATGGGCATGGTGTACTTAGCCATTTTCCCACCAAAGCCCAAGAATTGCACACACACACTAGAAGTTTCTAGTTTTAGCCACTTGACCCCTTAAGCATTTTGCCACTTATTGTAGAATTAGAATTAGAATAAAATTTCGTGTGATAATTGTCTTCTTCTTAGAAATTTCTAGGTTTCCCATAAATAAACAATGCATGTAATAAATTCTCTGACTTGTCTCATCCACTATAAAAAGGGTGAGCTCACATTCTCCTCATTTTTGCACACACTAGCTCACTTTGTAAAACTCTTTCAAAGTGTGAATAATATAAGCTCTTTGGCCATTTTCTCTTATTTCTCTTAATATTTTCATTTACTTGTGCTTAGCTTAAAGATCTTTTATCAAGCTTATACCTCACTTATGCATGAAGGATTGCCCGTTGAAAGTTCTTGCTGACACACACAAATTAGTGCTCTACTCTTACTGGCATTGCTAATAATGATTCTCTTTAAACTCGAGTTTTTCGTATCTTTCTTGGTAAATCCGTGAGCAGAAGAAGTCTTCATCCTTTAGAAGAACTCTACAGGCTCTTCATTATATTTTATGAAAAAAATGACATTAATGGATCCAATAGCTACTTTGTTATATAGAGTCTTCATATGATGATATCGGGAGTGAGTGTTTCTTGCGTAGTACTTTGCTCTCTCTTTCTTGAACAAAAAAGCTGATATAGTGGAAGAGAAGCTGCATGCCCCTGTATTAGAAGACCCCAAAAAGCTCAAGTGGATTTGGTCCTTCGATATTTCTGAGAGAAATTCAAGATTTGAAGAATGCGATTCCTGTTCCTACAACCTGAGAACAAGCGAAGTTGTTCTATAATTCATCAAATAATAGGAAAAATGTTTACCTATGTAATGTTCTGTTGAGAAGAATATCGAATATGAGGTTTGCTTCTTCGGAGATGCATAAGCTATTGCCTAGTGTAGTAGTGCAGTAACGTTTGAAGGGATGCTAACAGAGAAGATACAACCACAATGGAAAGTGTAAAGTTGAAACAGGGTCGCACATTGGTCATCTTCTCTTATTCTTGTTGTTTATCTTCCGTTCTACACTTTTCTTTATATCAATTGAAATGCTATTTAGTTTTTATTGTCTTCTGCTGACTACATCATTCCATTGTTCTCTTACTTTTCTTTTTTTTGTTTCTGTTTTCGGATTGCATCTCTGCTCTAAATCGTATGGATTGCTCCATTGAGCTTCGCTTGCAGTTTATTATGTCACCAAAAATTTATGCACAACAACACTACAAGATTGATGCTCCCTATTTGGGGGCCTGCCTGCCAGTTTCTTAGCAGTTAAAATTATATAGACATTTCATCCAGGACAAATTATTTTCCATACTTTTAGAGGAACGTCAGCTTGCAAAGCAGAAGTCTTATGCACTAGATTCCGTTCCAATACAATTCACAGAAGTTGTTGCCTCACAAAATAAAAAATATAGTTTACATCAGATTTTATTAATTTTGCTTAGCCAACCTTGGAGAGAACATCATTCAGGGTAGATACAGTCTCAGCATAGTATTTCTCTGCTTCAGGAGTGCTCTTAATCTTTGCCGCATGGTCGAGCTGGCAGACAAACAAAAAGACAAAAAAAATCCAAAGTATTCACATTAAGATTACTAATTATAAATTAACAAGCGATCAACTTCAGAAGGAAAAAAAAAAAAAAACTCACATTGTCGATGGTCTGGAAGAGCTTTCCAGTGAGGTTCTTGAGGGATTGCTTCTCATCTTTGGGCTTAGCAGAGATGATAGTGTTGAGGTCATAGCGAAGATTTCCGGCCTTGAGACGGAGATCATTCTGAACATAGGGCCACGCCTTCTTGTCTATTAATTCCTTGACATTAAGAATATCCTTTGCTGACGCCTTTGCTCTCTCTGCTGCCTGGGCTGGAGCAAGTGGTTGGATGAAGAACCTCTCCTTCAGTGGCAGATCCAGGTCTCTTGGCTCATCAGAGTTCAACGTTCCAGCTGCATGCCAACATCAAGATTTCCAAATTTCATAAAGAAAACATTTTGAATATCAGGACTAATAAAGACTGGCATATATTTGGTAAAGCTTACGCAATCCGCCAGAAGGTGGGGGAGGAGGACCAACTTTGATGGGGGTGACATCAGCAAGTACAGCTTGAACAAAGGAACCTGAGGCCACACCTGCAGCAACAAGACCAAGCATAGCACGGCGGCTAGTTTCAGGCTCGTTTGATGCCTGCTGGGCTCTAACAGTGAAACCAGGGCGAGCCACAGCAACTCTGCTGTTGCTGGGGGCGTTCAAGCGGTTTGGGCCACTGAGCTGGAAGCTACCTTCAAGAACAGCCTGGGAGTGGGAGGATCCACGTAAGCCAGCCATTGACGCCATAGCTTGTGCCATTTTTCACTAAATCGCGTTTCAGAAACTTTGCTTCTTTCAATTGGTGAAGAATGAAGAATTGAAGCAGTAACGTGAAATTATATTTTTGGATTCTTGGGTGATGTGGTTTAAGTTTTGTTCTTTGCGTTCTGTGATGTAGATTGATTTTGGGCCAGCACCTTATCCGCCGTTTCCTACTTGGATAAGTTGGCAGCGGCCTTTGCCAATTGCTTTTAGACACTTGTCCTATTGATGATTTTTCTTGTTGACACGTTGGATTGGGTCTGAGTGTGGGATGGTGGATTTTTGACACGTGGATTCCACCAGATTGTTATCCTAACATTGCTGTTTCACATAAATTACTCGATCAACGGCATCCTTCAAGCATTTGTAAATGAGCACATAAATCAACAAAATTTTCTTTTAAGTTCGCTACGGTGCCAAATTCTAAAGACTAGACTGACTCTTAATTAGCCTCTCTGTTATGGTGAATTGGACAAAACATTCACTAGATGATTGATATATCCAAGCATCAGCCAATAGCCAGACAGTGACAGACAGATCGATAGAAAGGGAGAATCTCTACTCAGCAAATACTAGACTGGTTTCATGGTACGTCGAGGGATGGCTCCATTTTAATTCCCCCGTGAACTAGAACCAATCCTCGAATACGCTCTTATACAAAAAAAAAAAATCTTATTTGGAAATAATTCGGAGATATTCTCAATAACTTTTGAATGTGGTGTAATGGCTTTTTTTTTTTTTTTTTTGGTTTTAAAAACATGATAATTTACAACATGCGAGTAAACAAGTTGAATCCACCATTAAGAACCTGTTCAAAAGCCAGAAAATCATTACGACATGCAAGTATACTGAACGTCAGCTTTATAAGGAAAAATATTCCCACCGCGATTTTAGAGGACCAAGTTACCAAAGTTCCTAACTAATTCCTGTCTACTATGGCACCTATATCTTTTCAAATCCATTGTAATAACTTCTCTTGGTTTAAATATATAATTGTCTTGGACGGCAAGACTAATGCTGTGTACTAAATGTGTATAAATACTATCTGAAAGTGCAATGAAAATATACAAGCCATTGTACAATTCTGCTGTCTCTTCCTTACGTTCATGGTGTTAGAGCCACCACTCTTACGAGCATGAATATGGCCGATCTTTCTTCTTCTTCTTTACACCCTGATTCCTTATCTATAAATCCCACCCTCTCCACCAAACCTCTGACAATCAATAAACAATTGCTATATATTAACATAGCCGCCCGGGCTCCGTTAGATCTCACTTCTTCAAACTACCCATCCTGGAGAGAAGAGTTTAATACACTTCTCTTCAGTTACAATCTTTTAGGCTATATAGACGGAACTTATCCTTGCCCTTGTCTAGCCGAAACTGAAAATGAAACAACCATCCTAAACCCTGTTTACTCTCTTTGGAACCAACAAGACCAATTACTTCTTAATGCAATATTGTCTTTAGTGTTTGAAGGCATTACTCCCTTTTATTGCAACAGCCAAAACTCTGGTGAAACATGGTCAAATTTAGCCACTGTGTTCATAGTTGAGTTATTCAGATACAAGAGTCTTTCAAGGAACAAACATCACTGAATATATGCATAATGCCAAATGCCTTGTTGATGAGCTAGCTTTAGTTGACGCTCCTATTGGAGATGGTTACCTTGTTCTTCATATTCTCCAAGGACTCAATCCCCAGTTTAAAGAGATTGCCTCCACTGTAAAAGCAAGAAAAACTCCAATCAGTTTTGAAGACTTTCATGTCTCTCAACCAAAATTCCCTACGTCTGAATCTCCTGAATAAATCCTCGTGGTCACCTATCCCGCTTAATGCACCTTGCCAGCTTCCTATTTCTCCATTCCAACTCACACCCCCTGATCACATATATCCCCAACCGAATCCTTTTACCAGCACACTCCTAATCCATATGTGCCATCCTCAATCTCCAATTTTTCCCCAGCTTTCTCTTTTGATAATATTCTACCGAATTTCCAATCCACTCCTTATAAATCAAGTCTATTTTATCTCCTCAAAACTCTCAACCCTCTCCGCAATCAATAAATTCCTTCAACCAACATGTATCACCACCTTCACCATCCATGCACAATACGGATCCATCATGCACCCAATCTTTGCACATGCTCTCTCTTTTTGAAGACAATTTATCCTGGGACAGTGCTGAGAAACCCTAGAATAATATCGTTAAGCCTACCAAATTTTTTATGCTGCCACTAAGCATCCTATTGCTGAATCCGTATAATCCACGTGTGTTTCTAAAGCCCTTTCTGGTCATGAATGGTGAAAAGCCAGATAACATGAATTAGAGACAAACTCATTTTTTGATAGTAATTGCTATAATCTACCTTTACTAATCCCTTAAACCAGATGACTTCCTTGTTCTTGTCCTTAATAAAACAAAGGTTTGTAATAAATTCAATGATTATACCACTATCTCCTAAAACTTCAGAATTGCTTATAAGAATTTTATTTATGGCAGGTAAACAGAAGATATGATTCAAATGTAACATTGAATCATACGACGTGTGAAAACACGCATGTCAAACGTGTGATATATGTAATCCTTGATCATTACCAACATGTAAAAGTTGGAATACTTATGTACTGCATTCCAAGATTCAAATTCTAAGTATCATATCTGATAAACCATTCCACCCTCTGATGCTGTAAGATAGACAACCATTGGTGCTGAGTTTTGATAAGGATTGTAGCCTAATGGTGGATAAGAAGGAATATACTCTTTGTTGTATCTATTTCTACATTTAATAGCTGTATATTTTGTCTTAAAGCAGATCTGAGAGATTGCAGTAGCGGTGAGTGGATCTAGAACACCTCTGCTATTGTTAAAATACTTCTTCCAAGGCCATTGTAACCTCCTCTACCGAGAAAATTTCGAAATATTTCACCATTCCAATGCATGCCATTATTCCAATGGCCATCATCATTCCAATTTCCATTCCAATTATCTCGTCCTTGTCCTCATAAACTGTTACTATGTCCACCTCTTCCTCCATTATTACCATTCTGGTTAGCATTCTTGTTCCAATTACCTTAATAATAACTAGTTTGACCATTAGGCTTCTTGTTATTAGGTCTAGCCTGAGCTATGTTACAGCATAGTTCAACCTTTCTTCTTTTCTAGCACTCAATTTATTAATCTCTAATCTAGATTGATGAGTTAAAAGCATATGGTAGGCTTTATAAACAGTCATCTTCATCACATTAGCCTTAATATACACAAAGAGAGGATAGTACGGCTGTCTATTCCAAAAATCAAATGAGTGACAAAATCCAAATTATTAATAAGACTACAAGCCAAGCAAGTTCATCAATTATAGCTCGAAGCATACTAAAATATTCAGTGATTGTCATGGATCCTTTTCTAAGGTTACTTAACATCATTTTCAAGTATGCTTTCTAGCCATAGTTTTATATCCAAATTATTCTTAAAGGTTAGTCCAAAGTTCAGGAGAAGAGTTATTGTCTACCACAAGGCTAAGTAACTCAACACTAATCAAGGAAATGAGCCAGCTTATTGATTCTACCTCTTCCAAGCAATAAAGGCTGGATTCTCTAGAGATTTTCCAATATAGCTTTCAGGGTCCTTGAACAAGTAACTAATCAGGATAAACTTTAGTTCCATTCAGAAGGTCTACGAGTCCATTAGCACGAACTGAAGAAAGAATCTGAGGTCTTCAAATCATACAACTTGATCTGTTGACTTTGATTGGAGTTATAAAGGCGAAAGATGAAACAAACTTATTAGTGACTTGGATTTGTGCTCGAGATAGCCATGGTTGCTTAGATCAAGATCTGATACCAATTTAAAGATTAAAATAATAATGTTTGGATGGTCAGAAAGTGTACGAAATAAAGAGAAAATGTAAAGTGATAATAGAGAGAATGAAAATGGATTGCAATTGATTCTCGTATACATTTGTATTTTTTTTTATTACATGAGACTATTACTTAAATTCAGGGGTGGAGCTCAAGCCAGATCTCTATGGGAGCAACATTGTATGTTTATTTAATACTTTTTTCACTTTTATTTAAAATTTCAAAAAAAAATTATTGGTGGGGGCCATGGCCCCCCATCGCCCTTAGCACCCTCCGCCCCTGCTCAAACTACAACTCATATTACATGAGATTATAATTTGATATTTATAAATCATACTATTACGGGGACCAACTTACATTAATATTTATGGAGCTTTACCTAAATTTTTAACCCTTACTAATATTCGAAAGATGTCTACTCCACGCACACTTAGGCTATGAAGAAAACTATTTTCACTTAATCATACAATATAATTAAGGAAGGAGATACCTCCACATTATACTTGTGGGGGTTCAAACTGTTGCCCTCTAAGTTAGAGGACACCAGCCCTAACCACTCGACTATATACATTTGTATTTAAACTAAGAACTATAATGATCTACACATATTGATTGCAAGTTAAAATCCATTGAATCTAAATAGCTTCCATAACAAACTCTTAACAACATAATTACTTTTGCTGACTCAACTGATACATCAGCTTGTTTAACTAACTCAGCTTAACAAACTGACAGCTCAATTATGCTACCTTAACACTAAAAAAATACTAAGATTATTTAATAAAGCCGCAACTGGATTTCGTCAGCAATATATGTAGATATAGGCAAGTACAACAAAAACACGCTTGCTAAGCCTAATATTATGATGAACTAATTCCAATTCACAAACCACATTAATTAAAAGAATAATAATACAATAATAACACGAATGCGCACATACATCACCTTCCAAGCTATTCCACGGGCTTCAAAATTCTGTCAAAGAGTTAGCAAATTTTAATTACGTACTAATTACTAAGTAGAAATCAATGTGGTAGTACCCATTCAAGCCTCTATATTAAAATTTATTTTATTAATTTAAAACTTTAAATTATTGATTGAAATATTAAAATTTAATTAAAAAAGAGAAATCCTCCTGGAATTACTTAGATATTGCAATGAATCGTTTTTATCAATGTAGATTGATTTATTTTCTTTATTTAATTTAATTTTTATGTCATACAATTAGTCATGTAGTAAGGATAGCAACAGTTTTTGTGGGCCATTGCTAAATTCCAAAAGACTCCAAAACTCTAATCGAGCCTGATTTGGCTGGGGCCTAAAGCCCACAAAAAAATTACGCCGAAGTTGGAGATTTAATCAAGTCCCTGAACCCATCTCAATATTAAAAACAATTTAAAAATTTAAACAATAAAGAATAAACCATAATTTCTAATTTTTTAGTATCTCGCATCTAAAAAAAAATTAATTAATTAAAGAAAAATGGAAAAATTCGTCAAAAAATGAAAAAAAAAACTCTTTAAATGCACTCTTTGTTTTATAACTTTGCTTCAGTAGTTTTCTCACGGGTTTGAAAGCAAATTGAATGAAAGAAAATAGAAGTATCAGATTTGATCTTGTTTTTGTTGACTTTTTTCTTTTTTTTTCCTTTGGTTTTGAAACAAAGAAAACATCAAAACTTTCCAAGACCCACTATGTAAATGCATCTGTAAAACAAGATTGAGTAGAGTTTTGGTAATTCTTTGGCTGTTTTGATAATCTTTGGCTCTTGTAAAACTTAGAAATGTATTTCTTTTTTTTTTGGTTTTCATGTGTTTTTAGAATGTGTTCGTTGTATGTTTAGATGCTATAAAAATATGTAAAAATAATTTCTTTTGATGTAAAGATCTACTAACATTTTCTCTTTAGTGAGAGAATTGAGAATCAAGCCCCTATTTTATCCCCCATGTCATTTGGATATTTTTAGATAATACTTTCGATTCATCCAAAAATAATAAAATTTCATGTATAAAACATAGTCAGGATTACTATAGATTAAGAGATAAAGCTCTGGATCAGGATCCTTACCCCAAACCCCTCCCATTATCATCATAATGTACTTCAAATTTCACCAACTTGTAATTTTGTAATTACAAATTTACAATGTATCAATAAAATATGAGTCAATTTCATAAAATTGGAGGGGCAACTAGTGGGAACAAGAAAATTTTGAAGTATCGTGGGGCAATTCGGATCATTTAAATTAAGGCTAGTGACCCGATCCAATTGGGCCCAAAAAGAGAGAAACGTCTTAATTGCTCCCGGTGGCCGCCAGATCTGATTTCAAATGAATTCAAAATTTTAACTCGCGCTCCCGAGCACTCTCGCTTTCCTTTGCAAACCCTAACGTTCCAAAACAAAAAAAAATTCAAAAAAAGGAAGCTATTCAAATTTCAATAATCGTAATTCTTCTTTTGCATCGTCTACCTTGAGTTTCTGAAATTAACGGCGAAGATCGAAATTGGATTATGCAAGTTTTGGAGCATTCCCAATAATCGCCCGGAGCTTGTTATTGATTTGCTCAGATATGGCGTCTCGTAACCAGAACAGACCTCCTCGAAGCCCATCTCTTGTAAACCCTCTACTCTTTCAATTTCAATTTTCTTTTCATTTGATTACTCCAAAAATTGAAGAAAAATGCCTTCTGTTTTTTTCGATTTGTAAATTCAAAATTATAGTTTCTATAACATAATCTTTAGGTGATTTCTTGGTTAAGTTGTTCTCTTAAGTTATATGTTTTGGCTAGTGTTGTGTTTAGTATCTGTGCTCTGAATTGTTTGTAGAAGAAAGAGGGTACGGATGATATTCCATTTGATAAGAGGAGGAGGATAGGGGCAGGAAGAACAGTGGGGCCCGCAAGTAGTGGAACTGGACGTCCGCGGCAGGCATTTGCTGTCGTTAATAATAGGCAAGATGTACCGGTAGCAAGTGATATGGCAAGCACCGAGGTTTCAGATTGTGGGATTATTGAGTTTACAAAAGAGGAAGTTGGGGCTTTGTTGAACGAGAAGCCGAAAGCAAAAAAGTTTGATCTTAAGGTTTGTTTTGGGTAATTCCATTTGTTTGTTAGTTTTTCTGTTTTGGATCTAATTAGTTGGATTTTGTTGTGGTAGGCAAAACTTGAGCAAATGACTGAGCATAACAAGAGGCTCAAACTTTGCATCAAATGGTTTCAACAAGTTGATGAAAACCATGTTCTTGAGAAGCAAAAGATTCAGAGTACATTAGAGTCTACTGAGAAGAAATTATCTGATACTGGTAATGTGAAGTTTCTTACCTTATCTTGTGTACCCTATGTTGCCAGATAAAGCATTTTATGTGACTCGCTTTTGGTGCTATTAGAAATGGAGATGAAGAATAGGGAGAGTGAACTAAACGGAACTATTTTAGACTTGAGGCAAGAAAATGCTCATTTGCGAGAGAAAGTTGCAAAAGAAGAATCAGAAAAGCTGGTAAGATTATTATTCATTGGATGTTAGTGGTTTATTCATTTCTTAGAGTTATTAATTTATTTAATTATTATTTTTTGACAATTAGGATGCAATTGAAAATCATAGAATAGAAAAGGAAGCTAGGGTTGCTGCTGTAAAGTTACAAGCTTCTCTCTCAGAACAGCTTGAAAAAGCTCATCAAGACATTGCAGCTGCCAACCAGAGGGTAATAATATCTGGTTTTTATGTCTTTTGCTTAATTATCTTGCTTCTCTCTGAAATTACTAAGTTCCTTAGGTAGAATCATCTAATGTTTTCACCTTCTATTTACACTGCAGGCTGTCTCCCTTGATGATATGTACAAGCGGTTACAGGAGTATAATCAGAGTCTACAACACTACAATGCTAAACTTCAATCTGATCTTGAAACAGCTAATGAGTTGAATAAACGTGTAGAAAAGGAGAAGTTGACCATAGTCGAGAACCTAAGCACCTTAAGGGGTCACAATAATTCATTGCAGGAGCAATTAGCTTTGTCCAGAGTAAGTTTCGAGGGTGTTGATACTTATCTAACTTTGAATCAACAACAATTTATTAGGACTACATTCTTATAATTATTTTTCTTCCCTTAACTTTTGATTTATACTTACTGTTTTGTCATACTTTGTCTTGTTTCAGGCTTCACAGGATGAAGCTACTAAACAGAAAGATTCATTAGTTAATGAAGTTAGATGCCTTCGTGGCGAATTGCAACAAGTAAGAGATGATCGTGACCGCCAAGTAGCACAGGTGCAGACTTTAACTGCTGAAATAGTGAAGTATCAAGAAAGTACTGGAAAATCCTTAATGGAATTGAATTCCTTGACTACAAAATCCAAATCATTGGAGGTTTGTTGCTATATGGTTTAAGTTTGTGCATCTATATGTTTTATGTAGATATTTTTTGCGATGGTTATATTTATGACATATTGGCTTCTTTCACAGGAGACTTGTTCATCCCAAAGAGAGCAGATAAGGATAATGGAGATTCAGCTAGCTGCTGCAAACGAGAAACTCAAGGTAAATTAATTGTTTTAAGTGTAAAAATTGTGGCTTACATGTTGGTTGCTATCTTTATATCATCTGTTTATTCTTTGTTGTTAATTGATTGTTTGATATTGGTAACACACTTTTGTTTTTTTTTCTAGATGGCTGATTTATCATCTATGGAAACAAGGGCAGAATTTGAGAAGAAACAGCGAGTAGTACAAGAACTACAAGAACGCTTGGTAGAGGCAGAACATCAACTGATTGAAGGAGAGAAATTGCGGAAAAAATTGCATAATACTATTTTGGTACTGTTCTTTTGCTCATATTTTTTGTTGTGTATGTTGCAAAAGTCATAATCAGCAATTTTCTATTCCAGGAGCTAAAAGGAAATATTCGAGTGTTTTGCCGAGTACGTCCTTTGTTACCAGATGATGGGGTTGGAGCAGATGCTTCAATCATTTCTTATCCCACATCTTTAGAATCTCAAGGAAGGGGCATCGATTTGATACAAAATGGTATTATTATTATTATTTTTTTTTTTTTTTGGGTTAACATTTAGTTTCTTTAACTCATTTCTCATCGTACACTAACTTTTTTATTATATTATAAGCAGGGCAGAAATTTCCCTTTACGTTCGACAAAGTTTTCAATCACGAAGCTTCCCAGCAGGATGTCTTTTTAGAAATATCACAGTTGGTACAAAGCGCCCTTGACGGTTATAAGGTGATAATTTCGTAGTTACCTCTTAAAAATCAAACAGAAGTTGTTCATTGGACCATGGTCTTGGTTGCGAGAAAATAGCTAATGTTTTGGTTTAAAAACTTGAGTAAGCTGACTGATTTTCCTGTTGATGATCAAGTTCTTTATTTTAAAGGTCCATCTTAAGAAGTCCTAATTGAAGGGCAGGGTTAGTTGTATTTGGTTGTTGTGGCTGTTGTTGGATAAGGGCATAATTTCATTGGCAATGCTAGCATCTTAATTTTTGCAAACAATAATTTTCTGTTATTGCTTATCTATTATCAAAATTTGTCAAAGTCCTATTTGAAATTGCATAGAAATAGAAACTGAAATTTATTTGTCACATGAATTTATAACTTGTCTTTAATCTTTTGTGTGATGTATTCTTTATGCAGGTCTGCATATTTGCTTATGGTCAGACAGGCTCTGGTAAAACATATACTATGATGGGTAAGCCAGAAGCACAGGAACATAAAGGGCTGATTCCACGCTCGTTGGAGCAGATATTCCAAACCAGTCAGTCCCTTTTAGTACAGGGCTGGAAGTACAAAATGCAGGTATACACTGTCACGGCATTTTTTATTTTTTGATTTAACAAGTGTTTATTAAACTTTTAACTTCATTTCTAAATATTGAAGGCCTCAATGTTGGAGATATATAATGAAACTATCCGTGATCTGTTGTCAACAAGTCGAGCTGGTGGTTCAGATTTGACACGTATGGAAAATGGTGCTCCTGGAAAGCAGTTTGCAATTAAACATGATGCAAATGGAAACACTCATGTCAGCGACCTTACCATTGTTGATGTCTGTAACATATCAGAGATTTCATCGCTTTTAAGGCAGGCTGCACAGAGCAGGTAACGCTTTAGCAGATTTTTTTCTATTTTCTGAAATGCATTATTTTCATTAGGTAATGGGAATACACAATATTTTTGTTGATTGCTTAACTGAGAACAGAGTAAAATGATTGAAACTTTCGTATATGTTTTTTTTTTTTTTTGGGGCTAGGTCTGTGGGCAAGACTCAAATGAATGAGTATTCATCAAGAAGCCATTTTGTCTTCACGTTACGAATATTTGGAGTAAATGAAGTACATTCTCTTGTAACACTACAGTCATTTTTCTTTATTAATTTTTAATATTTTGTTGACATATCTCCTCTTGCTTTGCTAGGCAACTGAACAACAAGTGCAGGGAGTCTTAAACCTCATTGATCTAGCTGGAAGTGAGCGACTATCAAGAAGTGGAGCAACTGGTGACCGTTTGAAAGAAACTCAGGTATCTTTTACGTAAAATATCTGAACTTAAGCCTTTGGAATTTCTTTTTGTGTTTGCTATACATGTTATTCATGTGGTTTTTATGATCATGCTGATTTTTCTATACAATCAGGCCATAAATAAAAGCCTGTCATCATTAAGTGATGTTATATTTGCCTTGGCAAAGAAGGAGGATCATATTCCATATAGGAACTCAAAGCTGACATATCTTCTTCAGGTAAGGCGGATTCGAAACAGCTTTGACCTTGTGTGTTCTCCATGTTTTTACTTCATAATCACTGACATTTTCCTTGAGACTTCTGAGAGGAGGAAAATAGATTACATTAGTTAGAGAAACCAATATTATACCACATTCAGTATGTGGTAAACATATTGTTTGTACTTTTCCCTAGTTAGATTATCACCTAATAGAAAATTCTCCTCTCTATGTCCATAACACCCACACCTAAAGCAGATGAGGTCTATCCCTTCATACAATTTGAAATCAAAAAGAGTTTTTGTGTATGGTAGAACCTCAGAAGTAGTAAATACGGAAGTAATTATTGCTCGTATCTTATAATTTTGTATCCGATCCTTTTATCACTGGGAGATTAGTGAGCATATAGAGCTCATTCTTTGATTGTTTGTTTTCTATTGTTTCTTTGATTGTTTGTCCTCAACATCTTTTAATACAGTATTCTTAATGAAGCTTGTAAAAAGCAAAATGTAAGAGTATATGGGAAGATTCTTGCCTTTCTTACTCAGAGAAAGCAGTTGGAATATCCTCAAGAACTGTCTCATAAATTTTTTTATTGGAATCAATTTGTCTTTCTAACTTGTGTTTCGTATTTTGAACAGCCGTGTCTTGGGAGAGATTCTAAAACTTTAATGTTTGTTAACATCTCGCCCGATCCTCCCTCCGTTGGTGAGTCCCTTTGCTCTCTACGGTTTGCTGCAAGAGTCAATGCCTGCGAAATTGGGGTTCCCAGTCGCCAGTTGACTTTGAAGGCTGCTGATTCTCGGTTGAGTTATGGTTGAAATACTGACGTGTTTACTTTGTCATGTTCATAATGACCGTGCACGACATGCACTGGAGTGGGTTGTCATGGTGAGATTATAGGATCTTAATTTTGCTTTTCATTGCATGATAGTTAATTTATTGGCTTATAAAGGTGACTATTGTTTGTTGTATGACAAAGTTCGTCAGCTGATGAATACAATTTGAAGGTAGAACCGCGGAAGCAATTTCTGTAAAATGTACTTTTATTGATAGTGAAATTGAGTCCTTTTTACTCTGTTATTTTGCACTTTTTATTTTTTTCTTTCAGGGAACTTTTGCTTGCGTATTTCTGTGGGATCTATATGCAGTTGCGCAGATATTTTCTTAAGAAAAGACTTTCAGTGGGCGCCGATGGTTTTTCTTATTATTACTATTTTTTTAATATTCGAATGATTGGGCGATGAATGTCGAGCAATAATTTCCTGTTGCTCCTTATCCTACTTTTTAAAATCTAATATTTTATTGTGACTGTATGCCCCATTTTTGTGATTTGTATTTCTTAATAAAGTCGTCATGGAGAAGTTGTCCTGAACAAACTCAATGGTTCTAATTATCACTTTTGAGCTAGAAAGTCAGTTCCATTAAGTTGAAAAAAAAGAAAAAAACAGAGAAACACCACATTTTTTTTTATTAAATAAAATTATTGTTCAAATTATAACTTATATTATATGAAATTATAATTAATATTTATAAATAAAATTATTATTGAGACCAACTACAACATTAATATTAATAAAATTCTATCTAAAATTTTAATTTTCATTAATATTTAAATATACTTATTCTACTCACTCATAAATAAAAAAAAAACTATTTTTTTCCAATATAATTTTAAAAAAAACACGTCACAAATTTGAAATGCTATCCTCCATCTTGCAGGGCAGCAGCCTCGTTTTTTCAAAAAGGAATTACAGGACCCTGAATGAAAACGGCACGTTGATTGTCGATTTTTCACAGACCAATCATTCTTTCAAAAAGGAATTGGTTTTGATAAAGTATAATTTTTAATTTCATTATAATTTAGACATAGAAAAGCAAGGTACTAAAAAAGGTTTGTGGGACAAGTGTCATCTTATCTGAATAGTAAATATTTTGCTAATAGAGTTCAAGAAAAGCAAAACTATTTTGTTTATTTTGCATAATAAACACACACGCAAAATGAAAGTGGGGCCAAGCCAGATAAGAACGGTATGAGAAAGAAAGTGGGACCCATTCGTAAGCCATTCATATTTTGTCTAATGATCCAAACATCTAATCTAGAACTCTGAAGGTAAGCTGTTGTTATTTACTCACTCCGAACAAATATCTATCTGTCTATTTCCAAACCCTAGAAGAGGAAGGAGAAAGACATGGAAGCAGCGGCACAGGAGCAGCAGAGCAAATCGAGAGTTGTGAAAGTAGATTCAGTTGAATCTTGGGAAAATTTTGTCTCCCAAGCCAACAATCAAGGCTGCCCTGTATGTTCGTGTTCTTCTCTCAATCCTTCAAATGTCATATCAAAGCGTCATTCTGGCAATAACACTGTCTTGCTGATTATTATTGCAGCTAGTTGCACACTTTACTGCTATCTGGTGCATGCCTTCTGTGGCCATGAATCCATTATTTGAAGAACTGGCCTCAGCGTATCCTGATGCCCTGTTTCTTTCTGTTGATGTTGACGATGTCAAGGTTATTTTTTTCCCCCTCCACTGTATAATTTTATATTCATTTCACTTTATTGCTTTTTTCACTATTTATTTTGTAGTTCTTAGAATGTTTCTCCGCAGAAGGGATGCACTATCTATTGGATACGTTTGCATTTTGAATGGGAAGTGATTTTCACATTCAATTTTTGTTGGAAATATATATGTGAGTATATATATTTATTATAAGTGCTCTATCACTGGCGTCACCCATATGGAAGCATTTACCAAGAATGTCGATCATCTCAATTAACTCTATAATATCTTAAATATTATATTTAAGATATTGCCGATCACAAGAAACGATCACCCAACAAATTATTTGCTCATTTGCAGATCATCGGTAAGACGATCACTACTTGGAACGCTATAACAAGAACCATGACAAATGCCCAAGAAGCTAAGAAAAATTATGCAAGAATTTGCAGTAAATTTGTCAAGCAGTATGCTCTCGAACGCGAATCGGTAAGATTTTCCAACTGATCATCTTCCCGACCATAAATCAGCCAAGACAACCTTGGCTTATCATTTTACGCAAATAATTTGATGTTTAAATTCGGATTATGAGTTTTTACGTTGATTCGTCGAAAATCAACATCCAGATCGTGAGCCAACAGGCCGTGTTCGCTTGAAAGACGAAAGATGAGAATCAAGACGTTCTTAAGAAAGTTTCATTTTCATCAAGAACACTTATTAATTGACGTTAAAATTTACTGGTTTTGATGCCACGAACCTGGATTAATAAACAAATAACACAGATAGATTAAATCGCCAGGATTAATATGATTCATGAATGAAAGAAAATGAAACCTGTGATATGAACCCGTAAGTTTATTTTACTCTATCTCTTCACGATACATAACATATGAATCATGAATTAAGATCATTAGAAAGAGCATGAAAATATCTTTCCAACGATATCACATGTGAAATTCGACGATATTGAGAGAGAACGAAAGCTTTGAAATCTTGGTTCAAATCCGGAAATTTATAAAAAAGGTCAAGATGAATATCAGAAGAAGTTATCGTAGCTAACATCAGCTAGTTAATCAGTAGATTTACATCAGAATAAACTGTAGCTATCACCGTCGACACCGTAAAGGCATCAACCGAATTGCTAAACCGAACCGGCTTTTTGAACCGGATTTGGCTTGAGAAAGTTTCACTCGCAGTAGCCGAGAGTGAATCCACCCGCCTCTTCCTGGATCGATTGAGATACCGTCATGACTATTTCCAATTTATATTCTCTATTTTATCAGATTTAAAAAAAAAATTAAATGTTTTTTTCAATTTTAGTTAAATAAATACTTTAAAATTAGAGAATAATACTTGTAAGTATTAAAAAAAAAAAATGAAAAGAAAATTTTTTTCATACGATGATACATCATTAAAGAGTTGTCAATTCAAGATAACAAAATTTCGAAATATAAAACGGTAATAATCCCTCAGTAATAATACTAATCAGATGCCCAGAAAATTCGACAAAAAAGGCATGAGCCCAAGGAACTTTGGTATCGAGAGATTTTTAATCTCCACCATCTTCCCGAATTTTCCGCAAGCACTATCCACGCGAATGTATTTAATACTACGATTCTTACGTTTTGTCAATGGAGTTCTTTTATCATAAAATTTTTTAACAATAAACGAATTAATATTTCATGAACGTACTAAAATTATATTAACTTAATGCTTTAGAAACGATGTAATGTGTTCTACGACTTTTTTCGAATCAAATCTTTACATTAAACTTATTATATTTTTAAATTTGTCATGAAAATAATTAAATATGTGTAAATAAAATCAAGAAAGTTGTTTATATCTGTTTTGTTTTTTTTAAATGGCAACAAATAAGGTCGTCGAATTAAAAAAAGGAATTAAACTTAATCGCAACAATTATGATATTTGTCAGAAAGTTCAAAACCTCCTCGAATTACAAGACCACTAGAGGTAATTACAAACGCATGACAGAGCCACCAAAAGGTAATTCTACTCAACATAAAAGAGATCTCGTTACGTTTGAAGATAAAAATCAGAAATACAAGATTGTCACGAAGCACTACAAGATGATTTTACGCAAAGCATGAGGAATACCAAACTACCATCAAACTGGAATGCCTTGAAAGACAAGTACGGTGGCATACTTCACCACTAAACTTAGAAGACTCACTATTAAATTCGACACTTATAAATCATACCAATATTTCAAAGCAAAGATTCGAGAAACGTCACTTTTAATAAGAGAGTTAAAATGCTAATAAGATTATAACCGATGAACAACAAGTTCAGCAGCTATTCGATCTCTTCCAGATAATGGAGCATATGAAAGTTAACACGACACACAACGAGAGTGTCAAGACGCTCAAAGATATACAACGTCACTGAGTTGGAAGATGAGCGCCAGAGGCAGCCTAAATCTTCTACTCAACTTTATATGGTCGATACCAACTCGCGAAAAGCTCGGCTTTAAACGCAAAAGAGGAGGTAAAATCTCCTCTCGCATTGAAGAAATCTAATCTGGCAATCCAGGATAAGAAAAGAGGAAAACGCTACCGGTCGTAAGGATACGAGCAAAGTGACACGTTACAATCAGAAGAACTTGGCCATTTCGCCGCGATCACCGACCGAAAAGTACACGCTAAATCCACAAATCTACATAATGTGTAATAGGCCTGCTTATACGATCAAACTCATCCTCGCGGATTGTAGATTCAGAGCAACAACACGAACGAACGTGAGCCCATGTGGAATATCGCTTGACAATGACCAATGGATATATGTGGAAATAACTCGGGTCAAGTTTAGCGACTGCAAATTACAACCGCATGGTGGCCAAACGCTTTATCTCCACGATGTGCGTTATATGCACCGATATTCGACGAAACTTGTGTCCACATCGATTTCAATACGGGATATCATGGATATTCCGTGATGTTTGTACGCAATTAGTTCTTAATAAAACTCTAATGAACCTGGTTATTTACTTAATGGTTTTACGATTTTGAATGTAATTAATCGTAATTATAATCAAGATTGTTTTCATCGATAACATCTTCCGATTCGCTGGACGTTAATATACGACGCCGCATTGCGACATATAAAGACGTAACGCATCGATTATCTGTAGAGTGTTATTCGCTCACCGATAAAATAATCGCTTATACGCGGTAATCGTCAAATTTTAAAAACAACTAGAAACCATTCAGAAAGGAACCAGATCCGAAAGTTCTTCAGAAATTATCCATTCCGACATCCGCCATATCCAACGAAACAGAAGCCGCATACTTGCTCATATTTTATTACATTCTATCACGATTATTCACGCTTGGCCACGCCTATTCGATTTCTCACAACCAAGATTAGATCGCTTTTAAAAATTTTTCAAAATTAAATGAAAATCAACTGACAAAACGATCAAAGTTTCAAGAATGCATCATGTGAATATCTTTCTCGAATCACGGAAATATATACGCGAAGATATATTTATTATAAGTGCTCTATCACTGGCGTCACCCATAAGCATTTACCAAGAACAATGTCGATCATCTCGAATTAGAATCCTATAATATCTTAAATAAAATATTTAAGATATTGCCGATCACAAGAAACGATCACCCAACAAATTATTTAGTTTATTTGCAGATCATCGGTAAGACGATCACTACTTCTAACGCTATAAACAGAGGCAAATCCATGTATCAAGAAGCTTAAGAAAATTACGCAGTGCAATTTGTAGAAATTTCAAGTCAAGCAGGTTTGTATGGTTCTCAACGCGAATCGGTAAGATTTTCCAACTTTCATGATCATCTTCCCACCATAAATCAAGACAACCTTGCTTATCATTTTACGCAAATAATCTGTATGTATTTAAATTGGATTTACAAGTTTTTATGCCGATTCTGCCGAAAATCAACATCGCAGATCGAGCCAACAGGCCAAGGCTCGCTTTTAAGACGAAAGATGAGAATCAAGACGTTCTTTAAGAAAGTTCATTTTTCATCAAGAACACTTATTAATGACGTTAAAATTTACTGCTTACGCCATGCAACCTGATTAATAAACAAATACAGATAGATTAAATCCGCTGCCATTTATGATTAATACGATTCATGAATGAAAGAAACGAAACCTGGTGATACGAACCCGTAGTTTTATTTTACTCATATCTTTCATGATACATAACGAATATGAACTTAGTATCATTGAAAGAATATGAAAATATCTTTCCAACGTATATCACATGGAAATTGACGATATTGAGAAAGAACGAAAGCTTTGAAATCTTGGTTCAAATCGAAATTTATGGAAAAAGGTCAAGATGAATATCAGACGCCATCGTAGCTAACATCAGAGCTACATCAGATTTACATCAGAGCGAAATCAGTAGCTATCACCGTGTCCGACAATCCGTAGCATCGAATCAATTGCTAAACCGAACCGGTTTGGCTTTTTGAACCGGATTTGGCTTATTGAGTAAAGCCCACTCGAAATGAGAGTGTAATCCACCCGCCTTCTTCCTGACTCGAATTTTTATATACTGTCATACCATTTCCAATTTATATTCTCTATTTTATCAGATTTTAAAAATTAATTTTATAACATGTTTATTTTTTAATTTGAATTTTGGTTAAATAAATACTTTAAAATTGAGAATAATACTTTATAAGTATTAAAAAATGAAAAAATGAAAAGAAATTTTTTTCATATGATACATCATTAAAAAGAGTTGCGCTTAATTCAAGATAACAAAATTTCTCGAAATATAAAACGAGAATAATCTCATGAAGTAATACTAATGAATCTGCATGCCTGCGAAAAATTGACAAAAAAGGCATGAGCCTAAGGAACTTTGGTATCGAGAGAGATTTTTAATCTCCACCATCTTCCTTAATTTTCCTGCACTATCCACGGAATGTATTTAATGATTTATTTATTCTTACGTTTTGTCATGAGTTCTTTATCATAAAATTTTTTTTGAACAATAACGACTAATATTTCAAGAATGTACTAAAATTATATTAACTTAATGTTAGAACGACGATGAATAAGCCTCGATTTACTTTTCTAATCAAATCTTTACATTAAACTTATTATATTTTTAGCTATTTGTTTATGCAAAATAATTAAATATGTAAATAAAATCAAGAAAGTTGTTTCTTATATCCGTGTTTGTGTTTTTTAAATGGCAACAAATAAAGGTCGGGCTGAATTAAACAAAGGAATTAAACTTAACGGCAACAATTATGATATTCGTCAGAAAGTTCAAAACCTCGAATTACAAGACTCACTAGAGGTAATTACAAACGCATGACAGAGCCACCAAAAGGTAATTCTACTCAACATAAAGAGATAAAAAGCTTAGAAGTTTCAAGATAAAAATCAGCGATTTCACGAGACCATGGAAGATGATTTTATGAAGATGAGAATACCAAACTACCACCAAATACGAATGCCTGAAGACAAGTACAAGATTTACTTCACCACTAAACTTGAAGACTTACTATTAAATTTGACACTTATAAATCATACCAATAATACTCAATGAAAGATTCGAGAGAAACGTCACTTTAATAAGAGAGTTAAAAACGCTAATAGATTATAACCGAACAACAAGTTCAGTGCAGCTTATTCGATCTCTTCCAGAGCGAAGATACGAAAGTTAACATAACGAGAAACACAAGACGCTCAAAGATATACAACGTCACTGATGAAATGAGCCAGATAAATCTTCTACTCAACTTTATACTACCGATACCAACTCGCGAAAGTTCTTCTTAAAACGCAAAGAGAGAAATCTCTCGGTGAAATCTAATCGCTTAATCCAGCAAGTCAAAAGAGGAAAACGCTACGTCGTAAGCAATGATGAAAAGTGACGTTACAATCAGAAGAACTTGGCCATTTCGCCGCGATCAGACCGAAATCGAAAAAGGTGACACGCTAAATCCACAAATCTACACATAATGTGTATGTAATAGGCTCGCTTATATGACCGAAACTCATCCTTTGTGGATTGTAGATTCAGAGCAATGTAACACGAGCCAAATTTAACGTGAGCCCATGTGAATATCGCCTGATTAGTCATGACCAAGTGGATATACGTGAAATAACCTGCGGTCAAGTTAGTGGATTGGCACTTGCAAATTACAACCGCATGGTGGCCAAATGCTTTATCTCCACGATGTTATACGCACTTTATATTCGATTTAAACTTAAAGGTCTCACATCGTATTTCGAATACGGGATATCATGCGATATTCCGTGATGTTTGTACGCAATTAGTTCTTAATAAAACTCTAATGGAATCGGTTATTTACTTAATGGTTTTATGATTTTGAATGTAATTAATCGTAATTATAATCAAGATTTTTTCATTGATAACATCTTCGATCTCGTGGATGTTAATATACGGCATGCCGACTAGGACATATAGGCAAGATGTAACGCATCGATTATCTAGAGAGGTTATTTTAGCTCACCGATAAAACAGAATCGTTTATACGTGAGTAATTGTCAAATGGAAAACAACTAGAAAACCATTCGTAAAGGAATTAGATCCGAAAGTTCTTTCAGAAATTATCCATTCTCGACATCTGGGTCCAACGAAAGCGCCGCATATATGGTGCCTCATATTTTATTACATATCATCGACGATTATTCACGCTTATGTCTATTTGATTTCACAACCAAGCATTAGATCGCTTTTAAAAATTTTTCAAAGCTAATGAAAATCAACTAGATAAAACGATCAAAGCTTAAGAATGCATCATGGAATATCTTTCCCAATGCCAAGGAATCAGTGTCAAGAGAAAGGTATGAGAGACAATTGACTATTTCTGACTCCACAACAAAACTGTCATGGAAAGAAGAATGTGACATTACTGAGACGGTACAGGCCTACGACAAGATAAAGCAAATCTCCCAATATCCTATCGAGACGATTGCTCAATACCGCCACATACTTAATCGAGTCCCAAGAAGTCAATTAGGCCCACTCCATACGATGATGCAGAAAACCCGTTTAACTCATTCATGACCTGGGTCTCAATTTTATGCTCACAATCCTTCTCATACACATGAAAATCGGGCAAGAGAAAAACGATTTTTATAAGATATCCCGAAGACTCAAAAAGCAGATGATTGACGCGAACTGACGAACTATAACCTAACTAGAATCAATCACGTAGATGTCATATTCTGTAGAACGAATTTCCAAAGATTACAGATGCCGATAAAAAATATTCATTTATACGAAATAAACGATCCATCCAGATATTGTCAATCGAAATGGCGAAAACCCAAATTTATCCGTGATTGATCCTGAGTCAACCATTTTTAATAACTTCGCTGCGACGCCTAACTGAGAATCGATTTCCATCCCACGCCGCTGCTGAGATCATGACGACGATTTATTTGCACACGATAAATACGAGCCAATGTTAACTTTTAGTGGCGCTATCAGATCATCCGCTAAAGAATTATGGATAAAAGAACGAATCTAAGAGATGAGTCCATGAAATCAAATCGTGTCCGACTTCGATTTATCACCGAACGTAAGAACCATTGGAAATAAACGTTCTACGATAAAACGAAATGGATTAAGACAATCGAAAGATATAAAGACGCCGAAGAAAAGGATATACCCAACAAGAAGATAGACTACGAGGAAACATTTTCCTCAGAAGTGTTTCATTTCAATACGATCGATTCTAAGAATCGTCATATACATATACGGATCTCAATTACATCAAATGGATGTTAAAACAAAGATTTCAACGGAGAACCTGGAGGAAGAAATATACTGATCACCGAGGGTTATATATATACAGAACCAAAAGTCAAAAGTGGTAAGCTTTAAAAGGTCCAATATATTACCAACATCCTCCGCATAATGGTATCTTAAGTTTCACGTTCCATAATTTCTGATTCTCACGATGACGATCACACCATCACAGATAAGAAAGATCGTAAGATAACTTCATATCTTGTCTTTATACGCACGATATTTCATTTACCTAAACAATCTAGTTATGTCAAAATCATTAAAGAATTATCCTCAAATTAAACGAAAGATACGAAGAAATTTTATATTTTGTGAGTTAAAATTCATAAGTGATCGCTCAAGAAGACTTTTATCTCTTTCACAAGAGACATACATTGTAAGAATTCTCGAACGATTCAATACGCCGATCAGAACCCATGATACTCCTATTTCAAAAGGACAAACTCTGTTCAAACGCGCCCAAGACTCAAGAACTAAAACAACCAATGGCACGAGTTCCATACTCGTCAGCCTTACGCGCCATGACGCACTGCGCCACATTTGTTACGCGTTATAAGCAGATACCAATCAAATCCGTGACGAAAGCATCGAACGCAACAAGAGGATTATCACAGATCTAAAAGACCGCCGACCACTACTCTACGCCATCGTGAATTACGCCTAATTGGTTATACAGATGCCGATCGTGATTCAGATGAAATAAAATCAACCTCCTGACATGCATTTTACTTAATCGTACGATTTCTGAGAAGAAGAAACAAACACGATTGCTATCTAAATGGAAGTTCTAATACGCATGTTCAAAGAAGAACATAGTTCGTATTACTAAGAGATTTATCAAGATCTCAAAATATCGATTCTCGCTGTATCAAGAATTATACATCGCGATAGTCAACAAGAATATCATTTACAAAAGACGCTAAATACCACAAGAAGTCAAAACACATGTAAACCAAGATAATTTCATGAGAGATATCAGAAGACAAAGCAGGTTAATACAATACACATCTACACATTTTACAGAAGTAGACCCATTTACTAAAGTTTACAACACGAGACGCTTTACTCAAACATACCGATCATCGCTTACGTAGATCAGAAATCAGACTACGAGATATTATTTAACGAGAATGGATATACGATAAATTTTTCTTACGATTAAATTCTTATTATCGTCATGTCCATATAAATTTTTTTACACATATATAAAGGAAAGTTATGTCATCGTCAGGACGGCTTACATTAAATGATCGCCTCACAGAAAGCAGTTCGAGATGAGACAACAGAGAGAATTAGATACTATGACATTCTCACGAAAGATTTATAATACGTCATTGACTAAGTCAAGATGAGGTTTATATATGATAAATATAAACCGACTACGACACAATCTAATAATCACAAACTGACACAAATGACGTGAAGATTTTAATTGGCGCTTAGACAATGAGTTTATTAAAACTCAAAGTTAGCGCCGAAAGAATGATCAATCCAAGATCCAGTGACAATAAATAATTTAGACATATACTCTGTAAAAGAGACCATCAGAAGACGCGTTTCATACAACGCGCTTAATGACCAACAGTTAAAACGAGAAAAGTTCCCTTATTTCATCACAGAAAGTTTCTTCGGCGATTATAAACCTCAATGATCCTTATATACTATCGCCTATATTTCGAGCCGAAAGATTATGTTTGCTACTTTAAACTTGCTTTTCTAAAGCCACGACGTTATCTCGGCTTAAAATGTCTCAGAAAGCAGCTTAATCCGAAACCAAGAATACGAGATCGACAGAAGATTCATTACTTACATCTACCTTTTTTTTTTCATCTGCACCGATCAGATCCGAGATCGATACAATCGCGATCAGACAGAACAGAGATATCACAAGATAACTTTGATACGACTTAAGATGTCAATCACGTAATAATACTAATCTGTGATACACGATTTAACAACCTTTCAGATATAATACAATCGAGATTCAAGCCGATAAAGCCCGCCATTGCTCACGGGTCACACGTCAGACTTGCTAAGATGAAAATCGAAGCCAAACTCGAACATGTAGCCTTCGTCAGACTATAAAGATCCCATCACGCCATGAAATGAGACGCTTAAATATATACGCGAAGATATATATTTATTATAAGTGCTCTATCACTTCGGCGTCACCCATGGCGAAGCATTTAACAATGTCGATCATCTCAATTAACTCTATAATATCTTAAATAAAATATTTAAGATATTGCCGATCATTAAGAAACGATCACCCAACAAATTATTTAGTTCATTTGCAGATCATCGGTACACGATCACTACTTCTAACGCTATAAATGGCAAATCCATGACAAAGTTTCAAGAAGCTAAGAAAATTACGCAGCAGAATTTGTAGAAATTTCAAGTCAAGCAGGTTTTGTAGGTTCTCAACGCGAATCGGTAAGATTTTCCAACTCGCGATCATCTTCCCGACCATAAATCACCAAGACAACCTTGGCTTATCATTTTACGCAAATAATCTTACGATTTAAATCTGGATTTAGTTTTTAAGGCTGATTCTCGAAAATCAACAACAATGCTTAATCACAAGAGAAATGATTGAGAGACAATCGACTATTTCTGACTCCACAACAAAACTAAGGTCATGAAAGTTAAATAGTGACATTACTCGAGATGCCAGTTCTACGACAAGACAAAGAAATCTCCCAACATCCCATCGAGAGACGATCACAACCGCCTACATACTTAATCGAATCCCAAGAAGTCAATTGGCCCACCCATACGAATGATGCGCAGAGAAACCTGCTCTAACTCATTCATGACCTGTCTCAGCCTTATGCTCACAATCCTTCCTACACATACTAAACGCGCAAGAGAAAAAACGATTTTTATAAGATATCCCGAAGACTCAAAAGCAGACGATTGACAACGCGATGAATGAACAATAATCGAACTAATCACGAGACGTCATATTCTTAGTAGAACGACTTCCTAAGATTACAGACATGCCGATAAAAATATTCATTTATATAAATAAACGATCCACCCAGATCATTAATCGAATGAAACCCAAATTTATCCTGATTGATCCTGAGTCAACCATTTTGGCCAATAACTTCGCGACGCCTCAACCGAAAGAATCGATTTCCATCCCACGATCGGGCTTTACGGACGATCATCGGCTTAGCAATGAACAACAGAACCTTTTAAAATGGCGCTTATCAGATCATCCGCTGTTAATTCACTGATAAAAGAATGAATCTTAGAGATTTTGAATTCCACGAAATCAAATCAGCCCTGACTTACGATTATCACCGAATCAAGAATCCATCGAAATAAACTTCTACGATAAAACGAAAGTTTACTACAAGACAATCGAAAGATATAAAGACGCAGAAGAAAGCGATATACCCAACAATGCATGATAGGACTACGAGGAAACCTTTCCCTCGCCAGAAGGCTCACTAACACGATCGATTCTAAAGCAATCGCCGCACATACGGATCTCGAATTACATCAAACTGGACGTTAAAACAAGATTTCAAATCTTTAACCCATGAAGAATATACACTGATCACCTCGGCGCTATATATATCAGAACCAAAAGCGCAAAGCTCAGTCTTTGCGTCAATATACTACCGATAATCCTCCGCACAACCAAGATCTTAAGTTTTCCTACCATAATTTCTACTGATTCTCACTAATCGACCAGACACTATCACAGACCATCGTATATGTTAAAGATCGTAAGATAACTCATATCTTGGTTTTATACGCTAATGATATTTTCATTTACCGAACAATCTAGAGTTTATTAAAATCATTAAAGAATGGTTATCCTCAAATTTTGAAACGAAAGATATGAAGAACATATTTTAGTGAGTTAAAATTCATAGTGGATCGAAGACTTTTATCTCTTTCACAGACATACATTGAAGAATTCGAACGATTGAATATCGATCAGAACCCATGGATACTCCTATTTCAAGACAAACTCTAAAAATGCGCCCAAGACTCAAGAACTAAAAGAATGGCGCAGGCCCAAGTCGTTGGCGATCTTATGCTGTTATGATGCATGCGCCGACATTTGTTATCTTTGTGGGGTTAGTAAGAGACACCAATCAAATCCATGACGACGTTGGAACGCAAGAGGATTATCACAGATTCAAAACCTCTACTCTATCGCGAGTGAATTACAATTGGTTATACAGATCGCCGAATTGGTGATCTAGATGAAAAATCAACCTCCTGGATATGCATTTTACTTAATGCTAGCGATTTCGAGTAGTAAAACAAACATGTATCTTTCTATCTGATGGACGAATATGGCGTGTTCGGCAGTCTGGTTGTATTAAGAGATTTATCAAGATCTCAAAATAGCATCGATTCTGCCAGGTAAGAATTATACATCGCGATAGTCAAGAATATCATTTACAAAAGACGCTAAATACCACATGAAGTCAAAACACATGTAAAACCAAGTATAATTTTGTGAGAGATATTGAAGACAAAGAGAAGTCTTAATACATCTACACATTTTTAGTATTTACTAAAAGTAACACGATGTTTACTCAAACATACTTTCGATCGTTGAAACACGTAGATTGTAAAATCAGACTTGATGAGATATTATTTTAATGGACATGTGATAAATTTTCATTAAATTCTATTATCGTTTGTCATATAAATTTTTACACATATTTAAAGGAAAGTTATCGTGATTGTGATCGAACTTTCTTATTAAATGATCGCCTCATTCAAGCAGTGAGATGAGACAATAGAATTAGATATATGACATTCCTGGAAAGATTTATAATATACGTCATTGGTAAGTCGAGATGAGGTTTATATACGATAAATATAAACCGACGATATACCCAATAATCATGGAAACACGATTAATAGGATGTGAGATTTTAATTTGGCTTTAGATAAGCGAGTTTATTAAAACTGGGTTAAAGAATGACCGAATCCAAGATCATCAAATAATTTGCATATATACTCTTGAAAAGAGACCATCAGAAGACGTGTTTCATACAACGTGTCTTAATAATAAATAAAGAAAAATGAGAAAATTTCCTTATTTACCGTTGTGTAAAGTTTCTTTGATATTATAAACCCCAATAGGTATCCTTATATACCATCGCCTATATTTTGAGGTGAAAGATTAGTGCACTTTAAACTTGTTTTCAAAGTATGTTATTCGGTTTGTAAACAGTGAAAGTTCGTTAATCCGAAACCAAGAATACGAGATTGATGGAAGATTCATTACTTACATCTACATGTTTTCAATCAGATCCAGTTGATACAATTGTGATCATAGATGTATATTGTCACATAACTTTGATATGGACTTAGTATGCTGAATTCGATGTAATAAAACTAATCCAGGATACATTTAACAACTCTTTGTATAGAATACATTGAGATTGACGATAGTTCTCTTATTGTTCACGGTCACACGTTCGCTAGTATGAAAATCGAGTTTAAACTTGAACATGTAGTTGCACTATAAAGATCCCATCATGGGAGATGTTGGAAATATATGTGAGTATATATATTTATTATAGTGCTCTATCACTGGCCACCCAAGAGCAGTGATCATCTTGAATTAACTCTATAATATCTTAAATATTATATTTAAGATATTGCCGATCATTAAAGAAACGATCACCCAACAAATTGTTAAAACATTTAGAGATCATCGGTAAGACGATCACTACTTTGAACGCTTATAAATGAAAGAAATGTAGATAAGAGTTAAGAAAAATTACTGCAGTGCAATTTAAATTTCAAGGTTGGGGTATGCGGCGTAATCGGTAAGATTTTCCAACTTTCGCGATCATCTTCCCAATATAAATCGACAACCTTTTATCATTTTTACGCAAATAATTCGGGTATGTGTTTAAATTCGGATTTACAAGTTTTTATGTTGATTCTTGCTCGAAAATCAACAATTTTGATTTGTTTCTCCGCCATAGTTTGATAAACTGAAGAAACGGGTTATCTTTTAAATACATGCCTGCTAGGTGACAGCATGCTAAGCTGACGATAAGTGTCTGCCTTTTAGATAGAGATAGGTTGCCATGCGACAAGTAGCTAACATTTTCCTTCCATTCTCACAGCTATATTATATATGAGTAATTTCCGTTTGCTGTTCTAGGATTTTAGATAGTTTTCTTATTTCTATATATTTTTAATGTAAGTTCTTACATACATTTTTTGAATTCACAGATTTTAGTGTTTTTTTTTTTTTTTTTTTTTTTTGGTGTCATTACGGACATGGTTATAGATTTTAAAGTTCAGATTTGCTGTAATGCTGCTATGTATTATAAAATGCTACCAAGTACCAACTAAAGTGTTTTTTGAATAGGACAAACCGGACAGCAGATATTATGATTATTTTACTCTATAATTAAATTTTTGCAATTTTCACCGCCTGATGAGTTCTAAACAATTTATAATTTTTCAAGTTTCCTTCTTATCCATGGTCAATTTGAGAATCTTTCATTGCCAAGTGTCATGAAAGTTAGGTGATCATAACCACCTAATAAAAACCATATTTTGAATGCGGTGTTCCTGTTTTTAGATAATCTTTTAACTATTAAAGCTAGGGGTCTTGCTAACTACCCAAAATCAAGTTTTCTTGTATGACTCAGTTGTTGCTTGTCAAACAACTAGGGGTCATGGGAAACTACTTTTGGGTCAACTATAAGTTACATGTAATGTAACTTAACAGCTGCCTTAGAGTTGACAAGGTGGTTCATGAACATTGTTCACTCTGTTTGTAATAACTATGTGATAAGGAGAGGCCCAGTAAATTAATGCTTGATTGTTTGATTCTTATTCTGTGATTTTTCTGCCTGCTTGGTCAGGATGTGGCGTCTAAACTGGAGGTAAAGGCCATGCCAACATTTTTGCTGATGAGGGAAGGGTCTGTAGTTGACAAGCTAGTGGGTGCCAATCCAGAAGAGATAAGGAAAAGGATTGATAGTTTTGTTCAATCCATTCGTGTATATGTAGCCTAGTAACATCAGAGTGCTTTGTGGTTTTTGTACATAGCTTGAACCTGTGAAATATGTGGTTGTGCTTGTTTTTTGAGTTAGACGGGTTTGTTAAGTTGTTTGATTCTGGCTTTCAAGTGTTTCGATTACAATCCAGAAATATGTAATGAACCTGCTTTTGTTTTGATGGTTTACCCTTCGCTGTATTACATACATTTCACAATAAATTTATCAAAGTTGGTTGTGTAACCTCTGTTTGATGTCTGAATTTTGGGTTATCGACGTGCATACTTTGCATGTAGCATAAATGAAATTTTTTTATTTTTGCTCAAAAGGTGAAAATTATGGGATTATGTACTGAATTTGGCTTTTGTAGTCATGGGGGTGTTTAAGGCTTGCTTCTTACAAATTATTGACAAAGATTATAATCTCTTTTCGTCAGTTTGTCCTTATCCAAATAATTTTTAACAGTTCGGATGTGATGTGAATAATTTCCTTGCAGTGTAATGCCGTAGTATGCGTATAACAATGGTTTACGTGTATCCCTCTGTTTTCGGTCAACCCACCCTCCGTCTCTGATGCACTGTAGTACTGTACTTATCCAAGAATAGGAGTGCAACCAGGGCTTGTTCGCAAATGCGTACCTGGAAATGGGCTACCACTTGAAGGCCCAATAACTATTTTCGTCGCCATATTTATTTAAATTAAAGCAATGAAAAAATAAAAATGAAGGCAATGCTGCGTTGCTTTCTTCTCTTGTGGTGGTGGTGGAAGATCATGTGGGGTGTGTCTCATTCCCAGAAAAATCATTTTTATTCCACTTTCTCATTATTCTTCTATATCTTTTTCGCCATCAAACGAACCAACCCAGTTCACTCATTCCACTTTTATGATCTTTTTCAATCCTAAGGCACGCCGTTTGACTCGTAACATCATCATCACATTGCCATTGCCAGTGAGACTCTGCCGGATTGTAACGGAGCAGGAGATATGTCATCACCCTACAATTCCAACTGGATATTCGATTGTGGTTTGTTAGATGACATTGGTGTCTCTGCTGGCGGCCTCCCCTCCCTTGATCCTCCGGAGGTTCTTTGGTCTTCTTCCTCCTCAAATCCTCCTCTCAGGTATCCATGCATGCAGTGTTATTATGCGTTTAAAGTTTGTTCCATGTTGCTTGTCAATTTTATACACGTGCACTGCGTCGTCCTAAATTTTAAATTTTATGCATTTCATTGTTAGTTACTTTTAGCAACAATGCCGGATGAGTATGTATGGTCTTTGTTTTAAATTTTAGGCGTTTATTTTACTTGTAATGGTCGGCAAGGTTAAATCTTATGTATGGTCAATTCTATGTTATATCGTTGTTTCAAACAAAGTGTTAAGCTTGAGAAAGGCAGAGGAAATTAAAGAAAATAAATGATGATCATTTTTTTTATATTCATGTATTTAAGGGGGATGTGAAAAGGATATTTAATATTAATAACATACGTGTAGTTAGCTAATGTAATTTGAAAGAGAAGAAACTGTTCAGAACCATTATACTGTTTCACGTCTTAAATTCCTATTAGTATGATAGTTTTGGATTTTATTTTATTTTTTTTTAATTTTTATCATCGTTTGACATGTTTGATCACTTGATTATGCATTTGTGTTGACACTCCTATGTGGTTTCTCTATTCAGTTTTTTGAAAGAAAACTTAATGCATTACCATCTTATCTTGTTTTGCTCTCTACTTATTTTGAGGAGCTAGAAAACTTCCACTTGCTTTTGTTGGGATTATGTGTTCTCTAGGGCATAATAATTTATGCTTTAAAGACATACTCATGTATTTCTTATCATTTTAACAGTGCGGAATTCGATGATTCCTTTGGCAATTTGGATGCTTTCAAGGAAACTGGCTCCAGGAAAAGGTACATAGATGCTTATGTTCATCTGTTAAGAGTTACTATAAAGCTGCTCTGTATATGCAGTGTTGTCATTGTTGGAAAATATTTGTTGTGCTGTCCTTCTCTTTATTCTTTTTTTTTTTGGTGTTTCAGTTTATATTGAATGATTCTATGCCAGGGTGAGATCTGGATCCTGCCGTGGACCTGGTTCTAAAGCTTGTAGAGAGAAAATGCGGCGGGATAGGCTGAATGACAGGCATGCCATGAATCTATAGTGCTTTTGTTTCTCTCCCTCTCTGTATTATGTACTGAATCTGGCTTTATCTTAAGGTTCATGGAATTGGCTTCTATTCTGGATCCTGGAAGGCCTTCTAAAATGGACAAGACAGTTTTATTGGCTGATGCTGTTCGGATGGTGACTCAACTGCGTGATGAAGCTCAAAAACTTAAGGCATCAAATGAAAATCTGTTAGGGAAGATCAATGAATTAAAGTAAAGGTGTGCTTCAATTTCGTTATCAGTTGCTTTTCTCATATTGTTGAGTGCAATGTGAGTGCTTTACTAGGCAAGTGAATGGGATAGAATTAGTACTAAAGGTACACTTTAAATTTGAAGGAAGAGCCTTGATGCTATAGGATGAGTAACATAGGATTTATGAGATTGCGGAAACAAGCAACTCTTTTCTGTTTCCGTGTTTTCCTTTGGATCAAAAAAATGGATTCTCTCATAGATTGTGCGTGTTCATTCAGTTCTTGTTGGGTTATGTTGAATAGGCTCTGTTTTGTAGTGTGAGAAGAATGAGCTTCGTGACGAGAAACAGAGGCTAAAAAATGAGAAGGAAAATCTTGAGAGGCAAGTAAAAGCCTTGAGTTCTCAGCCTGCCTTCCTACCTCTTCCTCCTCCAGTCGCAGCTCCATTTTCTGCACCAGGTCAAATTGTTAGTGGCAAATCGGTGCCCTCAGTTGGCTATCCTGGAGTTTCCATACGGCAGTTCATGCCACCTGCTGCTGTCGATACGTCACAGGATCATGTTCTCCGTCCTCCAGTTGCTTAAATTTGCAGGCTTTTCTGGGTCTGGGTCTGCCTTCCCTTAGCACAAGATGCCTAACTTTGTTAATAATGAATCTTGACAGAGATCTCGGGGTTGTTTTCATAATTTTATTTGCTTTAAGTTGGGGATCTATGAGAGTACACTGATTTTATTGGGAAACTTGGAACTCATTGATTGTTCGGATAACATGTAATTCCCATTAAAAAAATTTTGTTAGTAACAATTTTGACCGGTCAAACTGATGGCTTGCTTGGTCATTCTTCATCGAATGTTTTAGATATTAGTACAGTTCTGACATTTTACTTTTATCAAATCCAGGGAAGGGATGAGAAGTTGAACTTGCTTCAAATGGCATGTAAAAGTAAAACCAATGTCTTGTTTTAAGGCTTCAAACAGCCTGTTCTCTGAAAATTGAACATCTTAGGAAATTATAGCAACTGACTAAACAATGAAATATGAATATTTTTGAAGTTGAAGATGGATGGATAGAGATTTAAATTGGAGTTATTTTTCTCTTCAAAAAGTTCCCAGTTTCTACATGCTCACCACTAAGCATATACAAACGTTACTTTTAGTAAAGGGTTAAGTTCATTCAAAATTGGTAACAAAATTCAGTTCGTCTGCTGACCTTGTATGCATGGTTGTTTCTAGCAGGGCAACTTGAACCCCATATAATTCCCTGATGTATAGTCCCTCCAAATGTCAAGAGCTTCAAAACTGGTTATCAAGACGGTACTCAAAGCCATCACTATACTGACTGAAAATATAATGAGGGACGCCCTGCCAAATTCTTGTATAGCTTTCTGAACTACCAGCAATCCCAGAAGAGATGCAACAAAACAAACGATGGCAAAGATGAGAGCAGTTCCACTTTGCTCCATGCCCAACAATAGATATTGGAACGCTGACATAGTTGATGAGAAAAAAACCATGAAAGAACAAGTTGCTGCCGTTACCTATCATAAGAAAAGTGATAGCTAGGGTTACATACTAGCCATTGGACAATCTGGAATGAGTAGATTGATACCAGAATTACCTCAGGTGCTGTTCCAATTTGAAGAAGAAGTGGACTAATAAGCATTCCACCTCCAATTCCAAAGAGTCCACCCAATATCCCAGCCAGCAGCGCCATCAATGGGAAAATGAGCTTGTTAGACGTTCCTCTCCTAGTTAAGTCTTCTATGCCCTTCACGAAGAGCTTAAATTTTAGACAAGTTTTACCCTCACATAAAAGGATAAATAGTAAACATCTAATAAGATGCTTGTTAATTTTTGCCTGTAATTTATGTTCATTTCAGCACCTGCTGGTTTGGAGCTTGATACTGGGTGCTCTCTTTTCTACACATGATCCATGCTGTAAATGCAATGGCTAGAGGAATTTGGAGGGATGAGAGAATCCAGTATCCTACTCCACAAGGCTTCATGGTTATTATACCCTGCACCATGTTTTTGAATAGTCACACACGAGAACTACTATGAACTATACATGAATAAAGAGTCAATTTCATTCAAATAACGAGCAATAAACACTGAAGTCATTTTTCTTATTTATATTTCATTCAGCTATTAAATGTATGAGCTGCTGAACCATTCTTGGCCTCTATGCTGAAATTCGTAATTATTTCAGTTATTGGTTTCTAAGATCTACGGAAAGAAAGTACTGAAATGACAAATTATATAGGTTACATTGACCCAATTTATCTTCATATAACAGATACTCTCTATGATACACAACCAGGCCTATGTCTAGCCAGCAGCTTATGTTTGGGAACTCAAAATTGATAGTACCTTTCTGTAACTATTCCTTCATCAACAGAAAGAGACTTTTGGAATTGATGGAACCTGGACTTTGATCAAATGCAGGCCAACAACAACCTACATATGCACTAATACATGTAAATCTTCATATGGATCAATGATCAACATTACTTTCAGAACGACTTAGCTCGTAATATAATCCAAAGTTCCTAACTTATAATACAACCTAGATAAAAGTTCGTATGATATACCAATATAGAATATACAGAATCGTATCACGCAGATAGAGGCAGAATAGAAATATTCTTTTTGCGATCGTTATCCATAACAAATTGAAACCACTTTAGCATATAAAATCTGCTTCCTAGTCTTGTTTTGGATGCACCAACTATGAAACTGCCAAATTCTCAACTTTGTGTGGGGATCTTTCAGTAGGCGTCCCCGCCCCCCTCCCCACCACTAGATTGTCCCATGGCGATAGACCGATAGTGGAAACCATGGGACCATGAATCTATGGACAATTCCATAAAGGGACAGTGAATCTGCAACCACCATTAATCAACCCAATTCGTTTTCAGAGGGATTGTCCAAAGTGTACACCAGAAAGCATATTCGACGTTATTAAAATAAAACAATGAAAATAAATGAATAAAAATTAAACGTCAATGGGTCATGAATCTGGGAAGACTAATCAATTCTTATACTAAGCTTTTTCACTTGATCATTACTGAAAAATTTACCGTGTATATCATCATGTTTGATACGATATATATCCTACTACAACATCTGCAACCAACATAAACTAGATCACGCAGGTATCAGAATGTGAACAATAAAGCATACCTGCCCATAACGGTTGCCGCGAAAAAGATAAAGAACAGAGAAACAGAACCAGACCAGAACCAAGACTCCAAGTTTCATCCATGGAAAACTCAATTGGTTACTTTCATCCACACTCAACAGAGGTTCCTCATAACTTTTAACCCCTTCACTTCCATCACAATTCTCGTCTTTCACAATCCCATTTTCAATTTTTCCACAAGTACGATCTCTCTTCACATTTTCTGACTCCAATTTCCAAAGAGAAAAGCCATTTTTGCATGTCTTAAATGTAGACCAAGCAAGAAAAATAGCGAATAGAACAGTAACCAACCACTCTGGGAAAGCGAGATTGCAAATTACTCCAATACTCACTCCCAACAGCATGCATGGCTCAGATAAAAGTGCTATATCATAGTCAATAAAACTCTTACCACCAATTGTCCCCAACAAATTGCACATAACGTTCGCAAGAGACCCTCCCGTCACCATGAATGCTGAAAAACTCGTTGCAGTTCTAAGTTCCAAACCAGCCAATATTGTTAATATAGGAATATAGAGCCCGCCACCGCCAATTCCTCCAGCACTGGATATTGAGGCAGCAATGAAGCACAAAACTCCTGCAATTGCACTTCTTGGAGTTAGTTTCAATTTGGTGTCTTGAAACTCTGTCTGGGGACTCCTCCATTGTTGAGATCTGTTTTGTAACTGATTATCTGAAACAGCTTGCGTTTCTTTTGCATGCGATTGCCTCAAAGTGAAACAAATAGCGAGAAAAAGAGTCACCCATGTTAGGAAGTTTTGGGTCTTGGATTCCTTGGAATACATGGCTCGAGAAAAATAAAATATGCTTGGAACAGCTGGTGCTTCTGTGATTTTGTGAAAGTGATTATCAAGAGATGGTGAAGGCTGGCAGCATTTGTTAGAAAAACAACAAACAGGGAAACAAAAAGTGAAGGGACTAGATGGCTAGTGAGAGTATTATTCTAGAGAATGCTGGCATTGGAGATGGATACGTAAACCGAAGGATGTGACCTTTTCGCCTATTCAAAAGTTAATTAATCTGTTCATGAACTTAGTTATATTAATTAAACTAGATGTTTAATTTTGTTTAAAAATCTAGACTTTTTTTTTTTTTTATGTTTAATTATATATCCATTTTTAGGATCTCCATTTGTTGAGTAATCAATTAAGTTAAATTACTTAAAACCCATGCAGTCAAAACTTGCACAAAACATGTCTTTTAATAGACAACTCACGTTACATTTAGTTTAGTTTTGTTTTGGTTACGAGATTGATTGTGGTTAAAAAGGATGGTTCTTTAAATGTCAGTGGCGGATTGAAATCGGAAAATAATAAAAATAATAATAGTTCAGAAAATTTCGAAGTTACATTTTTGTATAATAATCAACAATCAACAAAAATAAGATAAAATGGAGTACCAAATAAGTGGGCCCAACAAACCAGTGTCTTGCACTCATGTGCTTATAATAATCAATGATTGGTGCAAGTGGCCTCGAAGTTATCATCTATGGGGGGGGGTCTTGTCTTGATATGTTCAAAGATTTATTTATGTACCCCGTGAAGTCATAAGAAATGTGTTTGGAGTGCACCACGTGTAAAAAATGTAGTGCGGTCGAAAACTGCCTTCTCCGGTTCCAAACTTCAAACTTCCAACCCGGTAAATGGTAATGAAACACTCATGTATTCTCACCGGTTACCAGCCGGTCGCAGATGTCTTTATGAAACGCAGTTTTCGATGCCGTTCGGATTTTTTTCATCTGTAATTATTTTAGGATATTATCAAATATCTACTTAATATTTTTCTGACATATCGCTTAATTACTAAATTTTTTTGACAATTATATTTTACCACCTAATATTTCAATTATTATTATTTTATCACCAATCTTTAAAAGTGACAGAATTTTTGTTAAAAGACTATTTTTATCCGTTAAACCATTCAAGTGTGTAGAAAAATAATTCTCCCCTAAAGTAGAAATAATTTCTAAGAATAAAAAATTTATAAAATCAAATATTTTCAATGTTAAGGCTTTTGAAATTAAATGCCTTAAGAAAGTAATGCTATTTTAATATTTATATCAATTTTAATAATTAGAAATCAATTGTAATAATAAATTTGATAAAAATAAACAGTTATTTTAAGAAAATTCTTTTTATCTTAATTGCTTGTTCTTTTAACATTTGTATTTATCTATGTAAATCAATTTAATAAGTGCATATCAATTAAAATATTTAATTTAATAATCTTGAATAATTGCATTATTTTATTAAAAAATTATCAACTTACCACCTGACTTATGGAAAAATTATCAAATTGCTATATGTCTTTCTATTTTTGTATTAAATCACCATTGCAATTTAAATTTATCAAATTGAAGTGCCTTAAACACTTTTGCCACATCATCTTTTTTTAAGCAGAGTTAACTATTTGGTTGTAAAATAATAATAATTGAAATATTTTTTGCTCGAATATAGTTTCAAAAACCCTTAGTGGTAGAATGAAATGTCAAAAAAATATTAGGTGGATATTTGATAATATCCCATTGTTTAACTGTTAGTAGTGATATTTTAAATAATAAGGTGATTTATAAAAGGGGCATGGCTACTTGCAGTCAAATAACACTACAAGCATTAGTTTACTCTTGAAATTGTTTATTAAGTCATTTTCATGAATCAAAATTTACTTTTTACATTGATTTAAATATTAGTATAACCCTTATTTAGTATATTTATTATTTTTTTCTCTTTAGGTATGTAAATACTATATAAGTATTGTATTTTTAGCCATTTCGGTATGTAAGTACGATATAAGTACCGTATATTTTAGCCATTTACACTACATCATGTGTCTGTAAAAACACTAAAAATTTAGAAATTCTAGATATGTACAATAAAAATAGATAAAAAAAATCTCAAAGGGAAAAAAAATGTGAGTCATGAGATAAATGAATAAATAAGAAAGATCATGTTAAATGAAAAAGAAAAAGAAAAGTTGAGAATAGAACTCCTAATAGAAACTACCTATAAATAAACGCGCTGAGCTAATTAAAGGGATCTAGACATAAATTATCAAGAGAGAATTTATAGCTTCTCTCATAAATGGAGAGATAAAACATTCTCCAGACTAAAGATTGCATTTCTTCTTGATTTTCTAGTATTTTCTAATGAACCAAACACTAATTTTAGCATTGAAGTGCCATTTATAGGTACCAGATCGGTGCTTGAAGATGAAGGACATAATTGTCATTTTTAGGCATTGAAGGAAATTTACTACTTCAAAACCGCATAATATATTGATCATAATTGTAGGTGAAACTTAATTTAGAATTATTTATCCATAGATGAGCACAAAATATTTTTCTTTGTATTGTGAAAATAAAATAATTAATTAATATTAGTTCATAAATAAACTAAAGAAAGCATTTTGTTTTAATAATATAGAATCGTTAAAAATAAGTATTTGATAAACTAAAAAATAGCATTTTCTATAATTTTATGTTTTTTCATTTGCCATGGGATAATTTTACACCACCTTCTCCTCTCCAAACTAGTTGTGCATGTAAATTTTAATTATTAAATTAACTTGTGGCAAAATTAAGGTTAAATAGACTAAAAAATTATTTAAGTTCGCATATGGTATTTCTCAGCCACACACACCCCACCGGCATATCGTGTTATTATCTTAAACTTTTTTTTTTTTTTTTAAGTTTTCAAACAGATAGCGCCGGTTGCCCAACTTGTTTGCGTTACCTATATTACCTATATGCCTAGTTGCCTAACACATTTATTTTTTAAATTGACTTAGTTATTAACAGTTTGATTTCACTCTTTCAATCTAAGGGTTCATATGTAATAATATGTTCCCAAGAATATACGTCGATCAGAAATATCAAGATAATATTCTGCTTTAATAAGCAGAATCACAGAATGCAAAGATCTACAGAGCAACTCAAAAAAAAAAAAAATCTAAGGGTTCATATTGGCGGGCTGTTAGACGTATCGTATTGTGTGTGATTAGACCGTCGACAATTTAGTAAATTAATATTTTTTAAGTTCCATAATAACTTAGTATAACATTTGCATATAAAGAATTCATTTCCAATGTCTTATGGGCCCCAACAACCCACTTCGTGCTTCCGTCTAATAATTTAAAAAATATATGCTGATATTATATTTATATATTTTTTTTAATTACATGATATTATTAATTAAAAATATAATTCATATTATATGAGATTAAACATTATATTTATAAATCAGATTATTAGTAAAAGTAGTTTATATTAATTTTTATATTTAGTTTAACTTCCAATTGCTATAAGTAAGATAAAAAAAATGAGACTAACCCCATCTAGTTTATTAACTTATTATTTATTTTTATATTATTTTTTAGTGATTATATGTTCCGCTACAGATAACTTGCATTTAAAGAAAAAGAGATTTGGCAAAAGGTTCTGGGCTTTTTCTAAAATGAAAAAATGAAGGCGTACTAATTTTGTCCGCGCATGTTACTATAATGCAAGTGCGTTGGGGGAACCCGTGGTGCCAAAATGAAAAGGAAAGCCGATGGAAGTTTCCTTCTGGAAGTAAGTACTAGGGCTGATTATTATTATTATTATTATTATTAATCATGGTTCACTGAAAATGAGTTACTGATTGTGCGATTGCTGTCTCAAAACACTCATTCTGATGACCTTGACATTTTTCTGTGTTTTCTTCGGAACTTGGGAGATGATAGGACCGGCATAAAAGAAAATGACACGCCTGGGAAGTGGAAGCCCACATCCGCCTCACGCCACCGAGTTGTGAAAATTTGGTTCGCTTCATTCACTCTCAATCACATTCTCTTGTTTTAATTGGATTACGGCTAAAGTTTGAGTGCGAAAGCCACTAATTCTAAGTCTTTACTGGCAAAGGGATGGTAATGGATTTCAAGGTGAAATACAATAATAATAACACGACAAATTTTAGAATAAATCCAAGTAAATAGGTACTCATATAACAATTATACGAGGTTCTGTAATGCTACTCAAAAGTGTAGATAAATCCGTTGTTAAGAAATTTATGGTGAAGCTGACACGCAACTAAAGTAAAATTGAGAAAAAAAAAAGAGATACAAAAATCACGTAACACTGTAAAAATTACGTGATTAGAACTTTTTAACCCACGTCGCGAAAACAGAAGAAAAAATATTTTCAATGCGATGCATGGATCTAGAAAAATAATTTACCGGGGGCTAAATTAAATAATAATATAATATGAAAAATTAAAATTTTGAATATATAAAATATTTACTAATACATTTATAATTATTCTCTACTCATTTTCATATTTTAAAATGTTGTGCAATAGACTCATTATTAATATTATTAAATTTATTGTTTCCTATATAAACAACCAAATTATTATTTATTCCATCCGATTCTAAAGATGATTCTTCATGAGTTTCATTACTAAAAACATTTGCTCTACTATTATTATAGAGATTGGAAGAATTAATCCTATTTTTTAGAATAAAAAATATTTGAGTGGTGGACTATCATTATTTTTAATTAAAATATAAGTTTTTATAATTCTTAAAAGTTCAAATTTAAATTTTATGGGGTTTATAATTTATAGTGATTATTTTAATAAATTTTTGATGGGGACTAATTAGAAAATTAAAATATTTTTCTTTTTTAATTTTAAAATTTTTTTTTACCGGTGGGGGCTCAAGCCCCCACTGGTCACAAGCTACATTCGCTCATGGTGATATGAGGATTACAAGTATTGTAATATTTGACTCACTACCCAAAACTCCAATACACCAAATCTCTCACTCACTAGAACAAGAGCTTATAATTTATAAACTCTTCAAAAACTCTCTAATAGCTAAATTGCTCCCACTTAATGGAATGCCAAAATGAGGAGGATGAGCCTCCCTTTTATAGCCAAAATTGGCTATTAAAATAATCCTTTTTTTTTCTTTGTCAAAGCCGTGTTCTAATTTTTTTTTTCTTTTTCAAATTCTTCTTTCTTCTTCTAACTTGCAGCAGCCTTCTTTAATTTCAAACATTTATAGCTTCTAGATGGGCTGCCATCTATAAGCCATTTTCTTGACATTCTCCCACTTGGAGATTTGATTGAGAACCAATCAATCTTCACACTATCCTTTCTGCTTCGCCATTGTCATGTTGCTTACGTCTCTACTAGGCCACAAGAGGATTTACTCCAGATAAACTTGTCAGCATTAATCGGCTTGGTCATAACATCCGCTAGGTTCTCTTTTGTACGAATTTTCTGCAAATCCACACTTCCATCTTCTACTACTTTTCGAACGAAGTGATACTGTACTCCTATGTGCTTTGTCCTGGAATGAAAGGCTGGATTCCTTGCAATATGCAAGACACTCTGACTGTCACAAAACATATAAAATTTCTGTTGTTTGTGCTCGAGCTCCTCCAATTACTTTTGTATCCAAATAGTTTTCTTGCAAGCTTGTGTAGCCGCCATGTATTCTGCTTCTGTTGTAGATAAGGCCACAACAGTAGCTTAAACCACCATACCGCTCCCTCAAGTGTAAACACATGCAGAGTGATTTCCTTTTATCAAGGTCTCCTGTAAAATCTGAATCCACGTAGCCCCTGACAGTAAATTCCGATCCTCCATAACATAATGCAACATCCGAGGTTCCTCTGATGTATCTCAGAATCTTCTTCACAGCTATCCAATGCTCTCTACCAGGATTCGCCATATATCGACTGACTGCTCCAACTGCTGATGCATATGGCACTCGAGACATTTTTTCCCTCTCTGCTTCATTGCTACGACACATACTTGAGGATAATTTGAAATTAGCAGGAAATGAGGTAGAAATTGACTTACAATATTGCATGTTGAAGCGCCGCAATATTTTCTTTAAATAGTTCTTCTAAGAAAGCCAAATCTTCCTGTTATTTCTATCTCGGTAAATTTGCATCCCTAAAATCTTACTTGCTAGTCTCAAGTCCTTCATTTCGAACTCCCTAGCCAACTGTGCCTTCGATTCTTGGACTCGATCTTTGTTAGGGCCTATTATTAACATGTCATCCACATACAACAACAAAATGATAAAATCATTATCTTCAAACTCTTGTAATATGCACAATGGTCTGAACTGAGTCTGTTGTATCCAAGGCTCATGATGAAGGAATCAAATCTCTTATACCAACACTTTGGCGCCTGTTTAAGACCGTATAGAGATTTGTTCAACCTGCAAACCAAGTTCTCCTTTCCCTTTTCAGCAAAACCTTCTGGTTGAAGTATATAAATTTCTTCTTCAAGTTCTCCATGAAGAAATGCAGTTTTCACATCTAATTACTCTAGATGTAGGTCAAATGTAGCACACATCGCCGAGACTATTTTGACTGTCGTGAGTCGAACCATCGGAGAAAATATTTTATTAAAGTCAATACCTTCTTTCTGAACATATCCTTTCACCACCAATCTTGCACGATACCGCTCCACTTGGTCATTGTCATCATGCTTGATCTTGTAGACCTATTTGTTTCCAATGGCTTTTCTTCCACGTGGTAGTGGTACAAGTTCCCATGTCTTGTTCTTGTGTAGAGCCTTAATTTCTTCCTGCATTGTTGTCATCCACAAAGCAACATCTGAGCTGTTTAAAGCTTCATGGAAAGTTGATGGCTCACCATCCTCCGTTAGAAGACAGTATGCAACATTGATCTCTGTGACATAATCCGAGTGCTATACTGGCGGTCGTCTCTCACGAGTTGACCGTCGAACTTCTAGAGCTTCGGACTCGACTGGTTTTTGTTCCTTGTGCACTGGTGCTGCTTCAGAAGAATCTGAATCTTCTAGATTCTTTTCCACATAAATCGGCACAGTCTCTGACTTTTCTTTTACAGTACTACCATCCCCATCTCTCATATGTAGTTGATCTTCTACAAAGATAACATCTCTGCTGATGACGATCTTGTGGGCAGTGGGGTCCCACAGATGATACCCATTTACTCCATCAGCATATCCCAAGAAGATACATCTTCTAGATTTTGGATCCAGCTTTGTTCTTTCTTGGGCATTGTACATCACATACACAGGACATCCAAATGCATGTAAGTAAGAGTAATCGGCTGGTTTTCCAGTCCACGTCTCCATCGCTGTCTTCAGCCCAATTGCTATGGATAGCGACTGATTTACTATATAACATGCAGTTTTGGCTGCTTATGCCCAGAACGAATTGGGTAGACCAGCAGTCCTCAACATAGCTCTTATTATTTCTGTAAGAGTTCTGTTCATCCACTCTGTCACTCTATTTTGTTGAGGAGTGTATGCCACCGTGAATTTCCTCTGAATACCTTCTTGCTTACAGAAAGTAAGAAACTCGCCGTCTGTATACTCTCTACCGTTATCTGTTCTCAAGCACTTGATCCTTTTGCCAGATTCAAGTTCTACCCGTGCTTTATATTCTTTAAACACTAGAAATACATCTGACTTTTTCTTAATTGGATATACCCAACATCTCCTAGAACAATCATCAATGAAAGTCACCATGTACTTTGGCTATTAAAAGGGAGGCTCCTCCTCCTCATTTTGGCATTCCATTAAGTGAGAGCAATTTAGCTATTAGAGAGTTTTTGAAGAGTTTATAAATAAGTGAGATTGGGTGTAGCCAGAGTTTTGGGTAATGAGTCAAAATATTACAATACTTGTAATCCTCATATCACTAGTAAAATATTTTCCTTCTATTTTCGCCTGTGGACGTAGGCTAAAAGCCGAACCACGTAATTTTCTAGTATCCTGTATGATTTTTGTGTCTCATTTTTTTTCTCAATTTTACTTTAGTTGCGTGTCTGCTTCACCATAAATTTCCTAACATCCGCTACTCAATCTATACTAAGGGAATAATTTGTACCAGACCAGTAGCATCCTGACATGTGACGTAATTTCGGTCTCTAAATGTGACCAACAAGGAAATCCCACTTTGAAACCACTAAATCTAATGTAAAGAATTAATGAGTCTGAATCTGATTGTGGAGAATTGGAGATCATTGTGGTAAAGCACCAGTAGCCCAGCTTATCACCTCAGTATGGTGATCTCAAACAAGTGTATCTCTGCCTGATCTCACACGAGTGTATCCCTGTCCCCCACGTGCTTTCAAACTTATGGATTTAAATGATGCATGTTATTGCGGATTCGCTGAATTTTTTTTTTGGAAAAACGTCTTTCATCTCAACTCTTTCAATTTTTATTTTTTTCGCACGAAGGAATCTTTCTGCGTTTTGGGTCACAGACTCACAGATCATAAGAAAAGGCCTTGGGCCGTAGATTGAGCAATCTTTACATAAGTCCACTTTGTTGAACTATGGCCCAGTTGATACAAATATTCAATGGCATTTCTTCCCGAGGATAAAAAATAAATATTAGTAAATCCCATATTTCTTGCATCCTTTCGATTGTTAATTGTTAATTTGTTACCCAATCCGCACTCACAATGGGTTTTCATCAGATGGGACTAGAATCCTGTTGTGCCATTATCTTCTCCTTGACAATTATATTCATGTGTTTGATTGATGGTTAACAAATAAAAATATAAGTGAAGTTTAATTTTAATCATGCATTATCATTAAAAGTTATGTGAGACAGTTCACAAAAACTCAAATGAGGATAATATCTTAATCTGAATGTGAGACCATGAAGGGGGCTAAGAAATTCACATTATTATTATTATTGTTATTATTATTATTATTATTTGAGTTCTATTTCGAATGGCTATTAGGCTATAATTATCCATGAGTAGAATAAGTGGGCTCCACATGCGTATTGCAATGCCTGCTTTTTAGCTTTATTTTATGCCTAGATTTTCTCTCTAATCAAATATTGATTTTATAATCTCATGCAAACTCGTTGCCTTTTTGTTATTTACTGCTTTCAAAATTAGTGGAAGGTAATCCGTTCTATTCACTGAACCACAACACACTCTAGTTGAATTGATATATATTTTTTTTAATGCTAAGCATGAAAGTCCGTTGTATGATGTGAGCATTATAGCAGGAAGGGTTGACTTTTAACGTTCAAAAGCGATACTGCCATGATTTCATTCACGTTGGCACATTCATGGTTTCGCTTTTCAATTTTCCAAGTAGTTACTGAGATATCAAAGAGATGAAGATGCTGAATCTTGAAGTAATATGGTTCATTATATTGTCAAGTCGACACTATGCAGCCCTTGCCATGCTGATGCTAATGCCAGTGTTGGGAATGTTCAGAAACTTACAATTCTACTTCTGAAAGTGCATTCGGAACCAGTCCAACAATCATCTAAATTCTCTGTCTGCAAAAGGATCTCTTCAGAATGGTTTCTACAAAACAACAGAAGGGAAAAGCTCAAGCAGAATTTACGGTCTTGTACAAGGTAGAGGAGATATTTCTGCCCCAGCTTCTGCTAATTGTACCTAGGAGTCCATTAAAGTAGCCTTCAACGACTGTTCACAGAGCAAAAAGGTTAAAATTTGGTTCAAATGGTGTTTTCTTCGCTGTTCGGATAAGGATTTTTTTTGGTGTTTGGGATCAAAGTTAACTGGCCGAGGCCAATGAAACCAACATTGATTATCCGTTTGTGATTGCAAGAGGATTTATCCTGATGACTGAACTTGCAATTACAACTCCAAGATGGCGTCTAATGTCTGGGACTGCGGTTTTGGATGCAGAAAAAAGTGGGAAGAGATGTTGCATGGCTCAGTGTAATGGAGATATCAGTAGGAGTGTCTGCGGCAAATGCTTGAATGATCAATTAATGACTTTTAGAACTACTGTTGGAAGTAAAAGAGAATGGGAAATTTATGGGTGAAGTTGTAGCATGTAGTACCACGATTTTCAATTTTATTCAACATCTCTACTTCAAGCGAAAGTGAGTAATGCGATCGCCCTTTTACTTTTATTTTTGTTGCTTAATTCTGTATTTACGTAGTAGTTTATTTGATAATAGGTGTTAAAAGATTATCACCATCTCCAGTGGCTGCAATTGGCATGACTGTGGCAGTGCTAAAACTTCTTTTAATCTTCTAGCTTGTGGACAATGGATGGTCATTGTTTAATAAGAAAGTTAGTCAATGTCAATCCAGGAAACTGTTATTTTTTTCTGGTTCATTCCATTTTTTCTGCTTGAGCAACGAACACAAGTTCTTAACTTCTGTAATGGGGTGGAAGAGACATGTGCTGCAGAGGTGAACTATGGATCAAGTTTTTACTGAAATTAATTTCATAAAAGTAATTTTTGTTTATGCAAATTTTTCCAACATATGTGGAGCCATTGTAAGAAGTCATCAAAACTGGAGACATAACCTGGGCCTGAAATCACATAACGGGTACTTTTTCTTAAAAATAAAATGGCATAAACCTGGAAGTGAGCAAAGCTACACGAAGGAGCCCGACAGAACCTAATGATCATGAGCCCGGAGAAACTAGCTTCTACCTTTCTACAATAAACAAATAATTTATACTGGAAGAACTCATTGCACCAGCAATGGCACAAGATGTATTTGCAAGTCAAAAAAATTTGTAAAATTCACAGAGCAGTCTTGCGTTGATTAAAATGAACAAAATGCTTTAATCAATCAACAATCTTATTACCTAGAAATACTAGTTGAAGTCTGATCTGATGCGAGAGAACCTGTTCGCACCCCAGATGTCGAAGTTGTATATTGATCAGACATGGTGGTATATCTACCTGCTGAATACGGCGCTACTGATGGTTGAGGAAGGTTTACTGCTTCGCTTCCAAGCATGAGAACAACTACTGACATGGTTGGTCTTTGTGCAGGGTCGTCCTGAACGCACAATAATGCGATATGTATCCATCTTAAAGCCTCACTAACAGGACAATTTTCAACTAAGTTTGGGTCAATCAACTCAATGCCTTTGCCTTCGTTCCATAGTCGCCATACCTGTTAAGTATCATGTTTGATAAAGTTCCACTGTCCTTATGGTTAAGGTTTTAACTATTAAGTGCATAAAATTACAAGCCAAACTTACATATGTTAGAAGGCTTTGGTCGCTCTCTGAGTAGTAAATTCCTCTGTTCTTTTTACCGCTTATGATTTCTAGCATTAGAACTCCAAAGCTGTAAACATCAGACTTCATTGAAAATAAACCCTCCAGTGCATACTCTGGAGCCATGTATCCACTGTTAAGGAAAAGAATTCATTGGAGTAAATCTGTAGCATCAAGGCAATAATAAAGAATTGTGATTCAAATCATATGAGTAATTTCATGGTAGAATGGAATGATAGAAATGGCTTACTATGTCCCAACAACTCTCTCAGTGTTGGCTTCGAGCTGATTGCCTCCAAAAATCCTTGCAGTGCCAAAATCTGATATTTTGGGGTTCATCTCATCATCCAACAACACATTGCTTGCTTTCATATCTCTATGGACGATTTTGAGCCGAGAGTCTTCGTGCAGGTATAGAAGGCCTCTTGCTATTCCATTAATTATGTTTGCACGCTTTGCCCAGCCTAGTTCCTTATTTTTAACTGGGTCTGCATTCTTGGTAAATTAGGAAGCATAAGACCCCTTGATAAATTATTTGAGAGTTGATGGCTATGAAAAATGTTACCGCAGCATTTAGAGAACTATGCAATGGAAACATTGATCTGTCTATTTACCCAATTAAAAGTGAATCACAGCTCGAGGCCTTACTCCTTATTACCACAAGAACATGATCAAGAGGAAGAAAAAAGATCAAATTAAGAGCACATGTCTGAGAGAGAAGAGGAACAAACCAAACAAGAAAGCATCGAGGCTATTGTTGGCCATGTACTCATAGACCAGAAGCTTTTCATCTCCCTCCAAGCAGTATCCCAAAAGCCTCACAAGATTTTTATGTTGAAGCTTGATAATTAAAAGCACTTCATTTCTGAACTCTTCAAGTCCTTGGCTTGATCTCAATGAAAGTCTTTTAACTGCTACTTCCTTTCCGTTTGGCAGCTTACCCTGAAAGCGTTACAAACAATGTCATCAAAAGAAACGACTGTATCTTAATTTAGTGGCACTTAACAGCTATCTATCATCACAAAAAAGGTTCAGTGTTAATTTTCGTGCACATTCAGTGCCTATTCAAATTTGACAGCTTCTTCTCTAAAGTCAAAGTCAGTTACAGACAATGAAACCATTTGTCATTGCAAATGCTTAAAAAAAGGTGCACGTGTCAAACCTTATAAACAGGGCCAAAACCACCTTCTCCAAGCTTGTTTTCATTAGAGAAATTGTTTGTAGCAGCCAATATAGTAGTTAAACCGATGTAATGCATCTCTCCGCTGTCTTCTCCTTCTGTCACAAGAATACCTCCCTCCATTAATTCTGGCCGATTCGAGCCTTTGAAATTTCGTAGTAGAATTTCCTCAGTTATTCCTTCCCCTGAAAACCTCATAAATCATTTTGTCAAGAAAGTAGCAACTTAAAAGGATAGTGTTTAGTACTAGACAAACTTAATTGTATGTACCTCTTCGGCTTTTCCTCCTGCAGCAGAATAAATAATACCACAAACCCAAAAGAGCTGCTACAACAGCTGCTACTGATGATACAGTGGCGATTACAATCGTCTTTGTGTTTTTTCCTATTGGATAGTTATTGAACACATTCAATTTGAATTCGTCAAGCATAAATAGGAAAAGTAAGGGGAAACCAGAATCGTACTCCTTCTCATTTAAATTGGTTACTAACCTCCACCGTCAGACGTTGACTGCGGCGCTGGAGCTGGTGGTTGCTCATAGAAACGGTATTCTTCGTACCTTAGGCTGCAACTCGGGCTCAAAATCCGCCATCCTCTCCTAATTTGGCAACAATTTTGGCTTTCATTAGTCAACGTTGCCAAACAAGATCGACATGAACTGCTGTTAATATCTCTAGTACACTGCAGCAGAGCATATCCTCGCTGAACCCCATTATCCACAATTCCATCCCTTGTATCGAACATCAAGTCCGTACGTGGGACAGAATCTACCAAAGAGAATATCAAACCCAATGCTCCATAGTTTTGTTGCGCAGATGAAGTATTGTTCTGACTGTTCCACATCAGCAGCCGCGGAAGTGTTTGTTCTCTTCCGAAGAAACTGATGTTAGAGTAGCGTAGCATGCACTCATCGTACCATATGATTGCACGTTTATCAGACGGGCAACGTTGTCTGAGTTGTTGAGTGGCATTGTTGACACAAATTCGACATGTACTAGTTGAGACATCTCCTCTGCAGAGGTAGAGGCTGTAGATTCCATTTGATGAACCGTTGTCAAAGCTCTCGGAGGAAGCTTTAGATGATAGAGAATCAAACAGAGAGTTAAGGCTGGATATGTACTCAGCTGGGGCCGTATCATTTTCTGGACCCAAGCAGATATGTGTATTGTACGTTGGCTGGCAATTAATGGAGAAAGTAATTGCAAAGATTGTGATCAAGAATAAATGGAAGGCTCCTAAAATCTGTTGAACAGACATTTTTGTTGCTTTGTTTTGACAGAAAGGATGATTTTAGCAACATGATTATGGATACTTGATTTTTTCATTTCATTGGGTTGGAGTGAGTACAGACGCGTCTCCTTTTGCCATAAGGCACCTGTAGAACATATATTTTTATTCTTTAAATATTTGTATAGTTGTCAATGCAGCTATCTTTGACTGATTATTTTTGTTTTAAAATTTAGAATTTGGGGTTTCTACTGGTAGATCGCTTTGCAGATCTGTCGTACTCTTTTGTTTGATTACGCCGTTGTATTTATTTGGTGAGACTTCTCAATTAAAAAATTTGAAAAACAAATTAAAAAATAAAGGTTATGGCTGGCAAACGTCAAGAAGTTGTCGCTAGAGAAAAGGTGGCAACTGGTGCATCTGCCATCTGTGGACTGTGGTTAATTAGCCAGAGACACTTTGTTCAATAAAGTATAATTATATTAATCAATTAGTCAATGTTCTGATAAACCAATTCTGTTCTGTTACTCTTTCCTATAAGCCGTTGAGGTTAAGGAGCTCGAGGATGCCTCGAAGGCCTTAGCCGCGGAGGATAAACGCTCAGCGTTATATTTACCTTAAGAAGATTTAGTCGGAACTTGAAACAGGGGTCAACAAAAGGGTTGGACAAAGAAATTTAGGCCAATGTTGGAAAAAAAAAATTATTTTTATGAAATAAAAATTAAGAATATAAGGTATATACATGTTTTAGATAATAATTTTAATAGAAAATAATAAATTATATTATTAATTTTTTATTATTTACATATGAGATAAAATTAATTTAACTTTCAATGTATAACTATAAGAATTTACTAAATATTTTAATTATAACTTTTCAACTACAGTTGTCCTACCATAATTCTGTGTCAACCTCCCACAAGAAGTGTATAAAACTATGTATGATTTATACATATTTATCCATAGTGCAAAGCTGGGAAAAGCAAAAGCAGATTCATGTTCTTTTTCATATCCTTTAAATCTTTTGTAACTGTGTAAACTGCAGCTTGCAAGTCGAACCATTAGTTCTTCTATTGTTCATGTCTACAAGAGGAAAAACGTGCGTAATGCATCTAATTGGATCGGGCTTCTTAGAACTGTGAGCGAATAATCGGACCTGGGAATCTGGCTTGCACTGGGTTGCGTCGTCTTTGTGCTTTCACCTCCTGGGCATTTGCAGTTACAGAAGCGAGTGCCGTGGTCCTTCAGTTCATTTGTTTGTATTCTACTTTATCATTATTTTTCAAAAATTCCTTCCCGATTTCGACTTTGGGAACCAAGTTATCCATTTAGGGGAGACTAGTCAAAAGATAGAGGGTTTAGACTTTAGATCCTGCTCTAAATTGATTTGTGATCGACTCTTCAATGTTGAAATATTGAGAACACACCCGATTGGTGGAATTTAATTTTTACTTTTTAATCTTATCTCATAATTTAACAACTTAAAGATCCCTAGCTAAAAATTACTCATTATTGACAATATTTAATTTGTGAAGCAAGAAAGAAAAGGAAATTCAAATGAAGTTAATTTTAGAAAGCAAATAGGTATAGACAGAATAGATATCGTCTCCTCACAACAAACAATAATAACTGTAAATTAAAAAAGTTTAAAAATGAGGCCAATTCACGATATCATCGAGGATACAGGTCGGAATTTGAAATGTCGTGGTTGCCTGACAATGGGAGATTTTCACAGCCGGGTTGATCGGTTTCCGTAATTCTTGAGTCGTAGGCTACTGAGGATGACATGTCGGATTTAATGATGCTATCCATAAAAAATGCTGGTTCTGAAGGTACTGGAAGTGTGAGGGAGTAGCTATTAAGCATGAGAACAACAGAAGCCATTGTAGGTCTGCTGGCTACATTTTCTTGGACACATAATAATCCGATGTGAATGCATCTTATCATTTCAGTAATTGAACCATTACTCAATGTTGGATCTATGATATTCACCGTCGTTCCCTCCCTCCAATTTTTCCATGCCTGCAAGAATTCCACAAAATTATTAATCCCCAATTCAATCTTCTCTGTCGTGAATAACTGAAATGTTTCCGTGTTTGTCTGTTTATACTACTTACAGAGCTCAAAAGATCTTCGACAGTCTCTCCATTTCGGAAACAATTATTTCGCTGACCGCTTATGATCTCGAGAACCAGTACTCCAAAACTAAAAACATCTGATTTAACTGAATATTGTCCATGCATTGCATATTCTGGTGCCATATAGCCACTGCAATTTTCAATTTAATTGGTAAGTCAATATTTGTCAAGTCTAAACAGCATTTGCAATATTATAGCATTAGCATTATTAGCTTGCAGAGAGATGTACTTACTAGGTGCCTACAATTCTACTCGTATTGCCTTGAGTTTCATCCATCTCAAACAACCTAGCCATGCCAAAATCTGCTATTTTAGCGGTCATCTCTGCATCTAACAAAACATTGCTAGTTTTGAGATCACGATGAATAATCCGAAGACGAGAGTCTTCATGAAGGTATAGAAGCCCTTTGGCAATGCCTCCAATAATTTTATGTCGCCTTTCCCAATCTAATTGTGCCCGCCTAGTCGGACCTGCACGTTCATAAAACTATATAGTTCAATGTACTAAAATACAATCACTAGGATTAATTTTATATTTATTAATGTCAAATTGAATACATATTGATATTTATGAAGCATATAGTACTGCTCTGATTTGTGGTATTAAAAAGAAATGGAACTATATGTACAAGTCTCTGAAAGTCATCAATTACAGTTTCCTTAGCTACCTCATTGCTAAGTCCAGAGACTGGATCTTAGCCAAAGGATAGAGGCCGGGCTAATGCTTCGGTCACTTCCGATAAGGGATCCTGACTTTAATATGATCAGGACCTAGCTAAAAGATAAAATAACATAAATTATACGTATGAAGGGAGTAATTGCATGCAGATTAAATGCAAGCATACCGAATATGAAGTGGTCCAGGCTTGTGTTAGGCACAAACTCATAAATAAGAAGTCTTTCATTTCCTTCCAAAGAAAAACCAAGCAACCTGACTAAATTACGATGTTGAAGATTGGCCACTAACAGGACCTCATTCTTAAATTCCAGATCACCCTGTCCTGAATCCCTAGACAGCCTTTTCACAGCAATTTCTGCTCCATCATAAAGTCTACCCTGAAATCACATCATAATAATATTGTCCGTAATTTGACATTCAGGCATGGAGTCTAATATTATATGCTTGGGATGGAAATGGCCCACAAACAAAAGATGTTTTATATATATAACAAGCACTTGAATGTAGTGTATTGGAATTTGAATATCCATTCCTTCAATTTGGTCCTTATTATATTTAAAATAAGGATTTTCTTACAAAAATGGACTATTTCTCTCTCACTTTCTCTCTATATGTATTGTAATTACCTTATAAACAGCCCCGAATCCGCCTTGTCCAAGCTTATTTGCATCGGAGAAGTTATCTGTTGCAACTCTAATTGTATTGAAATCGAATTGTAAGGATTCTGCTCTAGTAATTTCGTCCCCGGTGGCAGCTTCGCCTACCATGTATGGGAAAATTAGCGGGAGCGCACGCGCTCGCACATACACATACAGATATATTGCAAATTAACATGTGAAAAAGAGGAGTTTCTCCGGAAAATGGTTGGGTAATTGTTAAGGTAAATCTCCAAAATTGACACCTTTTCACTTACTTTTAACCTTAGAGTTATCCCTTGGCTTCCTTCTTCTTAAAAAGAAACAGATGAAGATACTAAGAATCACAAAACCAACTGTTGGAATAAGGATGATGATGACCGTTCGAGCTGCGTCACTACCGTCTCCTTCAAAAGCCAAAAGAAAAGCAGTTAAAAGTAAGTTGACTTAAATATATAAACAAAATGGGAATTAAAAAGACATGTAAGTAAATATATAGTAGACCTTCAGCCGGTGGGGGTGGCGATGGTGGTGGTGAGTTGGCTGTTGGGTTGTAAAAACGCTCAGTCTCAAACCTGAAATTGCAGCTGGGTTTAAGAACTCTCCCTCCTATCTTCCCACTGCAACAATTTGGAATTTCTCCAATAGCCCTATCCAGGCAATCAGAGCACTGCAGCGCAGACAGATCAGGAGTACATTGCACAAGTGCATATATCCTCCTAAAACTTGCTGTCGTATCCCCTGTTGCAAACTTTTTTTGAGAATTCCCAGATGCAGCTGTGCTTCGTAATCTCCTCAACAAATCCTGCAGCGCCTGGTTAAACAGGCTCACGTCGTCCGTGACATTGTTCACATTCCACAGGTAGTAAGTAGGTCCAGTTTCCATCACACCGAAAATTGTTTTGTTCGAGTAGCGGAGCATACATTCAGCAGACCATATAATTGCTTGCTTTTGGTTGGGACAAACTCGCAAGATTTCCTGAGTTGCGTTATCTAAACAACCTCGACAAACATCTGTTGCAATATCTCCTCTACAAAGAGCAATGGCGTTGACTTTGTCAGGTTCTTGGCCTGCAGACTCATTGTAGAACCCATAGTCTACTGCTGTATTAGAGGCGATGGAGGATAAGACGCTGTTGAGGTTTGTTTTATAGGCACTGTTACTTGTGTAATTACCAACGTCATTGGAACAGGCATTCTGGGCATTAATGGACACAGCAAGTATGAGGAAAGAGAAGAAGAAAACCAATCGTGAGCAGCCCTTCGTCATTGGAACACCCTTTAATTAGCCTCCGATCCGATCCCGTAAGATAAGAATCTATACAAAGCAAGAATGATGATAAAATGGAAAACTAATTATAAAGTGCGTGGTGAGCTAGCGACTACGTATTCAAAGCCTAAGAACTTTCCATGATGTGAAAGATGCATCTATGTTATTTGTATATATCAAGCTCGCTACTTTCTAGTTTCTACTTTATTAAACAAGAAAATGTCACATTTTTTAGTTTTTTTTATTCATCAAGTCTTGACCATGCAAGCGTATTGGACTTTCAAATATATGTAAAAGACCGCTGATGGGGACAGGAGTTGTTGAAGTCAAGCAAGCCGACATGGACCGTGTCAATATCTTTTCCCTGCCAAACGCGGAGTTTTATTTATCCCATATTTATATACATTTTATTGAGATAATATTATTTTTTTAAAATAATTGAGATAATATCATTGGATTGGCTAAGTGTTTATATTTTCAAGAGGACATACTTTGTCTATTCGTATCAAATAAATCCTTAGGTCGAAGAAAAATGGCCAAAATTATTCACGTGTTGAATCTTGAGTTTTTGACCAATAGCATGCATGTAACTAAATGTCAATTGGGACTACTGTTTATCAGGGGTGGACATTCTGTCCTTATTTGTGAAATTGTAAAAAATTAAGAACCCCTGTGTTATTAATCCTTTTCTTTATTAGTTAATATAGATTTTTAATTTAACCAAAAGCAGGTGGCGTCTTAGACAATTCACGGGCCATTATCTTCTAGATGTAAGTTCCGCTGCACATATTGGTGGGAGTATAAATTTACAACCGATATAGATATTGTTTGGTAACGGAAAAGGAGAAAAAAATGGAGAGTGGAGGCATTACTTTTATCTCATTCTTAACTCCCGAGGTGGAAGAGAAAAAGGGGGAACATGGGGCCAAAGACAGGGAGCACTCCTCATCTCTCTGAACAGCTTATTTTACAAGCAAGATAAAAGGGGAAAAAAGGGGAGGAAATGGGGGATCTCTATTTTGGCTTTTGGTGAAGGATTCCAATTGAATCTAGGCATTGTGCTTGTTTTTTCTTTTCATCTCTGATTTCCTAAACACTCTGCTTTAATTGTTTAATCATAATTATTTTATTTTGTTTTTCCTGTGACCCATAAACTGACTTGAGCGGAGGCTCACGGAAAAACTTCCAACTCCTCAGATCGTTTTCTGTGATTTCAAGTATTCGTAGGTTAATCGCTAGTGGTCTCAGGACATTTTGAAGATTGGCCAACTGATTCTCCACCAAATAAATTTAATACTGGTGCAGAAGTCTGATATTAAGTCGTTAATCGAGTAAATCAGATTTGGGCATCAACATTTGGCGCCGTCTGTGGGGACCGATACGAAAAGCCAAACTTTTGTCTCTATCATAGCGAAGGCAGGATATTATCTTGCACGAATTAGAGCAAGTTCTATTTTAGTTTCGAATCCACCAAAGACAATCCAATTGAATCGGCAATAAGTGACATAATTTTGATGTTTGCAAGCTTTAAATCCATAATTGCCTTCAATTTACTTATCTATATGCGTGATTTATTGTATTGAATGATCAATTTCGTACCTCACAGTCCTGATATTGCTTAAATTTATTTCTCCATGAGTCTGATGATGATTAATTTTACTTTAATTCTCGGATTCAATTGTGCCATTCCAAGAGCTGTTTGTTTAAATCGTAAATTTGGTAAATTTGAGCATGTTGACCGATTAAACAAGCATGCATGCATTTAGTTAATGCATTTAGTCAATGAAAGTCGTGCAATCGCCTTGGTTTTCTTGATTGGTGGACTGAATTACAGTTGATCTATTCTACAGTTGAAAATTAAATAGAACAATTAGCTTGAGTTTGCTTAATTTATATGCATGAATATAGTAAAATTTGTGGATTAACATGATACTGATTGGAGAAGTTAGGTGTGCTTCTCACCGTTCCAATTTATGATTTCATTTACGTGAGCATGAGAAATTGATTACGAAGCACGAATTTAAAATATACATATATTGTAAATATGAAATCATATCACATACTAATGGCCACATGCTTGTTGTCCTATTGGCGACTCTTGATCATGTGCTTGCCATTAGTTTTGCATATGTATAGGTTTAGAATCTTAGCCACTTTCACGATGGCCACTTTCACAATGAGATTATGCCACCAATTTAGTATGTTTGCTATAGATTAATTCTTTTAAAATAAAGATTTGACTATTAATTTGGTGCAGAGATATTGTGTTTTCCAGTTTTGGAAACAGGTGTCAGAGGCTATTTGTTTAAAGCAAGTATATGGAATCACGCGCAGCAAATGCTCGACGAAATGACTAACAGAATTAAAACAAATTTGCAGCCCCAAATTCGCTGCCAGTACCATATTTAAAGACACCTCAAGAATCAAGTGTAAACTCAGGAATCTACGGTAAATTCACTTAGCTTTTTGTTATGCTCCAATTTGATCAGTAAAGTCATACACTTATCGTAATTTACTGATTCATGTGCATGATAATTCATGAAATCTCACATGCAGCAGTATCAGCTCTAATTCATGAAATCTCACATGCAACAGTATCGGCTCTATATTCTTGTTTTTACTATTATACAATAAGCGATTTATTTGCTTTGATGACTATATACATTTATTTGCCCGTCAAGCATCGCAATGGTATATCATGCATGGATGTGAACCCTTGATTAATTCTTTGATTCAACATGCTTCCTTGGAAAATTGGTTTATGAATCAGTAGCATGCACATCACAATTTTAGTTTTGCTTCAATCTTTTATGATTAAATTGTAGGATATATGATTTAAAATAAAATAGATGCAATTAAAAAAAAACAATTCTTTCATTCTTTTTCTTTTCTTGTTTAAAATTGCTTAAGTTAGTAAAAGATTAAAATTGCTTAAAACTTGCTCAAGGTAAGACATAAAACCTTAAATTGACAAGAGTTGTTTAAAGTTGCTTAAGTCAGTGCAAGGTTAGAAGCCTTAAAGCCTATTCTAGGTAAGGCATAAGACCTGAAGCAAGTGCAAGGTTGGAAGCCTTAAAGCCTATTCTAGGTAAGGCATAAGACCTGAAGCAAGTGCAAGGTTAGAAGCCTTAAAACCTATTTTAGGTAAGGCATAAGACCTTAAACTGATAAGAGTAGTTTAAAATTGCTTAAGTCAGTTAAAGGTTAAAAGTCTTGAAACTTGTTTTAGATAAGGCATAAAACCTTAGATTGATGATACCTGCTTACCCATGGCGTTGCCAGCAGAGGAAACAAAATAAGTTGCATAAGGTTTAAGATTGTAAAAAATTATAAACTCTATAGTTTCCAGTCTTGATTTATTTCACTCTCAATACTAGAAACTGGGGGACTGGTGTTTGGTAACGGAAAAGGAGAAAAAAATGGAGAGTGGAGGCATTACTTTTATCTCATTCTTAACTCCCGAGGTGGAGGAGAAAAAGGGGGAACATGGGGCCAAAGACAGGGAGCACTCCTCATCTCTCTGAACAGCTTATTTTACAAGCAAGATAAAAGGGGAAAAAAGGGGAGGAAATGGGGGATCTCTATTTTGGCTTTTGGTGAAGGATTCCAATTGAATCTAGGCATTGTGCTTGTTTTTTCTTTTCATCTCTGATTTCCTAAACACTCTGCTTTAATTGTTTAATCATAATTATTTTATTTTGTTTTTCCTGTGACCCATAAACTGACTTGAGCGTCGGAGGGTTCACGCTGGAAAAACTTCCAACTCCTCAGATCGTTTTCTGTGATTTCAAGTATTCGTAGGTTAATCGCTAGTGGTCTCAGGACATTTTGAAGATTGGCCAACTGATTCTCCACCAAATAAATTTAATGCTGGTGCAGAAGTATGATATTAAGTCGTTAATCGAGTAAATCAGATTTGGGCATCAACAGATATCACAACAAAAACGCACCATAAAAATATTGTTACCTCCTAATCGTTGCATCGCCTTGTTATAAGTTCTGCATCTGAGAACCTCTGGTCAAAATTTGCCTGTCCTATTCGTTGTCGAAGGTGGCTATCTTAAGTATCAAATTTATTTAATGGAATTGGAACTGCTCTGCGGTTGGACGAGGGAGATCAAAAGACTCAAAACACATAAGCATTAAACAACAAATAAGTCAATGATACATAAATTTCAGGGTTCATTTGCATTTCTTTTCCCATCAAGATGATAGCGATTGTTGGCAGTTCCCAATGTGTTTGCCCTGTCTGTGGTAACAGTGTACTTTGGAGCATCGACAAATAGCAGCACGAAAATGATGAATAACTTCATCTCATCAATAACACTATCTAGGAGACAGCTCGGTGATTGAAGCTTCATTTTTTGATAATGGGACATTTCCAATTCCGTGTCCACCGGATTCAGTTGAGCCGGGATTATGGTCTAAAGGCGATGACGTCCCTGGAATGACCGAACTCCTGATAAAAAATGCAGGTTTTGATGGTGCTGGTAGAGTAACAGTGTCGCCATTAAGCATGTTAACAACTGAAGTCATGCCTGGTCTATTTGATACGTTCTCCTGAACGCACAGCAACCCAATGTGGATGCATTTCATCATTTCACTTGTTGAGTCACCCCTCACGGTTGGATCCATCAAATTTAAAGCTGCCCCTTCATTCCAGTTTCTCCATGCCTGCATATAACAAAGTACATATGCCATTTTATGCGCAATTCTAGTTCATAGCCTATGGAAATTTGAGAAATACTGCTATTCATTTTGGATTTACGTAGGTTAGAAGATCCTCTGTTTCCTCTTCAGTGCCAAAGCTACTTCTCTTCTGACCACTCACAATTTCCAAAACCAGAACCCCAAAGCTAAAGATGTCTGACTTTACTGAGAAGCGCCCATGCATCACATACTCTGGAGCCATATACCCACTTCATATAATAATCAGAGAAGTCAATTTTAATTTTCATTGATTGAGATAATTGAGCTCTTCATTCTAAGTTAGAAATCTTTCAATTATCAAGAAGGGTATATGTAGTAATTTAAGACATCTAGAAAATGAAATCTACCGGGAGAATTGTGTTATAACATATCCTTTTTACAGTACTTACAAGGTCCCCACGACTCTGTTCGTATCACTATGGGTTTGATCCATTTCGAATAATCTTGCCATGCCAAAATCTGAAATTTTAGGATTCATCCCTGAGTCTAACAGAATGTTGCTAGCTTTGAGATCACGGTGAATAATCCGAAGTCTAGAATCTTCATGAAGGTAAAGAAGCCCTCGAGCAATGCCTTCGATTATTTTGTAACGCCTTTCCCAGGTCAAATGTTCACGGTTGATTGGATCTACAGAGTATGTTAGAAGAGTATGGAAGAGTGAGTAAAGTTACAGAATTATAGGTTCATACTACATCGTTGCATATGCACATCTGTAAATCTGGATCATTGAGATTGCTGAGAAGGTCAGAAATGTTTTTGTACAATACAAAAAGTTGCAGATAAATCTTGAAGATGTGCTTCCAGAATGGAATGACTAGAAATTCATTCTAAACTATAAAGAAGCGTAAACATACCGAATATGAAGTGGTCAAGGCTGGCATTAGGCACAAACTCATAGACTAAAATCCTTTCTTTTCGTTCCAAACAAAAGCCTAGGAGCCTCACTAAATTCCTGTGCTGAAGCCTGGCCACCAGTAGGACCTCATTCTGAAACTCTAGTTCTCCTTGTTTAGAATTCTTAGACAGTCTCTTCACGGCTACTGTTTCCCCATTTGAAAGCATTCCCTGTTGGAAATCAAGAAAAGTTTTCGCCACTTACTAAAGAAATCATAGTTTTGGATTAAACAATGCATCTATGTGCGTGTACTTCTTACCTTGTATACAGCGCCGAATCCACCTTGCCCAAGCTTATTAGCATCAGAGAAGTTATCCGTTGCAACTCTTATGGTTTCAAAGTCGAACTGCAACGACTTTGCACTTATGATTTCTTCCACATCTTTACAAAAGCAATGATTCAACCATAAGGAAAAAAATAAAAGTTAAGTCTGAAAGCACAAGAGCTACAAGTAGAAGAAGGAAAAATAGGGGGAGTGGGGGGGAAACCAATTGTACAGAAGAAGTCTCTAATGAAAAATCAAAATTCAGAAAATTGTTAATAACAAGGAAATCTATCTCAGGGTTTGCCCTGTCCTATGTTAACTTACTTTCATCTTCCAACTTTAATTTCCTCACTCTCAAAAAGATGCATATGCCTATGATAAGTATCACAGAAGCGACAACCGAGGCAATGACAGTTATAAGTATAGTGTGGTTCTTTTTTCCTGCAATTTTCAAGAAGTTTTGTCTGATTAAAATCCTCTTGGGTAACCAAAATTGGATTAAGTTTAGACATATCAAGAGGGCAAGTTTAAGAGGAACTCACTTTTAGAGGTGCCTTTTGGAGTTGTGGTATTGGGTGGTGGTTCCAGTGTTACTGGATCAGGGGAGCCCGGTGGTCCTGCAATCGAAGGCTTGAAGAATTTGTTAGTCTCATATCTAAAACTACAGCTTGGGTTAATGACTCTTCCCCCTTGTCTTCTATCACAACATTTTGACATTTGTTTAGTAGTATCATGCAGGCATTCCTTGCAATCAGTTTCGGATAAGTCAGGCGTACACTGCACGAGTGCATACAATGTTACAATGTCCGAAACTGCTTCTTCTCCGGTGGCATACTTATTTGGTGAAGCACGGGCTGCAGCTTCACTAAATAGCCTGTCCAACAACCTCTGCCGCGTCTGATTGAACTGAACTAGATTTTCCGTGATGTTACTTTCAGCATAAACGAAAAAATAAGGTGCATTTTCCATTAAGCCAAATATGTCGTAGTTAGCATAACGCAGCATACAATTATTGTACCCTCTATCATCATATCCTCCGATGGCCATGACTTTGTTGGGACATAAAAACGGCAGATTTTTTCTCGCCACATTTATACAATCACGACAACTGCTAGGCTCCATGTCCGGTCTACAAAGTGCAATCGCGTAAACTTTATCCGGATTTTGGCCATAGGAGACATTGTAAAATCCATAGTTTCTGCGAGTGTTTTCCGTGAGAGAATTGAGTAGGCGATTGAGATTTGCCTCGTAAGTACTGTTGGCGATGTAGTTACCGTTGTTGATATAACAGTCATGGTACTGAAGTTCTAGCTGGGCAATTGTGAGAGCAAAATAGTGTATTAGAAAGAGAAAAACATAGATACGCAATCTGGAAGAGGCCATAAGTTAGAGAACTTGTGACTGAAAGATACACAGAGTTGTACTGATGTACTTTTATATACATATATATGATATGAAATTGGTGTGTTTTGAAAGCGGGACACGAGGGTCGAAACTTGCATATGGTTGTGTCTCTAGAAATTAAGTTTTTGAGAAATATTCTATGGTGAAACAAAGAATCGAAAAACTGACAATATCAAACAAGACTGGTACATGTCATTACGCATTTGACCTGGTTGGTTGCTATTACAGGCAATGTCCCAGAAAAATTAACCTCAGACCTCCAGCGTTGACCCGAACGCTCTAGCCCCTGCTCGCGTTTTTCCACCAACTTCGTCATGTTATCACCGATAAGCAACGAACATTACTTCTTTGTTTTCAGAGAAAATATTTATGGGAGATTCCCATTTGCAAGAGTGGAAGTGACGAAGAAGGAAATCATTGTTTTTTTTTTTTTTTTTTCCGAAGGTTAATTTTACCTTGAAGTCTTGACGTAGAATAGTATGAATTGATGGAAGAGTTTCATTTAGTGGCTGCAGAAAGGAGAAAGCGACGGGTACCAAAAGTCCAACGGATAAAGATAGCGCGTGTTAATGTCTTTCCACTATCACATAATTGTTAAGCACTCACATAATGAAAGACCCGTACCGAACCAAACCGTAGACTTTGGTCAATTTGGAGGGCTATGCTCTGACGCTCCGTCGTCTCTCTCTCTATATTTTTAAACTAATCAGAGTATCAGACAATGCGAAATTTAAATGAAGAAGGATTTTTTTTTTTTTGTAATTAAGTTTTGCTAAGGTTGCTTTAGCGTCAATTTAACATTAATATTTTATCCTTATAAGGTAAAATGCCAAATTTCCAAAATAGTACTTTTAACTTCAATTTTTTTTTATTTTATAAAAAATTTCGTTGTTTCTAAATTATGTATGAACACTACTTTATTAGCATGTTATCAATCATCAATAACGAACAAAATATATTTATGACATGATACCTCTAAAATTTTGTGTTGATAAATTTGTATCATTTTTTAGTATGTATCATAATGATTGGATTTCCTGTAAAATATTAGATTATAGGTCATAAAAGTAAATTTATTAGATGCAATAATATATGTTTCTTGTGTCAATTTGATTATATTATGTTATAAGGGTAAAATAGTCAACATAAAATTAGCTTAAAACAATTTTTTATATATATAGTTGAAAGATTGTCAAAAGTCCTAAGCCCAAAAAACAAGAAAAGAGAAAAATTGTGGGAAGGATTTAATTAATTCATTAACCAAAGTGTTTTTTTACTTATATTTTCTTAAAATAATTCGAATTTATTATAATTATTTTTAGAAAACGTAGCAGATTTTGGAATAAGAAAAAAAGCGAGGTTTAAAAATCTCCGCGTAAAAGGGAAAACTATTTTGTACTTTTATTATATCACTTAGAATCAAAACTTTATACTTTTGGCAAATAGGTGAGAGAAACACTAATTATGCTGCGTTTACTAAACTGGAATCGGAATTTTAACCTGGAATTATTGGAATGAGAATGAGTTGGAATCGAATATGGAATCTTAATCAAATTAAGTTGTTTACTTAAACCTGTAGGAATCTAATCGAACGAATTTGATTGTAACAAATTACTAAAAAGTACTTAATGGATTATTGTCATAATTATTATTATTAACTAATATATTAATTAATTATAAAATTTTATTAATTAATTATTATAATTAAATTAACAATTATTATAAAAATATATTAACTAATAATATTAATATTAATTAATTAATTATAATAATATATTAATTATTGTGATTATTCATTCAAAAATTATAATTATTAATAATTATTGTTAAAAATGTATTAATATATTAATTAGTAGTAATAATTATATTACTTAATTAATAATAATATATGAATTAATTATAATAATAATTATAATAATATATTAATTAATTAATTAAAATAACAATGTATTAATTATTATGATTATTTAATCGAGAACTATAATTATTAATATATTATTGTTAATAATATATTATTATATTATTTAATAGTAATAATTATATTAATTAATTATTATAATAATATATAAATAAATTAATTAAAATAATAATGTATTAATTATTGTGATTATTTAATCGAGAACTATAATTATTAATATATTATTGTTAATAATATATTATTATATTATTTAATAGTAATAATTATATTAATTAATTATAATATATGAATTAATTATAATAATTATATTAATAATTATTATGATAATATATTAATTAATTAATTAAAATAATAATATATTAATTATTGTGATTATTTACTTGAGAACTATAATTATTAATATATTGTTGTTAAATAATATATTATTATATTATTTAATAGTTATAATTAAAGTATTTAATTAATTAGAATATATGAATTAATTATAATTATTATATTAGTAATTATTATAACAGTATATTAATTAATTATAATAACAATAACAATAAATTAATTATTGTGATTATTTATTCAAAAATTATAATTATTAATAATTATTGTTAATAATATGTTAATATATTAATTAAAAGTAATAATTATATTAATTAATTAATAATATATTAATTATTTATAATAATAATTATAATAATATAATAATTAATTAATTAAAATAATAATGTATTAATTATTGTAATAATATTAATAATATATTAATTATTATGATTATTTATTCAAGAACTATAATTATTAATAATTATAGTTAATAATATATTAATTAATCATAATAATTAATTAATTATAATAATATATTAATTAATTATAACTTGACAAAATTTATTTTTATTTTGAAAATTTAGGTCCGAATTTAACTCGATTCCATCCCTACTAATCAAGTTCCCATTCCCCATTCCCAAATATATGTGGGTTCCGCCATTCCGATTCCGATTCCCCTTTTATTTTTACGAAGTAAACGCGTCAACCATTCCGATTCCGGATTCCGATTCCCCAATCCGGTAAGTAAACGCACCATAAGTCTTGAGAGTTAAGAGAGCAGCCGTTGTCTGGTTTTCGCTTTCCCTCTCCCATGAGCTGTTAGTTTTTGATTTGTGAGAAACTGAGAATGAACGTGTCGCTTACTCTCCATATAAATGGAGGATTCTGGTATGTGCACATTGGGTTCTTGTTGGTCCCACGTCTGAGTATTTTTGAAAGCTTCCAGTTTGATCACCATTTTAATTTGTAGGGTAAAAATAAATAATAAATAATAAATAGATTTAAATTAGTTTAAACTTTAAGTATAATTAAATATTTAAATTGAAATGATATTTTTATTTTTTATTAGATTCTCCAACAATAAATATTAAGTTATTTATTTTTAACCTAAAAAGACTGAAAATTATATATATATATGCTTTTTACATTTGTGCCCTCAAAATTTTAAATGTTAAGTATATGACACATATTTCAAAGAATATAAATAAGATAGTATTTTATTATAATATAAATTATGTTCAAGTAAATACCATCCCTTGATATTCTAAGTTAGAACATTTTAATCATTTTTACTGTAGTTTATGATGTATTATATAAAAATATTCATAAAAGATTGTAAAAATAAATAATGAAATTTAAAGAATATAAAAAGATACAACTAATAATAATATACTAATTAGTAAGTTTAATTATAGATGATAATAAATCAATTTGATAGGATATTTGAAAGAATGTCTTTTAATAATGTCACTTAGACTTTTTAAATTAAATAAAAAAAATTAACTTAATAACTTAATCACTGAAAATTTAATTTACATTAAATTAAAAATAAACTTAATTAATAAAATTAAGTCAACAGATATTTTCCAAGTCTTCCACTTTTGATCGCCACTTTTCTAAGTCTTCCACCTGCATATATGGTGACGGTGTTGCATTGAGGCTCAATCTTTAAGGAAAAAAACAGTTGTTTAGATATGGGGCTTGCAAGCTATAAGTGAAGCAGTCATGATATTTTAAATTTCTACTTTACATTATGACAAATGGGTGATTTTATATAATGATAACAAGTCAAGATATTTTTGTTTACACTTCGCATTATGATAATGTGTAACGGTGGAGATATTTTCACCTAATTATTTTTATATATCCATCCGTAGTCTATCCCATTTAAAAATATGTATCTACTAAAAATTCATATTATGTTTTAAAATTTAAAATAAAGAAGCTATTTAAATAATTAATCAATTAAATCCTTTTCTTTATATTAATCTCTTGATTATTACTGTCACTAATTTTGTTTTAACATAATTTTAATATGATTATTTTACCTTTATAACATTAAATGATAAACTCAAAAGACTTACTTTGCACAAAAATTTTAAATAATTAATGTGGATTTAATGGATTAATTATTCATGTTTATTATTTAATGGGTTAATTATTCATATTTATTCTTTATTTAAAACTATTAAAAATAAGGTGAATTTTTATGATTACTTATTTTAAGTGGGGGCGCCCTTACGCAATTGAAAGGTAGAATTATCATAAGTCCTATGCTTGGAAAAAAAAATCATTCATACCCCCTCAAGCTTTATTCATTTTTATATAATAGTAGAATTTTTATTTTATTTTCAAGTATGTCCCTAATTGAATATATATATATATATATATAGATATGCCAATTGGAGTTAATGAGTAATGACTTGCTTTGTAAAATGATTAACCTATATATTTATTGAAAAAATGGTATCACTAGGGGTTTAAAATGCTATTACTCCTTTAACTTATTATAAAATTGTGCTAATTAAAAGATAAATATGTCAATATATTATAACATTGTAACTAATATTACGGTAAAATCTCTCTATAGTGATACTTCATAAAAGAATAATGTCCAAGTAGTCATACAAAATTTTAGTTCTAACTTAGACTAGATATAAATAAGAATAAATTTTACATTGTAATAATTTATAATTGTCCTACATCCACTTTAAAGAAACTTGCCCTCCACTTAGTAATAATTATTTGTACATTGTAAAAAAATATATGCTATATTATATTAAAGGTTTAAGATAGAATAAGTACTTTTCAAATGTTGTTTGAGACAATAATTTATTAGTTAGAGTTGCTACTAAATCCTTATAATACACACACACACATATATAGAGAGGGGGGGGGGGATTTTACATTGAGAGAAAAATTTAAAGAGAATGCAAATATTTAGACGTTTAAATAACTTTGCATATTCTTGACATGACATCACATAGATAAATGTATTAGTTTCTTAAAATTATATTTATATTTTATCAATGTTAATACATTAGATTTGACCTACTCTATTACTTAATTATTAGTGTAGTGCATACTCTACCTCCATATCACTTTCATTAAGGATAATTAAGTTAAAATATTTAACTTTATAACTATACTTTTATTTAGTTATAACTTGTTCACAATTATTAAATTAGTTTGATTGTAATATGAGTTCTGCTATTTACCCCGAATTGGAGTCCCGAATTTGCGCCCCGAATTTAAACGCACCGTTTCGCTTGCTTTTTCATTTAATTGCCTCAGCACGTGTTTTCACTTGTTTTTTCATTTTGATTTCACTTTCCCTCCTCTTGCTTTTCTCCTTTCCTTTTCTCCTGCAGCACGTGTGCCGTTTTCCTTCCTCCGACGAACTAATTTTATTTTCTTTCCTCCGACGAACCGAAAATAATCTGCAATTTATGATCTGTAATTTACTTTGTTTTTATTCGCGCAGTGAAGTGATAAATTGCAAATATATCAGGTATATTTTTATGTTTTTCCCATGTTGCTGGATGTTATTTACTCTCCCTGTGTTTTACTTTGTTTTTATTCGCCTCAGTGAAGTGATAAAGAATCGGCTTCCAAGTGGTGTTATATATCAGGTATATTTTTATTGGAGGAGACTAGGAAGTTAGCCTTGGAGATTGAGTGTTTGTCCATTAAATTTCAATTATTGTATGATAACGAACTTCGAAGGAGACAAACACTAAGATATTATTATATTAAAATTCTTGTAATTGTTGTGATATGTTATCTATTTAAGTGTTATTTTTAAGTTGTTTTAATTGTTGCTGCAACATCATAAATGTAAATTGCATATATAGATGTTGATTAACTTGAATATCCCATTTGGAATTAAACAATGACAAAAATAAATTAATACGTAAAAACACAAGCATTAACTTAACTATCTCGTTTGAAATCAAACAATAACAAAAACAAAATAAGACATCAAAACACAAGTTAACAATACATCATGTATTGGGATCATTTGCTGAAAACTTTGTCCCATTGGCATCCTAGAAATCTTGTTGTAGTAATTGTTGGAAGTTTACATGATGAACTCCTCCATAATTTATCCAAGGTTGATAGTAAGAGGAGTAAGGGGGGTAAGGGAGGTAAGGGGGAAAAGGGCATGTTGTGGGAGTGCCTGTTGTGGTAGCTGTTGTACAAAAAGTAAAAAAAAAATGTCCATTAAATTAATAAACAAATGACAAACAACTGACAATAAAATAACACTAATAGCAGGTACATAAAAAAAAATACCATAGCCATATTGCTCGATTGTGTTGGGATTGCAGTAGCCGCCTGAGAAGATGAATCGTGTGCCCCTGAGTCCTACGAAAGTAAGCAAGAAACATTTAAAATTTTATTGAATTTATCTGAAATTAAATTTTATTGAATTAATAAAAAAATATATGCAATAGAATTACCTCTACAGTTGTACTCAATGAAGTATTGCCAGACTTATGTTTTGACTTTTTAATTTGCTTTTGCTTTCTTTGAGAAGGTGGTTGACCTTTACGACGAGATATTACTGGATCCTGTATAATTTCCATATAATTTCCTGACCCACCAACAGCAGTTACATCTTCGCTTTGACAGCGAACATTCAACGATACATCTTTCATTGTTTTTTCAATCCAAGTCAAAACACTTTTATGACTTTCTTCATTTTTTGAAGCTATAAGAAGAACATCATAAAAGCAAAGACACTCTTCTTGATATCGCTGGTGTTCAATGCTTGAACTTCTCACATCATAACTGACTTTCACTCGACTGTAGCATCTCCGCACATCTTTTTTCCATCTCCGTACAATATACTTCTCAGGAAGAGATGTTATACGGTTACGTATCAACACTGCAATGGCGTGTCTGCAAACAATCCCTCTACATTCAAACATTGAACACGCGAAGAACTAATTTCACCGTCCCTTTCAAAAATAACTTGAAAAGTCTTCTCTTTACTCTTTCCATCATTTTCGACGATTTTATATTCTGATCCCCCACAACTGAAAACCTCACAATACATCTTATCCATCAGCTGCTGTTGAAATTCTTGAAACTTGGAAATAGTGTATACTTCTTCAACTTGTTTTTCCATTATGAAATTGGTACGGCATGGTGCTATCAAGCACCTAGCATCTGCTTGCCACTCTTTTTCAATTTTACTTTCCATTGCTTTCTCATATTTCTCCACAAACTGCTTCAAAGTTGTTTTTGAGTTAACATACCCATAAAAAAAAAGCATTCATACTCTCACTACGTTGAGTGGTTGACATGCCAGGCCAAAAAGTTATTTTCACAAAACACGGAACCCAACGATTTCTTTCCTCATATAAACCATTTAACCACTGATTCTCACCAAGATCATATTTATCTAACATGTCATGCCAATCTTTCTCAAACTCAATAGGAGTCTGTGAATCATAAATAACAGCATGTAATGAAAATCTAATGGCATGATATTCTACATACCTTCCCAGCTTCTCAGGCACCTTTTTCAGAATATGCCACAAACACCATCGATGCTTAGTATTTGGAAAAACAATCTCAATTGCATTTTTCATCGCTCTATCTTGGTCTGTGATTATTCCAAATGGAGGAGAGCCGGACATACATGATAGCCATGTGTCAAATAACCACGTAAACGTTTCTGTGTCATCATGCGAAATCAACCCACATCCTAATAAAATAGATTGACCGTGATGATTAACTCCAACAAAAGGAGCAAATGGCATGTCATATTTATTTGTAAGGTATGTGGTGTCAAATGTAATAACATCTCCAAAGTCTTTGTAAGCTGCCCTGCTTTTTAGATCTGCCCAAAATACATTGTTTAAATGACCCTCCTCATCCAAGTCAAGACTGAAGAAAAATCCATCATTTTCTGCTTGCATTTTCTGAAAATATTTCTGAATTGCAGCTGCATCCCCTTCTTCGAGCCTTAATCGCCTTGCTTTATCAACATGATTTCTAGCATCTTTTTCTAAGAATGAAACATTTTCATAGCCACCAGCCTCAACAACAATAGACTTGAAACTTTGAGCCATTCTAATTCCTGCTTCTTCATTTATTTCAAGCTGTTTTTTTACATAAGGACTAATGGTACGGTTGCATCGATAATACCTACTCTTGCTCGGACTTATAGCATGGTTGTGTTCAAGGAACAAATTTCCAATTACCCATTTTCCACCAACAAAACGTCCTCCAATTTTAGCATTGCATCCAATTCTTTGGTTAGGTTGAACCCGCAAAACCTTATGGGATTTGCCTTTCGACTTGCCATTTTGCCCGCAAGTAAATGTCACATATCTCATATTCCCGTCATCTCCTTTTTTACAAGATCTCCGCATCACTGGAAATCCCTCTTGTTGGCCATAAGCTTTGTAATATTCAAACATTTCATCCGAACGGTTAAAACACATCCCAACCTTAGGCTCTTCAACTTTATCCACCAAATTTTCATTAATTCCATCCAAATTAGCCTCCTCTAAATCTTGTAATTCCTCCACTTCATCAAGTTCCACTTCATCAATCTCCAATTCATCAACCTCGTCCATTATTGTAATAATTGATATTATTAATTAATTATACCAAATTCATCAAGTTTACCAAAAATAAAAATATAGACTGATTATTATTAATTAGTTAATTGCTGCAAATTATAATAATTCGGAATATTATTAATTAATTATACCAAATTCATCAAGTTTACCAAAAATAAAAAATATAGACTGATTATTATTAATTAATTAACTGCTGCAAATTATATTAATTTGAAATATTATTACTTAATTATACCAAATTCATTAAGTTTAGAAACAAATAAAAATATAGACTGATTATTATTAATTAGTTAATTACTGCAAATTATATTAATTCAGAATATTATTACTTAATTACACCAAATTAATGAAACAACTTAACAAATTAATGTAGAAACAATAAATACTTACAGGTTTTACAATGTAGTGATTTAATACTTTCACGAACTACTGGTGAAGCTTTCAAACTTAGGGTTTTACAGTTTGCAACTCCGCATCAGAGTGTTGGGCGAGTGTTGGGTTTCTGCAGTCAAACAATATAGAAGGAAGGAAAAAGCAAAGGAAACATGCGCGGCGCGGCTGGAGGCAATTAAAAGGAGAAGCAAACAAATGAAAAAGCAAGTGAACACGTGCTGAGGCAATTAAATGAAAAAGCAAGCGAAACGGTGCGTTTAAATTCGGGGCGCAAATTCGGGACTCCAATTCGGGGTAAATAGCTTTTTCCTTGTAATATTATAACTATAGAGAGTTACTGTAAACAGTTTAAAAAAATAACATATAGTAACAATTAATATTTTTAAAATTCATGGTTTGTTTCCTTCATAGTCATACTTGCTCGTTTTCTTTCCATTATATTAAATTATTCAAAGATTTCACATTCTTAATCAAAAATAGAAAAAAGATTTCAAATATTTTTTTGATGGTACAATTTAATAGTTTATAGTATAGCTTTCTTTGTTACACTGTTGCCAATCATTTATTATTATGTGTGTGTATATATTTTGTACTAAGAGTTTTGATGTCGCATTGTTTAATATGTGATTTTTTAAATTTTTTTATATGCACCATCATTAACATAAATATTGACAATAATTTTATAAATTAACATGGAGTGATAAGCAATTATGAGCCTGCCCCTGCAATTGAGGTCCGACAATCTCGTAGTGAGAGACTGAGAATTTTGCCCTCTTTGATGTGCTTTCTGGACATGATGATCCGCCCATTAATCGATTAGTGATGGTGAATATTGATAGTGTGAATCATTTAAAATTTGTCAACAAAAACAAGCTTGTGTGGTTTCCACTTCCTAAGCATTACATTTGGATTCAAAGAGAGTGGTTATCACAATACTGTATTTGGTGCTCCTGGTATCTCTTTAAATCTTACTTTCGAGGACGACGGCATCTAAATTATATCCTTCACATTCAACCACTGTATGGTGGGATTATGAAGTGAAGAATAATTACGCATGCAAATTAGTAGTATCACCTGAGATCCAAGTCCTGGGATACTACTTGGAACTCTAGCATTACATAGGTTCTTAAATAATAACTTCCGTCAAAGCTTTGCTTACATTGGACTTTTATTTATAAAAGAAGAGTGTTTTTGGTAAACCTTCCTCTAATTCATTAGTCACAGATTGTCTTTTTTACTTAAAAAAAGAAAATCCGAAACATCCTCACCTTTGATTCTGTTAATGTTAAATGTTACATTTTTCTTTTCAAGGAAAAAAAATTTAATTAATTTCTTAGATAACTGCATTATTTCATCGAACCTTTTGATTTGATGAGAAGTGTAAAATGATGACAAACTAAAATAATGCTTCAAACCAAGCAGCAAAGCTTTTATTTTTTTAAGTTTTATTCGAAACAAACTTCTAGTACAATAGGAATTTTACCGAAAGAGGAAACATTCTGTTTTATTGACTTAATTTGACACTAGTTTTCTAAATAAACTCAACAAACAGCTCGGCGATGGCCGTTGCTGAGTCGTTATTACCTTGGGCGGCGCCGGGGATGGTGATCATGTCGCTTCATACACACATTAGTTGTAAGGACAGGACAGGTCATGTATAGAAACGACCTGCAGTCTCGTACCTAAAATTACAACTGGGTACAACAACTCTTCCTCCTGCTTTTCCATCACAACATTGCGGAAGCAGTGCAGTGGCGTTAGTTAGGCACTCAGTGCATTGCTTCTTAGACAAGTCGGGCGTACACTGCACAAGTGCGTATATCTTTGGAGAGTTACGCGTGGTTGGACTTGGCCCAGTTGCAAACTTAAGACGAGAACCACCAGAAGCTGCTTTAACTTTCAGGTTATTCAACAGGGTTCTTAATACCTGATTGAAGTATTTTGCTTGTGCTTTGGGTACTTTTTTCTCGCTATACATCCAGAATAGCCAAGGCCCGAATTCCATTTTGCCGAATAATTGGCGGTTTGAGTACCTTAACATGCATAGGTCATACCAGATAATAGCTTATTTCTGGCTGGGACAAAGTTTTTGGAGCTCAATAGTAGAATTTTTGAGGCAACTACTGCAATTTGCAGGCTTAGCATCTCCTCTGCAAATTGCCATTGCATTTACTCTACCACTATTTGCGCCGTATGAGGCACTATAGAAACCATGATCTTTTGTTTTTGAGGGGAAGGAGGCGAGTAACCGATTCAGGTTTGCTTTGTAGGTACTGTTTCTGGCAAAGTTGCCTTGTTTAGTTGAACAAAATTGCTTCAGTGGCTGGGCTACGGAGGTAAGAGCGACAAGGTGTAAGACAATGCAACAGAAGAAGAATAGCATTCTTGAAGAAGCCATTATCTATCTCTAAGTCTATGTGATATAATGAAGATATGGTGCAATCGCTTGTTCGTTTAAATAGAGGTTCCTGACTAATAGCCGTACACATTAAATTTGTTTCTTCATGGTGAGAAAAACTTACCTGGAATGATTTTACCACATTACCAAATTAATATGGTAGGACCATATAATAAATCTTTGACACATAGGAGAAAAGAAATTTTTTAATTTAGAGCGACATGATCCATTATTAATTATAGGACCTCACTACGTTACGATTAACGTAACGTACAATCAAAGACAACAACAGTTGTTTGGGGAGAAATATATTGTGCCGTGTCGTGAAAGCGGCGTAAAAGAGTGCGCGTGGAGTCAGAAGCAATCAGTCACCAGCAGCGTAATTTAAACTAATTGGGATACTGCTCAATTTGAGGTCTGCAACTGAGGGGTACCCACAGAGTGGGGGTACCCATATTGGGGTACGCCGTATCGGGTTTCGAGAAAACTCTCCAAAACCGCCATGAGACGCCCTATCGCAAGGATCAGGCTTGATTCGGTTAAAACCATGTATCAAAACAGATCTTGAAAAGAGGACGATAATTCTGCCAAAAGTGGTCTCATTGCTTCACCAGACATTTCCTGTTTGAGATCTGCCCCCATTTGGCCACGTACATGGGAATGACGGGATACGCCATGATCGTCTCACGCGATCCTCAAGCGTACTCACTGCGGTCCGAAAACAATAAAAAGGTAAAAGGACGGTAGAACCGTGGAAATTAATGGCGTGGTATTTCATATATAAAGGTCACAAAACTTTATTATGGGGAAGTCTCCTTCACGTGAAGATTCACACCACACTCCACAAAATGTCTTCTTCAACCTCAAAACTCCATTTCTGGGAGTGGAAAGCTCTCTTGATTTCACAAAGCTTGAGTTTCTTGGCTTGGCGTCGGTGTGGAAGTGCACCCTGCTCACTTCAGTTTGTTTTGCGTGTGAAACATTCGGAGGGATCACTTCTTGGTTCAAACCTTCATCCACCATTCTACATCCTTTTCACCTACTGCAATTTTAGAAACACACACTGACGGCCTGGTAAGTCACATTCATCTGAATCGTTGTTCTAGATAAATTTTCCATTTCTTACCCACCAAAATCTGTCGAAAACAACAGTGTTTATGGTGGGACTCACCACTGTTGCTGTCTCTTATTGTACGTTACGTTAATCGTAATCGTAATGTAGGGAAATCCTTAATTATAATAGGCTCTACCAATAGGTCACATCACCCCATAATAAGAAAATCGTCTCTTTTTTTTATTTGTCAAAGACTAGCTAAATGGTCCTGCATGTCAATATAGTGTTACGATAAGATCGTTTCACATAAGTTTTTTTTTTTGTTGGCTACCTATCCACGACCATCAAGTCTTTGAAGTTTCGTCGTTGTTTCAAGCGAGTCCAATTGTTAGAGTAATTGCACTTAATATGCTCCATTCACACCAAATTATCAAATCAGTAATGATATATTGATATGCTTAAAAAGTAGGAAAACAAATTTTGTCACAAATGAAAATCATGCATCTTCAATGCAATGGTTATCATCTATTTTGCAATAATTGAACTCTTAAATTATCATTGGTGATGTAATTTTTGCACATTAAATGTTATAAATTTTGTATTCCAAATTTGTAAGTATATTATTACTCTTGACTTCATACTAGACTTACTCAAATTCATCCTCAATTTATTCGAATTTCTACTTGACTTAGTTAATCTCACAGTTGACTTTTTTTATTTCTTTTTTAGTCACTAGACAATAAAAAGGCCCCCAAAAAAATAAAAAGGATCACTATACTTGATGTAGAAGTGTGTGGTAATATAGCGTAAGATCTTTTACATATGAGTTTATGTTTTTTGGATCTTATTTGGTACTGCGAACAAACGAAACAGCAAGGGAGAAGCAACAGATGAAATTAAATATTATGCATGGAGTTTTCTTTGGGTTGATATGAAGAAATGTGGTTGACAGGGGTACTTGTGTCTTTTCTCATCTATTCAGGCATATGTGTGTAACAGAAGTTTGTGGAGTTTATAGATTTGATATTTTGGTACAAATGGGTATATTTTAATAAGAAAACCCAACTGTCTATACCGTGGGTTAGGATTTTTGGTGTGTGGCACTAAACAAACACTGCGGCAGGCGAATAAAATTAGAGTTTGTTTGGAATTATAATCGCTTTAAAATGGAAGTTTTAGTTGTAAAATAAAAAATTATGGCATTGATTTAATATAATTTATATATGAAATAAAATTTTGATAAAAAAATAATAAAAATATCGCTGGTTCTTTTTATCAAATCAATAAATATTAATGAAGTCTAATTTATCATCGTTAACCTAGATAAAAGAAATAGATTAGAACATTAATGAATTATTTTTTTATCAATTAAATAGGATAAAATATTCATTTTGTAATTTAATTAATATTAAAACTAATCAACAATCATCATAAAACAGCTAAACAAAAAAGTCAGATCTCAAGATCAAGGTGAATAATTTTCAAGTAATTTTATTTAATTGGATACATAAATTAAAAATCCTTGAAAAAAAAATTAGTGGATAACAAATTAATTTTAGCTTTACTCACGCTCTACATTTTTTTTTTCTTTAAAAAGAAGAACTGAACAAAAAATTCTCGCTTCCTTCCAAGTTCTAACGGCCAATTTTGTGTACCGTGTATAAGTGTGGTGAAAGGATAAAAAACATGAAATTTAACGCTTTTTTATTTTTCCCTTCCCTCCCATCCCGTGTCTGGACCATTATAGGATTGGAATTTAAAATGTGTGGGTCCCAGAGTACCCGTTTTTTAATCTCTTAAAGAGAGAAATACTCATCCCATTGACTACCTATAAGCACAAATTAAATATTTTACTTTATTTTATAATAAATAATAAAAATTTCACTACTAAAATTCATAATAAAAATACTTAATAAAAAAATAAAACTATTTTTAATATTGTAAAATATGTAATATTTATTAAAATAAAATAATTTAAATATTTTCAATAATAGCTGTTTTCTTTTATTGCAATTGTCATAATACAATTAAATTTACCGATCCAATATCAAACAAAAGATAAGACATATCATACAATACATTCTTCTATATTATCCAATCATATCCTATCCAATTGAGTTCAGTCTAATCCAATTCCATCTATTAAGTTTGTCGTATGATAGAATGATAAAATGAGAAATTGACGATAAAGTAATTAAAGTTAAGTCAATACTCATTATATATTTGATAACCTTGTAGTGGAAGACTGATCGATAGAGGAAGACTATAATATAACAAGACGAGCAAGTGCGAGTGTTTCTCACTCTTGTATTTTCTTTTGACAATTATCACCAATTAATTGTAAATTGTACATAGTTTTCTGTTTTTATCGTATCCCACAAGCAAATTGCGAAGTTGAAGATGAAGTAATTGACAATCTCACAGTGGAAGACTATGAACAGCAGGAGGAATAGTTGAAGACGATCCACCAATTAATGCGTGAGCTAGTGGTTAGCCCATGACTCGTCTATAAGTGGTATGAATGATGAATCATTGCATTGGAAATTCTAGCACAGTGAAGTCGTTTGACAGAATCGTTCTAATTTAGTAATCTGACATAAGTTGCCAACACTCAACAGTGAGGGAGCAGAAGGGAAGAAAATTCGTTAGCGTGCTTAACTTCCACTTCCCAAGCATTACGTCGGATAGTGCCTAGCGGAATCATTTGACAGAATCATGTGCGTTCTACTTGGTATTCTTGCATCAAAATTTTAAAGAAGCTCTATTTTGATTAAAGTATTGATTTATTTATCTGTTTAAGAGGAGTTACATATATCAGAAGCACTGTTAGCCTTTTTTTCCCCAAAAAAAAAAAAAAAACCGACACAAAATTACATATCTATGATCAGAAAAATCTTCTCACTATTATCCAAAAACGAATATTAGAGATTCTGAAAATGTAAGTTCCTTTTCATCCCACCTAAAAAGTTATGGAAGAAAATAAATGTTTTGCTGGGTTCATGTTTTGACATAAAACCAATAAAGATCTTGAAACGCCGTGCGGTTGTTTTCAGCTTTTGCAGGTGGCCGGCTTAGTGATAGGCGTTGGTGTTGGGATTATATCGAATTCTCTCCTCACGATCCACCCAGGTCGCGCGCCCACCACTTACATAGTCGAGATGTGCCCAATTGATATAACATCTAACATGTCATTTTATTTTATTATAAGGACATTAAGGGTGTATTACACTTTATTGCATTGCATTAAAATATTTTTTTGTGCTAACCCACGTTTAGTTACAATTTCTAGTTGTATTGCATTACATTAAAAAGGTGACTTATACTATTAAAGGTGTATAAAATAAACCATAAGAGAGAGGATAGGATTTATACTATATTGCATTAAAATACTGTTAATGTTTCATATATAATCAATAAATTTTATTATTTAATAAATTATAATAAATTTATATGTCAATAAACATCTAATTTAAATAGTAATATAAGGTAGTAATAAACTTATTTAATAAATAAATGTAATACATTATTTTACTTTCACTGCATAAAATCATTTTAATTATTTTAATCTTATTTAATAAATAAAATAAATTTATAATTTGATATTTTATTATATAATTATATGCTATTATATTTTTACATAATATTAAATTATGTTGTGTAATATGATTATACTATATTATAAGAACTAATTAATGTATAGAAATAAATTATATTTTAATATAATATATTATTTTATTATTTAATCATAGTATATCATTAAATCATTTTTATATTATGAAATTAATAAAGTGAAATAATTGTTTGATACCTAATTTAAAAAATTAATAATACAACCCTAAAAACAAATTTAAATAATATTAATTTAATTTTAACATTAATTTAATCCAATATTTTTATATATAATACAATTTATGCTACACCAAACATAATATTTCATCACAACTTAATTTAATGCACCCTAGTACAATACAAATATTCAATGCAATGTAGTCCAAATGCACCCTAATAATATAATAAAGTCAACCAAGACCTAATACAACATAACAATTACTGATGATCTCATAATGAAGATTAAAAATTCTCTAATGAATTGGGATTTCGTGTGTTTTAAAAAATTTTGAGCCCCTTTTTTTTTAAAAAAAAGATCGTATGACGCGTACTCATTAGTGAGGTTATATTGTTGATTATATTAAGCACTCTTAATCTTTTAGCCATCAATCAGTCACCTAATTTTAATGTTTAGAAGAATGACTCAAATAATCGTCCCATTGTTTACTTGAACCTTTAATTCATGACTACAAAGGGTTCCAGATTTTGTAGAGCTTTCTTTTTACTAACCAAAATTCTTCCAACTGATAAAATGAGAGATAAATGAAGAAAATAGCTTGCACTACTTTTGTAAAACCCGTCGAGCATTTGTAGTAAGCATGACACCTTTTATAACTTGCAGAGCTGCAGACAGTCGATCGAGTGATGAAGCAGAAATTTAGAGAATATATATATATATATATAAGAAACACCAAATGTTAAATGCTTGAAGTGTATTTTTATGATAGACTGGCAAACTTTAGACATTTATTTTGATGATACACTAACAAACTTTAGATTTCAACTCCTCATTATTTAAGATAAACTGCGGCCCGAACTTTTCAGCCAAGCAAGGGAAATTTGGAGTTATTAATGCTTGTTTATCTATGTGTATAAACTCAAAAAAACAACTTCATGCTTTTGAGGAGATTGTCTTTGGTGCTGGCGGGCTAGCTATTGTAAGGTCATCCGTAGAAACGATCAGTCTCGTACCTAAAATTGCAACTGGGTGCAACAACTCTTCCTCCTTGTTTTCCAGAACAACATTTTGGAAGCAATGCTATGGCGCTGTTTAGGCACGTAATGCAACCCTGCCTAGACAAGTCAGGACTACACTGCACAAGTGCGTATATATTTGGAGAGTTTCGCGTGGTAAATCCTGTTGCATACTTAAGACGAGAGCTGCCAGAAGCAGCTTTAAGTATCAGTCCATTCAACAATGATTTTACTGCTCGAGTGAAGGCTCCTGGATTCGGTACTTTTTTCAAGTTATACATCCAGAACCAAGGCCCGAATTCCATGTTTCCAAAGAAGTAGCGATTAGAGTACCTTAACATACAATTATCATACCATATGACAGCCTCCTTCTTGTTGGGACAACGTTTTTGGAGCACAAAAGTAGACCTATTGATGCACTGACGGCAAGAGGCTACATTAACATCTCCTCTGCAAAGTGCCATTGCATTCACTTGATCTTCCTTTGCTCCGTAAGAGGCTTTGTAAAAGCCATAGTTGATCCTAGTGTTGGAGATGATGGTGGACAGTACGCGCTTCAGGTTTGCTTGGTAGATACTATTTCTGGGGAAGGTGCCCTTGCGCCCCCGCCCTACACAAACAGAGTACAATGGCGGCGGCTGCTGCTGGGCAACTTTAATGAAACACAGGGAGACGAAAAGCAGCAGTTTTGAATTTGATAGTGAACAAGCCATTTTCGTTCTTGATGTCGGGGAATGAGAGAATGTTGGTTTTTTGAGAAAGAATGGATTGATCGCCCGCCTGTCCATATAAATACAAATCACTGCAGAGTCCGTTTTTCCAGCATGCCACGTCAAGCCGACCCTCTCCAGGTCAACCACATGTGTTGACTGTTTTAATATGGAATATGAGATACTTTTACAAATTTCCTTACATTTTTTAAAAGTATTACTTGAGTCCTGAGGAAGCATGTTTAACAAATTAAACATTAATGTCCTTGATATTTGTCAAAATGGTTGGGAACTCGTGAACAATAGAATATTTATAAATATAACTAACGACGAAAAGTTAATAAGATATTAACATCTGGTGAATCTAAATGGACACAAGAAACTAATTTTTGAGATTTATATCTTATTGTACCAATTCGTTACACACATCAGGGACATTAATAAAATTGTTAATTGTCTCACGGAACCAAATAGAGTATTCCATTGAAGACTCTATGATAAATTGTAAGTTTGTTCAAGTAGATAATCATTGTGGTCTGACAATATTCCTGCGGACGAATGACGTCCCTAATAATGAAAGAATTGAAGATTCATCCATTAATGGGTTCGTGTGTGATCAGTGAGAACGTTTGCTATTTTTATTTTCACTAATAGTAAGAGAAATATGATTGTGAAGAAGCAATAGCGTTATAAACAATCAAAGAGGAACAAAAGGAAAATTACCTAGTTCTTTGGTTAGAGAAACTTCAAAAGGATTAAAAGATTAGTGGTAGAGAATGAACCAGCCACTCTTTGTATTTTCATGGTATCAAACTATCAATAACAAATTACATTGAACCATGCATTTTTTTTTTTTTTTATACAGAAACAAAGCATATATTAGAGGATCAAAATCTCTGCTTGTGCAACAGACTAAATCACGTGGTTTTTTGTTTCGTATATTAGAGGATCAAAATATCTTTTTCTACAATAGACTAAAATTAACGTGGTTTTTAATTATGAAATTCACATTAATAATCACGAAATTTTCTTACTATTGCTGGTGAACCACAATTATTAAAGACGTTGAAAGTGACAAGTTTCTTTGATTCAGTCCACCAATGGAAATTAAAGAGATAAATAAAGTAATGGAGATGGTGAAATGCACCGAGCTGTGGATAAATAGATATTAGTCTCCCCAAAATAAAAGTAATTCATCCCACAAATAGAATTTGGCAAAAACATAATGCTTGGAGTCAGCTTTCTTCCACCAACGCCAAAGATCACGCGCATTATTCGTCGATGCCTTTCCATACAATTCTCACTTCAGATGTCGATCTCCGCAAAATTATTAAACAACCACTTAGTAGTGCTTACAAAAAGATTGGATAAAACCTTTAGTGCTTCCATCGCTGTTTTTAAGTGTTAATTTTATAATATTTTAAAATTGAGGGATTTTAAAGGTTTAAAATTGAAAGTATTTAAACTGCACAATTTATGTATTTTTTTTATATTTTTCCGTATTTTAAAATTCTGGATTGGAAATAAATAAATATATACACACACTACCACGTGATGGTAAATATAAAAACTTTTTCGAGTCATGATTTTTTGCTTAATTCTTTTTCTCCTCTTATTCCAATGTTTTATTCAAATTCAAATTTTCACTTTTTTTAAAAAAACGTATAGGTGACTTGTTATCATTCCATATCATACGATAAATTAATGGTGCATTTATACTAAACTGGAGGAGGTGAAACAAAAAAAAAAAAAACTATTTTATATTGCTCATAAATATTTACTGAGGTAAATTGACACAAGGATGATGCAGCATGCATGCGTGAATGTATGCGTACGTGTATATGTCAAACTCATCTTCACGGAACTTGATAAGAATTTCTAATTTGATCAGAAAGTGCAAATGTCAAAATTATCGACGAATGAAATGGAAAGTAAAGTCGGATCAAAATACAAACTACTCAATAAATTTTTTTTTTTTAGAGATGTCAACTTTCCCCTAAATATTTTTGTTCTACATCATAGGAATTAGAAAAAAAGGGTTCTTTCGTATACTTATAGCTATTATCGTCAATTCTTTCATCTGGATAATTTATATATATATATATCCTCTATCTGTATACTTTTCATAATATCCGGTTACCCCTCCTCTAACGTCAAAACTACAGAGTTAGTTTTTCTGAAAAACCATTGACGTGTGGGTAACTGAATGTCACAAAAGCTATAGAAGAGTAAGTGCTAAAAGATCGAACAATAATGGGGAAAAGTACTTATATTCTCTCTTTTAATTACAAGTATAAATTTAATTTTCTAACATGTGACAGTAAGGTCATAGAAACGACCTATCTCGTACCTAAAATTACAACTGGGGGCGATAACTCTACCTCCTTGTCTTCCATCACAACACTTAGGAAGCAATGCGGTGGCATTATTTAAGCAGTCAATGCATTGCTGCTTCTCCAAATCAGGAGTACACTGCACAAGTGCATATATTGTGAGAGAATTTGTGGTGGTAGCATTTCCTGTTGCAAACTTGCGACAATTATCACCTGAGGCAGCTTTATTTTTAAGGATATCCAACAAGGTCGCTACATCTCTGTTGAAAGTAGTCGCATCCGACACATTATGCAAGTTATACATCCAGAACCAAGGCCCGAACTCCATGTTGCCAAAGAAGTATCGGTTCGAGTACCTCAACATACAATAATCGTACCAGATAACAGCCTCTTTCTGGTTGGGACAATGTTTCCGGAGCTCCACAGCAGAAGTTTTAATACAACTGCGGCAATTGTCGGGATTAATATCTCCTCTGCAAAGTGCCATTGCATTAACTTGATCGTTGTTTCGGCCGTAGGAGGCGGTGTAGAACCCATAGTTGATTTTAGTGTTAGAAGAGATGGTGGAGAGTACGAGACCGAGGTTTGCTTTGTATTCACTCTTTTTGGTAAAGGTGCCCATTTCACTTAAACAAAGTTCATCTAGAGGCGTATCTTGCTGGGCAATAGTGTGAACAACAAGTTGTAATACAATGAAATACAAGAATAATGGCAGTCTTGAAGAAGCCATTGTCTTTGAAAAGCTAAAAAAATGGAGAATGAGTTGGATTGAATATCTTTTAGTTTTGTGGGAACTAATGGAGTGATTGCTTGTCCATATATATACAGATTACTTACTCGTTATGCCGGTGATTATCTTGTCAGTAGATGTCAACTATTTGACACTTCGATTTTAATATTATGTCTCTTGTTGAACAACTTGCGTTACAGATGCAGTAAATTTAAAAAGCCGCCGCTGCCATTTTTAAGTTTGAACCCAACCATTCCGCAATCACCGAAATATTTAGAACTTTTTAAAGGACACAATGTTGTGGAAGTTAGTGGAGAATGCCAATGGGATGTGGCAAAGCAAGCAAATTGAACACGGAACTGGCCTAGTTTGTTGTATAGTGGAAGCCATTAAAATAAAATTTGATTGTGATTTTGTAAATGTGATTTTAAATTAAAATATATATTCATAATTGATTACTTCTGTTTCTGGCGCCCCTACGGACAAATGGATGATCATGCGTGCTGGCATAGATGCGTATATTTATGTTTATATTTTGTCTTCTTGTTTATTGCTTTTTAATTTGATTACTATTATAAAACCACATACTTATTGAAATCACCGAAATCTAAGTAGAAGAGATTGAAAGTCAAATTTTCTCTAGAAGCCTAAGTACAGTAGATACTGCTTAAATTAATACTTCATAATAACTTGATTAAATAATAGTTTTTTCAACCCGACTTAGGATCAATGTGATGAATTAATAATTTGATAAATTTATAAAATTAATTTTTTAAAAAATATTTTTTTCTGTATGACCCAATTAATACATAAATTAATAATAAACTAGTTTAAAACTAATGCATAAGATATATTTATGATTTTCTTTATTGTATTGGCATAATGCTATACGCGATTTATCGATCATTATTACTTTCTTTATACCTTTCATATGAGAAATTACTGTTGTATTCTATATGTTATGTTAAGAGAAATAAGAGAGAGATCGACTAAATATATTGTCTCCAAAGTTCTTATTTGATGAGTTACAATATAATTATGATCCAGTCAAAGGATTATTAAATAATTAATTCACTCAATCGAGATCATATCAAAATCATATCAGACACCTTCATAAAATCACTACGTTATTTAATTACATTATATCTGCACTTCATTAAAAATTCTATTATGAAAGTGATAATATCTTTAAAAATTAATAATTTACTAAATTATCAACAGATTAATAATTATTAATCTATCAATATATTAATATCTTCTAAATTAATAAATTTCTTAATTAATCTCATGGTTCAAAAACTATTAATTTATCAAATTTCTACTGTGGTTTCTAGTAACAGCTCGACCTCAAGGCAACTTAGACGGTTGCCTAAGGCCTCGCTATACATGAAGGTCCCATGGGATGATTATTTTATATATATAAGAGAAAATGAATTTAAAAGTCATTATTATGCATTTAATTTATTCTTATTTTGTAATTATCTTTTCCCAAATAAACTATCAAATTCCTATAAAGTTTATTTAATGTAATACTTCATAGTTTTAATTCCTACAAAATCAATAAATTAATAGATTCAATCCTACAAATTCTTTATTTCATTGTTAGAATTAATATGTTATAATTAAAAAATTTTATATTCATTTTAAACCTCTATAAAAGCCCCATATTTTATTACTTATCCATTAATTTTTTCCTCCAACAATCAAGACACGATATGTTCTTGGTGTTTGAGAGAAAGAAAGAAAGAGCGGGAAAAAAATCTTAGTTCCTCTATTTTCCACTCAGGAAAAAAAAGAAAAAATCCAATAATTTTCTCTATTCTCTATGGCTATTGGTCATTACTCAAATCCTTAAACAATTAATATAAATATAAAGTTAATTTATGATTTCATTTCAAATTCTAGATTTTATCTTTTTATTATTCTCTTAATTAGTTGTGTTATTTATTTGTTCTTATTTCTTTTTAATATATTCTTTTATTCATCTACTTTTTTTTGTGTGCGCTTGTTTTATTTATTTTGAAATAAAACTAAATAAAAAACTTTAGAAAATAAAAGAATAGAAAAATTAGTTTAATATAGAAAAGGAATAGTAAAAAAGATGTAATTTGAGTTAAAAAATAATAAGTGAAAATGTTATAATTGAATTAAAATTTTAATGGATCAACAATAGTTGAACAAAATTTTATTTAATAATTTTACATTTTAGAGTGTTTAAAGAATTGATTTTCAATAAATAATATATAACTATATATATATATATATATATTATTTTAAATTTTATGAAAAATTAATTAAAATCATTTGTTTAAGGCCCCAAATATGGTTGAGCCGCCGTTTCTAAGGTTAATATCAGTATTCATTACTTAGTGGTATTAATGGTCAAACAATTGCAATACACGAAACCAGTCAACTGACAAATCAAGGCCATTTCGAACCGTTGACCACCATGTCTAAGAAAGGTCTTCTGGCGAATGCCGATATCTATGTATGTAGTGCAATGATTTTGCACACCCTTTCAACATCTTCATTATGAATGAAGTACTGTTAATTTTTTAGAAACGAGAGGCTAAAATTGGAGCTTAATCGTTTGGTAAATTATTACATAGGAATATTAAATGAGGATTTCCTTCCATAGACTGAGTCAGTCAACCCCTTTTTCACCAAACTCACTCACAAGAATTCAACAACTTTGAAGCTATGATTTCTTAAATGTTAAATTAAACATGTTGAATAGACTTTCACTCATGTTCAGATTACCACCAGCTATATGCTCTGCTCACGAAAAGATGAATTGCTTCTGCAACGACTGTAAAGAAATTTGAGCCCAGTCAATTTAATATAAAATTTTGCGTCAATGGATTCAATTTCTTTTTATTCTTATTTCTAGAGGAGCAGATGATCTCCATTGCAACAAAACAGAGTACAAGCTTTTTTGAATAACATGAAATTATGAATACGATATTCCTTATTTTCCTCTTTGGCTTCGGATCACTTAGAAATACGCAGATACAGATTACAAGTATTGCCAAAATAATAAGGGAACTAAAACGAGGACAAAAGTTGCAGATGTCGAAGGATTCGCTGACGGAAGTTGTCGAAGCTCCTCAAAACAAATACTGATTCACCTAAATAAAATTGTAGAAATAGTGGAACCAGGTCGAATCCCAAGAGAACTATGTATTTAATTTCTCAAAGTTTAAAGTTAATTTCCCAAGAAAATCAGATTTTGTAAGCCTCTGCCAAAAACCGGCTAACCGGAAAAAGGAAACCGGAAAGCCGTTTGTTTCTTTTAGATTTCTGGGAGTTTAACCGGCTAACCGGTTGAGGAATCCGCAAGAACCGCTTTGTTGGCGATGGGGAGCTATCCTACCGAGGATAAGGGAACCGCAAACCGGTTCGATTTGTAATGTTTCGAATCAACCGGATAACCGGTTGGAGAAAATCCGAAATCCGCTTTGTCTTTCTTCTGCTCGACTTGATTCGGACAACCGGAAGAGGAATCCGAAATCCGGCCAGGTGGTAATAATTGACGCGATCCGCTAACTGGATAGGGGAACCCAAGACCGGTTTCGTGTTCTCTCTTCTCTCGATCTATTCGTCAACGGAAGATGGAAATCCGGAAAGTCAATTCGAGGTTCTCCTTGTCGCTGATATTCGAGCTGGCGTTGAGTAATTTCCGGAAGACCGAATGTTGATTCTCTTCTTGCTGACTTCAATCGGACAACCGGTTATGGGAAACCGGTAGACCGTTTCTCAGCTTCTTCCTTTCTGTTTTTAATCGGCTAGCCGGTTTAAGAAAACCAGTTATCCGAATTTCTGGGATTTTAAGGGTTTCGAGAATTTGATAAAATAAAATAAAAATGAAATAAAAACAAGACTTTAAAATTAAATAAGAGAATATCAATCTTACCAAACTTCCAATCCAAGGGTATTAATTCCATCCAATTGCAATTTTGATCATAGGCAAAAATATAAATTACTCAATCCAAGAACTTAGTCTACTTAATCGGAATCCCGCAGAAAGCAATTATTCTCCTAATGTAATAGACTCAAACAATCGCTCAAATCCAAACTTATCACTAATTCAACTGGGCATCATCGTTCCATATCAAATTAAGTGATAGCATTAAGAATAGTGATAATGACTAAAACAAAACCAATTAATTCAGATTACTCCAATTCAATCAATTTGTATTTTTATTTCCTAGAGCTCATCATGTTTCCATGTAATTGTGGCCACCAATATACACACACATGAGCCAACTCCTCTACTCAATTCAATCATTCATGACAATTACGGATCATAAATTCATGACTAGCGATAGAAAAATAAATATCAATTACAACTCAATCAATATAAATAATTCATAGACAATAAGAACAAGAAATAAAAATTACTTGGATTGAAGAAATTCTTGTTAAGTTCAAAGCCTCACAAAATTACAACTGGAATTAATTTACCCTCGGATCGGAATTAAAACCTTAGCCACTCATGGTGGCTCAACAAAACAAAAGATTTGTTTTTGAAGAAGTTGCAGCCGTTTGCTCCTTGTGTTCACGTTCCAGCCCTTGACTTCCCACGTTCAAGCCTTTTATAATTGTTTCTTTTACTTCTCTTGGTAGCTTTTCTTTTTCCTCTTGGTTTCTTCTTCTATTAATGCTAGAGTCAATCCTTCTCCACTCGATCTAGAACTGCCTTCCTCAGTCATTTAATGTTTCAGAAAGTTCTCAAATAAAGTTCTTTTTGGAGACGTTTCATCACATCATCCAGGATTCATCTCCTAAATCAATTTAAACATAATTTCCACATATTAGCACAAAATCAATTAAAATATGAGGGAATTAAACTAAATATAGCATGACTATTTATGACCTATCATTCGCCTTTCCTGCAAAGACCAAGAATAAATTTTATTAAAATGAAAAAAAATACGGAATTTTTATATTCAGACGGCACCTTTCTGAGTTGCGGTACATCTACAAATCTCACCTCAGAATGACAAAAAAATTAAAAATATATATATATATGTCGTGTGGTTTGAGCGCGCAAGTGCATGGTACCTTTGTGAGTTGCGGAATTTGTTGGCGATGCAGACGGAAGGGAAGGAGGTTTGTCTTGCGATTCCGGTGGCCGAGCTGTCGTTGGGAGTGGAGTTGGAGATTATTGCATAGGCATATTAACATGAGGATTTCCTTCCGTAGACTGAGTCAGTCAACCCCTTTTTCACCAAACTCACTCACAAAAATTCAACAACTTTGAAACTATGATTTCTTAAATGTTAAATTAAATATGTTGAATAGACTTTTCACTCATGTTCAGATTACCACCAGCTATATGTTCTGCTCATGAAAAGATGAATTGCTTCTGGAACGACTGGAAAGAAATTTGAGCCCAGCCAGTTGAATATAAAATTTTGCGTCAATGGTTCCAATTTCTTTTTTATTCTTATTTCTACAGAAGGAGATGATCTCCATTGCAATAAAACAGAGTACAATCTTTTTTGAATAACATGAAAACGGTATTCCTTATTTTCCCTTTTGGCTTCGAATCACTTAAAAATATGCAGATAGTACAGATTACAGGTATTGCAACACTAACAAGGGAACTAAAACGAGGAGAAAAGTTGCAGATGTCGAAGGACTCGCCTTTCCTGAAAAAGCCAAAAATAAAATTTTATTAAAATGAGAAAAAAATGGAATTTTTACATTCACACGGTACCGTTCTGAGTTGTGGTACATGTACAAGTCACATCTCAGAATGACAAAAAGAAAATGAAAAAGAAAAAAAAGGTCTGTCATACGGTTTGAGCGCGCAAGTGCATGGTACCTTTCCGAGTTGCGGAATTCGTTGGCGATGCAGACGGAAGGGAAGGAGGTTTGTCTTGCGATTCTGGTGGCTGAGCCGTCGTTGGTGGTGGAGTTGGAGATTCGTCTTGTGATGCTGGCGGCTGATCAGCCGTAGGTGTCGGTGTCGGTGGGGGTGGTAATGATGCTGGTGATGGAGATGTCGTCGGGACATCAGCTGTGACGTCATAGAAACGACCAATCTCGTAACGAAAATTACAACTGGGTGCGATAACTCTCCCTCCTAGTCTTCCATCGCAACACTTGGGAAGCAATTGGGTAGCATTATTTAGGCAATCAATGCATTGCTGCTCAGACAAATCAGGGGTACACTGCACAAGTGCATATATGGTTTGAGAGCCTGCACCTGCAGGCGTATTGGCATTTCCTGTTGCAAATTTATCACCAGAGGCCGCTTTAATTTTCAGGCTATCCAACAAGCTTTTTACAGCCTGATTGAAGGTACTTGCATCTGATGCGTTTTTCAAGTTATACATCCAGAACCAGGGCCCGAATTCCATGCTGCCAAAGAAAAAGCGGTTTGAGTACCGTAACATACAATTATCGTACCATATGATAGCCTCCTTCTCGTTAGGACAACGCGTTGGGAGCTCAAGAGTAGCAGCAGCGATGCAACTGCGGCAACTGTCTGGCTTAACATCTCCTCTGCAGAGTCCCATTGCATTAACTTTATCAAGATTTTGGCCATAGGAGATATTGAAAAAGCCAGTGTCGATTTTAGTGTTGGAGGTGAGGGATGAGAGTAGGTGATTGAGATTTGCTTGGTAGGTACTATTTGCGGTGAAGTTACCCTGGTTGCTTGAACACACGCTGTCCAGTGCCGTATCCTGGACTTGGGCAATAGTGAGAGCAACAAATTGTAAGAGAATATTGGTGCAAAACAAGATTAACAATCTTGAAGAAGTCATTGCTAATTTGCTTTAGTCTCTGTTTCGTGTTTCGGTCCTTAAAATACAAATTTGCTGGAGCGAAATCGTGATACGTTAGTCTTGTGAGGATAAATTCTACAATACATGATCCGCCACTCTTGTGATAGATAATGAAAGTGGGCCACTGCAACTTGCTGTTGGCTCCATGATTTTCCCTCCCGCCCAATCTTGACGTTTGGTCACCGTTTTCCGTTGACTCCTATTAATGTGAAAATATTTACCGTTGACTCCTGAATTGAATATATAATAAACACAAAAATTTTAGAGTAGATTTGAGATACCATGAATTCATACAACAAATTAATAATTTATAAGAAAAAGACATCTACAACCCCAAAATTTAGAAAAATGATCACTAACGCCCCACGTTTTTTAAAAGGGACATCCAGACCCTCTTTTAACCATTATACTGTTTACTTCTATTATCCCAAAAAAATTGACTATAATATTTTACAATAAATAGAAATATAACATTAGAATAAATATAATAATATATACATTTTAAAATAATTTCAATGTTTAAAAAATATTTTAATATTTTATAATCTATTAGATATATTTTATTATATTAAAGTAAATTTTATGATAAATGGAATCATAATATTAAAATAAATTTATTAAAAATTTAAAATAATTTGAATATTATGTAAAATAATAATTTTAAGAATATTAGTATGAGAGAATGTTTTTAATTGTAGAGTGTGTTTCATGCAAATATTTATATAAATCTCTTCAATAAATAAAAATATATTATTAAAATAAATATAATAATTTATATATTAAAATTTATTAAAATATTTTAATATTGTTAGTTTATTGCATAGATTACATTATTTATATAGTATTTGTATTTACCAAAATTTTAAAATCAAGTTTTTAGAATAAGAATATGAAACAAACAAATAAGTGGAAATTATTTTAATACAAAATCCATATGTCATATTATCATTATATGCTTTTATTATCTTGGGATCCAACTAACAGAATTTCCATAAAGAATCCCAATTATTCATTTATGAATATATTCGGGTTGAAAACTAACAAATAAGTGGAAATTATTTTAACACAAAATCTTCATGTCAAATTTTCATTAGATGATTTTATTATCTAATGTATATACTTTGTATTTAAGAAAAATATATGTATTATTTATTCTAAAAAGTATCACCAAAAGACTTCTCAAATAATATTATTGAAGAGATAAAAGCACTATCTCATTTAAATAATCTTTATTTAAAATTTTTTTTGCAATCTTCATTTAATATTATTTTTTATCTTATTATTCTTGAAGAAAGAGAAAGTGTTATAATTAATATTATTTTAGTAGATAATTTTTTTATAAATATAATATAAATTTATTTTTATTTGAATAGTCTTTTGGGAGATGATTTATTTTTTCACTCTTTTATTTGTCACATAATTATTGTTTACCACATAAATAAGTAAATAAGTATTTAAAGAATTAAATTAAAAGGATAATGTTCTAAACTTTTTAAAATACGTCCACTGCTTTTATAAGTTATTACAATGTTAACTTTATTAATTATTTTACTATTTCATCCTTTGTCTTCATGTTTGGAAACATAAATAAACTAAAATAACTTTTAGTAAACGGAATTATTATTAAAAGTGTAAAAAAAAAGTGAAATTAAAATTTGTAACAAATAAATATTAGTAAAAAATTACAAAAACAATCTTTTCAAATTTCTCATCTCATCCATCTCATGGTAAATAATACAAGAACAATCATCCTCAACTTATTTTATCTAACAAGAAAATAATTAAATTCATCTCGCAAATAATGTACTGAACAAATTCAAATTACTAGATATTTAAAGCAGATATCCATGAAGTTCTATTACTACTCACCTACACCTTTGGCTTCAAAATTAACTCATTTTTCAAGGCAAAACGCAGGACTAAAGGCAATTAAAAAAATGTATATTACTTTAAAATAAATGTGAATATGTAAAAAAAAAATCTTTTAATCTCCTATCTATACTTTACTTAGTTATAACTCCTACTTTCTCACAAAGAATTATAATTTATAATATTTTCATTTATTTTATATAGTAATTGTGTAATTGTAAAAGAACGGCTTCTCTCTTTATTTTGTACGACGAATAAAATCATTCTGTGGTATTTTTTTTTCAAAGATTTTAATTTTTAATGAAGATCATTGCAGGACACGTGTCGAATGGTTCCAACGGTTAACAAAAAAGGAACAAAACCATCACTGATCGTCCTCATCTCTTCTTCATTCTTCGTTTTTTGTTGTTTTTTGTCTGTGATCAAATTCGAATAATCAAACCGCCATCCGCGAATGTATGCACAGTCCTCTCTGAATCAAAAACTCATATTAAAAGTGCTTGTACTACTAGATCCATATTCAACTTCGCTTCAAGAATCTTTTGCATTCAGCCAAGTAACATTAAATTACTAGTGTTGTAAACTAAGAGTTGCGGATGAAAGTGATAGTCGGACTGGGATGCGGGTATTGCTTAGGAGCTGGGAATTTTAGTTTCATGTCGATGGCAACTTTAATGAACACAAACAGACGACACTGAAACTGAGAAATCCTAAGATGTAGGTCAAAGTAGAAGACACAAAGAAGAAACCAAGGGAGAAATATCTGGGTCGGGCTTCAATAGAGGTCTCAGGCCCAAGCATCTGGGTCCGGGTACAATGGAGGCTTTGGGCCCAAAAATCTGGATCCGGGGCCTGGCCCGAATTTCTAGTATGTTTTAATCTTAAGATTATCAAATGCTTCAGTCACTCAAGTGGTTAGAAAATAATTTTATTTGATTGGTTATCCGAGTTTCAATCTTAGAAAAAGTATAAGATTAAAATATTAATTTAAAATTTGACCTTTTTTTCTATTTTTGTTTTTTTAAAAATAATTAATCAAAATTATCTCTCGAGTCTTACCATATAACATAAACTTAACTGATGGACAGAAACTTGGGTTATGTAATAATTTAACTAGTATAAGCCAGCTCCAAAAACTTAATTGGGTAATTTTCAAGCATCATTTTTTAAAATTGGAGTAGAGGTATTACCGCCCCTCTAATCTCCTATTAAAATCCCTACTATATGTTTATACTTTACCCTTAATTGAAATTACACTAAAGGACAACGTAAAAACAAAGTACAAATTATTCTATAACTCCAGTGAACCTTTTTGCACTCCATCATACCACTTATAAGTTTTGAAATCAACAAAAAAACAAGAAAAAGATTTTCAGAGTAGTTTCTGAAAACTAATCGTCATGTGACTATTTGATTAGGTTTTAATAGAAGTAACATGATGCTTTAAATTATTTGATGGGGTATTTTTTTGAAAAAGAAGTTTTAAGAGATTAAGAGACGGGTGCCAATAACTTCGTTCTAAAATTAACTAAAATTAAGTCATACGTCTGGTTTTAAATATCAGCCTTCAACAAAAGCATTAATAGCAAAAGTTGGATTTTCTTGATTTCAAACCGAACAGTGTCACGGTTTGGACCCAATTAGAAAAAGTCAAATTAAACCATATCTCAGTTTATCCTGATCCATGCGGTGGGTCGTTCCGAAGCCATCCCCAAAATTCAACAATCCAAACCCATCTCCAGAAATCATCATTTAAAAAAAAAAAAATCAATGGAAGAACGGAATGAATACGCTGTTGTTGCTTTAAGTTCTAAAATTATTTTAGAAAAATTATCAACTGTGTTCTACAGTTCTGACTATCCGAATCCAAAACCCTGACTTTGTTGTTTAATCATATAATATTTTTTAACAAAGAAGAGCAAAAGATCAATCATGATTAGTGAAAATTCCTCATTGAAAAACGCTGTCCACGACCGAGTTACAGATAACGGCTGACCTTCCACCCTCTGACACGCTAGCCAAGTTGCAAATGGAAAAGAAAAGTTGGCATCGGCTAGAGGCTTGAAGAGTCGTTGTGGATTGACCGACAGCTCGTATGCACCTTGCGCGAGTAGACGCGGCATGCGTGGATAACTCGCGTCAACAATCAATCAATTTATTGTTGGGCAAGCCTTACTCAATTGAGAAGACTAGTCCACGCATACAGTGAAGTCGCCAGCAGTTTCCTTGGAACCAACTCTCAAAGACTCTTACTAGTTTTATAAGGAAGTCAACCTCTCGATTGTAAGAGAAAATCTTACGTGGAAATGAAAGCAGACACGAGGGGACGCAGGCCTTTTTTGAATCGTGATTGGATGCATTAAAGTTATTGCCCCGCAAAAGGGAAATGTCCTGCTCAAGTAGATGTTAATATGGCTAATGTATTTGTGGAAGCAATGAAAGCCCTTCCCGCAAAGCAACTGCACTAGCTCTATTTACTCTAAACCGTATATTGGTCGCTGATCTCTCATTGCTCTTCAACTAGTTTACTTTAGATATATAATGGGTTTTAAAATTTTGCTTGGTTTCGTTTCTTACATGCTTCTGAGTATCATTCGTCTTACCTCCGGCCAGACATGTTACGACACAGGAAACTTCACCACTAATAGTACCTACGGTAAGAATCGGGACCTGTTTCTCTCATCTCTTGCTTCTAACGTAACCGCGAACAAGGGTTTCTACACTGCCACCATTGGCCAAATTCCCGACGAAGTTTATGGTCTTGCACTCTGCAGAGGAGATTCTTCTCCAGAATCATGTGCTAGCTGCCTTAATTTAACAGTTCGTGATATGATGAAGAACTGTCCGAACCAAAAAGAAGCAATTTCATGGGGAGGAATGGATTTTCCATGCGTTGTCCGCTATTCAAACCGCTCTTTCTTTGGAAAACTAGATCTGAAACCCACAGAATACGCCCATAATGTAAATAATATCACTTCAAGTTTGACACAGTTTGATCGGATCTGGAGGAGTTTAATGGATCGCGTACTGGCAAAAGCTTCTTCGGGCACTTCTAAGCTCAAATTTGCAACTGAAGAGGCAAATTTGACAGCCTCTGAAACGATATATGCATTAATGCAGTGCACTCCAGATATATCCCAGAGTGACTGTGAATTTTGTCTACGTCAAAGTATGGCTGATGTGCAGAGTTGCTGTTATGGGAAGAAAGGAAGTTATGTTATGGGACCCAGCTGTATATTTCGCTGGGAAATGTATCCATTCTATGGAGCTACTGCTGATTCTTTATCGCCATCTCCTCTGAGTCCACCCAGTACTACTACTGATACGCTGAGTCCACCCAGTACTACTACTGATACGACAATCACCAAAGGTATTTTCACGCCCGCCGCCGCTGTTAGTATTTCACTAATATCCAATCTCAACACGAGTTAACATTCGCGCATATCTCTATGATTTATTTTTGCAGACAAAGGAGGCAATAGCATTGCATCTGGAACTGTCATAATCATTGTTGTTTCTACGAGTATTTTCATCATTGCACTTGTTGCTTTGATCACTTGTGTCTTTCTACGAAGGAGGAAGCAGAAGCAGAATCTCAGAAAAGGTTAGTTAACCATGTGCCTTTTCCCCTGTTATTAAAAGGTAAAATTTTACATATGCTACAACCAATAAAACGACTTCCGCCGAAACAAAGAAACCAATATGCTATCATTAGAAGTTGCCCGTTGTGTTCTTCTTTAATTAAGATTTTTTTTTAATTGTTATTAATTTTATACAAATCTATATGCTAACTTATCGCTATTTTGAAGCTGATGAAATCAATACTGTGGAATCCTTGCAATTTGACTTCAGCACCATCAGAGATGCAACCAATAACTTCTCCACAGATAATAAGCTTGGACAAGGTGGATTTGGTGCTGTTTACAAGGTACTTGAACCATTACCTGAACATCGAAAATAATACTATCATTAGTGCAAATCATTTGGCATTTACCCTGTTTTTTTTTTTTTTTTTGATGAAATGATTTCAGGGAAGGCTTTCACACGGACAGGAAATAGCAGTAAAGAGGCTGTCTAAAAATTCAGTTCAAGGAGAACTAGAATTTAAAAACGAGGTCCTATTGGTGGCCAGGCTTCAACATAGAAATTTGGTTAGGCTTCTAGGTTTCTCCTTTGAAGGAACCGAAAGGCTTCTGATCTATGAGTTTGTGCCTAATTCAAGCGTAGATAAATTTATATTTGGTAATGGTTGCACGTTTCCTTTTAAGCTTTTAAAGATATTATTCCAGTTATCCTAATTCACTCATATTGCACTTTGTTGTTTGGATGCTTATATAATAATTAAAATGATGTCGTTAAGGCAGATGTCATGAAGGACTCTATTAATCTACACCGAAATTGATAGCATCAATACACAATTAAATTCTCTTGACATCGATGCAAATTTTCAATGCCTCAAATGTTGCTATCCTTGTTTGTGTAATATCTCCTGTAGCTTGTTGTTTACTACCTTTTTGCGACCAAAATTATAAGTTTTGTGGCTTTTGTAAATTGGTAGATGCAATGAAGCGCGTGCAACTAGATTGGGAAACTCGACACAAAATCATTGGGGGCATAGCTCGAGGAATTCTTTACCTTCACGAAGATTCAAGGTTACGGATCATTCATCGTGACCTCAAAGCAAGCAATATTCTTTTAGATGCAGACATGATTCCAAAAATTTCAGACTTTGGAATGGCAAGGTTGTTTGAAATGGATCAAACTCAAGGCGATACAAGTAGAATTGTCGGGACCTTGTAAGTATACAGAGATGAACTTCAGATTGCTCATTTTATGTTTGAAGTCTAAAATTATATTGACAATTTTTTTTTTCAGTGGCTACATGGCTCCAGAATATGTAACTCGAGGGCACTTCTCCATTAAATCTGATGTTTTTAGCTTTGGTGTGTTAGTCCTGGAAATCATCAGTGGTCAAAAGAATAATAGTTTCCGTATTGGAGGGGAGGTAGAGGACTTACTGACCTACGTAAGTAATAATCTTCATATACTATACTAAAGTCTGAAATTGTTAGAGATCAAAGAAAACATTTAACGCCATTGTATTTTTCTGTAGACATGGAAAAATTGGAGCGAAGGAACAGCTTTAAATCTGATAGATCCCATACTGAGAAATGGTTCCAGTAGTGAAATAATGAGATGCATCCACATCGGATTGCTATGTGTTCAAGAAAATGTTACAAATAGACCAACCATGGCTTCAGTTGTTCTCATGCTTAATAGCAGCTCTCTCTCCCTGCCAATACCTTCGCAGCCTGCATTTTTTATGCGCACTACAATGGAGCAGGATAATTTGGAATTCACCGCATCTGATCAATCTAAAAGCGGTTCCATCCAATTTACAGTCAATGAAGCTACAGTTAGTGAGCTAGACCCTCGCTAACTTTCAGGGACAGAGGCTCTATCTTTAAGCAAGTTTGTACTTTGATGTTTATTGAATGAGATGAATTTGGATCGATGCTAATCTTTTAAAGCTTTCGTGTCATTGCGTATTGTTAATCACTTATAAATGAGAATTAAGAATTAATTACATATACATTCTTAGCAAATTAACTAAACATCAAAACTTTGTGTATAATAAGAGTAGTTTAAAGATTAAATCATCAAATCAATGTAAATCTTGTCCCAAACGTTATTTTAGGTAATTGAAGCTAAGTGTCAAAATAATTTTTATGATTTTGACCCCATGTTGCACTCCTTTATGTTGACTGTAATTAAGTCTTGTCAGTATAATTGTAGTTGATCCCAAAAGTTGCAAAGTATGACCAGAGACCGCCGGATACCGAAGGGCCGATGACTGCCAGGCCATTAATCAAACAATGACTTTGATTTTTGTCTTGAACAAAAAATTAATAAAAAGTTCAAAAAATATCTAAAGTGGAAGAGTGATTCCATGGCAACTATTCATTTCTTTGTTCAAGTTGAATGTTAACAAAACCGTGGCCAAAAATCACTCGCAATTTCTTTAATCTTTACTTTGTCTCAAGCACTCCCATAACAATCGCCGTGTGTTTCGTTAAAAGATTTTATTAGTCTTGAAAATCAGCGAACAAAATACACCAAAAGGACCCAGGAATATGTGTACGGTCCACCGGAGACTCTTCACTTCACAAAAGACAATATAAATGAAGATGTTCCGACCGGAACATATTACGTTTAAATGACTCTCTAAGCTACTTTGCGTTCGGTTCCTCCTAGCCAATTCAATTAAATTTCTTGTGACAGGAAAATGAAAAATTTATTGCTTTGTTTCCTTCCTTACGTACTACGAATTAGTATCAGTCTCGCCAGCCAAGAATATATTGCCCCAGCAAATGGCGGTTTCTACAATATTACCATCGGTCAAGACTCAAACGAAGTTTATGCTCTAGCGTTTTGCAGAGGACATTTCTCTTCAAAAGCTTGTGCCTGCTGCGTCAATTGTGCTACTCAAGATATTAACACCAAGTGCCCAAACCAGAAAGAAGCAATTTCGTGGGGAAACAAGGATCCTCCATGCATCATACACTACGCAAATCGATCCTTCTTGGGAATTATGAGCTGGAACCTATGAATGATGCTATAATGTGAAACATATCACAACAAATTTCACTCAGTTTGGTGAGATCCGGGGTAGTTTGATGGATCGCATTGTGAAGAAAGCTTCTTCCGGTTCTTCTAGGCTTTGATGGAGGCAAACTTGGCATCATTTTCGTCCATACATGCTCTAATGCAGTGTACTCCCGACATATCCGTATCCAAGAGTAATTTGGGAGTAAGTTGGGACATTTGTCTACATCAATCTGTGGCTGACATTCGGAGTTGCTGCCATGGGAGCCAAGGAGGTTATGTCCACTGACCTAATTGTATTTTCCGCTGGGATTTGTATCCTTTGTATGAAGTTACTGCCGATAATGCTCCAGTGCCATCTCCTCTCCTAGCATTGCTTCTCCACCTACACATAGTAAAATTCACATTTATTACTTTTTATCTTTGAAGAGAAATAAAAATATAATGTTCACTTCTAATATTTATCTGTTTCGTGCAGATCATAAAGTTAGCATTGCATGTGGAACAATTATAATCATTGTTGTTGCTCCAGTTATTTTCGCGTCACTCTTTGCCTTCATTTTGTCCTTGTAGCGACGAAGAGTATGCTAAAGAAAGATATGAGAATTGAGGGAGAGACTGGAGGTTTTAACATGTTTAAGCTAACTCTTCACCGTTGTTAAGATGCTGATGAGATCGAGAGTGCTGTAGAATTCTTGCAGTTCGATTTTAGCACAATCAGAGTTGCCACTGATGACGACTTTTCAAATGAAAATAATCTTGGTTTAGTCAAAATGCGTTGAAGTCTAAATGTTCAATTCCTCGGATGCAAGACTCTGCCTCTTTGCTAAAACTGATTATCCATTTTTTTAAATGAACTCACATTACAGTATTTTATATTCGAAATAACTAACTAAAAAATAATTATTATTATAAAACAGAGAAAATAACATAGCAGATTAGCTGCAGTATGCTCAGCATGTTTACCTAACGGCAACTAATGCTGAGCTGGCACTTAAGCATACCAACAGCTGACATGGTTGGCACTTGGTCAAACCCACGGTGACCTAGCTTCCTTGACACGTGTTAATAGTACGTAAGTGTGACTGAATAATCAATTAAAAATAAGAGATATTATCATTTTACTACTAAAGATTTTCTGACATATCAAGTCAGTACCATGGTTTGCCGAAAACTGCTTTTTACTATCAAAGTTTTTCGCGGTTATTATTTTACTACCAATCTGTTAACAAAACGTTAGTTTTTAACGGAAATTATGTTAAAAGTCGATTCTACCCCCAGAAACAAAAAAGACAATTTTACCCTCCAAGAAAAACGAAACAACAAAAGCAAAAAGCACAACTACTGCTCAACGAAGTAGCCGTTAGAAAAAAAAACGGCTATTTTTTAGCTTATAAAAGCTGGAATTTACAGGCTTACAAACACATTAGCAAACCATTTCATCAACACCAGCAGGCTCATGGTTATAATCAACACAACAACCTTAAACACACTAGCAAACCTATTTGAAACACCCCAACAGCCTCACTTGAATACTAGCAAACCCATCTCAACAGCAGCAACCTTATTTCATTTCAAACACACACCAGCAACCTCACTTAAACACTAACAACCCTATTTCATTTCAAACACTCCAGTGACTTCATTTCAACCCTAACAACCCTATATCAACCGCAGTGTGATACTAAACGCCTGCAACTTTGAAACATACCAGCAACCCTATAGTAAACACCTGCAACTTCAGACCAAACACCAGAAACCTCACACCAAAAGTACTGAAATTTAAACACTTTTATCATACAAAAACAACAAGAATAAGGCACAGCAAATACTTAAATTCATTGAAAACCTCTTATCCACCTCTTTCCTATCTTCAGTGAAAACCAAATAATTTTTCACCCTTCACACACAGAAATTCAAATATAATAATGGCCTCCAGCAGCCACACAAGCATTGGTTCCAGGGGTTGAGCTAAGAAACCTGTAGAAGTAACCTGCTACCCTAAATATTGCAACTGTGGAGTGTAGGCATGTGCTATGGTATCTACTACATCGGAAAATTCTAACAAACTATTTTGGATATGCAGGTATAAAAAGTGTAATTTTTGGCAATGGGCAACAAAAGAAGATTTAGATATGCGTAACAGCACATCTAATTATGGCTCAAACGTAAATGAAGATGTACTGAAGATGAATGAAAGGTTGCGATGCATTGAAGCGAAACTAAAATTGGTCATAGTTTTTATTTGTGGCCTCTTGATAGGCTTATTTATGAGAAAGTAATGTAATAGAAGTAGTTTAATATGTAAGCAAAGCCTAAAGTAATCTAAAGTACTTCCATTATCATTGGTAAAAAATCAGAGTTTGTGCTTGAAATGCTTATTTGCACATCACGCCAGGAATTCAAGAAACACCACAACAGTATAATGTACTAATAATAGTGTGCTGGGAAAAACACCACAGTAGCCTACCACACTAATAATAGTTTCTGAGTTCAAAATACACCACAGCAGCCTATAGCACTAATAATAATTTCTGAGTTCAAAAAATATCACAGCACCCTACTACACTAATAATAGTTTCTGAGTTAAAAAAAAAAAAAACCACAGCAGCCTATCGCAATAATAATAGCTTCTGAGTTCAAAAAATACCACAGTAGCCTAATGTAGTAATGACAGTTTGTGCATTTCAGATACAATATCCTAATGACAGTTTGTGCATTTCAGATACAATATCCTAACGATAACACTCTACTAACCGTCTATGATCTGTGAAGCTTGTGAGCCTTGAGTTGGATTTGGAGAAAGATTGTCAGATTCATATCGGCCTGCACAAAAAAAAATATATATATAACTTCACTATTATAAAGTATTCAAAAAATTATAACAACATCAAAAGACACCACAGTACCTCTTCCTGCTCTGCTACCTCGACCTCTACCATCTCCTCTTACTCTGCTACCTCGACCCCTGTTACCACCTCCTCTTACTCTGCTACCTCGACCCCTGTTACCTCCTCTTCCCATATTATTAGCAAACCTCTCGTCTGGACAACTTACAGCCTATTTACAATTGAAATATATGAATATAAAAAATTTATAAAAGAACTCCAACAAACTAAGTGAATTTCATATTCAAAGCAACATTTACCATTATTTTTCTTCTCTTCGAAGTAGTTGCTGTATTAGAACTTTCTCCCGGCCCACTGAGACCCTATTTAAAATTACATATACAACAAAAATTAATAAAGAATTAAGCTCAGTATACACAAAAGTAATAAAAAAAAAGTAATAGATTAATACCTGATTATGAGCTCTTATTTGTCTTGCTACTTATGACCTCAATGCGCACTTTCTAATATTGTGGTTCATCCCACCACAAAAGGAGCAGCAGACATAAAATGATCTGTTTTTTTTCACTGGCTCATTGGATGCCCTCTTCCTTGACTTCTTCGGTCTTCCAATCTTCTTAATAATCTCAGAAGGAGAAAGCTTTGGTCTATCACACGGGTCCCAAGAAACCTTATCAGGAATTGGCTTAAACATCACAGCGTAAGTGTTCAAATATGCTTGTTTGGTGAAGTATTTAGGTAAGTACTCTTCTGTCGTGTGTCTTGCATGACTAATTGCAGCCATAGCATGAGCACAAGGGAGTCCGGATAATTCCCAATGACCACAGTCGCAGGACCTGCTGACCAAATCAACAATGAACCTCCTGGTTGGATAATAACTTTTATCTTTAACCTGAAAGCAATTGCATAATAATTAAAAGCATTTGAGGAAAAATAATATCACTTAACTAAATTTCTAGAATTATAAATATGTCTTTTACTCTAAACTCGATATAGTCAGTCACAATTCAGCTGTATAAAAATATATTCAAAACAAAAATATTTTAGATTTATACTTGAAAGTTTACCATGCTCTGCCCATTCATAAGTCTCATCTAATTCCTTTTTCACTCGAGGTGGAATATTGGACCAGGATTCTGCTTCTTTTCTTCTTTCTGTGAATAGTGCCATAAACATGCATCGGATGTCTTCAAGCATAGTCAGGCAAGGCTTCTTTCTATGGGGTAAGATCCAGCTGTTAAAGCACTCCGAAGTGTTGTTACTTGTGCGATCCACTTTACAATTCTTGTCGTACTCATGTCTTGACCAAGTAAATCCAGCAAGTTTTTTTTTTAACCACTGCCATGCCTCTAACTTCTCATTTTTCAACTTTTCCATTGCAGCTGTATGGTCATACTTATTAGTGCTACTGACAGCTCTCCAAAATAGATTCCTCAAAGTAACTCTAGGATGATCTTTTGAGAAGTTAGCATAAATATGTCTAGCACATGGCCTATGAAATGCAGTCGGCCATGTATTTTCAATTGCTCCCAACAAACCATTTTGCCTATCGCTGCAAAAGGTGATCTGATTTGATCCATTATCGAAATACGAATGTAGAATTTCTAAAAACCATGTCCAAGTTTCAGTGTTCTCTATCTCACACACTGCTACTGCTAATGGAACCATTCCATTATTAGCATCCAAACTTACAGCAGCTAATAGAACTCTACCATACTTTGATTTTAAATGACATCCATCCAACCTAATGTATGGCCTACAACCATTATGAAGCGCATTTTTTTGGGCTGGAAATGACATAAAAAATCTCTTAAATAACACTTTTTCTGGCCTAGTTATTGTATCACAAAGTACTTTGCAAATGGCACCCGGATAATACTTTAGAATCATTGCAGCATATTGAAAGAGATCCTCATAGCCCCTTGCATGGTCTCCATGAATGTATGTCATTGCCCTCTCTCTGGCCCTATACAGCTTCAAATTCCCTATCCTCACACTAAACGTCTCTAGCATAAACTCGTGAAGAACAGAAATCTTCACATGGGGATCCACAACAACTTTGCTCTTTATTTTCTCTGCTATCCATTTGCTGGTCACATGCACTGACATTTCAGTCTGTCTGCAATCATGCTTATTTTTGATAGGTCATAAATAGTCATATTATATTTTATTTAATTCCCTCGTATTTTGATTGATCTTATGCTAATTCGTGGAAATTATGTTTGATTTGATCTAGGAGCCAAAGCATGGAGATTATGATAAAAAGTGGATAAAAAGAGCTTTATTTGGGCTTTGCAATCATGGGCTGACCGTTGACTTGAAGGAGACGGTTTCCTAGCATTAAGAGGAGAAGAAGCCAAGAAGGATTAGAAAAGCTAGCAAAATAGGAAAAGAAATCGCAAGGAAAAAGGAAAGAGAGCAAGAAGAGGAAACCAAAAAGAAGACAAAAAGCATTATAAAAGGGAAGCAAAACGTGACAAGCATAGGGGATCCAACAACACAAGACACAAAAAGGGCTTGCTGGGCGTGAGAGAACACAAGCAAAAGAGGGCAAGCGGCTGCAACATTCAATTTAACAACTTTTGTTTTGTTTAGCCACCATGAGTGGCTAAGGTTTTAATTCCGGTCCAGGGGTTAATCAAATTCCGATTGTAATTTTGTGAGGCTTGAACTTAACAAGAATTTCTTCAATCCAAGTAATTTTTATTTTCTTGTTCTTATTTCTATGAATTATTTATATTGATTGAGTTGACGCCTTAATTCAATATTTATTTTTCTAACGCTAGTCATGAGTTTGTGATCCGTAATTGTCATGAATGATTGAATTGAGTAGCAAGGAGTTGGCTCATGTGTGTGTATATATTGACGGCCGCAATTACATAGCTTGCATGATAGGCTCTAGGGAATAAAATACAAATTGATTAAATTGGAGTAATCAATTAATTGATCTTGTTTTAGTCATTCTCACTATTCTTAATGCTATCATTAAATTTGATACGATGATGCCCGATTAAATTAGTGATAAGTTTGGATTTAGCGATTGTTTGAATCTAATATATTAGGAGAATAATTGTCATGGATTCCGATTAAGTAGACTAAGTTCTTGGATTGAGTAATTTATATTTTTGGCCTATGATCAAAGTTACAATTGGATGGAATTGACACCCTTGGATTGGAAGTTTGGTAAGATTGGTATTCTCTTGTTTAATTTTAAATCTTGTTCTATTTTAGTTTATTTTGTTTTTTTTCACAAACCGACCGTTTGTGGACAGCAACAAGAGAAGCATTACCGGTTTCCCATATTCGGCTGTCCGGATAACGCCAGAGAAGAGAGAACGCGCAACCGGATTTCCGGATTTTCACCAAACCGGCTAGCCGGATCGCACCCAGAATCATCACAGCACGCATTCGGATTTCCGGATTTTCCCAACCGGCTATCCGAAATCGTTCCAGAAAAGCTACAACTCGTAACCGGTCTTCCGGATCTCAGCTTCCGGTCATCCGTTTCCTTCCAGAATCGTTACAAGTCGTAAACGGCTTACCGGTTTCCATTACCGGTTAGCCGATTAGAGTCAGTAAGTGACAACACCATAAACGGACATCCGGTTTCCTTATCCGGTTAGCCGGTTATTTCCCAGAATACTTCAAAAGATTAACGGTTCGCCGATAACAATAAACGGTTAACCGTTTATTGGCAGAAAGCTCAAAAATCCGAAATTTTCTTGGAAAATTAATTTTGTTTTAAACTTTGAGAGATTAAATACATAGTTCTCTTGGGATTCGACCTGGTCTCACCATTTCTACAATTTTATTTAGGTGAATCAGTATTTGTTTTTGAGGAGCTTCGACAAACCCCGTCAATTTTGCAACTCTTTAATTACAAATCCACCCTTACCTCTGATTTTACCTCCCATCACATACCATGGACAGCCAGTAATCTTGCATTTACCGTAAAATCTCCTACGGTCATTGTATACCTTTGTAATTTCAAAGCCTTTATTCACCATCACTTCACCCAACACTTTCCTAAAGTGGCCAACATCATCAAAAACATCTCCTAACCTCAGCCTATGCTTACCATCAGGTTTTGGCTTATACATATGCACTTCAATATAATCTTTCAATTGAGTAGTGCCCAAATCAAAATCTGAGTCAGATGTGTTTGCCAATAATTCAGGACGTGCATCAACTGATTCATCGTCAGAGCTAGATCGCTCATCATCTATAATGTCTGCATCCTCAGCTATGTTTTGGTGATTTATACGACTACCATCAGCACCAAATTCCTTGTCAAAATCTGACAACCAGTCATCGTCGTCATCGTCAACATTCTGCTGAACATCCTCATTCCCAACAATTTCTTGTTTATCTCTGCCTTCACTCTTAGAAGGTGATTCATCTTCATCAGCATCAGTCTCATACTCAACATTCTCAGCAAGGGTTGTTTGTGGCTCATGACTGCCTCCAGGCCTAGATAGTGGTCCATTTCCACTTTCATTCACCCATGTAACTTGCTCTGCAGATAGCTGAACTCCTAAGGCATGTAGCAGGGATTGTATCACCCCACCAAGTGGTAAATCAGGACGTAGGGTTGGCAACACCCTGACTTCAAACACTGTCACTTCTAATGAGTCATGTGCCGTGAACATAATCTGCAACATTGCATCAGTATCTATAATAACTTCCACATTATTCCTTGGGCTGGTGACATGTAATTGCACACTTTCAGGAGTGGTTAACCCGTCTTCACTTGTAATCTTTACCACCTCATTCTTTAACTGCACCAGACTGTATTCATCTGGTTCAATCAACCCTTTACAATGTTTTTTGCCTTTGTAGATTATATGTAACTGTATTGGTAACATTATCTGCAAAAAGCAACCAGTGAACAAAAATTGGTAACGTTAATTGTGGTAATATGAACATAACACAATTAATAACTTAACTATGAAAAGCAAGTAATAACAGAAATTACATAGACTCGTAACAAGATCCACAAATAATTAAGAAAATTAGGATAATTAACACAAATAATTAACACAAAGCTACATCTTCAACAATAACAGAATTAACAAAAAAATAAGAAAATTAAGAAAATTCTAATGTCAGTTCCATGGAAAACGGCAGAGAACACATTAACAAAAAAATTATACTATAAAATTAATATTATAATCTATGAAATTCAAGTATTATTCACAAAAAAAAAACAATAACAATTTAATTAACGAAAAATTTAATGAACAATAAGCCAACAAAAAGATAGAGTCAGCAACTCACTTCAGAATCACTGACGCTAGTGAGTCGGCCGTCACTCAGTTGCGAGAGAGAGAGAGATCGGAGACAAAGGTTTCACAGTGGAGAGCTCAAACCCTAGTGGAGTCCACCGTCACTCAACAGCGACAGAGAGGGATCTGAGACGGAGGTTTCACAGTAAGAGAGAGGCCGGTGATTTTGTTCTTAAATAGTCAATCAAAACGATGCGTTTTGCTTTAACTCAAAATGTCTATAACGTCCTTATATTCACAAATGTCTTTTATGCCCTTAATATATCGGCAACACGTCAGCAAATCTTTAACTTTGTTAACGGATTAGTAGTAAAATGATAACCACGAAAAACTTTGGTAGTAAAAAACAGTTTTCGGCAAACCATGGTACTGACTTGATATGTCAGAAAATCTTTAGTAGTAAAATGATAATATCCCTAATAAATAAAATGTTGACACGAGTGGACTTTCAGTTCACGAAGTCAATAAAAAGTCAAGTCAAGCCAACTAATTTTTCACTCGAGTCATCTCAAAAACAAAAACAAAAAAACAAAAATTTTCAGTTGATCAAGTCTTTTGGCAGTCCTTTAAATCCCATATAAAACTCATCTTTAACTGAAAATTATTTAAATAAATAAAGATAAATTCATTTATTTTTTATTTTGAATTAAAATTCAATTAGCCACATAAATAAATTATTTTTTAACAATTTTTTACACCACTCTATTTCATAATTTATATTTATATTTGAAATTTTAATTAAAAAATTTTTTTTAGAAACTTTTTGGAATATAAAATTATGAAAATATATATTATTTAACCAAAAAAATAACTTAAAATTTTAGTATTTATATGCATTTATAATTAAAGTCTCTAAAAAAATTATTTTCAAGGTGAAATTAAATGAGAAGATTATTGATTTAAGTTTATGGAATACTATTTTATAAATTAAGTTGAGAATACTTTAGGGAATAAAATTAAAAGGGGTGATATAAGGATTTTTGGGAGTGTTAAAAGCTTCTCTATTTTCAGTTTACTCACGGAAAACACGATGCCCACAGAGCCCAATTGGCCCAATTAGCTATTGCCAACTAGCACACGCAAATAATAAGCAAGCTGCCTCTCTAAATTGGAATATTTTTTTGGTTTCTGCCCCTCAGTTATCTTGAGTTTAGATGATGATAAATTCCACCGAGGCGAAGCCAAGATTTTTTTTTTTTTTAAGTATGCTAAAATTAATTTTTAGTGAATGTAATAATTGCGACATTTTAAAAAAAAACGTCAATTATACATTTATAAGAAATCTCTACTATAAAAAAGATACATGAAATGTATCCAATAGAATAACTTGTATCCTATACTTAAAAAAAAAAATTAATAAAGAAATATATTTTATATTTTATTGAAAAATTTATCAAGCGGATAAAATAAGAGTCAATGAGGATTAATCTTTAAATTTCAAGAAGTACAAACAAAAACTAAGTGGGCTTACAATTCGCAAAGCATTTGATCAAGGGGTCCAGCTACTGTGCATACGTGATTTGGAATCACTGATTTTTGTCCTTTACTTAACTGGCCGTTCGATTGCAAAGAGAAAAATCCAAAGGCTCTAAACTAATGTCTAGTAATGAAGATGTTAACCAGTCACCGGCATCACCAGGCTTTTCGAAAAAAAAAAAAAAGTAAGTAGGGCTAGAAAAATCGTCGACAGTGTGTCGTTAAGGGGTTTCTAATGGTAAGTGGTTAATTAGGCTTTTTATATCCAGACGCTGGGGTAAGAGAGGAGAAGTTGGTCAAGATCAAATTGTACACGAGCTGTATTGAAGAGGATTTTAAGAAGATCAAATTGTCGGTCGAGATTCAAATGCTGGTGATTGAAAGCGTAAGTGAAGATTGAGGTAGGTGTTTCATAAGAATCACAAACTTGAGTGTCTTAGTTAGCATGCCTGTGAATAACTAATTTGTGTAATTTTGTAATGGGTATATTGGGGCTCTGAAATTATACAATCGGATGAAATTATAGAACGGGATACACACAATATAGGGGTATTTGCTTGGGTAATGTAGATGTAAGTCGGGTTTCTTTTTATAACCATCGTATTATGGATTTAAATTTATTCACTTTGATTGTTTCTCTATGGAGGCTTTCAGAATTGGTTTCACCAGTTCTCAAAAGCTTAACCATTAAATAATTATCTTCGTATATGACTGGTTTTATCTCGATTGTTCGTGTTACTGATACTGTTTTGTCTTCCTGCAACAACTCCGTAGAATTCAAATTGAGTTCTTGATTATTTCTTGGACGTTCGACGCTGTCAAGTTAATTTGGCATACTTTTGTTGTTAAATAAAGAAAATTGTTGTTGTGTGCGCTGCTTTTCTTTTTGATCATTTCAGGGAATTTAATATAGTAAGCAATCTTGTGTATGTTTTGAAGTCATAATAAAAATAATCTGTTTTGTTGTAACCTTCTTATATGATAATATGATAACAAACTTGTCATCCATGGCTATTGAAACTCACATAGCTGACTACTTATTCTACATCTCCTGTGATGGAAAATAGATACAAATTCTTCATATGCCCAGGAACTAGGCAAAATATAGCCTGTGTGCACAAAACCTTTTGATCAATCATGTTAGTTTTAATCAGGGCAGTCTTTAATACAAAATCACTCACACATATTTTGATGTACACCAAGTATTTGGCTTGCAAAAGACCGCCTGCAGCTCTGTAAGCAATCTAAATTTATTTTCCACATTCTTAATCATAATCACAAGCAGTCCTCACATTGCATACCATTTATTCATTGTGTCATATGGATTATCTCTATTTTTCATCTGCAAAATTTAATATATATCCATCAACATTATGCAAATGTATTGGATCTCTATTAGGCTGCTTCTGTAACATCCCGATTGTGTTATGTCTTTATCTTTTTTCATATTTTGAATTTATATTAATTTTTAGAAAATTTAATTTAAAGACTGAGTTAAGTTGGATAAGAATTATAGATTGGGAAAACCCCCTTGTATGTAAATTGTATTAGTTATTGGTCGTGCTATAGTGGAAGCTTACGTTATTAACTAAGTTACGTGGATATAAAACCAACGAGAGAGAAGAAACAAGAACAAAAGAAAAGAATGAGTGCAGTGGAAGCAAACCGAGGTGTGTGCTGAGTTTTCATGAAATTGAAGAAGTTTGGGAGAAGTAGGAAGCTTGAAAACGATTCTCGTACAAGGAAGTGATTGTCGTTGGGAGGTTTATTAGAATTGGATGAAGTGTTATATGTAGTTTTGAGTTTATTTTCTTTATTTATTGTTGCCGCATTTTCTTATAATTTCTCTCTACTTATTAGGAGTTTTTGGTGCTGATCAAGCAGAGGATATTGCAGCTAATCAGGATTGATCAGACTAAACCTGTGAGCGGAATATTTTTCAACAAATAGATTTATCTTATTATAATTAATTCTCAAGCACCTGTTTTGGTATTGTTTGCATAATTGCATTAATATAGTTGTAATCCATAAATTTCTTTTAGCCATGTATGACATTGTCTTTTAGTTCAACAGAATTGGTTAAATGATTTGATTAAGATTTTGATAATAACTAGATATTAATTATATTTTTATATTGTTATCGAAAGAAAATGGTTAGAGTTTTATTAAACATTTGATTGAACTAGCCTGTGGTGTTTTTTTTTTTTCAATTTAATTTGTATGCAATTTATGTTTAGTTGTTAATTAACCATATGATTATTTGTTTTTTAGTATTACAACCCAGTGTTTGTCACCACTATAAAAGAGTATATACTTTCTCAAGTGTTGGGCCTCTGGATCATATTTTTGAAGAGTAATTTAATAACTTCCATAATTTAGTTTTTATTTTACCTTTGGCCAACCTTAATTAAGAGTTGTAATTTGTTTTCCTGAACTATAACCTTTTATAATAACTGAAACTGTATTTATTTTGTGTTAAGACTTATGTAAGTTCTGAGCAGTAATTATCTATTCCGAACATTGTAATCTTCTGTGATTAACTAGTCTGCTGAATATTGAGATAAATGTCTAGCTACACATTTAGAAAAATTTGGCAACAAATGGTAGCTTTTAGACTACCTTACACATACCCTTTTTGAATCAGATACCGATTTAGTTTTTAGTTTTTGTGGCCCTTATGGCGTACAATAGGTTTTGGGTTGTGTGCCTGAATATTTAGCCTTTTGGGATTAGCTTTGCGCACGCTTGTATAACCAGCTTAATTTATTGCTCTGCCTAAACCCATGTATGACTAGCTTATTACCTTCAATAAGTTGTTTGGTAATTTTTTTTTTTCAGTTATGAGTGTTATAGAAATAGGTTCTGTTGTATTTTCCCTATATGTTAGCCTGCTTATAATGAAATTACGTGTACAATATAGATGATATAGCAATTATCAGTAATTATATGTAATTTAAATTTTTTATGGTTTTATGACATCCGAATAATTAAGTTTGAAATCACTAATTTCAAGCCACGAAAAAAGAAAATAACAGTTTAAGTGATATTTATGATTCATTTTAGAGCATTGTAATGCAGGAATGCAATTGGGGACAGGGATTCGACGCCTTTCTGCATAATTGTACCCAGCTGAGATTAAGATTCCTTTTGTGATTGGATATTGCAAATACCTGAAGTCTGTCAAACTTTTTTGTTTGTTGTACCATGGGAATTCGACATGATATGTAATCTTAAATTTTGTATGTTTTCATATCATAATAATAGATTATGTATTGGCAAGATTGTTTTGCCTGGGTTTAATGCTTATGCTTATAGTAAACTTGTCATTGGTTTATGTTCTTTTTCTTAGCCGACATCGCCCATGAATAATGATGGTGCTTGGGTGAATAAACTAATTATATCCTTTAGATAGTTGCTGGAGTGTGTTATTACTAAGCTATACCATTATTTGTGATTGTTTCCTTGCTCCAAGCATTTTCTGATTTCAGGTTGTGGATATGCACTAAATTACTATTGACATAATTGTTTTTGTATGTGTACTTGAATGATCAATCATCTTTTATCTTATGTGCTGCTATAGTAACCTCATAGTGGGTTTTTTTAGATTGCTTTACCATAAAATATTTCGATAATCATTCCTCGGACTCCAATATTTGATTGGTCATTTGTGAGAGCTTTTCCATTATCTAATTATTCTTCATTACACTATAAGCATTGAGAAAGAAGCATGGAGAAAGAAATGAGGAAAAAAAATATAACGGTAAAAGCATCAGAAAGAGAGCAGAATACAAATTGAAATTTATTATTATACTAGTAAATTACTTAACATTTATCGAAACTGATTAATACAACGAACAAAGTTCTTTGGAAAATGGGGCGTCTTTTGAAGGTGATATGATGATCTAATAAAAAGAAAAAAAAAGGAATGAGATAAGTTAATATAACGGTGCCGACAACAGAAAGATGCACCACTCTATGTAGCTTGACATCGTATACATGTTCGGAAATGCATATGCTAATTAATATTTTTCTTTTAGCCTACAAGTGAAAAGTGCCTGATTAAAATAAAAAATGTCATTCGTGAATCTCTCGCTTCCTCCGCCTGCTGCTGTAAGTTTCCTTATCTGCTGATGCTTGGATACTTTATAATCTACAATTACACGAGATAAGGATGGATGAATAACACAATTCTCACTTTCATAAACAGCTGTTTACACGCTTGCCATTAACTCTGCAATCCACCTTCTACAAATTCCTTCAATTTTTGCTGCAGCTTCCATTAACGTATCATCAGCAGTATACTTTTCCAAATAGAGCTTTAGTAGCTAAAAGCATTCCTCTTTTCTAGGCAAAGGAAATTCCAGGACTTCAACATTATGATGTGCCATAGCTGAATCAATATCATCACTGCAGTTAGTATTCACCTTCACTCAGTACACTTTGAATAAAAAAGACATCATTCAAAGTTACCTCAACATAGCCCTTAGAAAACAAAAGTTACCTCAACATATCCCACACATATGTATGAAACAATACAACAAGAGCAAGGGCTCCCCCACCAGCAACAACCAACTTATTTTGCTTAGTTAATATGGCTTGTAAACCCCCGCACAACATAGATAGATACAAAGCAAAAATTTTGTCTCTCATAGCATCTAAATAAGTGACATCAGAACAACATTAAGCATGACATAATATATCTCCTTATTAAGGTAAAATGTTAGAGCATTCTCTTTAGCAATAGAATATTATTCAATAGAGGTAGTGTCAATCAGATTTATAAACATGTCTGTAGCAAAAATTACTAAGTCGGCCCTGAAACATAGATGAAAACTTTGCAAATTAGTTCTTTCTCTAAACTGAAATATTAGCATGCAATTAAATTGAAAAATTAGCCTCAGCTTCAATAAACAAATAGACGAGTTCATACAACTCAAAAATTTTATTCTTCTAAGGCCACTACAACAAGAAATATATTCTTCAACCTCGCATACCTAATAAGGATCGCAGCTACAAAGAATCATTTTAAATTTTTGGCTTCGGCCTGCAAACCCTTATATTCGGCAGCATTTGTAGCTAGTTCTACTTGTTCTACTTGTTTTGTCTCTTCTTGTTTCTTCATAAATTGAAAAAGCCCACAAGAATATATATGCGTGTGTGTGTGAATCATCAAAGTACAGCAAAATCCCATGTATAGGGATTTAAAATTCAGGAAATAAAAAATCAAATTAGAAACCTTTGCATTACGGTAGGCACTGATCTCCCTCAAAAGCTTGGCACCCCGCTCTAAGGGTTTAGAGTCAAAGCCGGCAGAAGTCATTCTAAGATGGCCACTTCTAACCTTTGGCAAGGGCAGCAGCAGAACCAGACTCATCTCCAGCCGCTATTGTAGATCATTAAGGCAAATTGGACGGTTTAGATTGGCCAGATTGGGAAGAAGTAGCAAAATAGAAAGTGGAGAAGTTCATGGTGCCATTAGCAAAACAGCCGACAGGAGTGGGAGCAATCAGACGAAGAGGCTGCTGCCACCGACGGGAGTGGGAACAAGCAGCAAGGTTGCTGCTAAAATTGCAGTTCTTTCCACTTGCGTAGTTGCGGTTAAGGAGCCGACTACTTTGCCTATGGACCCTATACACAGTAAATAAATTATTTTATTCAAGATCTCATTTTATACGTTATATGTGAAATTTATTCCAACGGTAATTGGCATGTAACCTAGACTTGCATGTAATGGGTTCTTGCATTTAAGAATGTGTTAATTGTTTCTAACCATTTAGTTGTAATTGGGTACCATAAAATTGCATAATTTTTGGTGACCGGTTTGTAACTTATTTGTCAGGTTACTTTCACTTGTTGGTGTGTCGCTTTTTCATCCGTTAGATAATATCCAATGGTAGGTTTGGTAAAAACAAAATTAGGAGATTTGGAATCACAGATGCAAAGTAGCCGCCTCCTTGATCAAGAGAATTATGAAAGAAAAGTATTATAATATTTTTTAAAAAATCATAATATTGAATTAAATCATAATATTGAATTAAATCATAATATCGCATTGAAAATGAACTTGAGATTATTAATTATTTTGTAAATCAAATTCTTTAATTTCGAGAAGAAAAATAAAATTCAAACAATTTAGCATTGTGTTTCAATTTTTTGACATTAAAGTTATAAGGTAAACAGTGAGACAAGTTTTTTTTTTTTTGAGATACTACCGTAATTCTATTGCTATTTACAAGCCGGAATCACATGGGACTTATTCTGATAATTCTAGTACAGTGCAGTCCATATATCTACCCTCACTTAAATTTAGTGAGAGATTGATTCACCTGCTCGTGAAAGAATTACCCCATTTTTATATGGGGAGCCAAGTTCCACATATGGGACTCGAACTCACGCCCTCAAATTGAGGGCGTGAGTTTGGTGCCAGTGGGCTACGAACCCACTGGCACAGCGAGACAGGTTTAGATAGAGAGAAACGAACATTAACTTCGAAGGAAGGACATCTCATTTTCATCATCACCACTTGTGATAAACCATGCCAGTCTTCTGTCGTACTACACCAGGCCAGCCCATGGCTAAATTATATACTAACATAAACAACAAGCATTGCAGTTTTAAGCTAATCAATCATACATTTTCTCAGCTTGTAATTATCAAAGGGTGAGTTATTTTTCAAGTTTCATCATTTACTAACAAATCATGCCGCTGACTTGCTTGTAGATATTCGCACTAACAAAGGGGAAAATGCCAATATATTATCTTTTTTATGCTTACAAAGCTCAAAAGATCTTAAAAAACTGTGTTTCTCTTGCCAGAAATAATCTCCAGAATTAGGACACCAAAACTATATATATCTGATTTTATTGAGAATTGCCCGTGCATAACATATTTTAGGGACATGTGACCGCTATAAACCAGCAACTAAGTCTATATTATTTATTTATAATACAGGGTAGATGGTTAATATTAGTCAATACTGCTAAGATCCCACATATTCTGTTAGTGTTGCCTTGAGTTTAATCATCTCTTAATATCCATGCCATGCCAAAATTAGAAATTTTTGGATTCATATTTGCATCTAAAACTATATTAGTAGCTTTTAGGTCACAGTGTATAATTATGAGTTGAGAATCTTTGTGAAGGTAAAAAATTCCTTGAGCAATCGCTCTAATTATCTTGTAATGTATAAAACAGTGCACTTGTCCTTGTTTCTCAAGGTCTGTATGCATATCAAAATTAAAATTTTAAAATGAAATCAAGGAATTGAATTCAAAGTTCACCGAGAGAAGATGAATAAAAAATCAAATAATCTATTAAAGGTTAAAATGTAAAATATACATATATATTTTTTTTATCAAAATACGTTGTCTAAGGTGGCGTCCGTGGTCACAAACAGATTCTAGGCCGATCTAGTTCAATTAATGGTACTTGAGTAGTTTCAAGTAATGATCATAACTAATTTAACCAATTTGTGAAATCAGAAGATACGATAGTATTAAATTGATGGAGGCGAATTCTACTTAAAACCAGGTGTGAATTATGGTAAGCAAGTGAATTAATTTTAAAATATTTAATTGTGAATAATTATGAAAGGTTTAAGCGAGAAAAATAAATTGTCTAAAATATTTGAGGGAGGAAAACCGGTGTCATAAAAGATAAAAAGCAGTGTGTTTTTGCAGGATAGTTGTGTTTTGTTGTTGACTTGCTGGTACGAGTGTGCGTTCGATAAAGTTGAATATGAAAGAAATAGTGGTGGGGTTTGCTTTGTTACATGTGAATGTGTTTTTTTTTTTTTTCTTTTTTTCTGAAAATTTACGTGTGAATGTATTTTAAAGTGAGTAAATGACAGGAAGTAAAAACAATAGCCAAATTACCGTTTTGCAGGAAAATGGGTCAACAAAGTGGGACTCAATATCAACACTCGACGAAAAACGACATTAAATAGATTGAGAGAGAAGTAGATGCGTGGGAGTCAGGCTAATTCGATGGCTATTTGGAATTTTCTAAATTTTGAAGATATTTTCCAGAGTATTTTGTCCTTTAATTAATTATTATGCAATATTATTAATAGCTCAAAATAGGTTGGGTACAACAACTTTTGTCAATCTTATTAGTTATTTTGCAACCATTGGAATGATAAGTGTTTTTTCGGCTTTTATTTCACATGTACGCAGATATAAAGAACTCACTCACAAATTAATGAAGAAGAATACGGCATGCAATACCTGCTGATGCAACTCTTAAAATTATGTTTCAGATCGAATGTCCCAGCAAAGCTAATCTTGATATCCCCACATGTGGTGGTTGCAACGAAATCGTAAGCATATTAAAGGTAAAAACATAGCACAAGACCCAAAGAAAAATTTAAATTAAAACCATGAAGATGTTATATCGATACTGGCCAAGCCATTTTATCACTTTGAATTTCACTGAACTTTGGGCTCCCTACCCAGCAGACACTAACGAGACGAGATAGAACACAAACTACATGGTAATGGAAAATTTGATATCCCAACGTTGTATCATTACTCACCCATACAATATTCATATACTTCAACGAATAAAAACTTTGGATAAAGCAACGCGGCGTCATTCAATTTGAAGGGCACCTCCTCTTTTTCATTATTGCTTGTCATAAACCATGTCATTCTCCCCCATACCGTTCCAGCCCTGCCCTTCGGTAGATCATATACTAACATAAAGAAGAAGCGTCATTAACAGTTCTTACAAGTTAACGGGGGTATACTTCAGTAATTGACGCTTCATCAACAGACCATGGCATCGACCTGCTTATAGGTTTATCAGAGCAGTCAAACTCTTTTGTGGGCAAGCCCCTCTCAGCTCGACTGCCTATGAAAAATGCAGGATGTTTCGGCAATGGAAGTGTGACAGAGTAACTATCGAGCATGAGAACTATTGTTGCCATTGATGGCCTCTCAGCTGGATCTTCCTGGATGCATAATAAGCCCAATTGGACGCATCTAATCACTTCATTTCTTGAGTAAGAATCTGTCAGATTTTGATCCAACAACTGCAAAGGTGTTCCATCCCTCCAATGTTTCCAAGCCTGCAAAGTGAAGTATAATGAAACAGGGTTGCAGTTTCTACCTCCCTTTCAGTGCTTTTAACTTGTAAGCGATGATGTATACACTATAAAAGTGGAAAATTTAAGATTTATAACTCTATTTATGCTTACATAGCTCAAAAGGTCTCCAGCACCATCTGTTTGATGAAAGCCGCTGTTCTTCTTACCAGTTATAATCTCCAGGACGAGGACACCATAACTATATACATCTGTTTTGACAGAGAATTGTCCGTGCATAGCATATTCTGGAGACATGTAGCCACTGTAAACCAGCAACCAAGTCAATATAAAGACAATATTTCGAAACTATTCAACAACTCTATCCAATTAATTTATCATCCTGGCTAAATGGTTCTACTAAGGGATGCAAAGTATGAAATAGTACTCACTACTTACTATGTACCAACAATTCTATTTGTATTTCCTTGAGTTTGATCAACTCCGAATATCCTTGCCATGCCAAAATCTGAAATTTTTGGGTTCATCTCTGCATCTAATAGTATGTTACTGGCTTTTAGATCACGATGTATAATTCTGAGCCGAGAATCTTCGTGAAGATAAAGAATCCCTCGAGCAATCCCTCCAATTATCTTGTAGCGTCTTGACCAATCCAATTGTCCTTGTTTTTCAGGTTCTGTGCTTACATCAAAATAAAAAATTTCAAATTGAAATTAGGAAATTGAACTCAAATGCTAACTAAAGTAATTATGTCACTCTTGAGAAGACTAATGAGAATATTTGAATAACCAATACTAGTCTTGGATATTCAACTCTTTTAAGTCTTTACAGTTTAAGGAAATGATCCTAACCATATAGAAAGTAGTCAAGGCTTTTGTTGGGTATGAATTCGTAGACAAGTATCTTTTCTTCCCCCTCCAAGCAAAATCCCAGTAGGCTAACCAGATTTCTATGTTGAAGCTTGGCAACCAACACAACCTCATTCTTAAATTCTTGTGCACCTTGTCCGTTTCTTGATAGCCTCTTTACAGCTATTTCTATTAATCAAACAAATTCGGTAGACAAGTAATTTGCAACAGTTGTATGCGTACATACTCTTGTCAAAAGATTGTTTGATTTAGTAATAAAGTAGCTCTCGTGTTTACCATTCACTTCCGGTACAGCATTATACTTATTCTTCGCTTTCCTTAGAAGGTAGCATAAGCCCACAATAAAAAGCACTGCAGTCACAGCAATTGGCGTAACAATGGCTATAATTGTTGACGATGAGATTCCACTTTTCCCTGCAGGAAACAACAATAAGTTTCTCTAACTGGAGTAACAATGGCTATAATTGTTGACGATGAGATTCCACTTTTCCCTGCAGGAAACAACAATAAGTTTCTCTAACAAGAAATTCATGAATGTAAATATATGAATCGAATTGAATAATTAAACATAAAAAAAAAAACAACATTATTTTTAATGGTTAAAATCATCAATTACGCCCATTATGAAATGGAAAATGAGAAACTTACAAAAGTTAGTACAAAAGTTAGCACAAAACGGTGCGTTTTGTGCTCACTATAAAAGGACACTGTAGCTGCTAGCAAGATCCACGACTGGAAGCAAGATTTACACACACCCACGACTGGAAGCAAGGTTGGAAGCAAGATTCACACACACCCACGACTGGAAGCCAGATTCACACACACCCACGACTGGAGCTTCAGTGTTAGCAAGATCCACAGAGCAAACAAGAAAACCCACCCACACCCGTTTCATTTTCACAACGCGGCTTCACTTTTTGCTCTCTCCGGTAACTTTCCGGCAACTTTCTCTCTCTCTCTTGCCGTGGCTGTCTCCACATTTGGCTGTTGGTGGGTTTTCCAGAACATGGTTCGGAAAATCATGAAGCAGTGTTTGATTTGCCCACGAATGTTTACGGCCACGTGGGTCTTGAATCTTTGGAGTTGTTTTCTTGCAATATTAATGCTTCTCGATTCAACAAGTTCATTGCACTAAAGGAACTGTCTTTGGGCTGGATTCAACTAAGTATGCAATCAATCAGAGAATTGTTGGTGCAGTGCCCATTCTTGGAGAGTTTGAGTTTGAAGAAATGTTGGGAAATAGAGCACCTTGCTATCACAGTGCCTAATTTAAGGCTAAAAAGATTGGTCATTGATAAATGCGATTTTAACGAATATTGGTATGAGATTGTGGCACCAAACTTAAGGTTCTGAAATATTCGGGACTGAGGGTGTATTTCGTATCCCAAGACGTAACTCCCCGATCGAGGTAGAACTTGACTTTGCATTACAACCGGATTTTGATGAAGAAATTGGTGAATTTCTATATGAACTCTTACGACGACTTGAAATTGTTAGAGTTTTAACCGTGTGCGCTTCTTGCTTCGTATCTTCGGGTTAATCTAACTGCTCAAGTGCCTTTTCCCGCTCTCATTTCGAATTTGTTTTCCATGATCAATTCTGGCTTTAACAATGCACGCAAGTGGACAATTTAAAAGCATTTTGATATGGCCAAGTCATGCTAAAGGTAAGTTTTTGGAGATGGAAATTGACGAACTAACCCGGTTGTTAGCAGAAAAAAAAGAGACAAAAACAAACACACAAACAGTTAACGGCTTCCAATCTCACATTCTGTATGACAAACACAAGCTTACATTCCATTAATGGATGATTCCAAAATTGAGCACAAACACAAACGGCTTATCGGGTTTCAATCCGGATCATTAATTGAGCAAACACAGGCCACGGATTCCACTAACCGGTTACCCGGATGCACAAAACGCACCGTTTTGTGCTAACTTTTGTGCTAACTTTTGTAAGAATATCGGCACTGTTATGAAATCAATCTAAATCCGACTTTTTAAAAGTGTTGAGTTAGATAGAGCAGAGAATGAAGGCTATTTTATCTGTCTTGAGTTTTCTCCTTAGCCAAACTTTCAATAGAATAAACAGAACAGAGGTGCAAAGAAATTAAAAAATATATATATATATCCCAGTTTGTTTCCCTTGGAATTATATTTAAATTACAGAATATCATCCACCCTGACCCTACCCCGACCCGTCAAAAGAAAAAATAAAGCATTAACAAAGATAAAGCATTAACTTAAATAATATTAAAAAAAAATAAAAAATAAAAAAGGGCCATGGAAACTCTGGGTTCAACTTCAACTTTACCTCGAGACCTCGTGACGGAACCAGGAGGTGTAGGAGGACGAAACACCGGAGCAGGTGCCGGTGGCGATGTGGCTGATGAATTGTAAAACGGGTAAAATTCATACCGGACAATGCAACTCGGAATCAAGACTTGTGCTCCTTGTTTTCCGCTGCAGCAATTCGGCAACCGTGCAATAGATCCTTGAAGACATATGTTACAATCAGAACTTGACAGGTCAGGCGTACACTGTGCAAGACTGTAAAGTGTTTGTAAGGCTGTGAAATTTGCCGTTCGTGTCGCGAACTTTCTGGGATTATTCACAGCCTGAGTTACAACTTGGCTCATCAAAGACCCCAGAATCTGGTTAAATCTGCCTTGGTCCGTAACATTTTGTGAATTCAACAAAGAGACACCGGGCACTGTGTCCATGGTTGAAAAGATAGACCGATTTGAATAACGCAAAAGGCACTGATCGTACCATATTATGGTTTCTTTGCCATCTGGGCAACGCTGAATTACATCTCTGGTAGCGAAAGTGACACAGTTTTGGCAGCTGCTGGCAGTTTGATCCCCACGACAGAGAAAGAGGCCATAGACCTTGTTAGGGTCTTGGCCGGTGCTTTCGTTGTAGAAACCGCTCGAGAATCCATTGCCTCGGCTGGCATTTGTGGGAAGCAAAGATAGCAGAAGATTGCGGTTAGTTTGATAGGTGCTGTTTCTGGTGAAATTTCCTGTGCATACATGATAAGCGTATGTTGGGTCAGCTGCAGCTGTAAAACTGGATTGGAAGCTTATTGAAAGATAGATCACAAACAGAAACAACATGAAGGATTTCGAGGGAGGCATTTGGATTCCCAGCTTTTGTTGCGTACTTAACCACGGAGTATAACAAAGAGAATTAGCCACTCTTCTCACTCTCTTATGGGGAAACGATTCAACACTATGTATATATCAGAATAATTTAATTTATTTTTTTTTTTTTTAGTTTCAGAACTTGAGTGAAGACAGTTTTTCTTCCAATATAAGAGTTTAACGTCTCTCGAATATTTGAGAGAGTTTAAAATCTGAGCGGTGTCATATCAGAATTGATGTAAACGAATTTCAATAAATATAAATTTCAGTTATAAATTTCATATAATATGAGTTATAATCTGTGTATTGTCATATAATTTAAAAAAAAAATTGTAATCTCTTCTTCTGCTTTTTTTATTTTATTGTTTTTAGATTTTTATGTTTTTTGTTTTATTTTTTTGTCATGGTGAGATTTTATGTAAAAAAACTTTTCAATGATCCGGATAAAGGCTTTCCTCGACTTTGATGTTTCTCCACAAGTAAAATACTAGCATGTCTTGTAAAAGAGACTCGTTCTTGTGAGTTCGTGTTTAGTCACTTTTTAATGAATTTTCATAAATTATTTTGATTTTCTCTTAATTTGGCGAGAAAATGACTAAAATTCGGATTTGAAGAGAGATTTTGATTGCCTGATTTAAATCTTCAAATTTTGTAATTCATTTTCTACCCTTAAATTTGTAACAAAATTTTTTGTTTTATTTGGCTTTCAGCACATAATTTCGTCCATTTTCATAATCCTGAATCAATTTTATATTTTTCATCACCACGTGATTAAAGGTGCATTTGAGATTGAAGTTAGACAGTTATATCTTAAAAGCTACAGTACTAAAGTATTTAGTAAATATTAATTATCGTAATTTAGAAGATATATTGATATAATTTTTTACTTATATAATAAAAAATATATTATATATTTAATAATTTTATCAATTTTTTTATCTAAAATTTATATTTTTTATATATTATTAACTTTTATTTTATAATTATAATTTTTTTTCAACGATAACTGTACTTTTTCAACTAGAACACCTTAATCTCAAATACAATCTAAGTGGCCACTTGTTCAGTTTCACTCGAATTTTGTATTTTTAATTTATCTTTAAATATTTTTCAGCCAGTGGTGTGGCGTGAGTGATCATACATTTTAGCACTTTATTTCCAGTTGGCTATGTAGACTAGGCTGAATACAAAGTCAACAAAGTAAAGTCAAGCTGGTCCCATTCCAACTGCATATAATTGTTTTGTTCCGGAATTCTGATCACATGGATAGAAAAAAAGTGTCAGAAAATCTCAGTCCAAATTTGTGAACGGTTAGCTTAGGAAAATAAATAAATAAATTGATTAAGACAGAAGTTGATGCGTGACGGCTGGTACAAGGTAGCTGTTACATCTGACACGAAACTGGAGGTGTGAATTCCAGTTGTCGTGTGGTGTTCTAAGTGATTATGTGGTGTTATATTTAAGTAATTACTAATAGGATCTATTTATTAACCGTATCAAACATTAACACATAAATAAAAACTATTTATTAATCATGTTAATCGTGTTTATCCATTTAATATATTATATATAAAAAATCAAAAATTAAATTTAAAATAACAAATATGTCAATATTATTATTAAAAATATTTTATAAAAAAGTTATCATGACATAAATTAGTTTATAACACAATATGAATATGATGCGAATAATAATTTAGTGTTCGGTATATATATTAACAACTTTTTTAATAATATTATAACATATTAATTGATATTCATATCATAAATATGTAATTGTGTTAAGGCAGTTCAATACAAATATGACACAATTATTTATCTTATCTTGTCGTGTTGTGTCATATTAATCTATTTATTAATCGTTTCAATATTTGTCAACATAAATAAGAAAAAATTGTGATGTATCCATATCATGTAATTGTGTTCTAACCATTTTGCCATCTCCACATGAATCTATCGGAGTTGGGGTATTTCGATGGCTATGTGGAATTTTGTAATGAAAAATGTTAGCAACATAATATTAATTTGACTAATTATAAAATTTATTATTTAATAAATGAATGATATGTGTTACTTGGATATTTAGACTCAACTATTAGAATTCCCAATACTTTTTTTAATGGGTTAAATTATTTTAATTTTTAAAATTTTGCCATCAATTTCAATTCATTTTTTATATGATTAAATAGTTGATAAATTCATCATTAAATACTATTTTGATTTTTAATATGTATTATTAGATTATATAAAATTAATTGCTTAGTTTTCTTCTTAAAAATTTAAATTTAAAATTTTAAGTTAAAATAGTCCCAATCTTTCCTAATTTTGAAGATATATTAAGAGCCTGGGATTGTAAAAAAAAAACCGGAAATTGGTACAGAAAATCTTGGATAAAGGGCTTTAGCTTTGCGGAGCTCATGTCATTAAGGGCAGAAATTTAAGCAAGAGCATAATAAATAATATATATATATTTTTTGTTAATGAAAAATCGTAATAAAATATAAAATTAGTTAATTACATATTTACAATGGGTGGGGCTATTTGAACCCACCAATTTACTCAATAAACACACTTTTAAAAATAATTTTTTATTATTAAAATACCCTTAAATTAAATTACAATTATGGACACTAGAATATTATTAAAAAAAATACTAAAATTTTTACTATTTAAACCCATCTTTATATTCAACATAGTTTTATAGAACCCTAATCAAATTTTCATTAAACCCTAATCATTTAAGAGGTGTGATTCATATAGATGAAAATCGATTTAGTTTATAATTTTATTAAAAAAATTATTTAAAATTTTAGTTTAAAAGTTCGTCTTCTATCATTCAAACCTGACGCTGGATATACCAACTTTCAGAACATATAGGCTGCCCTGACTTAAGAAAGTTCAGCCCAGTTCTTAAATCACAACCCTACTCCCAGTTCGACTAGCAATGAAAAATGCAGGCTGTTGAGCCAATGGAAGTGCGACAGAGTAACTATTGAGCACGAGAACAATTGTCACCATTGATGGCCTCTCAGCTAAATCTTCCTGGATACAAAGTAAGCTTATATGGATGCATCTGATCACTTCATTTCTTGAGCGTGAATCTGCCATATTTGAATCCAACAACTGCAAAGGTGTTTCATCCCTCCAATATTTTTAAGCCTGCAAATTATATATTATCAAGTCATAACCGAAATGTCCGTAAATTTTGTGTAACTTTTAACTCGTGTGTGGTGATATTCGCATTAACAAAGAGGAAAGTGTCAATATATTATCTTATTTATTCTTACAAACCTCAAAGATCTTCAGCATCGTTTGTTTGATAAAAACTGCTGTTTATCTTACCAGTTATAATCTTCACAACTAGGACACCAAAACAATATGGGATCTTTACATAAGTAGCCATTTAATTTTTACGAATTTCAGATTTAACTATAGCAACTTTTTTCTATCATCTTTAGCCAATTTATAGGTGTTTGGACTAAAATATCCTTGATTATTTTAATATTATTTTTAACAGTATAGTTTTAATTTTACAGAAGTCCCTGTATTTATTATTTATGACATGTGGTCCATAATGTTTATAATTTTTATAGTCTTTTCTGGCTGGCTCTGATACCATTTGTTGTCGGCGTAGCCTTTTTATTAAAATTAAAATTAAATATTAACTGATGTTTGACTGATGTTAAAAATATTAGATATATTAAAGTTTTCTATTTCTTAGAAGACATATTAAATATACTGTTCTGATTCTCTTAAATTATATATATTAAAATTTTCATATATACTTATTATATCTTCTATTTCTCTTTCCACAAAACTTTGAATTATTAAACTTTTTAGATTATCCCATTCTATTATTTGTATGATTTCTTTCCTTATCTCAGGAGGTAAATTTGTACTTATGATGGCTTTTAATTCATCTTTATTTATTAAATCTTTTGTTTTGTATAATATGCTGTTATACTGATATGTTTTGCATTTAAATCCGATCATTAAATTTTCATTACTATATATAATCTTTGTTTCATCATTTAACCATTTTAGTTTTGTCATACCCATTTGTTTACATAGTTTTTCATGATATTCTTCCATGATTGATCAAGTACGTGAATTGTTATACCAGAGGTACAGAGGGTACTACTGTCCATTCGGAATCAGCTACCCAATTTACGTTACTGGTTTCCATCGATATACTTTGATCAATCAACATCTAGTATATATATATTGAATTCTAAGATCTGTTTTATTTGACTTAAAATTCTTTTTTCCATTATCAGTTGTACTTGGTTGACAAATCGTTGGTCTATGTTTGTTGAATCTAAAAACCAACATAGAGTTTGTATTTTATCATCTAATCTATTTATAATTTCTTTTAATTCATTTTTATTTTCTAAATTTATGTTTTCTACAGATCTGATAATATTATTCGCTTTTTCCATAAAAATTATTCTCCTCCTCAATAAAACATCAATCATCAACAACCTCCCACCAAAAGATATAGATTAAGAATTATTACCCTCAAATCTTCTGGAACTTCTCCAGATCTAGCTCCTCATCCTGTTGACTGGTCACCTTTTCCCTGTAGCTCTGCCCTGCTTGCCTTCACGCCACCCTGGCTTCAACGGCTTAATGGGCTATGCAAATGGGATCACTGTGCGTCGGTTGGATCTTGGAGTTTTGATCTTTTAAAATTCTAGTTGATTCTTAGGTTTCTTTTTCTATTCTTTTGGGTGAGTTGTATTTGATCTTTGTTTTACGATTTGGAGAGAAGTGTTTTAGTTATGGAGAGACATTTACAGAGAGTTTTCTTGAATGTAAGAGCTTTCAGAGATTTTTTGAATCTGTTTTGAGAGTTTCTTCTCTCTTTCTTTTATTTATAGAAAGTTTACATCCTCCTCAGAGGTTTACACCTGTCCTTTTGGATAGGATTACATTATTTTTTCTACTGATGGCCGGCAGATGGCCGATATCTTTTTGACTTTTTGAAAAGTAAAGTTTACATTATTGATGTTGCTAACGTGAGTGCTTACGCATTTAGAGCTTATGACGTAAGCGCTTACGTAAGACATGCCAAGTGTTCCATTTTCTCACATGCTATACGTCTTGTACTGGGCCTACATGGAATCTGATGTCCATCTATGTCACTGATGAAGCTGGCGAGCACTCCTGATCTGCCAACACCAGTGCCAGGTGTACAGAGGATAAAATTGTCTTGTTGTAGAAGAACTTTATATCCTCGCTCATACAAGTTGGACGCAATTGATTTGATGATGATGTGACTCAAATGCCTCTTCCGTACCGGCCCAATCTCACCGAAATGGGTTCTTCGAGTCTACTTTGGCCTACTTCCACGCGTTGTTGTGACAATGTTGAGGTCGATGAGGTGAATGGCTCATATTCTACTTCATCCATACTCGTGGACCGATAGTATAGAACTTGAGACATACACTTTTCTTTTGACCATACCGGCTTACTTTACTTACAAGAGTCGGATCAAAGTTAAATAATTCACCGAGATCGACATCGGGATATATTAGGTCAAGATACCCATAATCCGCTAATCTCTTAACAAATTCGGATCGTAACCTCGATACATACAACTCTTGGATAAACAGATTTACCAAGATTTAAAACAGTTTTCAATACTCGCCTACTATAGATATATCTTAAAAACTCCTATATTCTTTTTCTTTTGGTGAAAGGTTTACCACCGACTCCACCAATGTTTATTCTTTTACCGCACCACGACATGATCTTTTCGAGAACATCGATTTCATCAGATTACTTTTTTATGAGATGAGACCCCTACATAATCCTCATCACAGATAGATTTACCGTGTGGTTTTGGTCCACCATTGCTTCCACTTAAGGAATTTACATCAGGATTTACTGGATTCCCACTTAAGGGATTTACTTTTTTATTTTCTTCGAATTCCTCTCTCAAATGTTTTATAGAGAGTCGAAGATTGTTGACAAAATTGCCAAGGATAGTGACAACTTCTTCAAGGTCTACGAGATCCGCTTTCCAATCTGCAATTCTTTTTCCATGCTTACTCGCAAATTCTACGCTTTCATCGAGAAAATCGCTAAAAATTGTTAGCTCCTTTTATATGAATAATTTTGAAATTATAATGAGATAAATATGCTTGCCATCTATGCAATCTTCTATACTGTGGTTCATTGGGTAAATTTTTACAAATTAAAGAACTAACTGGAATATTGTCTGTTTCTATTATAAATTTCTTTTGTAATAAAAATAAAGAAAATTTCTTTATTCCTTTGTAAATAGCTAATAATTCCTTTTCATGGACTGGATAATTTATTTGAGCTTTATTAAATGTTCCACTAGTGTATCTACATATTTCATTAATATCAGTTTTAAGTATTGCTCCCCAATGTAAATCAGAAGCATCAGTTTGTAAAACTAAATTATCAGTTTCATTTGGTAATCTTAATTCTGGTAAATTTTTACAATGTTCTTTAAGTTCTATTACAGCTTGTGTATGTTCTTCACTCCATCCTTTTGTATTATTTTTTCTTAATAATTTTTGAAGTACATCTCTTTTCTTTGATAAATTTTCTATAAATCCTTCTGCATAATTTAAACATCCTAAGAATTTTTGAATTTGTTGTTTATTTTCTAATTTATCTGGAAAATCTACTATTTTTCTTGATATGTGACTTTGTAATTTTATTCCATTTTTGTCTACTATCATTCCTAGAAATTCTATTTTCTTATGTTCTATTAGTGCTTTTCCGATAGAACTATTCCTTCTTTTACACATTTGTTGACAAAATCTTTTAAATGTGTTCTATGTTTTTCTAATGTTTCGTTATTAATATATCATCTATAAGCTATATGGTTATTTTCCTTAAATATATTATCCATTTTCTTGGAATATTTGAGGTGCATTTTTAATCCAAATGGCATGACTAGCCATTCAGTATGTCTCGAGCATTGTACTAAAAGTTCGTATCAGATACTATCTTTTTCCATTTTTATCTGCCAAAACCCTGACTTACAGTCAAATTTGGAATAATAATTTTTTCCTTTTACTAAATTTATTAATACTTCTTTATTTGGCAAAAAGTATCCATCAAATTTAGTATATTTGTTTAATTCTTTATAATTTATTACCATTCTAGCTTTGCCTCTTACTTGTTCAGCTCTTTTTCTAACCATAAAGGCTGGACTATTATGAGGGCTATTACTATGTCGGATGAGATTTAAACCTAGTAATTCTTTTATTTGGATTTTAAATTCTTCCTTATCTTCAAGTGTGTACATCATTGGTTTTACCCTAATTATTTTGTTTTCTAATAATTCTATTTTGGCTTTAGGATGGTTTGGTTTCCATAAAGCTAAAGGGTTCTCACTATATACTTGTTTTAATTGTTGTTTTATTGTTTCTAATTTTATGTTATATATTTGTCCTTTTTGTATTAAATAATATTTTTCATATAATACTACAACTGAATGGTCAAATTCCTGTGATTCTTAGTATATTGTTACAAGGGGTTTTTAAAGTAATTAAAAACATAGTTTGTTGATAATATTGAAATTGTTGTAGAAAGTCATTTCCTAGAAGTATATCACAATCCATGTTATTATATTGATAAATGTGTTGTACAGATATATTTTTACTTCCTAATAATAGTTCATAATTTGTAACTAGATTATTAACTTGATGTTTATCTCCTGTAATGCCAGTAATTTTTATATTTCCATCTGGCTTCCATTTATGAGATAAGAATGTTTTCATTATTGTAATTTCACTCCCTGTGTCTATTAAAACACATGTATGTATGTCTTTTTCTATAGTGTGTACTTGGATATATACCGATAAGGGATATTTAAGGTATGCTTTATTTAACATTTTTGACAGAATATCTCATGATCATTTATTTGTATAGTTATTCCATGTTTTTCTATTTTATAATATTCTAGTCCTTCTAGAAAACTATTTCCTAGGAGGATATGATTATTATTATTCATATTAGAATCTATGAAACAAGTTACTATAATCCTGGTACTTTCAATTATAATTGGTACTTTTACTTCTTGCTTACATATATGTTTATTTCCATTAAAATCTATATATTCATATGGTGGATCTTTTTCTTTTATTATTAATCCATTATTTTTTATTGGGTTTATATGATTATGGGATGCTCCTGTGTCTATGGTTATATAAGGTCCTTTTACATAATCTAATCCATTAAAGTATTGTCCCATTATTTTCATTACTTTAGCTGTTGGTTTAGTTATTAATTGATTATTTTCTGAATAACTTTTTCTTGATGAATTTCCTCTAAGTAAGGTTTTACCCGAAAAACTAATTGGAATAATTGATGTTTCTTGAGTTTCTGAATTTATTATTTCTTTCTTGTCATCTATACTTAATCTGTAATTTACTGGTATCTTAATTTCAGGTTTAATGGGTTCTATTAGTGTAGTTATCTCTTCACATTCTTTGTTTATTTCTATTAATGGTTTATCATTATATATTTCTCCATAATTTGAATTACAGAAGCTATATAAAGCTGAGTAATGGAAGGTCATTAATCTATTTCCTTCTTTCATTAGGTTATTTTTTAATAGTTTAAAATGTAAGCTTAATGTTTCATTAATATTTTTATCTTTTATATGTACACAATATCTGGGATAACATGTAAATATTAATTTTGTATAACATAGATTTCCTTCTATTGTTCCCAAATGTCCTATCATAGGATCGTTAAATCTTTGATCATGTAAAGATAGTATTATTGGACTATCTATTCCTTCCTTGAATAAGGATTTTACTAGGATTTGTATTTCTGCTAGGTAAACATATTGTATCTTTTCTCTTACTGTTTCACTTTTTATTTTTCTAAGGGCTAAATCTACAGTTCTTCTGTTTATTAATCCTAATCTTATATTTCCTTCAGCTTGAGTGACTTCTATGGCTTTTTCTTGTTCATAGTATTCATGTAATATTACCTTTTTCCTTTTAAAGATATCTCTTAATCTATGTAAAATTCCATAATCTGGTTTTTCTAATTTTGCTTTTAAGAGTTTATTATATTTATTCCTATTAAATGTTGCTACTAAACTATATCCATGGATATTTTCTTCTTTTTCTACTTCATAGATTTCTTCTTTATTTACTTCTTCCGAATCTATTTCTCTATTCTGACTCATCGTCTATAAATTCTTGATATATATATATTTCTTCCCCTTCATAATCAGATGGATTACTTACTAATTCTAGTTCTTCTTCTATGTCCTTAAATTCGCTTTTAAGAATTCTAACTTTCTTTTGTGACATTCTGCACTTATACGTCCTATTTCTCCACAATTCCAACATTTGCATTTATTTTTATCTAAATTTCTCTGTTTTTGTATTTTCTCTATAATATTTTCTATGGGGTTTGATATATTTTTCTTAAAATTATTATATTTTTATATTTTCCTTTTCCTAATTTTTTATAACTTACATGTTTTTATATGGTAATTGACATCCCCATCGGGTTGGCATTGCTTTTATTACAACATATATCTCCTATTGTCTACTCCTTTTATTAAATTTCACATACATATTTCACTTAATCATCATTTAAGAATCTTATTCTAGATCCCAATGTTTCGTATCAGACAGTTATTTTATACTTTTCATATTCATTAACAAAATATGTACTCCATGGTATTGGTAACTTAGAGTAGTATAAGTTAAGATATATATTTTGATCTTCATTACTAAAGAATTGTGAATAATAATATTTACTAAATTCACAAGTGTATTCTTTGACATAACACATATTACATATACTTAAGTTGATTAACTTCATTCTATTGTTTAACTTTTCATTTTTTATTTCTCGATCTCTATTGGTTGTCCAGTCTTCTCCTAGAAACTCATTTGAAATATATTCTACCATTGTTTCTATACCTAATTCCTTATTCCTTAGGAACTCGCTTTTATATATTATTATTATTAATTTTTACATTATCTCGTTAATCCTTTCCACCGCTTGAATATATTTCCTATAAAGCTTGCTATTAAGATTTCAGATATACTCGCTTTTGGTCTTCTGTTTCTACATTCCAATCTTCTTTTGATCCATTATACATAAAAAATAAACGCATTTGTAATGCCCATTCTACTAAGGTTTTATGTGGATTTGTCCTACAGTCTAAATCTAAAAATACTCCAGCATTACTTATTATTTTTAATTCACTTTCTTGAGGAATATACTCATTTTTCTAAGGTTGACTCCTAATTGGTGGTTTATATTCATAAAAGTGTCTTTTTCTTCTATTTTGTTTACCAAAGTTACTAGGTTCTTCAACGTGGGGTTTCATTTCTGGTCCTCCACTTGTATTCATATTTATTTTGTATTCTTTTTCAATATCTTCTAAATCACTTAGATTTATTTCACTGAATATTTCTGTAAGTTTTTCAATTTCTTCTTCTATTAATCTGATTCACTACTTTCTTTTTCTTCACTTATTTCTACTTTTTCTTTACCTTTGTCTTTTATTTTTTCTTCTTCATTTTCTAATTCTTTTATTAAATTTTCAGTGTCCTTTATAATTTTAGGATATTTATTTATCATAAACCACTCATCAAAGCTTCCTGGTTGTGGTTTTTGGGTTAAATTTATATTAGGTTTCTTGATTATTTCTGATTTTAAAGTTTTATATTTTTCTAACTTCTTATTTTTCTTTTTACCAGCATGTATTAATGTTAATTCTATTTTTAACTTTTCTATTTCCTGTTTTATCTCTTTGGTTTCTTCTTTTAAATGTATAGTAATTCTTTTACTTCTATTAAGGTTGTTTCCATATTATTAAATTTTATAGGGGCTTTAATGCATATTTTACAGTTAGGGTATTTTAGGAATGACAGCCTTTATTTGGCTAATCTTGATAGAAAAACTTGAAGTTGTTATTTTTGGAAATCTAAAAATTTTTAAGGTTATTTACGCACATTTTCCCAAACAATATACATCTGATTTCACAGAGAATTACCCATGCATAACATATTATAGGGACATGTAACCGCTGTAAACCAACAACTAAGTCAAACTAAAGACAATTTTGGAATAAATCATACTAAGTATTTATAATCCGGGATAGTTGGTTAATATTAGTCCATACTTACTAAGATCCTAACTATTCTGCTAGTATTTCCTGGAGCTTGACCATCTCTAAATATCTATACCATGCCAAAATCATAAATTTTTTGGTTTGTCTCTACTTTGAAAGGTATATTGCTAGCTTTTAGGTCACAATGTATAACTTTGAGTCGAGAATCTTCGTGAAAGTAAAAAATTTCTCGAGTAATCGCTCTAATTATCTTGTAACATCTTGAACAATCCAATTGTCCTTATTTCTCAAGGTCTGTACACATATCAAAATCAAGATTTAAAATTGAAATCACGGAATTGAATTCAAAGTTCATTGAGAGAAGACGAATAAAAACTGAAATAATCTGTTAAAGGCTAAAATGTAAAATACATATTTTTTTGTCAAAATAGGTTGTTTGAGGTGATGTTCGTGGTCACAAATAGATTTTAGGCCGGTCTAGTTCAATTAATGGTACTTGAGTAATTTCAAGGAATAATCATGGACAATTTCACCAATTTGTGAAATCAGAAGATATCATGGTATTAAATTGATGGGGGCAAATTCTAGTTTAAACCAGGTATGAATTATGACGAGCAAGTGAATTAATTTTAAGATATTTAATTGTGAATAATTATGAATGGTTTAAGAGAGAAAAATAAATTGTCTAATATTTGAGGGACGAAAGCCAGTGTTGTGCAGATAAAAGGCAAGAGTGTTTTCGCGGGATGGTTGTGCTTCGTTGTTGGTGTAAGTGTGTGTTTGGTAAAGTTGAAAATAAAAGAAACAGCGCTGGGGTTTGCCTTGTTACGTGTGAATGTGCTTTTTCCGTTTTTCCGAAAATTTACGTGTGAATGTATTTTAAAATGGAGTCAATGAGTAGATGACAGGGGGTAAAAACGACAGCAAATTACTGTTTGTGGGAAAATGGGTCAACAAAGTCGGACTCAATATCAGCACTCGAGAAAAAACGACATTAAATAGATTGAGACAGAAGTTGATGCGTGGGGGTCAGGCTACTTCGATTGCTGGGTTGGCTTATAATACAGTGGCTGTATCTTAATATCAGCACTCGAGAAAAAACGACATTAAATAGATTGAGACAGAAGTTGATGCGTAGGGATGGCAATAAAATCCGCCCGGACCGGATTCGGCCCGGACCCAGCCAATCCGGTCTGGGCAAAACCCGGACCGCCAATATAGATAAAGCGGTCCCGGGTATTGAATTTCAATACCCAAACATTTCCGGGCACGGTTCCGGGCATAGCGCTAAAAACCCAGAACCCGGATCCGTGCTCGGTTTTTTAATAAGTAAAACTAATATATATATATATAATGAATTAATGAAGCCCTAAATCCCCAACTCTTTGCCTCTCAACCTATCCCTCTCGTTAACAAGCCGCACGGCTGCAACTCCTCCCCGTCTCTCGTTAAACAAGCCAGCAGCACCCTCTCCCTTAGCAACTACACACCGATGATACTCAATATATCGGGTAAAGCAGTGCCTTGTTTGATTTGTGGTTGGGAAACGGAAATCTGCCAGTTGTGTGAGTTTTCCTCTTCCGTAGCTTCACTGCTTTCCTTGGTAGCAGCTGGAGCCGTTTCACTAATCCGCCCTCGGGAGAAGCAAAACCGGCCTCGCTTTCTTCAACCAAGTAGGCGTCTTAGCTTTCTTCAACGGCGGTGGCAGCAAGGGTTTCTTTAACTTTATCAATGGCCACTTCCACAGAAGAGGCAGTCACTGCACTCTCAACTTCTTTTACTTCCACAGGTTTTGTAGCTACATCTTGCTTCTCTTTTTCCAACAAATAATCCTCGGCTAGGGAGGGAGTTTTGTCGCTTTGGGCTTCCGCTATTGATAGGCAAAAACCGATCTACTTTCTTCAGCTGCTGTTTGTTTAGTTACCAAAAGGCAGCCAAGTGTATGCTGAAGACTTGAAGTTGATGGCTTGAAGCATGAGGAGCCCAGGAGGGATGCCTCTGAAGTCTGCCCAGTGCTTGGAAAATGCAGGCAAAAAAACTCGGAAAAAAACCTGTGCCCGGATAGTGCCGGGCATATGCCCGGCCCGCACATAAAAAATCCGGGCACGGTCCGGGTCCGGGCAGCAATATGTGTCATGCGGGTAGGTCCCGGGCAACCCCAAACCCGGACCCGACCCGGACTTTTGCCATCCCTATTGATGCGTGGGGGTCAGGCTACTTCGATTGCTGGGTTGGCTGTATCTCATACAGCCACTTTTTTTTTTTTCAACACCAGTATTATTGGAATATAACCTAAAATTTCGATATTTAACGAATTTAGTAGAAATATCAAACGTAAAATTGGTGGAAAATAAGTTGAAACATATAAACCTATAAATGAAAAAGTTTAACCAAAATCAGGAACTAATCTAACAAAAAAAATTAATTTGGGTATTCAACCCAAATAACCAGAATCGTATCAAGTTAATTGAAATATTAAACGCAAAATCAGTGAAATAATAGTTAAAATATATAGACCTATAAAGGAGAAAGTATAACCAAAATTAGGGATTTCCTTAACCAAAAATAAAATGATGAAAAATAAATTTGGTACATAACCGGAATAATTAGAATCTTACCACATTAATAGGAATATCCAATACAGAGAAAAATCTAAGAGAAAGTCGAAAATTGTGAACTCATCTAACGGAAAATAAAAGCTACTTGGAATATAAAAAATTTCACCATTTCACGAATTTAAGAGGAATATCAAACATAAAACCGGTGAAAAATAAGTTGAAACACATGAACCAATATAAGAGAAAAGAATCTAAAATTGTGAACTCATCTAACGGAAAATAAAAGCTACTTGGAATATAACCCACAATTTCCCCATTTCACGAATTTAGTAGGAATATCAAACATAAAACCGGTGAAAAATAAGTTGAAATACATCAACCAATAAGAGAAACAGAATTGAAAATTGTGAACTCATCTAACGGAAAATAAAAGCTACTTGGAATATAACCCAAAATTTCGCCATTTCACGAATTTAGTAGGAATATCAAACATAAAACCGGTGAAAAATAAGTTGAAACACATCAACCAATAACAGAGAAAGTGTAACGAAAAATTTAAAAAAAAAAAAAAGTGGCTGTATGAGATACAGCACTGTACACTATGATGACTCTCGATTGCTATGTGGAATTTTCTAAATTTTGAAGATATTTTCCAGAGCATTTTGTCCTTTAATTATCATAAAATATTACTAATGGATCAAATTAGCTTCAGCATAATAACTTTTGTTAATCTTATTAAGTATTTGCAACCTCTTGAATGACGAGTTTTTCCGGCTTTTATTTCACATGAATGCACACATAAAGAACTCACAAACTAATGTAAAAAAATATGGCGTGCGATACCTGCTGATGCAACTCTTAAAATAATGTTTCAGATCGAATGCCCAGCAAAGCTGATCTTGATATTCCCCCATCTGGCGGTGGCAACGAAATTGTAAGCATATAAAAGGTAAAAACATAGCACAAGACCCAAAGAAAAATTTAAATTAAAACCATGAAGATGTTAAATCGATACTGGCCAAGCCGTTTTATCACTTTGAATAACATCACTGAACTTTGGGCTCCCTACCCACCAGACACTAACCAGAGGACATAGAACACAAACTACATCATAATGGAAAATTTGATATCCCAACGTTGTCTCATTGCTCATCCATACAATAATCATATACTTCAACAAATAAAAACTTTGGAAAATGTAACAGGGCACCATTCTATTTGAAGGGCACCTCCTCTTTTATCATTATTGCTTGTCATAAACCATGTCATTCTCCCCCCAATGCACCAGCCCTCCCCGTGGGTAGACCATATACTAACATAAAGAAGAAGCATCGTTAACAGTTCTTACGAGTTAACGGGGGTATACTTCAGTAATTGATGCTTCATCAACAGACCATGGCATCGACTTGCTTGTAGATTTATCAGAACAATCAAATTCTTTTGTCGGCAAGCTCCTCTCAGTTCGACTACCTATGAAAAATGCAGGCTGTTGAGGCGACGGAAGAGTGACAGAGTAACTATTGAGCATGAGAACTATTGTTGCCATTGATGGCCTCTCAGCTGGATCTTCCTGGACACATAATAAGCCCAAATGGATGCATCTAATCACTTCATTTCTTGAGTAAGAATCTGTCAGATTTGGATCCAGTAACTGCAAAGGTGTTCCATCCCTCCATTGTTTCCAAGCCTGCAAACAGTATATCAAGTATGGTAATGCAGTTTCTACCTCTTTTTTAGTGCTTTTACTTGTGTGCAATGATATAGGCACTAACAAAGGGGAAAATGTCAATATATTAGCTCAGTTATGCTTACATAGCTCAAAAGATCTCCAGCACCATCTGTTTGATAAAAGCTGCTGTTCTTCTTGCCAGTTATAATCTCCAGAACTAGGACACCAAAACTATATGCATCTGATTTCACAGAAAATTGCCCATGCATAGCATATTCTGGGGCCATGTAACCACTGTAAACCAACAACTAAGTCAATCGAAAGACAACAACGAAGCTTTTGAAATTATTCAAATAACTCTATACAGTTTATTTATAATCCACACTAAATGGTTCTGCCAGGGGAAGTAATGCATAAATTGTAAACTAACCAAATGGAGAGCATGTACAAAGGGTAATAGTTGCCAATACTTACAATGTCCCGACTATTCTGCTAGTATTTCCTTGAGTTTGATCAACTCCAAATATCCTTGCCATACCGAAATCTGAAATTTTTGGATTCATCTCTACATCTAAGAGTACATTGCTAGCTTTCAGGTCACGATGTATAATTCTGAGTCGAGAATCTTCGTGAAGGTAAAGAATTCCTCGAGCAATCCCTCCAATTATCTTGTAACGCCTTGACCAATCCAATTGCCCTTGTTTTTCAGGGTCTGCGCACATATCAAAATCAATATTTCAAATTGAAATTTGGAAACTGAATTTAAAATCTAGAAATTCTATCAATCTTGAAAAGATGGAATAAAACTCGAACAATCTATTCAAAAGTCTTGAATATTCAACTCTTGTAAGACATTGAAATTTATGTAAATGATCCTAACCATAAAGAAAATAGTCCAGGCTTTTGTTTGGCACAAATTCGTAAATGAGTATCTTTTCTGCGCCCTCCAAGCAGAATCCCAGTAGCCTAACCAGATTTCTGTGTTGAAGCTTGGCAACCAAAACGACCTCATTCTTAAATTCTTCTGCACCCTGTCCTGAGCTTGTTGATAGCCTTTTCACAGCTATTTCTTGTCCGCTAGGAAGTACACCCTGCAAATGTACATTAATCAACAATTACAAAATTTGTATTGTGTAACCTCTTGCAACTGGTAAAAACTTCCAGAGATGTCATGATAATCAATGGTATACCTTATAAACCTCACCAAATCCACCTTCACCCAACTTGTTATCAGTTGAGAATTTGTTTGTGGCAACTTCAATTGTCTTGAAATCAAATTGCAAGGATTCTAGAGTTGTAAGATCGTTATCAGCTGCACAAAACAGTAATTTATTTGCGCTTCGAAAAAGTAGCAACAATTGAATGTGTACATGCTCTTGCTAAAAAATTGTTTGATTTAGTGATTATGTGGCTCTCGTGCTTACCATTTTCTTCCGTTACAGCATTATATTTCTTTTTTGCTCTCCTTCTTAGGAAGCATAAGCCCGCAACAAAAAGCACTGCAGTGACAGCAATTGCAGCCACGATGGCAATAATTGTTGATGATGAGATTCCGCTTTTCCCTGCAGGAAACAGCAATATGTTTCATTAGGCATACTAGAAATTCATGACTGTGAAATATCAAATTGAATAATCAAACATCCAAATCGAACATTGTTTTTAATGGTTAAAGTCATCAGACACTTTGATTACAAAATCAATGTAAATTCCACTTTTAAAAATTGTCAGTTTACAGATAAGGCTAGTTTTATAAGTGTTGGTTACTTCTTAGCCGAAATTTCAATAGAATAGGCAAAAGTCCAACACCAAATATATAGAATTTTGCCGGTGCCTTTCACATGGAATTATAAAACTATATATGTATCAATATCTTCGATCCCTGAAAAGTCAAACGCAAACGAAAAAGCATAGCATAAAATAATGAAAGAAATGGTGATAGAAAGTGGGTTGAACTTTACCACGAGGCCGGATTACCGAACTAGGAGGTGGAGGAGAAAGAAGAACTGGAGTAGGTGCCGGTGCCGGTGTCGCTGGTTCATTGTAAAAGGGGTACACTTCATACCGGACATTGCAACTCGGAGTCAACACTCGTCCTCCTTGCTTTCCACCACAACAAGTCGGCAACTGGGCAATCGCTCCTCGAAGACATATGTTACAATCCGAACTTGACAGGTCTTGTGTACACTGTGCAAGTGCGTAAAGTTTTTGAAAGGATGTGAAATTTGCCATTTTTGTAGCGAACTTTCTGGGATCATTCACTGCCTGGGATGCAGCTTCACTCATCAAAGACCCCACTAGATCGTTAAACTTGACGGGGTCTGTAACGTTTTGAGTATTCCACAAATAGACAGTGCGCGTCGTCTCCCTAGTAGAAAAAATATACCTATTTGAGTAACGTAAAAGGCACTCATCGTACCATACTATGGGGTCTTTGCTAACCGGGCAACGCCGAATTACATCTCTGGTAGCAAAAGTGACACAGTTTTGGCAGCTGTTGGTAGTTTGATCACCGCGGCAGAGAAAGAGGCTGTAGACGCTGTTTGGGTCTCGGCCAGCGGTGGCGTTGAAGAAACCCCTGGAGAATCCATTCCCACGGCTGGCGTTAGTGGGAAGAGAAGTGAGGAGACGATTGAGGTTTGATTCAAAGGTGCTGTTTCTGGTGAAATTTGCCGTGTCTGAACAGAAATGAAAAACGTATGATGGGTCAGCCGCAGCTGTAAAACTGAATTGGAAGCTTGAAAGATAGATCACAAACAAAAACAACATGGAGAATTTCAAGGGAGTCATATGTAATTCCCGGCTCTTTTGTTGCCAACAACTAATAATAATGCTATAAATAATCATCGTCCACCTTCTTCTTCTTTTTTTTTTTTCTTTTAAATTTTGTATTTTGTTTTGCTTTAATTTTTAATGTTAATCGATGAGATTTAATGTGGAAACGAAACGTTTGGTGGAAGCTGCAGAAGTGGCGTTCGCAAAGGAGACTACACTTCACAAGGTGAAGTCAAGGAATTGTCTCATTCCTCCAATCAATTGTTTTGTTTCAGGACAAATTCTGGGTCCCACGGAGGAAAAAAGGTCCAAATCTCAGTCAAATTTGCGAAAAGTTAATTTGAGGTGAAAGAACATTAAATCAAATGAAGTTTGATTAAGACAGAAATAGGTGCGTGACGACAGATTCAACGTAGTTGTTACATGGGACTCAGGGTTATCCAATGGTTAAAGTGGAATTTTCTAAGTTTCGAAGATATTTACATTCATTTTGTCCTTTAGTTTTTGCAGATCAAAATTAGATTTGGGACCAATTGCTGATCGTTTATAACTGACAAGGCAAGAGTAACCCAAAATTTAATTTCAATTTTTTTCTTTTTCCTTTTTCTTATATATATATATATAATTATATATATAGGTCATCATTTGATATTTCTCAGAAACCAATTAGCCAAATCACGTGTTTCCTTTGAGATATCATTATGTTATTCGATTAACATAAACATACAAACTTTCAACTTCGAAAAGTTTATTATTATTATTCGTAATAACATCATATGTATATATTGAAAATTATATGCATTATTAATTTTGCTCTGTTAGGAAACAGATTTTCAAATCACTATGATAGCTGCTAGGATTTCAAGTTAGAACAGAATTTGAAGAGTGTGTTTTAAGCAGCCCACTAGACATGGGTGGGTGTATATGGGCCGTGGGCTTAAAAGGTTGATGTATGTAGACTTTAAAGGACAAAGAAACATGTGAGGTTTTCACTGCATTCAAAACCTCAGTATCGCCCTCTCCTCCAAGTTCAATGATTACCTTGCTCCAAAGTCCAAACAAAACTTTAAAGCTTTTCAAACTTTTTCTTTTAAAGCTATAAATGCTATTCGCTTTTCCTAAGCCTAAATTCTACCTCATCATTGCATGTGCAGCCTTCGTTCAATAACCCAAATAAAATGAGAGGCGTAAATGTTATTTCCTAGGAACAAATTTAACAAGGTGAACACTATAATCATGAAAGGTAAACCCTGCCTTTTTTTTTTTTTTCATCTGACAAGCGATTCTTGCTTCGCCCACACATCTCCTTCACCAGTTTGGTGACATGACATAACATTAAATATATAAATAAATTTCAGATTTTAGAAGTTAATGAATTTTTCATAACTCCATGGGAAACAGTTTGTCATTTTAGAGGTAGGTGTCACAGGAGAGAGAGTTCAATTTTTCATAACGATCGTGTAAAAGTAATTGAGGAGAGAGAGTTCGAATTTAGTGAAATTTAAGTGTTAAAAGGGAGAGTTCAATAGTTGTAGCATTACATGTTGGAAAACTCAATCTTGATTATTGATAAAGTCATTAGATCTTTCACAGTCAAAACTTATAACTATAAAATGGAGGTGAAAAAACAAGGGATGATCCAAATCCATTCACTTTGCTATTTGTCTTCGGCGCTGAACTCTTAACTACTTGGGAAAAAGAATGTAACAGTTATCGTGGTGAGAGAGTAGAAACAGAGAGGTCATGACACACAGAAGGATCTTTGGTTGAAGGTTGTTCAGCGGGAACGATTGTTCTACCCACAGGAAACGGGGGTTGCCTTGGTTGTGAAAGAGCTATTGATTCACTTCCCAAAAGAGCCACCACATTTGACATGGTGGGTCTTACTGCTGGATCTTCTTGCACGCACAAAAGCCCTATGTGTATGCATCTCACCACTTGTGGAATCGAACTTGATTTCATCAACAAAGGGTCTACAAATTCCATTTCTTTACCTTCTTTCCACAGTTGCCATACCTGCAATCAATTCCAATTAAAAAGGGTTTATAATCTTACGTTTATTATAATAACATCCATTTTTTGAAGCAAAATCTCAATTCGAGCTAGCAGCTACATTAAACATACGTATGCAAGTAGTGTCTGAGCATGTCCTGTAAGATAGAAACCGCTATTTCTTTTGCCACTTATGATCTCAAGCACTATAACACCAAAGCTAAAAACATCAGATTTCACCGAGAACAGTCCTTCCATTGCATACTCCGGCGCCATGTACCCGCTGTTCCAAATGCGAAAAAACAATTACACAGCATGATTAAAATAATTTCCGGAAAAATATGCTGAATAGTTGGTAAATGAAAAAAAGCTAAAAAACATACTAGGTTCCAACTACTCTTCTAGTGTTAGCTGTCTTCTGATTTTCACAAAAAATTCTTGCCATACCAAAGTCTGAAATCTTGGCAACCATATCTTTGTCCAACAATACATTGTTCGGCTTTAGATCCCTGTGGATTATTTTAAGCCGAGAGTCTTCATGAAGGTAAAGAAGTCCTTTGGCAATTCCACCAATAATATTATAGCATGTATTCCAATTAAGTTGCAACCGTCTTCCAGAATCTGAAATTGAGTAAACCAAGGTCCAGAGAGAGATTAGTACACATAACTGAAGCAACTGTGTAAGTTCATATGTCTGCAGTCAGTAGCAGAGACAGACCAAAGATAAAGCAATCAAGACTTCGGTTGGGCATGAATTCATAGATAAGCAGCTTTTCCTCGCCCTCTATGCCACAACCCACTAGTCTTACAAGATTTCGGTGTTGAAGTTTTGCAATAAGTATGATTTCATTCTTGAACTGTTCCAAACCTTGCCATGACTTCCTTGACAGCCTTTTAACTGCTACTTCCTTCCCGTTTGGTAGAACACCCTGAGGATTAACTAAAAGTTATGGAAATATCTTCTCTTCAATCGGTGTATGTGCAAACATCTAATTAATTATGACGTGTTTGTGTGCAAACATCTAATTAATTATGACATGTTTGTGTGCAAACATGTAATTAATTATGACATGTTTGCATTCTCTTATATATTAACTGATTTCATTGAGTTTGCTACATGCATATACTCTGAAATTGGTGCTTTTGCTTCAGTTAGGATAAGGATCGTTTCATGATCTTAATTAGCTTATGAGGGTTTTGTGCATGTATACATGTACACTGATGTGTGGTCAAAATTATTTTTTAAGAATTTTAATTTTTGTTAACTTCCAATTACGTCCTTATATTTTTTACAAGGGTAAAAGCTTAGAATATGAGAAGATCTTGGTCCGAATATCTTTTGTATGATATTGAACTAGGAAATAGAGTGTTACCTTATAGACAGCGCCAAACCCACCTTGTCCAAGCCTATTAGAATCAGAAAAACCATCAGTAGCTGCCTTTAAAACAGCTAGATGCACAAAGGGCAATTCCTCTGAACTAACCAAATCCCCTTCTTGTGTTAGCGATACTGATATTGGTCCTGCCAATTCATGTAGTAACCCTCGTTGGCTTCTTTCGTCATCTACAAAGGCAAATTAAACATATTAGTCCCTAAGTTGTGAGGAGTTTTTCAATGTATTTGTGGAAAGCCTTTTTTTTTTTTTTTTCATATTTACCATTTTTTGCTCCTTTCTTCCGGCGAAGATAGACAACATACGATCCAATGAGGACAACTAGTACAAATGTTGATATGCACGCAACCGCGACAACCATCCCAATCTTCCATTTTCCGCCTGCTTTTCATTAAAAACGAACCCTTTAAATTCAAATTAACTGTATAAGCTGTGATAAAACTCTGAATACGAATGAATTGAACTGACCAAATATAAAAAATACCTGCATTTTAAACGACATATGCCTACTCATAATACAAATCATTTCCCAAACAGTGAACAACCATGACTCTTCATTAATCATACACTTTTCAAAATAAAAATTGGATATGATTAGATGTTCTTCTTTAATGAGGGCGCTCTCATTTTTATAAGATGTAGACTTAATTTGATTGGTAGCAACTAAATATTGACAAGTATCGTAATAAAGAGATTTTACTGTATATATATTCCTACAACTCTTGTCCCACTTTGGGCTAGTTGTAAATAAGAATAAACTCCACATTATAATAACTTCTAATTTTTCTGAATTCTGATTTAAAAAACTTGCCTCCACATAGTCGTAATTGTGTGTGTGTGTGTTTTGTTATATTAAATGTCTAGGATGAAAATGTTTTTTTTAAAAGTTATTTAGGACAATGATTATTTTTCAGCGTTGTTACTAAATTATTGTGTAGTATTTATACAATTTACATTGAGAAAAAAAAAATAAAGAAAATGCAAACATTTAGACATTTAAAATAACTTGCATATTGTGAAATCATGTCCACTTTTTTTACCAATATTGTCTATACATTGAATTTGATAGTAATTATTAATATAGTGCGTGCTTTATCTTTATATTACTTACACTAAAGATAATTTTAAAATAATAATTTTATATCTACAATTATATTATGTTATAGTAACAAAATTAATCGACAGGTTTTACTTTATATATAATCAGTTATAGCCAAATTTGGATTGTTTTAATCGATAGGTCATCATCTTGTAATTAAAAAAAAAAATTTAAATTTTGCTAATTGCTTCAATTTTGTTGCAGTGACAGCAAAAGCAGACTAGTAAGCGAACGATATATGATTGTTTAAAGTCAACGATCTCACCTGTGGAAGTTGGGTATGTTAGTGATATACGTGTTGAAGCATTATAGAAGAGGGAGAGCTGAAATCTCAAGTTACAATTCTCATTTACGATAATCCCAGCCTCCTGAGCACCACAGCATGCTTTGAGGTCTCCCAAGGCGCCAGTCAAACAGTCGTTGCAGTCACGGGAATTAATGTCCCTGGTACACTGCACAAGCCCATTTATAGTTTTCTGCTTTGGAAATTTAACTTCACCGACCGCAAACATCGCCGGATCAGATGAGGCCTCAATTGAGAGGTTAGTCATTAAGTAAGTTAATACTTTGATGAAACGAGCAGGATTGGACACACTCTTCCACTGATTATTCCACTTTTCTGCGTACTGTCCTGCATAAACCATCACTAAAAATTTCCGGTATGAGTATTGAATTTGACATAATTCATACCATATGATTGCCTCTTCAGCAGTCTTGCAATTTTTCAAGATTTCATGTCTTGCGTTTTCGAGGCAATTCTGACAAACTGTGCGGTTAACATCCCCCCGGCAAAGTGCTCGCCCGAAAACTCGATTAGGGTAATCTCCGATGGACAAGTTGTAGAAGCCTTGTGAAGTATTGGTAGCTATTGACTCTAGAAGGAGCTGGAGGTTATTTTCAAATGGGCTGTTAGGAGCATAACTTGTATTGGAGCAAGCTATATCGAGAGGATTTGCATCAGTAACGATAGAGAGCATGAAGAATTGTACGACTAGGAGAAGCATAGCTGAAATTATACTTTTTTACCATCTTCCTTATTTGGAAGCACAAGGGGATTTAGCCTATCGGAGGCCAATGGATGCATGACCTTTTTTTTTTCAGTTGACAATAATTAGGCGAGGTTTGAACATTATGGAATAGAAACTTCCTCATCATTCACAACGCAAGAGATTGAAAGTTCAGCAGATCGACGTAAATTACCTGATAATTGAGTGGTGGAAGAATTTGCCTGGTTTTTGCCATTATTTCTTGTCTGACCTTACCTACTACAATTACATCATTTTAACGAATATTAATTCAAGAAGCTTTCAGATACGTAATCACCGAAAGAAAAAAAAATGTATCCTTATTAATAATCCAGCAAATAGAGCTAACAGCTTTTCTCCAATAGTGGTGCCCATACACTGACTTGCACTTAAATGACTTAGGCTTGGTTTTTACTGAGGGGTTTGGGGATAAAAAGCTATGGTTATGAAATTTTTGAGCTCTAGCTGTGAAATAAAAGTTGATGGTAGTTGGTAAAATATTAATTTTAAAGTTTGGAATAATAATTTTAAAGTGTTTCATGAAATACTTTACAATTATGACTTAAAAACTACAGTTGTAAGGGTTTATCAAAAATATTATGGCTATAGTTTAAAAAACTAAAACTACTAAGAAGCAACATGAAAAAAAAGCTTAATTAGAGCTTGAATTTTGAGATTATTCCACTTAAAATGTTGAGTGAAGACAGTGTAGGTCTGCTATTTCTAGAGCAATACTTGAACTGTCGAAGATCTGTAATCAATATTCGATGAGCTAGCTTAAGATTTAACAACTACCCTTTGAAGCTCACATATTTAATATCAAATCATTTGAGGCGAGGCTCGTGTTAACACCCATGAGCAACCCACGAGTGGCTTGCTGTTCAGTCATATATAACAAGGTTTCTTATGTTTTACCAAATTGCTTAACTAACAGTGATGATACCATGCCTAGTTTCGGACGTTCAGCGACAATTAGAGAGCATGAAGAATTGTACGACTAGGAGAAGCATAGCTGAAATTATACTTTTTTACCATCTTCCTTATTTGGAAGCACAAGGGGATTTAGCCTATCGGAGGCCAATGGATGCATGACCTTTCTTTTTTTTTCAGTTGACAATAATTAGGCGAGGTTTGAACATTATGGAATAGAAACTTCCTCATCATTCACAACGCAAGAGATTGAAAGTTCAGCAGACGTAAATTACCTGATAATTGATTGGTGGAAGAATTTGCCTGGTGTTTGGGGAGAAATATAAAGAATAATACGACGCCACGTGTCGACAAGGGAAGCGGCGTTAGCATAAAAGAGGTACCCCGTATGGGTCTAGAGCAGGTCAAGATATCCTGGATAACCACAGCATAATTTGACCCACCCCGCATAGATCGAGGTACCCCACTTAATTTGAGGTACCCCACATAGTGGGGGTACCCCATATAGTAATGGTACCTCACATATCGGATTCCAGAAAACTCTCTAAAATTCGCCATGAGAGACGTCTCTATAGCTTAAAAGATCAGGCTTGATTCGGTTAAGAACCACGATCAAAAACAAAGGAGGAGGAGACAGCTCACACGCCAAAAGTGGTCCCCTAGCCGCTTCGATGGCCGAGATACCCTGGACCACCCGCCAGCATGCGCCACGCACCCAAAATGACGGGATTCGCCGCGATCACCTTCTTGATTCCCAAGCATACTCCCCAAACGGCCCAAAATGATAGAAAGGTAAAAGGATAGTCAAGAACCAATGGAAATTCGCCATGTGGCCTGACGGAGTTGTCGAAGCTCCTCAAAACAAATACTGATTCACCTAAATAAATTTGTAGAAGTAGTGAAACCAGGTCGAATCCCAAGAGAACTATGTATTTAATTTCTCAAAGTCTAAAACAATTAATTTTCCACAAAAATATGGATTTTCGAGCTTGCTGCCTCAAACCGGATCGCCGTTTAAGGGCAAACGGTTAGCCGTTTACGAGTTGAAGAATTCTGGGAATTATCCGGCTAACCGGATGAGGAATCCGGCAAACCGTTTGTTGGCAGTAGCGATCTGGGAGCTGAACCGGATAACCGGTTGAGGGAACCGGCAAACCGTTCGCTGTTTCTCTCTATTCTGGAACGATCCGGCTATCCGGATGTGAGAAATTCGGAAGACCGGATGTTGGTTGTATCTTCTCTGGACGCAAACGGACAACCGGTTTAAAGGAAACGGAAGACCGAATGTATGTGGTGATGTTTCTGGTGCGATCCGGCAAACCGGTTAGGAGAAATCCGGAAGTCCGGTTGCTGATTGTAACAATTCTGGAGCTATTCGGACAACCGGAAAAGGAATTCGGAAATCCGTTTGCGCGTTTTCCCGGTCTGACACACCCAGATCGATTCGGATTCCTATCCGAATTATATGATTCCAATTGTTTTTAACGAGATTTTGATGAAAATAAAAATAAAAATAAAAATAAAGACAAGAATTTAAAATTTAAACAAGGAAATTAATCTTACCAAACTTCCAATCCAAGGGTGTAAATTCCATCCAATTGCAACTTTGATCATAGGCAAAAATATAAATTACTCAATCCAAGAACTTAGTCTACTTAATCGGAATCCCGCAAAAAGCAATTATTCTCCTAATGTAATAGACTCAAACAATCGCCAATCCAAACTCATCACTAATTTAATCAAGATCATCGTTCCATATCAAATTAAGTGATAGCATTAAGAATAGTGAGAATGACTAAAACAAGATCAATTAATTCAGATTACTCCAATTTAATCAATTTGTATTTTTATTTCCCTAGAGCCTATCATGCAAGCTATGTAATTGTGGCCATCAATATACACACACATGAGCCAACTCCTTGCTACTCAATTCAATCATTCATGACAATTACGGATCACAAACTCAAGACTAGCGATAGAAAAATAAATATTGAATTAAGGCGTCAACTCAATCAATATAAATAATTCATATGAAATAAGAACAAGAAAATAAAAATTACTTGGATGAAGAAATTCTTGTTAAGTTCAAAGCCTCACAAAACTACAACTGGAATTTGATTAACCCTTGGACCGGAATTAAAAACTTAGCCACTCATGGTGGCTAAACAAAACAAAAGAATTGAGAAGAAAGTTGCAGCCGTTTGCTTCTATTTCTTCTCACGTCCAGCTCTCTTTTTCACCTTGTGTCTGTTGGCTCACGCCCCTTGCTCTTCCTTTTATAATATTGCTAGCTTTCCTTTTCTTACTTGGTTTCCTCTTCTTGCGGTTTCTTCTTTTCTTAACGCTAGGAAGTCGAATCCTTCTCCAATTCTGATTGCTAATGGTCGGCCCACGTTTGCAAAGCCCAATTAAAGCCCTTTTTATCCAAATTTCGTCACAACCTCCATGATTCATCTCCTAAATCAATTCAAATATAATTTCCACGAATTAGCACAAAATAAATCAAGATATGAGGGAATTAAACTAAATATAGCATGACTATTTATAACCTATCAAATTCCCCCACACCTAAACCATGCTTGTCCTCAAGCATATCTTAAATCATCATACCAATCCACCCTTTTAACCCATTCAATATCCAAGAATACCTATAAAGCTAAACACACATCAATGAGTTGAATCATAGTGACAATCAAAAGAATAAGCATTCATAGGATAGAATTTGTAACAAAAACACAAGCATCTCATCAATTCGTCAAAATCAAATGCAGCAAGACTTAACACCCTTGCATGGTTTCGCTCAATGCTCTCAAAGTGTTTAGGGTGTGTGTTTTACTCTCAAAATCAAAGCATAGCATGTCATTGCCATAGGCTTGCAAATGATTTAAATCTCCACCACTGCATATGAATATGATGCAAAAATCAAAGGGACTTTACAAGGGTTGAAATGGGGCTTAGGTAAAGGTATGGTAGAAGGAAAAATGAAGGGTTTAACGATCAAGACAAAGAGTTAGTTACATGCATGATTTAGATGCCTCACAAAATAAACAAACAAACTTCTAAGACAATGAAATTTATCCCCACATTTAAGCACTTAAAATACTTGGAGAAACAATTTAATAATTCAATTGCTTTTGCAAATAATTCTCCAATCATCCAATCAAGGGAATAATTTTCTCAACGGAATTTTTTTCTTTCTTTTTTTTTTTTTTTTTTTTTGAGAACATGCAATTACTTCACTCTTGTCTTGATAGGGTAGAAAGAAAACATGGATAACAAACAAAAAGGCTTGGGGTTAAACAATGTGTTAGAAACAAACGAAAAGGAAGAATAGGCTCAAAGGGGCTAACTAGGGGAAAATAAAAGGTGGGTCTTTTAGAGTTTAAGAATTGGTTAAACCTAATTGCCCTTATCACACTTAAGCATCAATTCAAAAATGTGGTCTCAACATACATTCATAAGCAAGTTCTAGAATAAACACACTAAGTTTGATACACTCAACAAAAATAAAAGGAGCAAAAATGTAATGAGTTGCTCTTAGGCTCAAAAGCTCACTAGTGTGTCTATGCATCAAGTCTTGTGCACTTTTCAATTAACGAATTAATGTGACACCATTGAAAAAATTTTTTTTAAGAAAACACTATTCATGCTTACTTCTTTCATGCATTAAAACTCAAAACAAAGATGTACCCCTAGCTTACAAGGTATTCAAAGATATTGAGAAGACTTTAAAAAAAAAATTTTTTAAGAACAATTTAAAAACATCCCAATGCCAAAATCCTCCCCCACACCTAAATAATACATTGTCCTCAATGTATCAACAAGTAAATAGCTCACAAAAAATAATAATGATAATGAAAAGTAAATGAGAAGGGAAGAATAAACTCCCCTGGATGTGAGCGGTGTGGACTCGAATGAGCTAGGGAGAGGGTTCCAAGGAAAGCTGAAAAGTTTGTGAGCAGTATCTTCTTCATCAAGAACATCTGGAGGCTTAAAATAAAATCAACGAAAGTAAAGAAAACTAAATATAATAAAGAAATGAAAATTCAAAAGCGAGAATAAAGAAAATATTTGGGTTGCCTCCCAAAAAGCGCCTTTGTTTTATGTCTTTGGCTAGACACAGTCGCAAAGCGAATAAATCATCCAATGCCTTTTAAATTAGATTGTGCATCTAATTCTAGCTCATTCCCAACACTTCCTTGGGCAAAAACATCCTGCACAATAGGGTTAATAGCATCCACAGAAAATACCGAATGTTCATCAGTAGGGTGTTTCACAGCATCAAATATGTTAAACTTAACAATCTCTCCATCAAACTCGACAGAGAGAGTACCCTCATCTACATCAATTTTCGTTTTGGCAGTTTTCATGAAAGGTCTTCCTAATAAGATTGAAGCTGATTTTGAAGAAGGATTACCTTCCATCTCTAAGATGTAAAAGTCTACAGGAAATATAAGCTCATTAACTTGTACCAAAACATCTTCTACTATCCCAAGGGGGTGAATATAAGAACGGTCAGCCAATTGAATAACTACACCAGTCGTTTGCAAGTCATTCAACTTTAAATCTTGGTAAACAGAAAATGGCATGACATTAATTGAAGCTCCTAAATCTAGCATAGCATGCTCAACTTTCTTTTCACCAATTACACAAGGTAATGTAAACATACCTGGATCCTTGCATTTTTCTGGCATATTCTTTTGTAAAATTGCCGACACATTCTTACTTACCTCCACCTTCCCCTTTGCTTTCATCTTCCTCTTGTTGGTGCACAACTCTTTCAAGAATTTTGCATATTTGGGAATTTGCTTGATCGCATCCAACAAGGGGATGTTAATTTGCACTCTCCTGAATGTGTCCAGAATCTCCTTTTCTTGCTCATCTTCTTTTGGCTTAGCTAACCTGCTAGGAAAAGGAGGTGTAGGTGTGTAAGATGAAAGAGATAAAGGAGGATCGAATTTTACCCCACGCCTTATTTTGGAAGGAGCTTCTTCATCTTCATCTCCCTTGTCCATTTCAGCGTCTTTAGGTGGAGTCGACCCCGAAGGAATTTCTTTTCCGCTTCGCAGTGAAATTGCACTACAGTTCTCCCTTGGGTTGACTTCTGGCTGTGAAGGTAACTTTCCAGAATTTTGAGCTTCCAACTTGCTAACTGATGTGGCTAATTGAGTGATTTGGTTGCCTAAACTCTGGATGCTTGTTCTTGTTTTGAAATCAAGAGTGTTGGTAGCAAGATTCTTAACAATATCTTCCAAAGACATACCGAGTTCGGAGCTTGAGTCCGTGTAGGATCGAGGTGGTCTAGTGAAGTTCGAGGCGGTGGCCTTTGTTGTCCTCCTCGGTTTCCATAGCTAAAGTTAGGATGATCCCTCCATCCGTGATTGTAGTGATTCGGAATAGGATCATACTTCCTTTGCGTGCCTGTGAAACCCATTTATAACGATTGGCTTCTTGTGTGAGTCTTGTTGCAATGTGGGCACATATCGCAGGGATGCCCATGGTGAGCATATCCCACACGCTTTCACCGCTTGCGCTGCCACACCATTTGACGAACCAAAGCTTAAATCGAATTTGATTTTAAGGTCACTTACCTCGTTAACGTGCTTGATAGATCCTCCACCCGCCTTGTACTAAATTGTTGAGAAGTTTCAGCCATGTTTGAAATCAATTGTTTGGTCTGCTTCGGTGTCTTGTTCACTAAAGCTCCACCACTTCACGATCAATCATACTCCTATCCATTGGCAACAATCCCTCATAGAAATATTGGATGAGGAGTTGATCCAAATTTGATGGTGGGAAAGCTAGCACATAATCGCTGAATCGCTCCCAAGATCTGACATGCCTCCCCGGATTTGTGTGATACCATAAATCTCCTTCCTAATACTAGCAGTCGTGAGGCGTGAAAGAATTTCTCCGTAAATAGCCTCTTCATCTCATTCCATGTGGTGATAGAACCGGAAGGTAGATAATAGAGCCAATCTTTAGCTTGATCCTTCAAAGAGAATGGAAAGGATCTAAGGTTGATTTGCTCCTCGGATACACCATGTGGCTTCATTCCAGAGCAAACAATGTGAAATTCTTTAAGATGCTTGTGAGGATCTTCACCTGCACAACCACGAAAAGAAGGAAGTAAATGAATTAAACCAGATTTTAATTCAAAATCATTAGCAATATTGGGAAAAGTAATGCATAGGGGCTGTTGATTCAAATCTGGTGCGGCGAGTTCTTTGAGAGTTAGGTCTGCCATCTTTTCTTCAATTTCTGCAAAGATGGATGTTCCACCAGTAGTTAAGTCTATCTCTGCTTCGTTCTCAAGACGACGTTTTCCTTCTCTAGTTTCTTTCCTCAATTGACGCGCTGTCCTCTCGATTTCAGGATTATACTGCAAATTAGGAGTCTGAGAAGAACGGGTCATAAACTAAATCAAATAAACAATTAAACAATGAGAAACTAAAATTAGCTCCCCGGCAACGGCGCCAATTTTGACGGAGTTGTCGAAGCTCCTCAAAACAAATACTGATTCACCTAAATAAATTTGTAGAAGTAGTGAAACCAGGTCGAATCCCAAGAGAACTATGTATTTAATTTCTCAAAGTCTAAAACAATTAATTTTCCACAAAAATATGGATTTTCGAGCTTGCTGCCTCAAACCGGATCGCCGTTTAAGGGCAAACGGTTAGCCGTTTACGAGTTGAAGAATTCTGGGAATTATCCGGCTAACCGGATGAGGAATCCGGCAAACCGTTTGTTGGCAGTAGCGATCTGGGAGCTGAATCGGATAACCGGTTGAGGGAACCGGCAAACCGCTCATTGCTTTCTCTATTTCGAACGATCCGGCTATCCGGATGTGAGAAATTCGGAAGACCGGATGTTGGTTGTATCTTCTCTGGACGCAAACGGACAACCGGTTTAAAGGAAACGGAAGACCGAATGTATGTGGTGATGTTTCTGGTGCGATCCGGCAAACCGGTTAGGAGAAATCCGGAAGTCCGGTTGCTGATTGTAACAATTCTGGAGCTATTCGGACAACCGGAAAAGGAATCCGGAAATCCGTTTGCGCGCTTTCCCGGTCCTGGACACAATCGGTAGGCCGGATCTGGATTCCGGTTATCCGAATTATTTGATTCCAATTGTTTTTAACGAGATTTTGATGAAAATAAAAATAAAAATAAAATAAAGACAAGAATTTAAAATTTAAACAAGGAAATTAATCTTACCAAACTTCCAATCCAAGGGTGTAAATTCCATCCAATTGCAACTTTGATCATAGGCAAAAATATAAATTACTCAATCCAAGAACTTAGTCTACTTAATCGGAATCCCGCAAAAAGCAATTATTCTCCTAATGTAATAGACTCAAACAATCGCTCAAATCCAAACTCATCACTAATTTAACTGGGCATCATCGTTCCATATCAAATTAAGTGATAGCATTAAGAATAGTGAGAATGACTAAAACAAGATCAATTAATTCAGATTACTCCAATTTAATCAATTTGTATTTTTATTTCCCTAGAGCCTATCATGCAAGCTATGTAATTGTGGCCATCAATATACACACACATGAGCCAACTCCTTGCTACTCAATTCAATCATTCATGACAATTACGGATCACAAACTCAAGACTAGCGATAGAAAAATAAATATTGAATTAAGGCGTCAACTCAATCAATATAAATAATTCATATGAAATAAGAACAAGAAAATAAAATTACTTGGATGAAGAAATTCTTGTTAAGTTCAAAGCCTCACAAACTACAACCTGAATTTGATTAACCCTTGGACCGAATTAAAAACTTAGCCACTCATGGTGGCTAAACAAAACAAGAATTGAGAAGAAAGTTGCGTTTGTTTATTTCTTCTCACGTCCATCTCTTTTCACCAGTATGCATTGGCTCACGCCTTCCTTTTATAATATTGCTAGCTTTCCTTTTCTTACTTGGTTTCCTCTTCTTGCGGTTTCTTCTTTTCTTAACGCTAGAAGTCGAATCCTTCTCCAATTCGATTGCAATGGCCCATGCGTTTCAAGCCCAATTAAAGCCCTTTTTATCCAAATTTCGTCACAACCTCCATGATTCATCTCCTAAATCAATTCAAATATAATTTCCACGAATTAGCACAAAATAAATCAAGATATGAGGGAATTAAACTAAATATAGCATGACTATTTATAACCTATCATGGCCGCTGGGTACCTCATATATAAAGGTGCCTAAACTCTATTCTAAAAAACTCTTCCTTCACCCATGAATACTCACACTCATACTCCAAAAAATAAGCTTTCTTCAACCTCAAAACTCCATTTACAAAAGGCTGGAAAGCTCTCTTTAATCTGAAAAAGCTTGAGTTGCTAACTTGAGTGTGAAGGTGAACGCCGGCACCTTGGCCACCTCTAACCAGTTCCATCTGCTATTCCAAAGAGCTTTTATTCCACCACCGTCACCGCCACCCATACATCTTCTCACCCCCTATCACCTTATAAACACCAAAAATACACAACGACCTAGTGAGGTAACCCTTTTTCCGAAAATACAAATTTATTGTTCTAGATAGATTTTTCATTTTCCACCCACCAAAATCTGTCGAAAACACCTGATTTTTGCCATTATTTCTTGTCTGACCTTACCTACTACAATTACATCATTTTAACGAATATTAATTCAAGAAGCTTTCAAATACGTAATCACCGAAAGAAAAAAAATGTATCCTTATTAATAATCCAGCAAATAGAGCTAACAGCTTTTCTCCAATAGTGGTGCCCGTACACTGACTTGCACTTAAATGACTTAGGCTTGGTTTTTACTGAGGGGTTTGGGGATTAAAAGCTATGGTTATGAAATGTTTGAGCTCTAACTGTGAAATAAAAGTTGATGGTAGTTGGTAAAATATTAATTTTAAAGTTTGGAATAATAATTTTAAAGTGTTTCATCAAACACTTTACAATTATGACCTAAAAGCTACAGTTGTAAGGGTTTATCAAAAATATTATGGCTATAGTTTAAAAAACTAAAATTACTAAGAAGCAACATAAAAAAAAAGCTTAATTAGAGCTTGAATTTTGAGATTATTCCACTTAAAATGTTGAGTGAAGACAGTGTAGGTCTGCTATTTCTAGAGCAATACTTGAACTGTCGAAGATTTGTAATCAATATTCGATGAGCCAGCTTAAGATTTAACAACTACCCTTTGAAGCTCACATATTTAATATCAAATCATTTGAGGCGAGGCTCGTGTTAACACCCATGAGCAACCCACGAGTGGCTTGCTGTTCAGTCATATATAACAAGGTTTCTTATGTTTTACCAAATTGCTTAACTAACAGTGATGATACCATGCCTAGTTTCGGACTTTCAGCGACAATTAGTCGCTGGACTTTAAAAATTTTGTCAGATTCCACCACATTGACATTGTTATTATGTTGGAGAAACAACGAGGCAGCTGTATAAAGGACTTTTCTGATCTAATTCTAGACGTAAAGTCGTAATTAAATAGGTCACAATCCTCGGTCAAATTCAATTCAACGGTTGCAATCAATTACAGCTTGTTCGACTCCTCCGATTCATGATATATAAACAGGTATTGAATATCAAATATATCACAATCCCCTTAAGTTATTTTTATTTGCTGTTATCCTCTCTTCTTTTTATCTTTTTATCATTATCTCAGAAATTTCCAACTAATAGGGTTCGCCAACATAGGGGATCCATTTCCAAGGTTGACACCCAAGACTTTATCGACTATGAATAACATTTGAATTTTCCATGTAAGTTTTGGCCGATGTTCACCTCGTCGAGTTCCTTGATTTTGTAGTTGTCCTTTTCGAGCATTATTTTACAAATTGTTTATTTTCAATTTTATATGTTTTAAGATTATCTCTTCCGTCCATTTCAAGTTTTCAACAGATTAGAATATTGCTGTCGTCGGAAAACAATTGTAATAATCGGCACGACTGGATAAGAACTAGCTGGTCCATTGACTTTTTGATTCATTAATTCAAAGGCCTTTAATGGTTGATGTTAGTGTATAATTTAATTCATCTCTTACTTAGAATGTCATTCGATTTTAATTTTTTCCTAAAGGTGCGAAAACATTAATTTACCTCCATTTAATGTCAAGAAGAGCTTAAAAACAAAGAAGCTCCGATCTTTTGAATAAAAATAGAGGTAAACTGATGCTACTACTGTTTCAGACCCTAGAAATGAGCATATTTTATTTTTATTGGCTCTAATGATAATACACATCAATTTTCGGGCACTACTATTGTCTATTACTTTTAAATGTGTGGTTTCTTTGGCTTGGGCTTCAGATTCAATTCAAGATGATATAGATAAACTACACGAATCATCCTGTCTCAATTGTTATTCTAGAGTTTTACAATTATTCATTAAAAAAGACTGTTCTAGTTGGATAAAAAACTGTTAGGATAAACTTCAATTTACTCAGTATTGCAAGATATTTTTTATAAAATAAAAGTAAATAAATATGTATAACCACTATGGCTTTTGGGCTAAATATAGAATTTTAAAAAATGTTCAACTACTGTACTGGACCACTGCTAATAATTTGAATGTTCAACTACTGTACTGGACCGCTGCTAATAATTTCTAACCCCAAATATATAATTACATATTGATGCTGATGATAGATTTGCTTTGGTCGTTGATTTAGGAGTTGGGACAAATTAACATTCAAGAGGCTGCTCACTACTTGTCCTCTTATAATAGTGATTAGATAATCTCAGCAGCTAGTGTGAAGAACAAAATTAATAGATCATTGTCAAAAGTCTACTCTCTTATAGAAAACAATCAGCCAACTAGATGACTCTGACTCTTCCCTTTTTTCAATATTCTGATTCTTCTCGTAAAACCTTTGAACGTGCGAATGGAAAAAGCGGTGTAGCCGGTTTGTATAAAAGAATAATTCAATAGACTAGTTAATAAGATCAATATATATAGATCGTTATTTTACAATCCAAGAGTGCGAGTTGCTATTTCACTCCTTGTTGTTTATCCCAAACACAGACTTACAGATTACTTATTACATTTGTAAAATCCACACGCCCTTTCGTTAAAATACAAGCAAATGGGGATATAACACACTATGTATTACAAGAAAGGCACCAGCCCAGTGTATATTCAAACTCATTCATTGTCTGAATCACCGAGGCGAAAGAGTAGAAATTGTTAAGCCATTGACAGAGCAATAATTGTTATCATCATCATCCGCAACTCTTCCAATAGAGAAGGCAGGTTTTTGAGGCTGTGAAAGCGTAATGGTTTCACCCTGTAACATTACAACAACGGATGACATGGTAGGCCTGTCAAATGCATTCTCTTGAACACACAACAAACCAATATGAATGCATCTTAAAAATTCATCTGGAGAACATGTATCGGTCAACAGTGGATCAATCAGATCCAATGCATTCCCTTCATTCCAGAGATGCCATGCCTGCATCATCATTAAAGTGGATTAACAATTTTGCGGTACTAAATATAAATTCCTGAAAAAAGTGCATGTTCTTTTTTGTTGATAGATTTACATAGGCTAGGAGGTTTGGGGCTGTCGCGCGTCTTGATTGATTGAAGCCTGTGTTTCTCCTTCCGGTTATAATCTCAATCAAGAGTACTCCAAAGCTAAAAACATCAGATTTTATGGAATATAATCCCTCCATTGCGTATTCAGGAGCCATGTATCCACTATTCACCAAAAAGAAAAATGTAATCTATATTTTTTAGTGAGCATAGCATATTTGAAATAAGTAAATAGGTTTTACTTACTATGTTCCAACTATTCTGGCAGTATTAACTTCACCTTCACTTCCGGCGAATATCCTTGCTATTCCAAAATCTGAGATCTTGGGATTCATATCACAGTCTAACAACACGTTGCTAGCTTTTAGGTCCCGGTGAATGATTCTAAGTCGAGAATCCTCGTGAAGATAAAGAATTCCCTTGGCAATTCCATTTACAATATTAATACGTTTGCTCCAACACAGTAGCCCACGTTTCCTTGGATCTAACAATCAAAAGTGCCAGAAATAGGAACAAATCGATGTTCTGAGAATTCAACGGGAGAATAAAAAATGGAAAAGAAAAGCGCATACCAAAAAGGATTGCATCAAGGCTGCTGTTTGGCATAAATTCGTAGACAAGCAGCTTTTCATCCCCGTCAACACAAAAACCTAGAAGCTTGACGAGATTTTTGTGCTGTAGCTTCAATATAAGAAGCACTTCATTTGTGAATTCCGCATTGCCCTGCTCAGAACAGCTGGAGAGCCTCTTCACTGCTACTTCCTTTCCGTCACTTAATACACCCTGATAATTTTAATTTCTTATTTTTAATACAAATTAATGGATAACATTTTTTTTTTTTTAAATACTAATACCTTGTAAACAGGACCAAAACCACCTTGTCCTAGCATATTTGAATGGGAGAAGTTACTGGTTGCTACATGCAATGTTTCCAGGTCAATATAAAAGTCCTGAGCTTTTAGATCATCATCCCTCCACCGAACATGTTGATAATGGAGGTCTGTTTTGCTTGCGTCCCCAATTTTAGGTAATTGAATCTGCTTTCTTACCATACCCTTCCCTAACACACGAAGGCAAAATTTGAAGAGATAAAATTAAAAGAAAAAGAAAAAATACAGCTGATGCCAGAACAGAAAATAGCTTTAAAACTTTCTGATAAAATCTTTACTTTTCCGGGCTACTTTTTTTGTAGCAAAGAAGGAGCTAGCGGAAGCAACAACTAGCAGTAGAAAAGCTGCTACAGTGGCCAGAATTATAATCATCCACATCTTCCTTTGGTTGCCTGCATATATTTGAGACCGCGAATAGAATACTATATTAAGTTCCATTTTCTTCAAACACCACACGGATTAAGAAATTAATTCTTGTGGTGAAATTGCACTACTTACCTTTCCCTGATGCTTGGTTTCCAACTGAAACAGAAGCTTCTGTGTCACCGTTATAAAAGGCATATAATTCATACCTCAAATAGCAGCTACGACTGAGGAGTCGTGCTCCTCTTGAAAAATAGCAGCAAGATAAAATATCTGCTGTAGCATTGTTGAGGCATGCATCACAATCATAGGCAGATAGATCTTTGGTGCATTGAACTAGAGCATATAACGTGTCTGAATTTGTGAAGCGTACTTCACGAATTGCATACGTTTCGTTTGAAGGATCAAAAGCTGCCAGTTTGGTGAGATCGTTCAGAGTGTTGTTCACAACAGATCTATACCTCTCTGGTTCTGATATATTTTTTCTGTTGTATTTAGGAATGTTTCCTGAGACATCCAATTGGCCAAAGAAATTTTCGTAAGCATAGCGCAACTGACAGACGTCTTCCCACACGATTGCGTCGGTTTTGTTTGGACAAAGTTTGGTGATGTCTTGGGTTGCTGTGGTTATGCAGTTGTTGCAAGTGTCATTTGAAATATAGTTGAGGCACATGTAGAGACCATAAACTCTATCTGAGTCATTCCCTGAAGACGCATCCGAAAACTTGGCGGCAGAGGCATTCGAGGCTAAAGAAATAAGGACATTTTTCAGGTTATTATAGATTGGACTAGCATCTCCATAATCAGCGGCGCTGCTTGAACAGGTGTTATAGGGAGGGCTATCCCCACAAGCAAGATCATGAAGAGTGGCTGTGAGAGAATAAATGAAAATTAATTGAATGACTTTTTTAACACTGATGATATGAACCATATCTTGCCTTTTGGTACCCCTGTGCAATAATGAAAAGTGTTCTCTATTATGCAGCTAAAACAGTTCTTGGGCTAGCTATTTATGGTGCTTCAACCACTTCGTTCATGGTAGTTTCTTGGAAGAATTCTTAGTGGACAAATATATTAGTCATTTTCTAGTAACTTTGTGGTGAAGCATAGAAGGCTAGAGATTTCGAGTCACACGATTACTCTGCTTCTGGTAGTGAGGATATTTACATTTTTTATTTTGCACGAGTAAAACTGTAAATTGTAGGTAGCAGAGAAAAATTAAAAAAAAAATGGTAGGACTTTGACCAATTGAGCGTAGTTTCTGGGAAAGTGTTACTATAATAAATAACCCCTTAGTCTGACTGAATTGAATTGATGTCTGGAGTGATACATAAACTTACGAAGCATGCGTCGACAGAAAAAGATTAGCAAGAAAGCAAATCAAAAGTAAACTAGCTGGCCATTTCGACACGTCAATGACAATAAACTAATTGTAATAAACTTGAGATGCGGCTTTTAATAAGCAGTAAGTCAATGTAGAATCTCCGTTGCAAACCTGGAATGCAAAGTGGTTAACTTCAACATGTAATCCAAGGCTTATCCATATGCAAACGGAAAGGAGCTTTAAAGAATAACCATAGAGAATGCAAACCCAGACACCCAAAAGAAATAACTTTTGCACACTGCACAATGACACGAAATGAGTTGCGTAATCTAAGTGTTGAAATGTCTCTGTGACGGAATATTTCAACCGCACACCGATACTATACAACGGTAGATTTTGAGACAACAGATTCCTACCAGTTATCACTGCAACGTTGGTCTATACATTTTTGGGTTGTAGACAAAAGAAGCAATCAGCTGGATAAGAAAATTGCCGTAGCTGTTGGTGTAACAAATCATCGCTGCCAAACCTATTTCCCATGACTGGGTTGTAAAATTTTCTTGCTTTTGCATACTTTCTCAGAATTCCTGACATTGAAAGAAATTTCTTCAAAGTCATATAATCACAATTTTTTCCAGCAGTTTGACAGAGTAAATCAAGAGTATAAATGGGGATGTGATAAAACAGAGTAGTCTAGTTTGCAGGTATAAATATTAACAAGGAACAACCGATAAATTAAAATATGTGATCCGTTAGAAACATGACTTATGCACGTGTCCTAACTCTTCAAATAAAAGAGATGAGGAAAAAAAAGTTTGTGTGTCCTCATCATTATCACCGGGGTGATACATCTGAAACAGTAAATTTATTAGCAGAACAATCTTTAGCACGGGATATAAATTGACTGGATTTCACAACAACTCGGCCTATAGGAAATGCAGGCTCGGTTGGTCGAGGAATTGTCATGGAATCACTTGCCAACATAACAACCACTGATGACATGTTAGGTCTGTCTGCGGGGTCTGCCTGAACGCACAACAATCCAATATGAATAAATTTCAGCAGTTCATCTGGAGCACATGACTGCTTTAGTACTGGGTCTATCAACTCCACAGCATGTCCTTCACACCATAGTTTCCATGTCTGAAATATTAAAATTGTCGAAAGCAAAGATTAGGCTATCGAATTATTTATTTAAAAAGAGAGAGAGAGAGTGTGTTACATACGTAAGTAAGGAGGGTTTGACCATGTTCGGAAAAATAAAATCCATTGTTCTTGCTCCCACTTATTATCTCTAGCAGAAGAACTCCAAAACTGAAAACATCAGATTTAATAGAGAATAGGCCTCCCATTGCATACTCTGGGGCCATGTATCCACTGTTTGAACAACAAAATAAGATCAAAGTTATGGAAAAAATAATAAAGTCAGGGAAACTTGCTTTTTAGCCTCATAAAAATTTTATTAGAAGCTACAGAAGACAGGTTTATAGATTTAGCTTAGGTTAATGATTAATCCTTTGCAGAAGCATAATAGCATTTCTAAACCACCGTTTTTCTTTTTTTTTTTTAAATTATATAAATGTAAAATAAACACTTTGCCAACTCCAACGTATGCAGAATTCAAACCCAGATATTTTGTACCATCCCACCAGTTGAACCAACCTCTTATTCTTAATTCTTGATGTTTTAATTTTATAACAGTCATCAATGGAATCCACGTATAGAAAGACCAAGCTTTCTAACGGATTTATTATACACTATATTTTCCCCAAGCTTGATAACACAAATGTAAGAAAAGAGCAAAGAAAGGACCAATAGAAATTTCTATTAAAAATGGGAACATTAATTTTGTTTTTAAAAAAATTCCAACAAGAAGAAAAATGAGTGAGTAGGATAGAAGCCACTTACTATGTACCAGCAATTATATTGGTATTAGCTTCATTTTGATTTCCGCCAAATATCCTCGCTAATCCAAAGTCTGATATTTTTGGGTTCATATCCTCATCTAGTAAGACATTACTAGCTTTGAGGTCTCTGTGAACAATTCTGAGGCGAGAATCCTCGTGCAGATACAATATACCTCTTGCAATTCCTTTAATGATGCTTAGACGTCTTTTCCAGTCCAATTGTGCACTCCTCGTTGCATCTAACAATGAATTGGACACAATATGTAACTTGATTAGTTCGTCCGGAGGCTCAATTGCTGGTGCAAGGAAGGGAAAACAAAGGGAGAAAACAACGCAAATTTGTTACAATTGCCATATGTATGTGGTGCTGCAGGTAGTTATGTTTCATAAACAGGGGACATAATATAGACATGGGCAATTCCAACTAGGAGCTTTGATAAAGTTTGGAACTAAGAAGAAATCATTCCCATAATATCTGATTTTATTTGCACAACTTAACAGCCAGTTATCAATTAGGAATTGCATATGAGCCTTGCAATATGTACAATAGATTGCATTTAATAAAGAACAAGAGAGACAAACCGAAAAGATGGACATCAAGGCTTTTATTTGGCATGTACTCATAGATGAGCAGCAGCTCGTGTCCTTCTAAGCAGCATCCCAAGAGTCTCACAAGGTTTTTGTGTTGTAATTTGGCAATCAAATTAACTTCGTTCTTGAACTCCTGTAGCCCTTGCCCAGATGTTCTTGAGAGCCTTTTCACTGCAATTGCCTTACCATCCGCTAATGTACCCTGGAAGCAACTATCCGCCGTTACCAATGAAACAAAATAGCTAGCAGAGTGCCTAATGCATAAATGTCATTCAAATTTCAAAGAATCAAAGATTGCATTTGGTCAATAATAATAATGCAATCTTTTGAGTGAACACATTTACTTTCTTACAGTTTATAAAATTGAAGCCATCACCGTATAATCAATTACCTTATACACAGGGCCAAACCCACCTTCTCCAAGCTTATTTTCATCGGAGAAATGGTTTGTGGCTTCAAGTGCAAGGCCTAATGGGAACAAAGGGAATTCTTGAGATTCCAGCTGCTGCTTCCCTCCTCGTAAAACATCATAGGAGTAATTATTCCCAATTCTTTCTTCCCAGTGAAGAAATTGAACCTCTTGACTGTTTCTTTTCTCCTCTACAAGTCAATTAACTGGATTTAAATATAAACTGAAACGGGGAAAAGACGAACGTGGAGGCGGGAAAACTTTTATAATGCCAAGTAAATTCCTTACCTTGGTCTCGTTCATACCTTCTCCGCCGGTACCAAAGAAACGAACCGAACAGCACTACTATAATTGCTGATAAAGTTGTGCCAATTGCAATACTTACTACTCTTCTCCTCTTCCCTCCTTTCGAGACGCAAAACAATATTAAAAAGAAAAAAAAAAGGCAGTTAAGAATCACGATATGTATGGCTAGCTACACAGATCTCATTTTTATCACTTATTTTGCAATGATCTCAATTCATCGGCCATCTCTACCATTGAATTGTATGAAATCAATGACTCAAAATTTTGGCTGAAAATCTATCAAAATAGCCCTATAAATGTATTAAAATCAAACAGAGAAGTTACCTGCTGCAGAGCTGGGTGGTGCTGGAGCTCTTACTGCAGGTACCTTGGAGTAGGGGTACAGCTCGAACCCCATGATACAACTTGGGAAAAGAATTCTACCGAATCCCGTTCCCGGAGGGTCGAAGCACCTTTGAATCCAACCAATAGTATTATTCAGGCAATCTCGACAGTCATCTACTGACAACACTGGTATGCACTGCCCAAAAGTTTCAAGTCTATTAATGTTGGAAATTTTAGTCCCTTTGGTTGCATTTCGGAAAGAACTTAAACTTGGCATGGCAATTACGTCGTTGAAGGACTGAGCCAGACTTTTGGTGACATTATCAGGCACAGAAGTGTTTTGAAATATCTTCAAGCACAGAGGTGCCGAAGTATCCATGATGGATAAAGAATGATCTGAAAATCGCACCATGCACTCTTGAGCTTGATACCATATAAATGCCTCCTTGGTGCCACTACATTTTTGCAAAACGGAGTTCACTGCTGCAACTATACAATTTTGACAAGATTGGAAGCTAATGTTGAATTTACAAAGATAAAGACCATAAACTGTGTCCGGAGATTCCCCTTCTGATGCATTGTAATAGAGGGACTTGCCAGCTTCAGAGTGAAGCTTCTGGTTGAAGAGGCTGTTGAGGTTGCTTGTGAACGCGTTGGAAGCGGTGTTGTTAGACACAGAGCAGGATAAGACCTTGTCTTCCTCAGCAAAATACTGTGACATAACAGAGGATACAATAGAAAGCAAGTGAAGCCAGCGAATAGCTTGCGAGGCTAAATTTGCAGCAGTCGGCATCGTCCTTCTATAGCTTTTGACCTCCGAAATGAATGCTCAATTAAGTTCCATTGTCAATTGTATATGGTGATCAAAGGTATCTTTGAAGATAAATTAGGTTTGGCACTTATGTTACAAAATAACATAATGCAAACAATCTTGAGACGAAAGTGGTACAAAGTAACATTGAAAAGACAGGGCAATAGTTGATCGAGTCAAACATATATAAAATTTAGAGCCTCCGTCAAAGGAAAAATAAAAAATAAAGAAGTCAATTAAATACCAATAGGATTAACTATGAAATTTAAAGCTTGATTGACGTGCAAGAAAAATCAACGTTAAAGGAAAGGGACAGAGCCTGGTCAAGTTGTTAACTACTTTCATATTAAAATTCATCATCTTAGACTTAAATCCGGAATGAAAATGCAGGGAAATTCCTATATTTATTTATTTAAATACGATTATACCAGATCGATTCAATGTCTTTCTTTTAATATTAAGGGTAATGAAAAATGCAAGGATGGTTGAATTAGTCGAGATCATTATTTATTTATTTATTTGTTTATTGTTGCCTTCGCCGGTTTACCCACAAGAAGCTTATAGAACACGCCAGTCGGTACCGTCCCACATTTGAGGGAAAAAAGGGCAAAAAAAAAAAAGATTTGTCAAGTCAGCCAACTTTTGCATACGTCGTTATGTTTGACCTTCGCTCGAATCTATTAACGGACGTGGTTCACATGGAAGGTGTTTTTCGGAATTTTGTTTTTTTTTCTTTCAATAGATAACTCTATGTATATGGGTCTAAAGATACAAAGAATATGAGAGGAGCTTTTTAGCATCTCTCTAAATTTTTTATGACACTTCCTTTTCAATTCTATTTCTTAAAATATCCCAATAAAATTTATAAAATACAAACTCATATATTGAATTAACAATAAAATTTATAAAATACAAACTCATATATTGAATTAACAATATTCTCATAAAATTTCTCCTTAAAATTTTTTTTTATTATTTATTTATAAAATATATTTATATCTCATAATCTTAAATTATTTTCTTTTGGTTAAATTCTACTTGCCGCGAGTCAAACTCCGAATTTGAAACGGCTCCGTTTTACTAAGCCAAAAAACGCACTCTTTGATGCTGAAATTGTTTTCCCTTTCCTTTGTTGATTGAGGTCAACTCCAGCCATTATTGTCCTGAAATCAAGCCTTCGCGCATACCCAACCACCCCACTGCCACCACCGACAGCCACCACCGTTTCATTTGCACACCTGAGATACTCGCCCACAACTCTAGTCCCGATTGTGTTTGTGTTTGTGCGATTGTGTTTGTGTTTGCTTGAAATTTGGTCAAAAATTTTATACCATACCCATCAACACAAAGCTAATCAATCACCATCGAATGAGGGAAAAAAGCATGATATCTTGGTTGATGTGTGATGTGTAGAGATTTTCAAATTTTTTGGCTCTTCATCATTATCCGTGAATTTTGTGATCTGGGTTTGTGGCAGTGATTGAAGGGTTTTAATTTCAGATTAAACATATATGTTGAAACTCATCTTTTTAAGGGGATAATATCTTTGACCAAGGTATAATATGTAATTGCTTAAAAGTAGATGAGTTCTGAAATCTATTTGTTACCTCATAAGATGAAGAAATACAGGAAGATGAGGATCCTATACTGGAAGATATAATTGAAGTAGCTCAAGAATGGAAAAAAGACAGCATTCCAAGTGAAGTCTATAATGATGAAATTATGGCTGTGGAAGTACTCAAGGATGAAAATTCAAAGATGAGAAAGTATATTGCTAGAATAACAGTTAAAGGGCAGCTGGGAAGCAAGGAAACCAAAAATGAAAAATGATAAGAGAAACAGCAGATGAAAGAGACAGGCAAAGGAAAAGGAAAAGAATTGTTACTGTCGAAACGGCATCGTTTTACTAATTTTTCGGGGCTTGACCCCAGGTAAATAGCATAACTCTACTTTAAAAATAAGAGGAGGAGGTGTTGATCAACTAATCTAAAAGGTTGTTGGAAATCATAAACTTCTTGTATATCAAGCAACAATATTAATGCAAGTTTTATATAATGACCAATGTTACTGCAATTTTAATAGTAAAATTCACATGCATTATCATATGCATGAGCCTATTTATTCTTTGTATACGCCAGGGCAATTATTGGTAACATACATATATAGTTGCCACCGACGGTTGGCAATTTACAACTGCATCAGTGCAACTCGTACCCAATGTTACAACTTGGCAAAATAATTCTACCAAATCCCGTACCCCGCAGGATGAAGCACTTGGAAACCCAGTCAACAGATTTATTCGGGCACTCTGTACAGTCGTCTGCAGACAATACTGGTATGCATTGCCCATAACTATGCAGTGTATTAAACCTAGATATGGTAGTCTCTTTGGTCGCATAGCTGAAAGAACTTAAACTTGGCACGGCAATTACGTCTTTGAAGGACTGAGCCAAGATCCCAGTAACGTTTCTCGGTACAGTAACGTTTCGTACTATGTACATGCAAAGAACTGTGGAAGTATCTGTTTGGGGAATAGAATAAGGTGACCAAGATAAAAGGTGTTTGCTCGTACATTATCGTGCTCCCCTCTAAGTAAAAAGTGAGCAGCACCTCGACCAGGATATTCCTTGGTCACCTCGAGCACATGACCTCGACCAGGATATTCCTTGGTGACCTCGAGCACATGACCTCGACCAGGATGCTACTTGGTGACCTCGAGCACATCACCTCGACCAGGATATTCCTTGGTGACCTTGAGCATATCACCTCGACCAGGATGCTACTTGGTGACCTCGAGCCCATCACCTCGACCAGGATGCTATTTGGTGATCTCGAGCAGATCATCTCGAGCAGAAGGTTACCGGAAAGCACGACTCAGTAAAAACAAATCTCAGTTATTTTCTCCGAGATATTAGAGACCATATTCTTAGTGGGCTGAAAATTAGTGCTCTTCTTTAGAGTTTTAGGGGAGTGGATAAAAACCGTTATAATTTCTTATAAAAACCCTTGGAAAGGGAGGGAAAAAGGGGATTCGTTTTCCTCTTTCTCTCTCTGGGTAACTGAACCCATTGGATCTTTTTCTCTCTCTACCACTGGCAAATTTCTCTTTTGCTTATGATTTTTATATGATTAATTATTTTCAATTCTTTTCCTTTAAATTTACTTAAAAGCTTTTTGTTTAAAGCAATCATAATTAACCCATATGAATTGTGGTATGAGTTTTTCCTAGTAGACCCAAATCGCTGACTTGAGCGTCGGAGGGTTTTCGTCGGAAAAACTTCCGGCGCTTCCTAACTGTTGTTTGTGCTCACAGGCTCATAGTTTACCTGCTCATCGGTTGTCCGCGCATGGGTAGTCTCGCTACACCGCTACCGCTCATGCTATTTAACCAATCAACAACTTCCCACCAACCAAATTCAATGCTGATTCAGGGATCTGAGATGGAGTCACTAACCAAAACCTCATCTGGATTTCGGCATCAACAGTATCCATGATGGGTAAAGACTTGTCGGAGTAGCGAACCATGCACTCTCGGTACCATATAATTGCCTTCCTGGTGCCATTACATTTTTTCATCACGGCTTTAGCCGCTGTAGCTATGCACCTTTGGCAGGACTGGAAAGTAATGTCGAATTTACAAAGATTAAGACCATAAGCTGTGTCAGGAAAATGGCCTTCTGTGGCGCTGTAACAGAGGGAGTTGCCGGCTTCAGAGTGAAGCTTTCGGTTGAAGAGGCTATGGACGTTGCGGATGAACGCGTAGGAAGAAGTATTAGTATTGTTAATTGATGCAGCGCAATTCAGGACCATGCTTTTGTCAACAAACGTAGTCTGTGACACTATAGCATGGGAATGGGATAGAACGGCCAGCAAGAGAAACAAGCGAAGAGTTATTATTGGGGCCGAAAATAGCATCGTCATTCTGGATTTTGAAATCGGAAAGCCACGATTTGGCTGAATATTTCTTTCTGTAAGGGTAAAGCAAGGTCGTAATTTTACATATATACTAGTACAACCTTATATGCTGATTGAGAGGTAGAGACGAAAATTAAACTTCAATCAATGAGAAATTGAGCAAGGAAATATATATAGAAATCTATATGCTAAAGTCTTCTGAGACAGGCAACATTTGATCAAGTCAAGTATAAATATCCTGTATATATACATATATACAAAAATTTCGCTAAAGTCTTATGGAACAGGTAACATTTGATCAAATCAAACATATAATTATATTTTACTTTGAATATTATTAATTTGATGTACGATCTGTGAGTGGTAAACTGCTATTATCTAAATTGATTTTCAATTAACCATATAGTTTATTGTTAATTTTCATTTTTTTTTAATTTTCAATTAAGCACATAGTTTATTGTTAATCTTTATTTTTTTAATAATATTTGTTCATGCAGAAATCTGATCGGTGGAAGAGTTGTGACCAGATGTCCACGCCAATACTTAAATTTGTATTAATGGGAGCAGCTTTGGCTTGCACTTCCTTAGCTCAAGTAGATTCTTGCGACCACAAGCACTTCCTATGAAACTAACATGCACTCACATAAATAGTTAGGGGGATGCCGAATGTTTTTTCGGTGTGAAATCTTTGACGCTTAAGTCAGTAAACATTTCCTTTAAGTAAAACTTATGCCACAACTCATGTGGCTCAATTTTGATTGCTTTTGAACAAAAAAAAGTTTTTTAAAGGAAATCTCAAATTAACTATAAAAAAAACTAGAAAAGAGAGAAGAGAAAGAAAGTGAAAAAGTTTAGACAAAGAAAAGAGGGAAAAAAAAAAAAGACATTGCAGGTTCTTATAGAGGACTGAGACTCTTGTTCTTAGATAGGGGGGAGTAGCCGTCAGTTGATCGGGATCTTGCCCTGATTTTTTGGGGAGAATCCTCAAGTTGACTCTTGATTAAGTCTTCAAGTTGACTTTGTTTGAGCCTCTCCTCGTGAGATCCTTGTGCAAACACGATTGCAAAGTGACTTGCCTATCACGTGATGACTCAAATAGACTGTTTATGAGTTCCTTAGGATCACAACTCAAGAGGGCCTGTTTATAACTCTAGTGTCGAGGAGAGCATGATTTGCACATAATTGTACTGAATCATGCTCCCACTTTTATCCTTCAAACAACATTCTTTGAATTATCACCACATTTTATTCCTTTTGGGTCAAATTTACATTTAATGTTTTATTAGTCAAACCAAGAAACTTCAAGGATTTTAGTAATTTTTTAAGAATAAACTCATGAAATTTGATTGTTATTATTTTCTTTTAAATCCTTATGATTAAAAAAAATAGATATTTTAAAATTTTTTTAGTTACCAGTTCAAAATGGTTAAGAGTGATGATATTTGAACCCTTATTACATCTCACCAGCTCTTACTATTCAGTTAACCCATTAAAAATTTTAAATTAATCTTTATCTCTTAACATACCTGATTTAATCCTGAATTTAACCTTATCATAATTTTTATATTTTTTTCCAAGGCAGTCACTATATGGAACTTATAAAATCTATTTTAAAAAATCTTAAAATTACTATAATCTCTCTCTCTCTTTTTAAAGGTCTTATCCATCGTCGCCATAATCATTAAAGAAAAGATTTGATACTTCTTCATCATTTTGTATAGAGTACTGTAAATTAATTTCTTCCATGATTACAAGAGTAAAGTATACAATATTTAAAAAGAGGTAATAATTTAAAAAATTAAAAGAAATTAGAGTTTACGAAATTAGATTGACTAAACTAAATATTAATAGAAATTATCATGTCGGTGCACTTAAAATCTATCTACCCTTTTAAGTCACTTTATATAATGATAAAATAAATATTAGTATAAAAGTGATTAGTGGGGGCGGATGAGATATAATGAGAGTGAAATATCAAAACTTAATAGTTAATGAATTTTATGATTGTATCTTTGTCAATCACCAAACTTTTTAATTCAAATTTTTTGGGTCTCTTTTTCCCTTAAAATTACAATTTTTTATTCAAGTTTATTGTAATTATCTGTCATAATGAAACAATAAACTTGAGAAGCCATCATAACATAAAAATTGTAAATCTAAGTGGCCATAACGGAAAATAGGAAAATTTCAATTAAATTCCTGTCTTTATTTAAATTTTGTTTTTCTCATGGTAGGCCTATTGTTAGGACACATAATTTGCATATTGAACAGTATGTCATCTATTATTAATAAATTGACAAATATCATGGGCTGTTTGACTTTATCATTCAATATTTTAACACTATAGTTTTATGATTAATTAAAATACTACTAGATTTGTGCCCAATGATTATGTGGCACTAATTATTTATCGTGATATGATGTGTATGGTATTAATTGATTTTATTAAGATATTATAACTCAATCCATAGATGACACATGGAATGCTATACAAACTAAGTATTCTAAAAGAGTAAACATAGCATTATTCTTTTTAAAAGATAATTTTTCAATATTACTTATCAATAAATATTATGTTAGATGCATATCAATTGAATAAACATTTTAAAATTTTGTCTCAAATAATGTAATAAGTGATATGTCATTTATTAAGTGGTAAATAATTTTAAATAAATTAATTATGTTATCTCATCAATCTATAAATAAATATTATATTATTTAGAATAAAATTACAGAAATAAGTTTTGGATATATAGCACAACTCCCATGTGCACATGCCCTAATTGTCCTCAGTAGGATAAGATGTTTGGCATCCTTTTATACAGTTTGACTATTTTATTATATGCAACCAAATTGAAAATCAGTTGTGATTATTAATAATCAAAACAGGATTATTAAGTAGCAATTATTTAATAGTTTTTAGTCACTCATCATGCTTTACATTTACGACGGCTGGCAAATTCAGCAAGAATCCTCTGCAATTCAAAGTCGCACATCTTTTGGTCGCATCGTCAACGTCATCAATGCTGAAGCCAATTCAAATTCAAATACCGTCAAAATCTCGAGTGTCAACTTCCTCTCGTCGATCTTATCATTTTATTTTAGTATTTTTTTATATTTGAGAATACTTTTAATTACTTAATTAATTAAATATTTTTTAATCATAATTTATTGAAAAATTAAATTTAAAATTATTGAAAAATAAGGAAATTCTCATAATTTTCTAATTAATTTTAAAAAATTAAAATTAATTAAAAGTTAAAATGTCAAATAAACATGCATACATGTATGCATACATACATGCATACATGTATGTTTACCATATATGTATGTATGTTTATTTTACTTTTAATTTTTAATTAATTTTAAAAAAATTTTAGAATTAATTAAAAAATTATGAAGATATTCTCACTTTAACAAAAAGAAAATATCGCCAAAAAACATAATTTTCAATAAACTAATAGGTAAAAAATTATAATTTTTAATTTATTAAAATATGTGTTTTTCTGTGCAACCCTACAAATTCCAGTTGTTTCACCTTACTATAATACTATCCTTGTACTTGTTTGATTGATCTTTTGTTATTGCAATTTGAGCATAATAGATGAAAGGCAGGCGTAGAGGATTAGATGAAAGTTGTCGTTAGAAGAGATGAGATACAAAAACAACAAGAGCGCGAATGAAGGGATCAGGATTCTCTCCTGATCTGATCATGTTCTGAGCAAATAAATCAATTGATGATTGGTTATTAATAAATAAAAAAATAAAAGAAGTTAAATCCCACCCATACACTATCACTAAGAGACACTTGGTAAGAGATCTTTAAAAGCTCAGTAATGCTCAGATCAGGAGAGGATCCACTTCCCGAATGAAGATGATGAGAGAGAGAGAAAAAAAAAATTAATTACAGATTAGTAATATAATCCATATCATTTAATCTATAAAATCTCAACCAAGGGTCTAGGAAATATGTAAACACTTGAAAAAGCTATTTATCATTTTCAGTAATCTCATACAAGGATTAAACGAATATTTAAATAAAGTGATAATTAGAAATTGGTGAGATTATATGAGAGAGCCAAAGACCACCTGACCACCATATATGATTTATGAAGAAAGTGTTGGATTTGGGAGATCGGGTCCTATCCATGTGGGTGGGCCAAGATCAAATCCCAAAATGAATTAATGAAACGTAAAAAGGCCGACTGGTGCTTCTGACACCCCTCTATTGTTGTTATAAACCCCCCTTAAAAATACACCCATTAAGATTAATATTAGGCTTTAATTGAAGTGACTGCTAACGTCTCTCGAAAATCCGAAAATGGCAAACTGAAGAAGCGCATGATGAAAAGTTTCTTCTCCTTTATAAAATGCAAGTGGAGTAGGATATCTTCTTTTGTGAGGATTATTTATCTAAACGTATATTTTAAAACATTAATGTAATAATATAAATTTCAGTATATAAATTTGATTAGAAATATCATTGTAATATCTGCTATATTAGCAGTTATAAATATGTGGACAATACAATATTTTAGTGTGCAACCAATATTACAAAAAAAAGAAGGGCATGTTTCTTGCTTAAATCAGCAAGGGTAAATTTTGGACTAGCCTCCACAATCTTTGGAATATCCCTAATTTATTTTATGCTTTACCTTATCTCTATTTTTTTTAAAGGATAAAATAAAAATGAGGGTGCGTTGATGAAAAATGACCTCAACTTATCTCATATTTTGTAAAGAAGATAAAATATTTTTCATCAACCCACCCACATTTTTCTTTTATTTTTTAACAAAATTGATAATAAATTAAAACTTACAATAATTTAAAAATATTTGAAGATTGTCATTTCACGAGCGAATAATCTAAAACTAACCCAATCAACAATATATACACCAGAACTCATTACATATACAGTAGTGATACAAGATATTAAGTATATCACAATTAAACATCAACTTTTATCTAATTATCTTTTTTCTTTTTCTTTTTTTTGGGGTTGCAAATTACCTCTTATTTTGTTTGTAAAATAGAAATTAATATACATAATCATGCTAGCCGCATATGGTATACCCCAGCAAGATATATTTTCTAATTTCTTTAAGACTCAGTACTTTCTGCAAAGATGGTCGTTTTTTAATAATCCCAGCCCTCTTATTCTTCTTGTGCAAAGTTGAGTTCAGCTTCAGTAATAAATTTATATTTAGCAATATGAATTGGCTTTATAAAATAAAAAACATATGTAATTATCAATTTAACACATATACCGAAAATTTTATATTCCATTATCGTTAGTTCAGTTTAAGGCTACTAATTATTTGTGCTTTAGAAGTTGCCAATTGGAAGGACTAACATAATTAATTGAATCAGATAACCTTGTTTTTTTGGAACACAAAGGAGAAATTTTAAAATATATCAGAGGTATTATACCTATTAATGCATATATTCTATGTATGCATTTGTTTTGAAAAATCACTATATAATTGATAGTTATAATTAATTAAACTACACATATCATGTATGCATTAATTAAGTATAGTACTTGTAATGTACTTAAAAATTTTCGATGATTATATTGTAGCTCATATTTCAACATGTAATGGAGCACTCAGATCGGCTAAAGAAGACATGAATCATCCAACTTTTTGCCATCATCATCTTGGTCAACACTTTTCTGCATTTCCCTTCTGGTTCTAAGTTCCGCTTCGAGGATCTTTACTAGTCTTTTTCGTGCTGGTGAGGAAAGAAGCACATGATGAAAAATCATCTTTAAATTTTTTAGATGAATTTGAAATTTTAAAATGCAAGAATAACATGGCGTGAATGTAGTCCTTAGAGTTGAACCATTATTCTTGCATTATTAATTTTCAAATTCATTTAAAAAATATTAATTTCCAGCCAATATCTTCATGGCTGTAGGATAACAATTTGTAAATAACTCATCGTCCATCAAGACTGCTCTGGATATTTCGATTGTCGAAACCATGATACTTGGGCGATTATGAAGAGTTGAGCACAAGTCGGCTTACTATTTGATCTACATCCATTGACCAATAGTGCTTCACAAGCAATTTTCTCTTTATTTTGCTCGAATTTAGCGAACGTTGTCCAGAGAGTTTTGTTCTCCGTAATGAGATCAAGGACTTTAATCGTCATGATCCAATAAAGCGTTTTGAGCGCGTATTTCGATGGGGAAGTAAGCATCTTGGGTGAACCACCTCAAGTATTTGACAGCGTTCGAGTCTTTGGAGTTCTTGATCTTTCTGTGTTTTCAATTGATGCTGAAAGCCTCAAATTCCTCAACAGATCAGGTCAAGATTCGTTCATCATTTGAAATTAATTGATCAATAAGTGCTTTGCTCGATCGCAACATTCTGCTTCCCTAAGTATTTAAAATACGAAGTGAATGAATGGCAGATATATATGTGCAAGTAGCCAAAATGAATCTAGCGGGGAACAATGATTCCTATTCGGTGGAAAATGAAACCATATGACGAACAAAAGATGATGTTAGTGCCAAACGATCATGGCCAACGTGTTGTAAAGGTAGAAATGAAAATGATATATATATATTAACAACATATAGAACGTCAACGAGGGGAAACATTTGAAAGGGTTAAATCAGCATCAAAACAATCTCTAATATTAGATGAGCATTGAGTTAACTTGAGAGCAGCTCGGCTGAAAGAAAACGGAGGTTGGGTTGGTTTAGGAAGCGTAACGGTATCACTTGCCAACATAACAACCACAGAAGACATGGTTAGTCTGTCTGCCGGGTCTGCTTGAACGCACAGCAGTCCGATGTGAATGTATTTCAACACTTCATCTGGATTAAACGATTGCTTGAGCACGGGATCCATAAGCTCTAATGCATTTCCTTCACACCATAGTTTCCATGCCTGAAATAACGTTACACAGCTCATAAATAAGGCGAGTCTAAGAAAATTGGCTTTTCAATTATAAAGAATAGTAGAGACAGCTACATACATGCGCGAGGAGGCTTCGGCTTTCTTCAGAAAGATAAAATCTGCTATTCTTTTTGCCACTGATTATCTCTAGAAGAAGAACTCCAAAGCTAAAAACATCTGATTTAACTGAGAATAGTCCTTCCATGGCATATTCTGGGGCCATATATCCACTGTTGAAGTTGGAACTTTCTAAGATTAAATGACATGTATAGAGCAGCTTTTATGCCATATTATATTTCAGTATCTAATTTAAACTGAAAATTTTCAATGGTGACCAAAAGAAGGAAATTTTTGTGATTGATAAAAAATAGTTTTTGGTAAGAAGCAAAACAAAATCAAATAGTAATTCAAGAGGTGACATACTATGTTCCGACAACTCTATTTGTATTAGCTTCATTTTGATTTCCACCAAATATTCTTGCCATTCCAAAATCTGATATCTTTGGGTTCATGTCATGATCCAGTAAAATATTACTAGCTTTGAGGTCGCGATGAATTATTTTGAGTCGAGAATCCTCGTGCAAATATAGAAGACCTCGTGCAATTCCATTAATTATGCCAATGCGTCTTTCCCAGTCCAACTGTACACTCCTTGATGAATCTAATAATAAATTGAACGGTTTACTTACCATGTCATGTGCTCGTAAACGATTAGCAATCAAGGAAAATAGAAAGCTTGGGGAGCATACCAAAGAGAAGAAAATCAAGGCTTTTGTTGGGCATGTACTCATAGATGAGCAGCAATTCATTTCCCCTTAAGCAGCATCCCAAGAGTCTCACGAGATTCTTATGCTGTAATTTGGCAATTACAGTAACTTCATTCATGAATTCTTCTAGGCCTTGCCCAGATGTTCTTGAGAGCCTCTTCACCGCAATTTCTTTGCCATCCGCTAATACACCCTGCAAACAAATTTCCAGAATGAATTGTTACCATAAAACAAGAAGCTCACCTGCTGACAGTTGAATAAACTCGTTGTACATAGTGGCAAAGTTTCTTAAACAAATTAAATCATAACCTTGTGATTACCTTATAAACAGGGCCAAAGCCCCCTTCTCCTAGCTTGTTTTCATCGGAGAAATGTTGTGTAGCTTCCACAGTAAGGTCAAATGGGAACAGAGGAAACTCTTTGGATTCCACTTGCTTCTCTTCTCGTAAAATATACGAGTAATGGCTTCCAATTTGACTTTCTCCCCATTCAAGTAATTGAGCCTCTCGACTAATTGCTCTCTCCTCTGCAAGCACAATGAATTTACTTTACAAACAGCAGAACAAGAGTGTTGTCGCTTTCGTACCATCACCGATAATAAAACCGTATGTACCTTGCTCTTTTTTATTTCTTTGCCTCGTACGCCAAAGAAAAGAAACGAACAGCACGACTATTACAATCGACCCTGATACTGACGCGCCAATTTCAATCCATATTCTGTTTGCGTTCCTTCCACTTGGTGGAATCCAGGCTAAAATAATTAAGAATTATTTATGATGACATTAAAAATGTTAGAACTTCAACCTAATTAATGGTCGTGAAATTTATGAGGATGACACAACAACGTGTGAATGTTTAATTAAATAACCTTTAATCACATAATAATGATGACACAACAAAGTGACAATTTATTAATAGGTGTCACACATTTATAAGATTACAAGTTGTAAATGTATGCCGTTCGGTTTTAAAAGTAAAAATACAAAAGGTTACACTAAAATATATATTGCCACGAGGATTTCAGAAAGAGAGATTTTGTATGACATAAAAACTAAATTAAAAGAATAAAATTTACTACATTGGAAGTTGAATCATGTTCAACCAGGTAAAGTTTCTATTCCAACTACTTCCACAGTCGCCTTAAGTGGATTTATAACTGAAAAATCTGAACTCTATAATGAAAACAAGAACACTTTACAGGTCTTAATTAATTGGCGTCAATTCAAAAATCCTATAGGTAACACAATCAACTGATGCATATATGACATGTGTTTTTAAATTTAAAAAATTTTAATATATTTTAGACTTTCTCCCTTATAGTTACAAGAAATCTTTACAAGTTATAGAAAGCTCAACAGCATGCGTTGTGCGAACCTCAAGTCAATGAACTCACCGTTAGGGCCCGCTGCAGGTGGAGGGTTGGACGTGAAGAACGGGTACAGCTCGAATCTTATATTACAACTCGGGTTAAGAAATCTGGCACCCTTCTTATCCTGGTAACAACGTAGAATTGAAGTGGCGGCACTTGTTAAGCAAGCACGACAATCTTCCGTTGACAGCTCTGGTATGCACTGCACGAGACTGTACAGCTTATGCTTGCTGGAAAAGTTAACCACATGGGTTGCATACTTAGATTCGTTATTCAAAGTTGCCATGGGAATTACTTCCTTTAATGACGTGGCCACAATCTTTCTCAACGTTTCAGGTTCAGTAGAGTTCTCTCTGTGGGTCGAGCAATTGCTTGGCGATGTCTCTGAGTGAAGGGCGAAAGATCTATCAGAATAACGTACCATACACTTATCAGACCATATAACTGCCTCTTTGATGCCATCACAATCTTTCTGAATGGTGTCAGTTGCTAAATCTACGCATTCGCGACACGATTCATTGTTAACATCGGCTCTACAGAGGTAAAGACCGTAAACTTTGTCCGGATACCTCCCTTCAGTGGTTTTATTGTAGGCGTCTTTGCCAGCCACTTCAGAAATAGTTTCGAATAAGCGCCGAAGATTGGATGTAAACTTGTCTAAAGCAGTATTATTAGGAAGATGTGAGCAATGAAACGGCATGTTTTCAGGACTCTGTGACATAACTAGGGATAGAAAAGAAAGAAGGTGAAGCAAGTGAATAGTTTTTGAGGCAGAGAAAATGACGATCGGCATTGTCCTCTGAAACAAAGATTTGGCTTCGTTTCAATAGAGCTGTTTACTTCGCTCTTATCCAGAGTAATAGGTTTGTCTAGGATAATGAATGTGTTAATAAAGAAAGTTGGACACAACAAACGCACTTGCACATATAAAGTGGCAGAGTCTTTATGAAATGTTGCTTTATTAATTAATTATTAGAAAATGTTAAGTGGAGAGAAAGTTGAGAGAAATGTGTGAGAAATAACGAAGAAAATGGTAGAAAGAGGGGTAAATCTGATCTAATTTCTCTCATCTTTGTCTCCTTTATGGGAGTCCTTATTGTTTGTGAAAATGAACACCGAGACCAAAACCTTACAAATGCGTCCCTCCAATCCACGTTAATTATATTTTATCTAATTTCGATTTCAGGGTCTTCATCAAGTTTGATTTTTTTTTTCTGAACCACGAGGTGGTCCTGAGTAGACCCCAACTATGGGAGTCATATTTAAATCCGTATCATAATCCAGACTAATCTCCACTCGTATCGGATTAACCCATAAAGAGTAAAGTGTTGGCCAAAGTGATGACTTCATATGAGAGCGGGACTTGAATTCTCGAACTCTCTTAAAGAGTGAGAGTATCAAACCACTCATATCAACCAACTTTGGTTGATCTTTAACGTAGTTGATAACATAACAATCCAAATAATATCTAAATGAGTGACATATTAATTATTAAAGTTTAAGTTTTTTGTTTGAAAAAAATTATATCACCTCATATATTTGAGAGTAGGATGTTAAAATTTTTTATCTAAACCGTAGGAATTTTAGAAGAATAAATGTAATAAAAAAATATAAAACACAATTTTTGTGATTATAAACTCGTAACCGTAATTGTTGAAAACTAGTTGAATGATATAAAATACAACTAAGAAGGACCTAAAAAGTAATAGATTTTCAATATACCACACTCTGAATTTCTTTCCACAAACAACAAGGATGCGAGTGATAGAAACCTTTGTTAATAATAAAGGTGCCCATCCCATCCCACTTTTATTTCGGATAAAAAGAAAGGCTCCACCATTCACACATTTGGGAGAAAGTATTTCCAAAGGCCTTTTGACTTTCTTTTGACAAACTTTTCCTAACACACAATACACGACTCTAAACAATTATACACGATTCTAAACAATTACTAAAATAGATCACTAATTATCAATTTGTCAAAGTTTACTGATACTTTTATTTACAGGTTAAAATTGACTTTAGTGTTTATTTAATATAATTAATTTAATAATTATAAGTATTTATTTAAATTTATAATTTTTTTAAAATTCTTATTGTTGTTTGATTATTTTTTTTAGAGTTTTTTAATATTAAATAAGTTGATTTTTTCTCTATTAGTAATTTCTTTTTTTCTTTTTTTTTTGGGGAGCATCCTATGTAGTTGAATGAAAATTTATTTTCTTTGATTTCCTGCATTAGATTTTAATTATGTATTTTTTAAAATTTATGGGTGCTGAACTTTGAGTGTGCATTTTTTTTAACTCATCGTATCCTATTTATATTATACAAAATACTTAAAAAAAAAAAAAGAAAGCTTCATAAATAAAAGTAAATAAACAAAGCCTATATTACAAAATTCAATGAAGAGAAGAATCAAAACTTGTCACTTGTTGGTAAGAATCCAAACATTAATTTCAAGCACAGACCAAAATCTTGCCTTCATATAAGCTTTTGCTTTAGTAAAAAGGGATTGGTCGTTGCCTCGTTGGTGATAAATATTAAATAAGATTAAAGTATATTTCATTATTATTATTTCATCCTAGACGCGTGCACCAAAAATCCACCGTGTTGCAAGTGGGGGTTGGCAGGTAAAGATTTGCGTCTCGTACGGTTCACACAGATGTATAGTTAAATAAATCAAAATGCATGAATTAAAGCGCATCTGCTGTATCCCCCGCAAGCTTGACCAAAATTGTAAATGCGGGGTTGACTAACATTCTTGGCATTGCATGTCTTGGCGTAAGGGGCTGACTGCTCCTTTGCTTGCTTTAGGGATTAACATATCATTCACCGATGGAAAAATTCTCCAGTTCACCGAATCCGTAATCCGTCGGCCATTCAAGATAATTTTTAATATAAACAGCAATAACCACGTGCTGCATAAAGTAAACTCATACTTCTCTCAACGAGAAAATATTAAGAAGGAAGACACAACTGTTGGAGAAAAATATTAGAAGGGAAGACGCAGTTGTTGAATTGACCACGAAATCTCTAGCTAATTGTTCCTAGCGGGACAAAACCAGAAAATTTTCATCTGAATGGGTTTTTTTTTTCTTTTTTCTTTTTTTTAAAGATATATTTCTAAAATTTTTTGCTGCATAAATTCAACTCAGTTTCTTTTCCTGAAAAAGGGCAGACAAAATAGTTGAAATGAATGTCTACATTTTTATGCAGTAGAGTCTAGGTTTAATTGGTCCCTTAAAGAGATGCAATATACTTACACACATGATTCGTAAAACACAAGGTAAAAGAAATCAGACCAATTAACCAGCTATGCTCCTGTCAGTAGACAACAGTTCTTGCAGAAGAAGAGTAATGCAAAAAAATATTTGCACGGGATCAACAAGAGCAATTACGTTACTAATTAATAATTTCTTGTAGTTGCATTATTGCCAGAACTTCAAACTAATTCTAGTTAACACTGTTTTCCCTGTGTTTATCTTCAACGAAGTGAATGAATAGGAATTAGTTGTCAACTGGGTGACACATTCGAAAGAGTAACACCATTAACAGAGCAAATTTCGGCGCCTGGTGAGAATTGACCCGGCCTTGCGACAATTCGGCCAACAGAAACTGCAGGTTGGGTTGGTTGAGGAAGTGGTACCGAGCCGCTTGCTAACATAACAACCACAGAAGACATGGTGGGCCTGTCTGCTGAGTCTTCTCGAACACACAATAATCCAATACGGATAAATTTCAAAAGTCCAGCATGAACCCACGTACTGGCTCCATCAGCGCCGGTGCTTCTTCTACAAGTCACAAACAAAGATTAGAGCAACAATCGTTGCAAATTATTTTTCAGAAAGAAAGAGAGCAGGAGCGGAGGCAGGACTTTATATTATCCCGGACTAAATTAAAATTTTTATATTTTAAAGTAAACAAAAACATTTATAAGTTAAAAGAAAGACATTAAATCAGGGACAAAGAAACCCTATAAATATGTGCTCAAAACAAAAATAATTATACAAAAAGAATAGAAAATAAAAGATAATTCAAGTATAAAAACAGTATTTTTAATTACGGAATCTAACATTACAAAATATAATAACATCTAATTGTATAAGAATTAATAAATTAATTAAGAATTTCAAGATAGAATAGATCAATATATGTAATTATAATTAATTAAAAATTACATGTAGAACGTTATGTTTGAAAAGTACTTAATTACTAGGCTTAAATAAATTAAACAATTAAAATCTATTTATCTTTTTAAATTATAAAAATATTAGTAGTCAAGAGTTTCAATAATAAACTAAACTCTAACCCAGCAAAATGGTATTTGCATGTCGTTATTTTTTTGTCAGGCATTCTAATTCTCTTTAAAAAAAATTAGATCAAAATACTCAAATTTTACTTTCTAACTTATCCTCTTAGTTAATGTAACTAATAAATAAAATATCAGAATTCACATAAAAAAATTATGAAATTGTTAATAATTTTTATTATATATTTTTTTAGTATTTTTAATACTAGTGATAAAGTTATATTACATTGACATACTTTCTTTAAATTAAAATTTTTTAAAACAAATTAAAGCAGTGATAACATTTTAGACCCCTAATATTTTCAATCTATTCAATATGTATATAATTGATTCATTTTATAGAATAAGTCATTAATTTCAACTGGGAAAAAATATAATTGAATTAGGAACATATTTAAAAATAAAGTAAAAATTCTATTGTTTTATGAAATTTGATGAAAATATAAGAATAACCAAATTAGGAGCGTATAAAAAAATAAAATAAAATCTCTATTTTTATATAAAATTAATCAAAATATAAGAGGTTTAAATGATTTTTTTCGCCACTGAAAGAGAGAGAGTTACATACATTAGAAAGCAGGCTTTGACCATGTTTGGATGGATAAAATCGACTATCCATTTTCCAAATCTGAAAACATCATACTTTGGGCCCCTGTATCTGCTGTTTGAAAATGGAACAACAACATAAGATTGGATGTCATGCAAAAGCTAAAAGACGTATACGACCTCAGTGCCTTGAATCTTGTCTATCTTACTGCATGTAGCGAACTAGAATTGAAGTACAGAGTCCGACAGACAAAACAAAGAGGAAGACATCGAGGCTTTTATTAGGCATATACTCATAGCTGGCCCGAGTTTCATTTTCCTCTAAGCTGTGTATCCCAACAGCCTGACAAGAATTTTATGTTGCAATTTGGTAGTAACGGTCACTTCATTATAATAAACAAATATAAAAATTTAAATTATAGGTTATTGCATAAAAGATATATCATTTCTTATTAAATAAAATAAATAAAAATACTTAAATAAAAAATAATCACTAAATTTTAAGTAAACAATGAATAATAAAAAATTAATTAACTATAAAGTAATAATAAATACATAACTAATTCTAAGTAATAATTAAAAAATAGTGTGATAAATTGTAGAAAATACCGTAAATAATTTTTTTTTTCGTTCCCTATCATATTCCTCCAATTAGCTGACGCCAGCTGTCTCTGCGTGATTGGCGAACATATGTATAACTCGTTTCGTTTCCAAAACGCCACGGTTTTTGTTAAAAAGAATAAAACTCCATGCTTTCATTTATTTTAACTGCTTATGGCGGTTAAACGATTTGTCCATTGTTATCGTCTCACCAAGACATATAAACAAGACATTGGTAGATTTTGCAATCTCTTTTCAACTAAGTCCGGTGAGTGTTATAGTGGTTAAACTAATACAATCCGCTGTTCAATTTCTGCCGTTCAAATGTTCGAGGAAATGCTTGAATGGTACTTTGCACATGCTTTTATGTGTTTCAGACGCAGAAAGCCACCAAGAATTTCAAAAATGGCATAATGGAGGTGGGATCTTCCACCAGTCAGCTTGCATTGATTCAACTGTGCTGATTGAAGTTGGTGCTATAGTTCATTCAAAAGCAGTACTGGGTGCAAATGTGTCTATTGGATCAGGAACTGTTGTTGGTCCCGCTGTTTCCATCGGTCAATCAACAAATATAGGGTATTTTAGTTAACTCATTTTACGACATCTTCAGTCAACTTTTAGTGTTTGATAGTAGCTATAACCAGTATGTTTTCTTTCTGAAGGTTTAATGTTGCACTCAGTAACTGCATTATAGGTGATTCATGTATCATTCACAATGGGGTGTGCATTGGTCAAGATGGTAAGGCAGTAAGCCAATTGCTTAAAGATAAATTGAACTTTAATTTTATAACCCAATTGTTGCGTTCTAAAATTTGGGGGAATGCTGTCTATGCTTCAGGATTTGGATTTTTTGTGGACGAGCATGGCAACATGTTGAAGAAACCTCAAGTTGGTGATCTACATGTTTGTTTTTGTGTGTGTGTTTCTCTAATTCATCCTTTTAGAGCGATCTTGATAACTAAAACAATTAAAAATTGAAATTATAAATAATTGGTAAAATTATATTTGGATTTGTGGTGGAATATGGTAAAAGCTTATGTTTGTATTTTCAATATATTTTAGCCTTTTAAGAAAAGCTAAGTAGGTGCCTCAGGTATATTGCCTTGGTGTTTTGTGATATGTTTCCTCTCCTCAGATGCTGAATGCGAGGATTGGGAACCATGTGGAGATTGGTGCAAATTCCTGCATTGATAGGGGCAGGTGACACATTTGTCTGCTTTGCTAATTTTCTGAAACATGCTTGTACTTGGAAGCCAATTCAAGCTCAATTCTGAGTTTTGACCTGTTTATTTCTGCAGTTGGAGAGATACAGTTATAGGGGATCATTCAAAGATAGATAATTTGGTCCAGGTGGGTTTTTGCTAACTAGCGTTTTCAACAAACATATTCAGCAACCTCAAGGCAAAAAAGAATCTGCTTTCCTTTTGCAGATTGGCCATAATGTGGCTATAGGAAAGAGTTGCATGCTCTGTGGACAAGTTGGAATTGCAGGTTCGGCGACGTATGTTACTTCTTCTTGCTTGTTTACATTTTTTTTTCCTAATGTTTTTTGTTTTAAGTTTTTGGAGTACTTTGGGTTTACGTTGTATTTGATGCAACTCCATTGAATGACAATGTGAAACTTATGTCCCTCATGATTTCTTTTCCTTCAGGATAGGAGATTATGTAACTCTGGGGGGAAGGGTAGCTGTTCGTGATCATGTTTCTATAGCATCAAAGGTATATACTTGAAGAAGCACTTTTTTTCCAATTTTAGGGGGAAGGGGTTTATCCATTCCAGCTGTTGAGATGGCTGTATCATTTGATAATGTAATAATGTGAAGCATATACTCCCATAGTCCTATATACAACTGGAAGATCATAGACTGAAAGTTGTATTAGCATGCTGCTGATCATGTATTAGTGTAGTCATCGACTCTACCCATCAGGGCGGGCCTATCTAATTCCTTCCACAGTTTTTGAAGCAGAAATGTAGTACTATCGGTCAGAGAATTTCATCTTTTGGCCTAAATTTGTCAGCATCCTTATTCTATTGTTTCCATGGTTAGAGTATGTTTACTCATTTGCATGGAATGGTTCAACTGCAGGTCCGACTTGCTGCTAATAGCTGTGTCTCCAAGGACATCACAGAGCCTGGGGATTATGGTGGCTTCCCTGCTGTGAGGATTTTCTTTTAAGCTCATTCGTTTATTTGAATTTGTTGTGCAATAAAGAGTAAAATCTGATTGCATCAACTAAATTTGCGAGTGTCAGTTGATTGATTTGTGCAACATTGTTACATTCATCTATAAACCCTTTTACAAATTGCTCTACAGGTTCCAATTCATGAATGGAGAAGACAAGTCGCTAACCAGATTCGAAGTTCAAAGAAAAGGACCTCATGAAGTCTTATGTTCAACGGATGTTGGGAAAAACACTTACAGCATATATTTTGAGATTCTTGTGTTAAGAAGGATTTAGGCCAGGACGGCCATGATTAGGGGATGGACAATTTAGAACATTGTTAACAATGTTGGTCATATTTGACATGTTTAACAATTATCTAAAAGATTTCCTCCTAATGGATCAAGTATTTTTGTACTAACATTAACGTCATCGGTGCACAAAAGTTAAAATTATTATGCAAAAAGTCTTTTTCCGTTCACTATTTTTCTAGTATCAAGTGAGTCTGAATTTCATGCTATGATTGTTCAAAAAATTAGTATAATTTTCAAATTACTTCTCTTTTTTTTCTTTACTGTGCACAATTCTTGAGTATAATTTAGAATGCAAAAAATCACACTTTTGTCAGGTAGTGATAACCGAATTAACCATGTGACACTACACAGCTACACTCGGTACTCTCTTACAAATCTAACAAGTGGAAACCTGTTTCAACTAGGAAGGCGTCAACTCTACACAAACAATCTATTCACAGCCGAAACGCGATTTGACCCTCCGTTTACTGAAAGTAACAATGCTGATCAAATCTTGTGAAGTTAGAAGCCGGGAAGGCTAGAGATGCTGCAGAAGAGTATTTGAAGCTTCAGAACGTAGACATGGCGATCAAGCAACTGAAAACAGCCAAAGATTTTAGTGGAAATTTACCCAATCTCGACGATTATTTCACAGCCTACAGACTGCATCAACTACCAGAGATGAAATCAACCCGGTACGACATTCTTGCAATTACTGATCCTGAAGTTGATAATAGCACTATCAAGAAACAGTACAAGAGCTTGGCGTTGATGCCGCATCCCGAAAAGAACCCATCTATTGCCGCCGAGGGTGCCTTTAAAATAGATCAATTAGCCAGGGACGTTTTGACAAACCCCGAAAAGAGAGAAGCTTATTACCGTCGTAGTTTCCGTTCAAAGAAAAGCAAAGCGGGTTCCAATTCAAGTTGGTCTTAACCTGGAGCAGATGGTGATAGTAATTTGACTAATTTCTCAAGAGCACGAAAGCCTTCACCACTTGGGTTACAAAAGACTGACCCAGACCCAAATACTTCATCTTAGTTCGAAAACACAGACCCACCTGTTGATGTGGAAATCTGGTCGGGTTGTGCAGCAAGTAGACACCCACGCTAACATTTAAATTTTGGGGAGATGGTTTTGACTTGCAACTTCTTGCTCGAGCAAACCCAGGCAACCACGGGCACTTCTTGAAAGAACACGTGCGTTCATAGAGAACAGATATGAGGGCGCGAAAGGTTTTTCTGGCTTGAATCCTCCAATACTCAAGTTAATTATCTTGAGTTTTTTTGGAAAAACTTGTACAACTCATGTGGTTTGATACTTTAATAATATTTGTTTAAACAAAAAGGTATAAAGAAAATCTAAGAAAAGAAGAGTGAAAGAAAGAAAGAATTTTTGAGTGAGAATAAGAGTGAGAACTATGGTAGAGACAGAAATATATTACTTTTTTTTTCGGATTAAAAGGATTTTTTTTTTTTTTGGGATATGAGTTAAGATATTACTTACCTCATTTGAATTTTTTTGAGTTTTTATAAATGACCGAAATTGCCATCTTTGATTTGCTGCGTGACCATTAGTGGATCTGCCTACTGTCCTGATTCTTAGGAGGGATTTGTAGGTTGACTTGGTCCAGACCGGTGGCAGACCTACAGCTAGGCTAGACTGGTCTGTAGCCCTGTCTAATCCAAAAACAATTCGTTCGTCCCCTTATTTCTTTCATCAATTTTTTGAAATAACAGAGTTTCTATTTTCTTTTCATACCTATCCTTAACTCAATTACCCTTATATTTTTTATCAATTTAATATAACAATAGAGCTTTTATGTTATATTCAAATATGTCCTTATCTCAATTATCCTTATGTCTCATCAATTTTATATAACAATAGAATTTTTATTTTATTTTTAAATATGTCCCTTATTAAATTATATCTTTTTTACAATTGAAATCAGTGACTTATTTTATAAAATGATAAATTATATATTTACCGAATAGATTGAAAACATTAGGGAACTAAAATATTATTACTGTTTTAATTTATTTTAAAAAAATACTAATTGAAAAAATAAAAATATGGCAATGTAATATAGCACTGTAATTAACATTAAAAGTACTTAAAAAAAGCAACATATAGTAACAATTATCAACATTTTCATAATCTTTTTTATGTGAATTTTTAGATTTCATTTATTAATTACATTAACTAAGAGCATAAGTTAGAAAATAAAATTTGAGTATGATGAGTTTTGGATAGAAGAATCATCAGCATTAGGGTCTTCAAAGAGAGTCAGAGCGCCTGGGAAAAAAATAACAACACTGAAATACTTTTTTGTTGAGTTAAGTTTAGTTTCTTATTGAAACTTTTAACAAATAATACTTTTTATAATTTAAAAGGATGAATAAATTTTAATTGTTTAATTTATTTAAATATGATAATTAAGTATTTGACTTCAAATATAAAAGTTTTACTTGCTATTTTTAACAGATTGTAATTACATGTATTAATTTATTTTATTTTGAAATTCTTAATTGATTTATTAATACTTATATAATTACATGTTATTGTAGGTTGTAGTATTAGATTCCATAATTGAAAAATAATACTTTTATGAATTAACTTTTATTTTCTACTCTTTTTTATAATTATTTTTATTTAAAGTAAATTTTTATAGGGATAAGATTCTTCATGTCTCTCTACTTATAAAATTTTACACTTATTTCAAAATATAATTTTTTGAATTTAGCTCAAAATAATATTAAGACTTGAATCCGCCTCTGGTCCATACTTCTCCTCCTCATTCCCTTGACCGTCCACACCTTATCGGTCGTCTGCTCACATTATCGAAGAGTTCGCCCTTGAGGAGGTTCTTCTATATCTTGAGCAGAGAAGAGCATGATTTGCGCAAAGGCGCGTATAATCTTGGTCTCTCTTTTTCCTCCCAAACACCACCAATACCTCTGTCAATGGACGAGACGAGAATTTTCTAAACCTCGATGCCAATGATACCAGTGGTTTCCGCTTTTGTTGTTCTTTCTTCTTCGGGAATTGTCCTCCAACTGTAATCATCGGTTCTTGAATCTTTTGAAACCATTACTTCGGCCGAACTTTTGGTTATTCTGTTGGCTTTTGGACTGCGTTAATATTGAATCAATTATTGATTATATTCAATTGACTTGAACGAAATTGACTAAAATCCATTAGATAGATCAATTTAATTATGTAAGCAGATTAAATCAGATTCACTACAAAAATAATACCGCGAATGCAAATCATATTGCTTTGCAAAAAAAGTAACTAATAAAAAAGGTTTAGAATTAATCAAATACATCAATTACGCAATGGAATTGGCATCTTCCTTTTGTGTATATACACGTACATGTATAGGTAATTGATTCATTCATGAAGCAATGAACGAAATAGTTTTATTCTTTCTGTATCAATTAATTTCCTGTACAAATAATTCAAAAATTGGTAAATGTTGACTATATATATATATATTGTTTAATGAAAATGAGAAGCTCTCACCCTCCATTTCTTGGATGTAAACTTAAGCTTAATCTTCTTCTTCTTTCCCGAAATCTTGCCATCCTTACCCAGTTGTACATCGCCTTGCAAATTAGCTCCATGATGCTTACTCTTTATGCCTATCGTTTTATAACGGAACTTGGTTGAAAAATCAACTTTCAGCAGCGCCGTTCCATTTTTTGATATTGAACTGCGAAGAGATTTCCATGAACGAGCATTAATATTTACGCTCTGTCCTCGTATTTCTCGATCTTTGTCCTTGTCAAGATCGAAAGAAGGAACTGTGTCCGTTGCTGCTGCATCCTGACCAAAAAGGAATATCAGTATAATGTCGTCAAAATTAATACTAGAGTCTTTGTTTGGATTTTCAACTTCAAGCGCGAATGAGAGGGTGCCATTGCTATCACCAGCGGGAGAGGAGCTATCACCTATCGGTGGGATTGTGAGCTCAACGACGGTGACAGTTGGGTTCTTAGGACGTAAACTTAACCATAGGATAAGTGCAATGAGCCCCAAGAGGCCGACAATTTGAAGAAGCCAAAGATAAAAATTTCTGGTCTCGCACATGTTATCACTATTGTTTTATTAAAATGGTTGCGGCATGGAGAGAGGAAGAAGAAAGTAATTAGAAGGGATTAATTGTTAGGGAGCCAATATTTTAGTATAAACAAATGTGAAAGAGAATAAGGCAGCTTGATGCTTAGAGTTAGTGGTGTCCCCCATCAAGGGAATATTATATTTGCAAGCTATCGAATAAGTTTCAACAGGGACAGGAAATAGATGCTTTGCTTTGGAGTGATATTTAGCTTTCTGTGCGACTACAAAATGGGGCCTTAAGGCCACATGAAATTAAAGTAGCTTCATGGTGGCTGCTACTTTTTTTTAAAAAAAAAAATGGAATTGATACAGGCGGTTGAAAGGCTTATCTCTTCTCAGACAGGGAATTTTCTTTAAACATTGAAAACAAGTCAAAGGATATCACTTGTTTTCTCGGAGAAGCTTGTTTTATGCACTTCAGAAAAACCATTAGGGGTGTGTGTGTGTGTAGTGTATGCTTTTCTAATAGACAGAAAAAGATAATAAATTAAACCAGAGAGAAGTGTTTTAATTACAACTATCTTGAGAAATTATCTAGGCTTTTTGTGTCTAAATCAATTAAACCACCCTTAATTTCCATCTTTGATTTTCTGTTTCACCATCATTTGTTGTAGCTTTATCTCTCTCTGCCCTGAAATCCTTCCATCTGAACCAATGCCTATGTATGCCTCAAAGTTCATCCGATGATGCTTCGTATCCGATAAGAATATCTTGTACCTAACAGCAGTTTTCAAGCAAACCCTGATCATTTCTACTGCGGTAGCGTTGCCCTTAAGCACTGCTCTTCTTAATAGTTGGTGATCCTTAGTTGTATTCACTAACACTCTGTATGAAGTAGCTTTCCTGTAGCCTTGGTAGAATCCTGTTAGAGAATTGGTGCCAATGACTGCATCTTTGTAACACAAGGTTAAGATGATGTCGTTGTAATAGATGCCAATTCTCTCGTTGGGGTTTGAGAGTTCAAAATTGAGGCTAACAGCAGAATTGTTTCGTATGGCTTCTGTTAAATTCTGTTGATTCAAGGCTGGCATGTAGACATCAGTGATCATGTAAACAGGACTTACTGGCTTCAAACATAGCCATATCAGCACAGAAATCAAAACCCAAACCGTTACTACTTGACAAAACCACAACAAAACAGAAACTTTAGATTTTGTTTGTTCTCGGAGACGCATTTTCAGAGACATTTTTGCGTCAAAGATAAATTGATGAATATATGTACATAGGAAGAGATAAAGGACACTGTATACGATCACGAGAAAAAAGATAGACTCAAGCTAATCAAGCTGGAAGAGAAGCAGAATTAATTATGAGTTTTAAGCCATTCCAAATGTGACTTATATAAGATCACTCCGTACATTGCGATCAGAGTCATCTGGCCAAAAATTTGTAATATAATTGGTTTAATTGGCGTAAGCAAGCAAAATTGCTAAAAGCATTGTGATTATGTGATCAAATTTTGCTTTCGCTGACTGGACATCTCGGGAACTAATAAGGGCGGTGTGTAAACGCAAATACTTTCATTTCCCACTTGAAAATTGTAACAATTATTTCACTTTCTGAAGAAACTATTACTTTGCAATTCTTTGGTGGAAAGTCCTTTTAGCTGCTTTATATCACTGTGATGATATACAGATGCAAGGAAAAACCTTTCGTTGGCCAATTCTTTAAGGGGCTGGTGGATGTACACCAAAGAACAGATCTCTTAGTACCATAATTAATCCTTAAAATAGGATTACTTACTCGCCTGGGTTTTTTTAACGGGGAACATGCTTTTCCTCTCACTGAGTTGAAAAAGTAGCCTAAAGCTAAAACAACCAACATGCTTTATTCCCTTTTTCTTAAGAGCATAAACAACATGACTCAATCTTAATTTTGTGGCCGGATTTCTTCATGAATTTAGCGAAACAGTAGTTATCGGCCGCATTGGAACTTGATATCATGAAAGATCATTTTTGAAATATCAGTAGCTGATCAAGGAAAACAAAATTCTAGGTAGGCCCGCTTTAACAAATTTTGTGCTGCTGAACAATATACGTTATCGTAATGTTTGGAAATAGACGCAGACAAATAGTCACGTACAAACAATTGTTGTTCAATTAAGCAATTAATTACACCTCCTAGCAGGTTATAAATCAAATCAAAAGCCAAATTGCCAAATTCTATAAGAAATCACTCTGAACCCACTTCATGTTAGCTGTTAAGAAAACAAACAATATTACATTATCATAATCAAATCAGGTGAAATAGAGTGGACATCTCTTATCTTTATAAGCTGGCAAGATAAATCCATCTGTTCCCACAAAAACATCACAGTTGGCGTGCATCGTGTGGCGCTTACTATCCCACGTGGACACCTGAAATCGGATGCTTGATTTTATCTCCAGACGAAAACCAACCTTTCCTTGTCCACGATCGTGCATGAACTCCATCCAACGCCGGCTATTTACAGTTAACGTTGCCCCACTTAATGTAGCATGTAAGATAGTTGTAGTCTTGGGCTCTTGAAAAAATGTGTCCGCCAACGGAGTTGCCCCGACCCGTTGGTCCTTGTAATAAACCGATCCCTCCACCGAATCGAAATATATCCCAACGTGCTGGTTGGAATTACGGGCCGTCACATTAAAGGTAATTTCAGCATTCTCGAAACCATTGGGTTGAGTCAAAGCCGGGATCGAAAATTCATGGATAAAAATTCTTGGCCTATGCGGGCGTAAGCTAAGATATAAAACAAATAAGATGATGCCCGCAACCAAAAGGAGTGACAAGAATATGATACATAAGGTTTTGGAGACCCTAGTGGTTAGGTTTTCACGCACCCTGTGGGCATAGTGGCGGGCGGTGTTGTGGCGCTTGATGGGCTGGTTTTGCGGCGTGGATCGAACTGGCAACCCGTCAGTTGAGTGCATTTTTTTTTTCCTGGCGAGGGTTTAGCTGGAACTTCAAGATGTGTTTATGTAGTAATTAGAAAGGTGGAGGGAATGAGGAGTTGTACGCATTTTGGATGTTGATTTGCATGGAGAAAGAAAAGAATAAGGACATTGTTTCATGAATCTGCTATTTTGCCATATTATCTTCTTCCATGTTGATTTGCCCGGAGAAAGAAAAGAATAAGGACATTGTTATATGGTATAATGCCGTAATTGTTAATTTTGTAATTCGGGACTGACAAGATAACAATACATTAAGACAAGGAACTCATGAAATTTAAAGAAGATACATGTATAATGCCGTATATGCTGAGCTTTGCTAATAAACGAGAATAAGGTATAAAGGTTCCTTACAAGAGGTGAAAGGTATTATATATATATATATATATATATATATATATATATATGAACAGATTGTGTGATAAAGTTTCCTCTGGACTTCTGATCATATGTTAGTCGTATTTGACCAAAAACTTACAATTATATCTGTACATGTACTAGAGTAAGCAACTAAGCATAAACCAAAACACATCATCCATTCGCTATCTACAGTGCCTTTTAAATTTTAGGAGTCTTAATTATTGATGTCATAAATATAACTCTGTGAGATTTATCATATCACTTAGAAAATAAAGAAGGAAAAGGCAACTTGTAAGCTGAATTGTGCTTTTGTATTGCTTAATAAAACAGTAATTCAAATGAAAATGCATGCAATAAAATTTGAGTTTTTTGTTTTAATTTTTTTAAAGTTAGAGCATGGCAAAGCTCAGGTTGATTTTTTTCTCCATATCTCCCTTAGAATTTGAATCTCAATTATAAATTAAATAAAATTTATTGAAAACAACTATCCTAAAGTGTAAACCCCTAACCTAGAAGCCAATAAAAGAATAAGTTTATTATAACTACAAGATGAGCAAGGGTTGAGCCCAAGTGAAGAAACTCATTTCATGGCTTGACACCCGATGAGCATATGAGTATTTTTTATCATTCCACCACCTTCACTAATAAGCGAGGTCCTCAAGGGGATAAAAATGTCACGTAAATTAAAAAAAAAAACATAAATGGTTGTGTGTCCAAAATAAATAATATCTATTCGATTACCAAACCATATCTATTACAAATTAAGTCTTTATTATTGTTCTATTTGTATGGGATTAGTCGTTAATAGTGTGGCCAAACTGGGTTTAACAAGTTTCATTATTCTTATATTACAAACGATTGGGCAACTTGGGTTTAATATGTTTGACATTTATTCTGTAAGGGTAATCCTCCCAGAGTCATTTTTTTTTCATTTATACAGATATGGCATTTGTAATCCCCTCTTGTTTTGGAAGTTGTTGATGATGATGATGATAATTAATTGAGTATTTAATTTTTTTAAAAAAAATTGTAATTCACCTTTATATATATACTAGCCTAATGTAGTAATGTTTGGAGCCTCTGAAGGTTATAATCTGTCAAGTCATTTCGACTTTAAGGGGAATAAAATTTTAAACTCAAGATTGTTCACTTTAATTGAATTTAAAACACTAAACTTGAAATCCACGACATCAATAATACATTTATTACACTTTTACAACAATATTACGCATAAAATAGAGCCAGAATCAAAGACAGAAATTCTGAGGTTAAGTTTTATACAATAAAAGATAGGCAAAAGATCCCCTACATGATAATCTAAGTCACGTCAATTATAGAGTTATACCAAACAAACACATGATTATATCATATGCACTATATTTTATTTGTTTGGTGTAACTTTATAGTTGATGTAATTTATATTATTATATAAATATAAAGGATCGAGGTTCCGAGAGAAAATCCAAAAAAGAAAAATGAAGCATATGGACACTGACGTCCTTTATGTGTACAATTCAAATTAACTCATATGCACATGGCATTGTCTGCCTTTATATTTTGCCAAGATCACGCCGTTCGGACCAACCCCAACGTTACAAGTGGCACGCAACCGATGGCTCCTTTTATCCCACGTGGACCCTTTGTATTTGATGACTGATTTGAATTGTAAGCTATAAACCACCATTCCTTGCGTACGATCATTCATAATCTCAATCGTACGTTGATTGTTGGACGCCCGCATGGTCAGGGTCAGCGGCTCATTATAAACATAATGCAAAATGGTTGTGTTCTTTGGCTCCTGATAATGAGATTCGAAAACGGATACTACCCCGACCCGTTGATCCTTGTAATAAACCGACCCGCGCATAGAATCGTAATATATCCGAACCCGATGGCTCGGGTTTCGGACTGTTACATTGACATTTAGATATCCATTTGTTTGACCCAACCCCTGAAGGGTGAATTCTTTGACGTGGAATTTTGGGTGATGTGGGCGCAGGCTAAGCCATAGAATGAGAAAAATTATGCCCACGACAAAGATTGGAGTAAAGAAAATGGCACATAGGAGTCTGCAGCTAAAAGAGCGTCGCTGAGTAGCCATTTCTGGGCAAGATAAATTTTTTGGTTGCATGAATGTTACTATGTTAGTGACATGGTTACGTCGTTTTATAGTGACCAACTGGACTGCAAGTGTAGGATACAAGACAGGGAATGAAAATAAGGCAGAACTAAACAATTTGTGTCTTTTTTGCAAGGACAAAGTAACGTAAGCTCATTGATGGGGTGGTTAGGCAAACTAGAGAGTCGCCTAGGGTCTTATATGTCAAGAGATCTGCTGTTGTCGTTTAGACCTCATATGTTAATAAAGTCCTTTTTTGCCTCTTTAATTAATAATTATCCTATAATTAAAAATTTTATGTAAATTATATATTTGGTAATCTTAATGTTTAAAGGTTATAATTAGTTTTTTTTCCAAAAAAATTAAATTCTTTATCTGTTTAAGAATAATAACCTTAATTATTTATTATCACAAATTTCTTGCTCTCTTCTGTACAAAGAAAATTATTATACCCACTCATTTTTGAAGTAAAAAAAATCTTGAAATAACAATTCTAAAGAAAGGAAAAAAAACTATCTTCTTGTCTACTTTTCTTTTTTGAAATTCCTTTCCATCTTTATTGATTGTTGATATTTAAGATATAGTTAAAACTGATTGAATTTTGAGCTTTTTATGTTTATTTAAGTGTTAGAGATACTAAATGTAAGAAAACCTCATAAAAAATTTTGCCTAAGGCCTCTAGTACTCTAGAGGTGACATTGCTCACTGTTTATATATTTAATTCATGAACTTGGTTACTGTTACAATGCACTTTATTATAGATTTATGTTGATATTATAGGAGTTAAGGTTGTCCTTACACTAATAAATGCAAGGACACTAGTTCCAAAAAGAAAATTACATGTATATATTCAGACATGAATGATCTAATGAGTGACCATGTTCATCTTACAGTGTGTCATATGCCACGTGGTAATCTCCAACTAATTTACAACTTCAATATTATTTATAGAGAAACAAAATTCTACCACATGTCCAAGTGCTCACTATACTACATACATACATATGTATATATATATATACATATATAGAGAGAGAGAACATTGTTGCACATGTCAAAATATGATTAGGAGACCTCTAAAGTAAGACCAACAACTCTCCTAATAAGAGCTTAACACATATGATATCTCTTTGAATAAAAAGAATGAGATAGCTCATGTGAAAACTAATATATATCTCTTACTTGAATGTGGTAAAGGATCAGTTAAAAGACACAAAAATAAAAATTACAATGCATTACAAGATAAAAATATAGTGCATTGGGATGTGTATTTTTCTTGTCTTTTAACTTAACAAAATAAGAAATTCTTTATTGTAAATTTACTATATATATATATATATCAATTTATGTGTGTATAAAAATTTTATAGTGAGGATTCCTATACTTTCATAAAGTGTAAAAGGTGAAAGCCATTACACTTTTAAATCATACAACTTTTATATATATATTTGGTGAAGGCATCTTCACTTTATTAAAGTTGAGGATGTTAGAGAAAAAATAAAAAATAGAACACTGCGTTAGAATATATATTTTTTATATCTTTTTATTTATCTTTTAACTTTAATATAATAACCTTGATTGAAATATTTCTATACACACACAGAGACTTTAAATAGAAATTTTTTTCTTTTAATGATTTGGCTTCTATAAGGTTAATATTTTTAGCTCTTTTAGTCAATAATTAATACAATTTTTTGCTCCAATAAATTTAATTTTACAAAATTTTGACCCCATTAAAATTTCAATCCTACCTCTGCCCTTGGAATTGATTTATCTTAATGAAAAGGCATGAAAGTTCTTGATTTTGCTACAAGAAGGAATCTTGCTCGAGCTAATGATGGATAAAATACCCATTTTATGATAATATTTTGTTAATGGTTGCTTGCACGAGCTAATGACGGACAAAGTACCACATATTCTATTAATATTTTCTTGGCGGTCCACTTTATAATATTTCCCGAATCACTTTCCACTAAAAAAGTGAAAAATATAACGTAAAATAATAGAAGGAAAGGAATGAGAAAAAGCAGAATAGAAGCAAGAAGAAGAAGAGAGGAGAATATTGGGTTGGTTTTGCTTCCAAGGAAATAGTTTTGACCTTAGATTAGATTCTATCATGATTCTATCCTGATCTGATCTTTTTCTAAGTAAAAATACATGTGGTGGTTGGTAGTTAATAAATAAAAAAGTTAAATCCTATTTATACACTACTACTTAAATACACATGGTACAAAATCTTTAAAAGCTCATGAAAACTCAGATCAGAAAAAGGATCATTTTACTCTAAAAAAGTGTCAGCTTTATAAATAATTTAGTAAGGAGTGTGATAACTGAAGATTATTTGCAATCACTTCTCAAATGATTTGAAAATTAAAATACAATTTCCATGGGCAACGATAAAAATAGGCACAAGTTTTTTATATAGTAATATTAATGATAATTATTAATATAATTATATTAATGACAAATCAATAATGATGATTATTACTATTATTTCGTATTAATGAAGCAAAGTAGGTTAGGATTAGCAGTTGAAACTTTTCAATCTCCATGACGGTGTCATCGCCATCACCGATGCAGGCAAGAATACCAAAACAGCAATAGGTGGCTAATTTGTTATTATCGAGTCCATAATTTTCCGATCTACATAAAGGTAATACAATCGCCGAGATAAAACAATCCTATGGTGGAAAAAAATTGTACGTAAACATCAGCAGCTCAATTACTCCACCGATGAACTGTGACTCTTTTCAAGCATCGTCACAGTATTCCAGGTCGCCATTGGCCTATATATCTACTGGAAGTGGCGGCACCACTCTTTTTATCCTCTATTTGATGGCAGCTTTCTGGTTGCCGTTTTATTGAGGAAGCTATCATCGGCTGCCCATGACAGCACTGAAAAATTAACAGCACCGATGATAGCTTTATTATTTTTAGTTATTTTTGGAAAATTAAATTGCTGAAAATATTAATAAATTATATTTTTTCAGTGCATGTGCATTCTTGGAAATATGCTGTCAAGATGAGGATAAAATTGGTATTACATATTATAATATCAAATGCTTAGAAAATTCAATTTTTAAAAGCTACTTCCAATAACTTTTAATGTTTAGTACGAAAATAGATTATTTGATAACTAAATTTTTAAATTCTCTATTTTAAAAGTGTTTGAGTGCTAGATTGATTATTTGACAATCTAATACAACATTTGACAATCTAATACTAACCAAAACATACTTTAAATGAGACAAGAATAAGTATAGATATGACCGGCATGATAATTTATCAAGAAGATAAATTGGCGACAGTACCTTGAGCATATTAGTTTAGAGTTTATGATGCAAACAACAACTAGGGATAACATTGGGAACAAATGTTCTAGTAATGTAAAATTAAAATAGCAAAACAATAATAATAAATTCATAACTGAGGCAAAAAAAAAAAAAAAAAAAAAGAGAGAGTTTAACTTTGCAAATTTCAAAGGTCTACAAAATTAGATTTCAGATGTTCAGTTAAAAAAAATTATTTGAAAATCATTCGATCAAGCCTTGGGGACGACCTAGCTTTATAACCTAAGTAGTAATATATTTGAAAAAATAAAATAAAGATATTGTATGCTTAGTTAGTAACTATCTAAATATTGTGTTTGTTTTAATGGTTTTTTAATTGGTCAGAATATTTTAACATAAACTTTTTACATAACTTCGAATCTATTAAGTTTACACAATCCAATGGTTGATAAATTTGTATCGCTAAGTGCTATTTAATATTTAGCGTTAAATTGTATCAAATCAACGCCTCAATATTTGTGTAAAATGTTTTAAGTCAAAATCTTAAATTAAATTAACCCAATTATTTTTTAATTATTTTGTGTACCTAAAGAATACGCCAACATACATAAACAATTTTCTTACTTAATAATGGGCCTCAAGTAAATGAGCCATAACATAACTGAGGTCCATGTAACCATTTGGGCCTACATTTTAAACCCAACGATTGATAGGAGATGCCCAAACCAGGACAGACGGTTGTCTTAATTTTGAATTAGAAAGCTTATTTGAATCACATCCATAATCGAATCAATCCAAACATTCATTCATACAACAACTATAAAAATCAACAGAAAATAGAAAACATTAAATAAATTACAGTACGCCTTTCAAACAACCGATATATATCATCTACAATATATATATATATATATATATATATGTATATATATATATATATGTGTGTATGTATATATATATATATATATATGTGTGTGTGTGTGTGTGTGTGTGTGTGTGTGTGTGTGTGTGTGGCGATTGGCGAGATGCCCAAACCAGGACAGACGGTTGTCTTAATTTTGAATTAGAAAGCTTATTTGAATCACATCCATAATCGAATCAATCCAAACATTCATTCATACAACAACTATAAAAATCAACAGAAAATAGAAAACATTAAATAAATTACAGTACGCCTTTCAAACAACCGATTTCTATCTACAATTAAATCAGCTTAAACTGGTATCACATCTTTTACCTCTAAAATTTGGCAAGATCAATCCGTCCGAACCTACACCAACATCACAATTGGCATGCATCCGATGGTGCCTTAAATCCCACATGGACTTTTTGTACTCGATAACTGATTTAAACTGCAAGCGAAAAATCACCGTCCCTTGCGCGCGATCATTTGTAAACTCGGCCCAACTTTGGTTGCTCACCGTTGACATCATCATGCTCCCACTCAGTTCATTTTGCAATGTAGTTGTGTTCTTCGGGTCTTGTTTGAAGGAATCTAGAAGGGGCACTGACCCGACTTGATAATCCTTGTAGTAAACCGACCCGTCTAAGGACTCATAAAGGATCCGGACACGCCGGTTCGGGTTCCGGGCTGAAACGTTGAAAGAAACAGTGGCATTCTCGAACCCATTGGGTTGACCCAAACTCAAACCCGGAACTGAAAACTCGTGGATGTGGAATCTGGGGGCATGTGGACGCAACCCAAGCCACAAAATGAGAAAAATTAGGCCCAAAGCGATGATTGGAGTCAAGAAAATGGCACACATTAGCCTAGCTGGTGCGGTTTCTTGCATTCTCATGGCGACTGCAGGAAAATTAGGATAAATGGTGAGTTAAAACAGGAGTGTTTATTTTATGTAGCGTGAGAAAGACACGTGGCAACAATTTGAGAAAAAATAAGGGGAATTTAGGACTTTTGCTTGTTGAAAGAAAAGAATAAAGTCGTGTTACCTTATTGGCTACTTTCCTGTGTGTCTGTATCAAATTTCACGTTGTTTAGATTATGAAGCCCATATTATGCATAGTGCAATCACTTCCTCTATTACAAAATTATACGAAGGAACTGATCGATCATCAATTACTGTTGTTCGGCCAAAGTTTACCGAGAAATATGCTACATTCAAAATTGACTTTAGTTTAACTTACCATTTCAGTAAGGTAAAATTAAGAAATTGGCCTCATATAGCACACTTGCATATTACTATTTTTATATTGTCTTCGTTGGTTGTAAGAAACAGATGTAACTAAGTGATTGCCTATTTCTAAATGTACTTTACACACATGCATGCTCACTAGTATCGTTCTTTCTTTAGTTTTTGTGCATTATTCCTGTCTTGCCAATAATCTCCTACACTGGCTATTGCTAAACTATATTATAATGTATGATACTCGAAATCCAAAATCTATTTTTATGAACTCAAACATAATTTTCTTCGACTGGATACTACTATTAGGTTAATGTATGATGCATTATAACGTATTGTAACAAGGTTCTCCTAGTCTATTATCTATTTAGTGTGTCTATATATACTTAAATTGAGTCTTTCTTGGAGTTATACAAAATATAAGTTGACCTTGATTCTATCAAATCACTGGAACTATTTCCTTATTTAATTTTTTTTAATTGTGGTAATTATTTTTTATTAAGTGAAGGTGTGATTACACCAATTAGTGGGTCAATAAATGCCAAGCTACGGCTGCTCGGGTCGTGGTGGACCAAACAATTCGAATCCTTAGGTACACACACTCCCTCAATTAAGAATAATTTAGTGGAATCAATTGTAATATTTCTCCCTCACGAAATGTGAGTGGAACAAACAACTCTCGAATATTAATGCGAATAAACGATCTAGGCAAGTGTTTCTAGCTTCATAGAATATAAAATTTAATATATACAAAGTTGTAGTTTTTGTACGTGTAGTTATAATTGTATGTTGAAATAGCAGTGTAAATATCTAGGCAAAGCTTATGTTACAATTAATGTAACAAACAATCAATAAATATCAGCCATTGATTTTGATATTTCTTAAATCTAATGGATAACAGTAATTTTAACCTAAAATGAATTACAGGTGTAATTGTAATTCACAAAAAATTTTATTTCTAATCATTTATTTACTTACTTTTTCAAATAAGTCCTTATTAATTTTTTATAATTAAATGATTTTTTCATCCATCTCTTCTATATTTATTTTTAAAACTTTATAAAGTTTTTATTATATTTTTATAAAGATTTAAATTATTATTATTATATTCATAAAAATCGACAAATTCTGAATAAATTTTTATACCATTTATAATTTCTTTTCTCTCTTGAGACACAAACTAGATTTTTCTTCTAACACACACACACACACATTCAATCTAGTTTCCATCCTAAATACATACCATCAGTGTTATCACATAGATTTTTTAATCTAAATTTAGTATCCTGAATTATAAGAGATATTATATTTGATATATATCTTATAAATCTAATGAATTATTAAAAAGATGTTACAGTGAATAAATTATCAAAACCTCCAATGAAAGATTTCAACCATTTGATCTTATCAATGATTCAAACATGTAGAGATATAATCAACTAAATTAAATGTCACTATATTTATTAAATAAATTAGAAAACTAAAATTAATCTATAAATGATATAGAAAGGGTAAACAAAATATTAGAAATTAATAATTTCAATGAAGGAAATATAAAATAAATTAAAAAGTCAAGAGATCAACTAATTAAGTAAAGAATTTAATAAAGTTAAACAATTCATAAAATAAGAGATCATTAATATAATGAATAAATACTCAATAAATATAAGATTAAACAACTTAGATATTCAGTTAAATAAAATAAAAGAAAGTTAAAGTAATTTTGTGCTAAATTTACTATAAATATAAATGGAGAACTTAAAAAAATAAAAATACTAGTAGTAATGTTACCGAACTGCAGTTTGGGGGTGTAAAGAAAAACTATAAAAATTATTGACCCTTTTAATAATTAATATCTTTTGTAAGAGTTTAAAAATTTTTAGCTGTAACATACAGCTATTGTAACATAAGCTTTGCCAAATATCTAATGTAATATCAATATATATGCGCCACGCTATGTATTGTTCAATATGCCTGCTATATCCCTGCAATCCCCATGCTATTTGAATATTTCGAACTAATCCAATATTTTTAAAAATAAATCTCTCGTTTTAGCATTTTGCATACGAAACAAATAATAATTTATTTTTGGACAGGCCTAATTCATGGATGGGGTGCACAAGAAAGGCCCATTAGTACACGTGTAAGGCCCACATACCAACATAGCCCATATTAGTTGTGCTCATGGGGCAGGGCACTTGCAAGAAATTAGCTATCGTTAATTGCACGAGGAAGAGGAACCCCGTGAGCAAATATGTCAAGCAAACCAATTCAAGCGAGGGTAGGTTAGCAAACATCCAAAGCCACATGCGCTGCGCCGGCCACCTCATTCAAGATAGAAGCTCGGTTTATTCATAAGTTACGGCCCACAATGCCAGCCCGAAGAATAACAGATCACACAAATGTGCCGCACATTCTAATGGCCTCAATAATATTATTACGCCATCTAGAATAGGAACAAAATACCGTAAATTAAAGAAAAATATAAAGTCACATCTAGCAATGGCATCACCGGGCTTGCATGAAAGCCACCATTTGCCTACGCATAGGCCGATAGAGAGAAAGGAAAAAGATTAAACAAAAAATGAGTGGTGCAAAGGGGAGAGAAAGATGAGTGAAAATGAGAGAAATTTATCTTTTCTCTCTATCCACCCATTCTCTCTATTATTTTCTTCATTCATTCTCTCAATTTTCTCTCTCTCAAGATTACACATACGCTGAGAAAATTTGACTTATTTCTTTTCCTTTATGTAATACTATGTGACGCCATGCTTTATTTATTTTTTTTAATAAAAACGTGACTTTATGATCAATTTATCGATTATCCATCAATACAAATTGAAACTAGGGAACTTTTGAGATTGTACCATCATAATGAATAATACATATTTGTGTTGAATATGTGACACCCATAATCAATGATACAGTCACAACCGAACATGCGCATATATCACAAGATTACCAAACAAGAAGAGTGCTTTTTCAGGATATTCAAGAGATTATCAATTGATACGAGTTAATCTAATAAGTAAGGCACCCTGCATATTCTTCCATTTGTTAATATGTACTGCATAATATAGAGCAGCTATTGCATTATTTCATGCCAATATTTTATTCTATATATCTTTATGTTCAATAATTCGTTAGCATAGTATTGATCAAGGGATACAAATTACGAGGGCACATGATGCTATATGTATGCTACACAAAAACATTCCAATCAGTACCAAATTATTCGAAGAGAATTTCATAAAAAATTCGTTCAGCTGAGCTGACAGTATTGAAGGTTCTCACTTTCAAAATTCAAAGACAGTTGGTTAAACTTTGTCAGCTTCTCAAGTCCCTTTGTCCTATTCATTCTCGTGCACACAGCTCTACAGTTCACCAGGATCTTTGTCGGCGCCAATGGTAACTCCGCCACCGTATGTTTATTGGGGAGACTAAGCTATGACTATATGGGTTCAAGATTTAACCAAAATGGAAACCAGAGATTCTGTAGTTCTATACACAAACAAGTTTTCCCTTAAAGGAGAATTCAAATTGCTACCAAGATGAATGCTGGGTACAAATTCATACAAAATTTAAGATTATGTTTTGAAGCTAGCCATGGATTGGCTCTGAAGTGTAGTCAATCATGCTGTTATAGTCTTTTAGTTTCCCTTTTTCACCCTTTAAAATTGGAACTTAACCCTCATAATGTGAGAAATATTGATGCGTTCAACATTTAAATTACATGTCAAGTGATCAAATTGTGGGTGATGACTGGCTAGCGAATTGTTGTTCATGCCCTGGTAGTCTATCTGGCCATGATTTTATTATTTAAGATTCAAAGTGGAGGTTGGAATATGTAGCGAGTTCTCAATTTGAGTTAACAAGAGATTGAATTTTCAATTGAATGCAACCTATGCATGATTAATAGTCTCGATTAAGCGTTCTATCGGTTTCTCTTTCTCCATCATCTATGTATGTTTGGTTGATGTTAGTTTGATAATGATCCTTCATAATGGAAAACGTGATGGTGCCACCATACATCATTTCATTACGCTTGAAATAGAATGATACACACAATTGTCCATTTGCTGAATGGAAATAGAAGAATTATACATATGATCGATTCATCCACCACAATTTATAAGAAAGTCCTGGTGCATATCGGCCAAATTGTGGCCTACATGTGATTCAGTGATTAGATTGTCGACCTTGTTATAAAGTACACATTGTTGAAATAATAACGCGTCAACAGAAACTACACAGATAACATAAAGTGGGACAACATAACCATCACAAGTAGTTACTTTGTAAGTTAAACAAATTTCATTCAATTAGGCTGCTAGATTTCAAAAACTGATCATGATTATCAATTTGGTAAGATCGACTTTATTATAGAAATGAATTTTCAAGAGTGAGAGGTGGTCATTTCCTAATGATGGCGCATCACCAAAGGGGGAGAGGGGCCAAAAACTCAAAGTGATTATTGTATCATTGACAAATCACAATAGATCAACCAACATAGACCAGAAACTGGGGAATTTGTTGATGACCCTTCACAAATCCCGATACACACCACCTCCTCTGTACTTGGCCTAGTAATTTTAGAGTTTTTCTTTTCTTTTTTTAACAAATTCAACTTATAATGGTCAATAAAAGAAAATATAAAAAGAATAGATTTTGATCGCACAAAATATGATCAGGTGCTGCTGCGATATTTGTTATTCAACAGGAACCACTCAGTTCAATGGTTTATCTTAATTACCCTGCAATGAGATATTGATACGGATATTGTGGTCACATTCTCTTCCCATTTAATTTTTTTCTTGCGTAAAATTTACAGTTCCACTGCCTCAAGTCTGTTTCTCTTTATTCCTCCTGTTAAACTAATTATGAAAATAACAACAAAAGAGCGGACCCAAATTGAAAATGTAACTAACGGCGAAAAAACAAAAAAAAAAAGGAGGTGACAATCGTTCTTTGTATCATCTGATGTTACCGCTATACTTCGTTCTCAGAATCTTTGGAGCTCTTCAAGTTGCCAGCTGCTGCGGAAAATCCAAGAAAATTAATTTTTAAGGGACAAACACGAAATGGGCATGCTGCTTCATCATAGCTGACAGAGACCCCGAGGTTATGTTATAAAATTTTCAATTTAAAAGTTGATTGAATTAGTTAGTTAACTTAAAATCTGGGTAAGGTCTGATAATCAAACCTACATTCCTCAGTACGCATACAAGTCCATTTAAACTTTCTCTTTCGAGTCCTATCCTCGTTCGTTCGTGTTTTTAAGTCATTGTTTCACATTTCTATTTTATAACCTAAGGAGAAAAAGAAAATTAGAACCTAGGAGCATGTTTTAAAATTGTCATCAGCATAATAAAGATGAAACACTTCTTTGTCCCACTGGCCATTCCTGTACTGTGATCATGCAATGTCGCAGTAATTAAGGTACGACATTAAGATTAAGAACCATTCATGCCATCATTTTTTGTACAAGGTGTCAAGCATGTGCAAGTTTAGACAAATTAACGCTGCGTTTCAATTCCTAGCTATTATTTTATTTCATAGTGGAAAATATATTACCACCCCAAGTACTGGAGGTAATAAATTAACAAGCCATGACATGCGCCGCACTTGCTTTTCGCCCATCATGTGCACGCAGTGCAAGCCCTTCGTGTTTATTCTACTTATGTTTAAGATCACAAGTCATCGCATGAATTTTTAATTATTTCTGTAAATATTTGTCTTTGGTATGCTAATGTATTTATTTATTACGAAACGGACACACTAGACTGCACCACAAAGAAAAAAAATTAATGCCAGCAATCAATCACCAAATATGTGTATGTTGTGAAGGAAATATGCAATAATGTATTTATATAAGTACAGTGAATCAACGATGTTCATTTTAAATGGATAAATACATAATCTCATTGCCAATATCATCAATCAATCACCAAATATATATATATATATAGAGGCTCACCAAATATATATATATATATATATATATATATATATATATATATATCGCTTAACGTAATTTACGCCACACACACAAAATACGAGCTTCTACCAACGTACATGTGTGCGTAGTCTCTCTCTATATATATATATATATATAAATAAATTTATTTATGAATCTTAAGAGATATTCAAGAAAGTATTAACTTGGTCAAAATTAGACTTAGAAATATGCATTGATTAGGAACATTTGAAAAAAAAAAAAAAGCCCTAGAGATGATAATTACTTGATTGCGAAACACCTACGAGCTTACTAGCATTTCATTTTCTACCTTCATACCATCGTTGACTTTCCGCAAGAATTCTTTTTCACATGTATATACCGAATCCAACGAAAAGAAAAAAAAAATCAATTGAATGTAATCATTTGCTGATTATTTGAGATGTTTTCTTTCTTAATTTTAGACTTTAATCATATTAATAATTCTTCCAGCTTTCTCCCATTGCGAATTTGCGATAAATATATTAAAGAACCATTTACGTTTATAATTAAGCAATTAACAATGGTATTTATATAAGTGTAATGAATCAATAATGTTAGTTTTAAACGGATATACAGATAATCTCACAGTCAATGTCACCAACAACATTGCTGTGTTGTCACACTTACCAGGTGGGCGTTATCCTATGATTTTAGGTTGAACACGCAATTAGCGATCTTATCGCTATCAATAAAGAAACTTGGCTCCGCAAATTAAAATCAAACACCCATCATCATCATTCTTATCATTTTGTTTTCTGATTCTACAGTCTACACCCATTAGCTCATGCTGGTGTGGTGCCTATGCCTAATTCGCGACTCACGACTTGATGGTTGTCCATGTCACATCTCTTGAATCGTTTTGAATTAAAATTTCACCCCTTCTTTAATTTTAATTTTTTTATTTTTTGGGGCCGATATTCAAGAAAGCTTTTGCTTTATAATTGAAAGCATTTCTGTATTTGAATAGATCTTATATCATCTCCTTGGCTGGGATTCGTACTACAGCATAGAAACAGTGAACTTCCAAAATAATTTAATATATGGATGGCTTCAAGTATACAGAAGTAAACCTGTTAGTTGATATTCATTATTGTTTTAAAAGAAACGAAAACAGTTCTTCTTTTTCTCGGATAGAAAAGTAAATATATTTAATACCTTTTGACTTTGGTTTATTTTTGGACCATTTAATTGGTTCCCCGGTCTGTTTCGGCTCTGTAGTCAAATGCCTCGATGGTGCAATAAAACGTATTGCTGGGGTCCAATTGCTGTTAACACTTGTTTATATAAATGTCTTATAGATCAATTCTGTATTTATAATCACAGGTCTGGACCAAACTACATTGTTATTAATACTTAGATATCTACTAAAACCCACCTACATTATAGCTACCATAGCGCAGTTTAAATCTGTATTCTTATTTTCATGATATGTTTACTAACTAATATTCAATATTGTTGCCAGCGTTAGTACTAAGTTAAAAAAAAAACCATTATTTAAAAAATAAATTTAGTGCCCATGTGTGTTTAAAAAGTATTATTTATTATTAAATTTTAATTAAGAGTGATGGATATCGAACAGACAATAATGACAGTCTTTAAAGATAAATAGATCACAAAATGAATCCACATCCTTAAGAAATTATTAAATCTGTATTCTTATTTTCATGATATGTTTACTAACTAATATTCAATATTGTTGCCGGCGTTAGTACTAAGTTAAAAAAAAAAAACCATTATTTAAAAAATAAATTTAGTGCCCATGTTGTGTGTTTACAAAGTATTATATAATATTAAATTTTAATTAAGTAGTCATAGATATCAAACAGACAACAATGACAGTCTTTAAAGACCAATAGATCACAAAATGAATCCAAATCCTCAAGAAATTATGTTATAGAACCAGTAGCCGGTTTGTATCTGTAAAAGATACAACTTGTCATTGTATGTGCTCAGGAGTGTAGAGTCTTACCACAGTCCACAGTCTCATCTTACCTAATCACCACACCGTAGCTCGTAAACGAATCAACAATAAATAAACAAATATGGAGTACATAAGGTATTTAAATTTAAATACGTTACAACAGATGTATATATAAATCAGAAGTACACAGCAACAACAGCTCATTAAACAACTCATCGTATAAAATAAAATCCTTACACAGTTTAGTTTCGTGAGTACTTCAGCTGCCTCTGTATTTCCATTTTTATGTCCAGATACCAACAATCCCATCACCTGTTTCTTCCCCTTGATCAATTTTCTTTTCGACTCCTCTTCATCGAAACCAGCCTGATAGCGATAGAATACTATTCATAAGGTACTTATTATAAATTTTACAACAGTTTTTTTCGACCCAGAAAGGAAGGAAGAAAAAAAAAAGGGAAAAAATCTGGAAACCCAGAATTTCCAGCAGCTGTGTAAGCGATATCTTGAAAAATTTGCAAGGCATTTCTACGACATTCTTTAGCTTGCGGAATTCACGAGATGTAAATGACTAGGGACTCATATATATATATTTTAAACATTCAAGTTTTGACTTAACGGCGTAGATATTTTTAATCTTTTTTTTTTTGTATGGTTTTTTATTCCAATCACTAATTGGACTGTGAATAGCGTCTCCTTTCCTCCGTCGGGTACGCAAATCCTTTTTAACACACGTTCTTCCATCTTTCTTCAGCATTTTTCGTTGTCCGGGAAAGTAACGACGACAGAGAAACGGCGGACGATCCTAAGTTGGTGAGCATTGGTTTCTCGGTTTCTCTTATTATTTCTTAATTAATTTTTGTAACTGTTGTATTGGGTTCTGTATGCAGCTCTGTTGTTGTTTGTTTCACTTAATAACTGTTGTATTGGGTTCTGTATGTAAGTCTGCTGTTGTTTCTTCTCACTCTTTTGACTAATCTCAAGGATATGGCATCTTCTGGCGAAGCCTGTGGAATGGAAGAGAGCTCGTCAAGCACACCAAAAATTTCTCTTTTGGATCATGTCAACGGCTTTCACTATAACGCACTCAAGAAATCTGATAATTTTGTTATTGACATGGATACCTTCTCTCATGGAATCAAGAAAGATAATACTAATAACGCAAATTCCAGAACTACTGTAAGTTTTTTTTTTTTTTTTAATTTTCTTTTTGTTGCTGCTTTGCTATCGGGGAGAGATTTTTCTTTTCATTAATTGAAAGAGCGCGAGCACATATTCGGTGTTGCAGAAATTCCTTCCACATGCTTAATTAATTATGATTTTCATCTTCATTAACAAGTTTAATTCAGGAAAATATTGGGATTCTTGAAACAGACGGAATGACTTTTTTTTCCCCCTTCTTTTCCTAGTTTTTAGAGAAAGTACGCTATTGGCTTTGCGGGCAATTCATTTCAACGACTTTCTCTTTCTCAAGCATAGTTGTTATCTTCTCACTTTTTCTTTACTTTGATTCTTAATTTTTGTGTTAAAAAAACAAAAACCGTTTTCTTTACCTTTAAATGCAGGGAAAAAAACAAAAACCATAAACTTTTGATTATCTTGTTTTATTATTGATGGCTTTGCTTTGGTTTTAATGTAAACTTTAATTATGGAAAAAGTTGCAGAAAAGCCTTTCGAGAAAAGGATCCCAGCGTGGCGGCTGCGGCGCCGAGAAGAAGTCTAATTCTAATGCTCATGACAGAGACGCCACTCTTGCTGCATCCTCGCCCAGAGGTAACATTTTCATTAATTAGACATACCAAATTCAACCCTTCGAAAATAATTCGATCAAGGATTTGGGTTAACAGAGTATTCACCAAAAGAGAGAGAATTTTACTCTTTGCCGGAAGGTGGAATTTCAAATTTGTATGAAAGAGAGCGTTAAAGAAACTTTAGCCGTTAGATGTTATTTAGACCGTTCGATTACATTGATCAACTTAGCTTGGCTGGTTGCCGAACGGCGAATAGTTTGTTTGATCTCTTACTGGTCCCCGATTTTGCCAGAGAGATGCAAATCGCTAGAAAACAATTCTTGGAATAAAATTAAGATTTGGCCAAAAATGATATATGTTTGTCGTATATGCTAAATTACAAATATTTTATCTCCAAGACTCCAACCTGTACTGGTCTCTCATTGAGCTGGGTGACCCCAATCGTCTAATGCCACGTCCCATGCATGAATTAGTCGGACTGTTATAATTTGGTTGTTGTAATCTCAGTCTTCTGGATTTAAGTGTTGTATGGGATCAAAGAAGTTGGTGATCCTACGGTTGAGAAAGTGAAATGTTACCAAACTGCTGGATCAACTACAGATGGGTCATGAAACTTAATTATTTGTTTTGACTACTAGTTTGGTGCAACTTTGGTTGAAGAATATCATTGTTTTTGTTAGCTCTCTTCTCTTGGAAGCATGTGCGTGCTGCTTTACATATTGAGAATTTGGTGGTGAAATGTTAGCTAGCTAGCAAAGTAGTACACTCTTGAGTGCAAATTTGGTCTCAATTCATTAAGTGCAACTGTTCATGCAGGGCCTAGCACGCCTGAAAAGCCAGCGGTTGCTGCCATAGGGTCCACGGATATCCCTCAAGTTCATCACCAGATTACTATAACGACCGGCAACATCATCACAACCCCAGATAGCAAAAGCGGTTTCAGGAGAAATAGTTTCAAGCGTTCTTCTCATTCATGGGCTATTGATCCTAAAAGGGTTCTTCTCTTCTTTGCCACCTTGTGGGTTTATAGTCCTAACTTCTACCAACATGCTTTATCTGTGGTATGTGAAACGCGCAATAAATCTTCTTATATTTGTTTACGACAGGTCGAGCCTGGGAACAATTCTGCTGATATACTTCACGCTATCGTTGAAGCACAGTGCTGAAGAAAATAATTTGGATTATAGAAGTTGATAATAAGTACTGTGGTATCAGAATGTAAGTAACAGCAATGACCACATCATGAAGCCGAATGCATAACCGAAAGAAACATGAGCCCGCTTAGGTTATGGTAGAGGTTCTTTTTGTAATTATTGTCGTCTTTAAAACAAAGTGGGGCGGCAAAATCCACAACAAAATGAAAGCAGCAGAAGATAAAAACTACAGGTCGGCAAAAGCATACCAACGTTCTATTAGCATGACTAAAAGCTCGGCAATCCTCTACTTTTTCAAGACTCTAAAAGGATTTTAGAAATTAAGACAATGACATGCTGCATTATGACAAAGAGGAGGAATCTTCTTTAATTGTATGTTATTGCAGAGATCAGGAAAAGGGGGGAAAAAAAAAAGCAATGTGTCTAACCTCTGTGGTTTCTAGTGCTTTTCTGGTCAGCTTAATGGAAGATCGCAGAGCAGAATTACTTTTTGCTGTTTTTTAGCAAACTATTTTCCCTTCCCATACCTTCAATTTTGTATTTTGCTAGCTCTTTTTGGCATATCACCTTAGTGGTCTCTTTTTGTGGTTTGTGGTTCTCATGTGAGCCAGGAATTTGCACATATTAGAGCTTTCAGGTAATATAGTATTCGCATGTGCGCGCAAAAGCATGCGCAACTTTAAGCTTTTCTAGTCTCCTGGAAGAATAAAGGAATAACTATGAATAAACCTATAAATGCTTCTAACTCATTATGCCGACCATTGAATGGACAGGGAATTCACTTACTCGGGCAACTTGGACGCAACTTCAATTAGAAAGAAGATATCCATCCACGGACTTTTAACCTTGGATTCACCAACCACAAATTTGCAAGGGGTAAAGGATCGGTTAAATGTCTCTTTCTCTAGTTGATTCTTCTAGTCCGCCCACAATAAAATACAAGTTTTATTTTTCTTCTAAACAAATACAATGTCGAAATTTTCCTCTTAGAACACCATTACCAACTACTGAACCTGATGACGTCTCCTAATAATATCAGAAACCTACTCCATTGACTTTCCCCATGGATTCACCAATCATAAACATCCCAAAGGGTAAGTTTGCTTTATTCTCTTTTTGTGCGGTTAAATTTTCTGTATAAGACTGTAATGAGTATGCTAACTGTTTTACATCTAAATTAATACAACTTTCAGATTTCTTGTTGTAAAATAGTTAAAAGCTGATCCAGATAAGATCTTCCAACAACGATAGAAACCCACTCTGCAGACTGTCAACAACTGTTCAACAACCACAAATTTTTTCCAAGAGTGTTATGCTGGTTTAATCTCTTGTTTTCTGTTTCTCCAGTTAAACCATTTATTCCTGTGGACAAGTGATCCTGTTAGTTTTATAGATTACATTCTCTGAGAGAAACTAAATGGATGATAAATGTTAGAAAAGACTTGAAAAAGGTTACCCAAATGATGATACTTCATGAACTAACCATGATGGATAATACAGGGGCAATCTACCTTCACCTCCTTTATTCATATGGTTTAATTGCCAAAAGTTACCATGTATTGACATTGATGACTATGTGCTTTGGAGCTCATCTCTTAATTGGATAAATACATAAGAAAGCCATACATCATCAGACTGGCTTCACTCAACAATCTATTGCATCACTGATAAGAAAGTTAAAAAGCGTGATGGCTATACCCTTTATTCAAATATTTTTTGCAGAATTTACAATTGATGATGGATCTGATGTTGGCTCACCACTATTCAACATCAATATCTAATCAGTCATCCTTGCATACAAAAGAATAAGAACTTTACCTCTTCTAGTAGCGTTTTGAGATTCGTGGCATTGAGCATTTGTGTTTCCGGTCATGATAAAGTCTCAATACAACTGCTGCAGTTTCTTCAATAGCTTTGCCAGTCACTTCTGCAGTAACAAACAACCAACAATTTTATTTCTATAAACATAGGGTTCAATAAGGCTGAAATTTTGAATGTTTTAAGAACCATAAGTAAAAATAGTCACATAACTCATAGGTAAACAAATGAACAAATGAAACTTAATTTGTCTCACCAATTACAGGCCACACAGGATTTTGCGCAAATATCCTGCCAGCAAATTCTAATTCCTCTCTAACGTAATCCATCTCAGAATAATTGCTCCTTATTTCATCTCTGAATCCCAAACTCTTAGCTCTTGCTTTTCTAATAGTATGCAGTACTTGAGGATTAATTGTGAAACCAAAAACCTTTTCTGGGTCTATTTGAAAAAGACTCTTAGGCAATTCTACACCCATCACAATTGGGACATTTGCCACTTTGTATCCCTTCTGTGCTAAATAAATGGATAGCGGTGTTTTTCCAGTACGAGAAACACCTGCTAGAATAATGTCGGCTTTGTGCAAATTTTGTGGAAGGGCACCATCATCTTGCTTAATGGTAAATTCAATAGCCTCTATGCGACAAAAGTACTCCTCACTAAGAGGAAAATTTCGGCCGGCAGCACCGCGGGGAAGGCCAGAAGGTGAGACGCCTAGATGGGATGCAATTGCCTCTGTAATTGGTCCCAATACGTCAGTGGACGGTATTCCCCAAAGCTTGCAGGCCTTTTTAGCAGACTCCGCCATGGAAGGATCGGCTAAGGTGTAAACAAGCATTGCCCCTTCCTTGGCTGCTTGCTTTATTATCTCCATCAACTGCTCTACATCATCAATCTGACAAAATTGTTGCAACGACAACATGTCAGTGCTCACATTTTAGCTGATTAAATTAATTGAGATTTCAACATTAAGCAAAACAATGCAGATTATAGTAATAAGCATGGAATCATTTTCTAACATATAATGCATCTCAAGATAAAGAGAAGGCCTGATTCAAAACAGTTTGTCCTTCAATGATCTCTTGTTTTATTCCATCTACTTGGAATACGAGGTCAGGTAACCCTTTAGTTTTGAAAATTAAGTCACCTTGAGAAGCACATAATAAAAGTGCTTCCTGAAAAAGCAATAGATAGGGTGATTTGGCCAAAAGTGCTTTTAGAGGAAACTTGCCCCATCAAACAAGGCCACAGACTTCAACATAACAAAATATAAAGGTATCGGACATAGGAGGAGGGGAAAAAAAAAGAAAAAGACGAACATACCCCTGAGAAGAGGTGGGTATTTACAGCACAGTTTCGATCTACTAAACAGTGTTCGAACTGCCCCAAAGCAGCATTAACGGAGTGCTCCGCCGTCCATCCAGTGCCGTCAGAGACCATGTAAATGGACTTCCCTTCCATCGCCTCCACGTTATCCTCACCGTCGCTTATTCTTTCCGGCTCCAAATAAACACCATCTCTGTCTCTAACTTGAAAATTAACAGGCGACTGGGGGGACCGGTGGCCCAACCGTTCCAATTTACGACCCGATCGTACAGCGCGGGCCCTCGACCAGCGGTTCAGCTGAGGGCTGCTCTTCAGTTTCCGAGCCTGGGGTTTAGCGTCAGGCTCGGACGTGGTTTGGCCTGTGGAGGTCGGCGTGGAGGGGAGGTTCGGGAGGTTGGAACTTAGACAAGCTATCATTTTTTTCACGATTATTAATCTTCTTGAAGGGAGATTTTATTCGCACATACACATTGATATTAGGAAAAAGAAGCTGAGCTGCTAAAGTGGTAAGGAATGGATGGAAGCAATATTTAAATTCTTCGGATTTTTTTTTTAATGAATGTGTTTATTTATTTATTTTCTTGGGTTAATTTTATATTATTCCTTATAATTATCCTCAAATTATTTTCTCTTTTTTAAATTTTAATTTGTTAACATTTTTTATTAAAAATAAAAAAATTCATTTATTCACTTTTAAATAAGAGTAACCGAAGATTTTAAAAATAAAGAGTGACCTGAAAATAGTCACTTTATGGGGGATAATCCAAAATTTTCCTCTCTTCTCTTCAAAATTAATTAATGCCAATAGTTATTTTTTTTTATATCCAATAGTTTATTTATATGACTATCAAATTTTCATGTAACATAATTTAAAGATTTTTTTTTTAATACAAGACGTGTTAGAATAAAATCACATTTCATAAATATTAAAAAATACCTATTTATTAAAGATACTATTAAATTATATTTTCAACGTCCATTATCAAATAGAGATCGCATGAATGCGATGCATATATAATATGATGTAGGATTAATAGGGTATTTTTTCTAAGACTATAACTTAAACTATAGATATTCGTTTAGAGTATATAATAATAATAATTTATCTCGAAACTCCAATGAGACAAATCTAATCCCATGTGCTATGTCATATTAGCCCCGTGGTTGGATCAGAAATTTTATTTTTTTCATGGTCCTTTTGAAAGTTATTGTTTTTTTTTTTCTATTACTTTAAGGATTTTTGTCTTTTTTTTTTTATATATCAGATATGGGTGCTGTTTTTTTTTTCTTGTTTCAGTTAGTACAATTATATTTGTAATAATAATTAAGGTTCTTGTTTCGGTTAGCATAATTATATTTATAATAATAATTAGGGTTTACTTATTTTGTTATATTCAGAGGCGGATCCAGGATTTGAAAGTACCCCGAGCTAAATTTAAAAGAAAGGTTATATTGTAAAGTGAACAAAAAATTTTATAAAAAAAATAAAATACACATAATAAGATGAGGACATTAGAAATCTTACACTAAATAATAATTGCTTTAAACAAAATCATATATAAAAATGACAAATAAAAATGTAATTCAAAACAAAAATATAATTAAAATTGTACTTTTCGCGGCTTCAAACAATAAAATTCATCAATTATGGATTTTGGAACAATAGTATCTGCAATTTCTCTTTCAACATAAACAATCATACAATTTGAAAGAAACTCATTTTCCATCTTATTGTGAAGTGATGTCTTGACAAAGCTCATTGCTGAAAATGCACGCTCTGTTGTAGCTATAGACACTAAAAGAGTCAACACTAGACAAATTATTCTATCAATCAAGAAATAGTATTACGACATCTTTGTTTCTATTTATCGTCAACATATCTCAGAAAGTGAAGTAACGTTTGAAAAAAATGGATGAGAAAGCACATTAAACTTATTTTCTTTTCAAAGCAAGAGTCTCATTTGCAGCGAAATCATGAGGATAAAATTTTTCTGCATGACAATAAGTAAGATATGTATTAAATAATTTAAACCCCATCAATTGGATCCAAAGCCAAGCTTAGAGTAAAGAGTTCCGTAGTTTGCTTTGGGAAGCTGTTATTTATCTTTATTAATTGAAAATCTATTACAGCATTAAATATATCAAAGTGGTATTGATGCTCAACTGTAACATAATCTTTTTGTTGACAAGAACGTCATGTGCCTTCCATATAACAAACACTCATATCAAGCACACTAGTTTCATGCTTTCCACAAAATGATAACACACTTCTAATAAAATCAACCAAACCATTATCTCAAAATTTTTGCAAAAGCCTTTTAGTACTTGTGACATAATTCAAAGTATGCAAGATTTCTAAAGATTTTTTTCTATAATGCTTAGCAAAAAATATCAAAGATTCCAAGAACTCTATCTGACGAAAGCAAAATAAACACGAACTCAAAGGATTTCATCTCTCTATACACACCTTTAATTTAGCTTCTCCACGCATATCTCGCTAGGTCTATCATTAATAATCTTTCTTAGAACTTAAGAGTTGCACTAAACATCTTAATAAGCCTAGTAACTAAAGTAAAATATAAGCTTCAAAAAGTATCTCTAGCCCTTTGTAAAGTTCGACTTGATTAGCACCTGTACCTGTCTCCCGCTCTTCTGAAGTTATCAATTCTATAATTTATTTCTCTTTAGCAGATTTCAACTCAGAACGACGTTTGGAAGAGACATTAACAAAGTTGGCAATGGAACTCAACTTAGAAAAAAAATAACCACACCTCATGCACTTCTTTAGATACTACAACTAGTACAAGTTGTAACCGATGAGCAAAGCAGTGTACATAATAGGCATATGGACAATCATTAAGAAATAAAGATTGTAATCCATTCCACTCTCCAGCCATATTACTAGCACCATCATACCCTTAACCTTTTAAATTTTCAACTAAAAGATTGTACCGAGCAAGTACATTACAAATCTCAATTTTAAGAGTCAAGGCCTTAGTGTCATCAACATTCACTACTTCAAAAAAACGCTCTCTAATAAACCCATCACAATCAACAAATCTCACAATAATAGCCATTTGTTCTTTGTGAGATTCATCAAGTGCTTCATCAACAAGAATATAAAATTTAGCATCTCCAATTTCCTCCCGAATCTTGTATCGCACTTTATTAGCAAGAATACTCAATAATTCCTTTTGAATATTCGGTGCTATATATTAGGCATTTTTAAGAGCATTTTCTAACACAACTTTATTAATCTCCTCATTCATTGTTGCTAACAACTTGATTAATTCAATAAAATTTCCACGATTAAGAGAATTAACTGACTCATCATGACCTCTAAAAGCACAAGCTTGTTTTGCTAACCATTTGGTAGCTATTATTGAGGTTTTTAGCTGCAACCTATTCTCCAAAACTTGTTTGTGAAGATTGTGCATTCATTCTTTTATCAATATGTTTAAATGGATCCTTTAAATTGCTCTATTTTTCCATTGCGGCATTGTGAAAAGAACCATGACTCTCTTCATGCAATGTAAAAGGACATTTTTTGTCACAAGAAACATACTTTCAATTTTAACAACCATCAACAATGAATGCATCAAACTTAGTTAATGTATCATAAAAAAGAAAGCATGGAAAACAAAATGCTTTATCATTTGATAAGGAATACTCAAGCCAAGGAAATTTTTGAGAACCAAGAAAATTGAAATCGACGATTTTGCATACCATGTTTAGTCGGTGGATATTTTTGTAGCTCGGGTTGGAATGGTCCCATATTTATATACACCATCCGTACATCTTCTCGTTTATCAATAGGATAAGTTTTGATTGAGATGTGTAATATAGGATCACGTTCTAAATAGGGGGTGTCAATAGTGGATGGAGTATTAACTTTCTCAAATTCAACTCTTTGAGATTTAAGAGAACTCGAGGCATTAATACTGTACGGAGAACTTGTTTCATTTGATGATTGACCATCATGTACTTTGGCAAAGAACGAAAGGAGAGTTTTCCTTGGCTTAGATTTATCGAACATTATAACCTATAAATTACCATAAGATGAAACTACATAAGAATTAATAAATTAATTAATAATTTCAATTTACAAGCTTAATTAGCATGCTCCAATAAATTAAACAATTCAATTTGGTTCGTCATTTCAATTTTAAAAAAATTATTAGTGAAAAATAACAATAATAAATCAATTCAAACTAATAAATCACAAAACTAATTTAAAAAAAAAAAGCCAATCAAACATTTAAAATAATAAACTAAAATAATATGTAAAATCAATCAATTAGTTTGAAACTATAACATGAAACTACATAAGAATTAATAAATTAATTAATAATTACAAGCTTAATTAGCATACTTAAATAAATTAAAAAATTTAATTTTATTCATCTTTGCCATTATAAAAAAAATTATTAGTGAAAAACTACATATGAATTAATAAATTAATTAATAATTACAAGCTTAATTAGCATGCTTAAATAAATTAAACAATTTAATTTTGTTCATCTTTTCAATTTAAAAAAATATGTTATTAATGAAAAAACAATAATAATAAGTATTTACTTAAAATGCTGTCTAGCAATTGTTCCAACAATAGTATATACAATTATTATAAAAAGAAGAATATATGCACCCCAACTCCAATTGTTGACCACCTTATACAATTGTACAACACTACAGCTATTAAATTCAATATGCCTGAGTTTACCAGGACATATATGGATAGCAATCAAAATTGAAACTTTACAAACTAATGAATCAAAACAAATTACAGAGCAAATTAGCAAAACCAATCACAAAAACTAAATAGTCAATTAAAAATTTAAACTAATGGATCAAAATAAAATATAGAGCAAACTAGTAAAATCCATCACCAAAAAAATAAGATTTTTATATAAGTTGTGAAAGCATACCAGTAGAAAAATATGCAAAGCTCAAGAAATTGGAAACGAAGAAGATGAACTGATGAAGAATCGTGAAGATGAGTAGGGGACAATTGGTTTTTTTTTAATTTTTAGCTTTGAGAATTGTTGTCGGTTGATAGTAAAAAAAAAAAGGATTAGGTAAAGTTTTTTTTTTCTTTTTGTTTTGTTTCAATGGCACTCTTGTAAAATCATTGGTGGCATAATTATAAATTTAAGTAATATATTTAAAAAAAAATTTTCCTTTTCTATACCGGGCTACAGCCCGATATAGCCCACTCATAAGTCCGCCTCTGGTTATATTCGTGTTATTTGATATTTGTACTACAAGGCCTTAAAATCCTTGTTTTGTCATTTAGATTTCTATAAATAATATTTCAAACTTTCATAAACATGTATTTCTATATCTTTTATCAAGCTTTATCTTTTCCTTTTTGGTCATAATATATGGTAAGAATCAGGACTATAATGCGAAGCACATATGACAATAGTCAAAATCATTATGACATATACAAATGGTACACTACAACAAAAAAGGGCTTTAGCGATGAAACAGTTCGTCGCTAAAACATATGATTTTCGTCGCTCAAGGTTATAGCGACAAAAAAATTATCGTCGCCATTTCGTCGCTATAGGAGCGTCGCGTTAGATCTTTAGCGATGAATTTTCAAATTTCGTCGTTAAAAGTACTTTTAGCGACGAAAAATTTTTCATCACAAAAAATACTTTTAGCGACGAATCTTGTTTGGTCGCTAAAAATGCTTTTAGCGACGAATACTTTTGTGTCGCTAAAAGTAAACATTTAGCGACAAATATTAATTTTTGTAGCTAAAAGTAGTTTTAGCGACGAAAATTATTTCGTCGCTAAAAAGTATCATTTTTCTTATCATTTATTTATTATTATTATTGTTAAAATATTATTATTTTTAATATTAAATTACAATGACAATTAACACCATAATGATAAAAACAGAATTAATTAATTTAAAAACAATTGTTATTATTGATGAATAATTCAAAAATAATTACAAAATTTAATATCTCTTTTTTGAAAGAAAATTGTTACAAATGAATATAAATTTCTTAATTTTCTTCATCTTTATGTAATTGGTCTTCAATATTCCCTACAAATAAACACACAATAATTAGCTAACATAATAAACACAAATTTAATAATAATATAAGTTAGAATAAATAAGATTAATAAAAAAAATTACATCAAGTTCAAAATAAAAGAGAAAAGAAGTAGGGATTAAATTAGAAAATGAGAATTATACATTTAGAGATGAGAGAATTAAATAATAAAAGTAAGTGAATGAGAGAATGAGAGAATGAGAGAATGAAAGAAAGAATGAAAAAAATGATGTAAGTGGTATATAAATAGGTTATAGGACTTTTTAGCGACGAAATTTAAAATTCGTCGCTAAAACCTAATTTTTGGCGGAAAATAATCCCGCAAAATTTTTTAAATTTTGACATTTTTTAGCGACGAAATATTTCGTCGCCAAACGTAATTTTCGTCGCTAAAATCACCCTTTCAGCGATGAAATTCAATTTCATCGCTAAAGGTCTTAAATTTTGGCGCAAAATCATCTGCCAAAATTTTTTTAAATTTTCACAATTTTTAGCGATGAAAATATATTTCGTCGCCAAAAGTAGTTTTAGCGATGAAAATATATTTCGTCGCCAAAAGTAGTTTTTGCGACGAAGTGTTTTGCTCGATAAAACATTGCCATTTCAGATATCAAAGAATTTTAGCGACAATTTATATTCGTCGATACAATTATTTATTGCGACGAAATATATTTTCGTCGCTAAAACATGATGTTTTGACATATCAAAGAATGTTAGCGACGAAATCGCTAAAGGTATTTTTAGCGATGAAACATATTTTTCATTAAAACAAACTCTTTTACATCGCGAGAGTTTCAATGACAAATCTATTAATGAACTATTTTTTACGACAATCAAGTTCGTCATTAAAAACTAATATGTTGACGAACTATTTTAGTCAGCTAAAATATTTTACAGCGACGAAATATTTGCGTCGCTAAAACTAGTGTTAGCTACGAAAATAGTTCGTCGCAATCTATTAAATTGTCATCGCTAAAGGTTTTACATTTTTACCGCTTAATTTTTGGCGGTAACTAATATTTAGTCGCTATAAATACTCTTTAGCGACGAATAATTCGTCGCTAAAAGTAATAATTAAATATTATTTTTTTTTGTATCACTTTAGCGACAAAAGTTCTTTTTCGTCGCTAAAAAGTACTTCCAGCAACGAAAATAATTTCGTCTCTAAAAGTTTCGTCGCTAAAGACTAATATTCTTGTAGTGGTAAGAATCAAAATTATTATGTGATGCATGGATGGCAAGTATCAAGAACATTATGTGCATGTTAATGTGGAAGATTTCGTTTATAATGTTTGATTATTTTCTTTTTATGTTATTAAAAATCTTGTATAAATAGGCTTTTGAGCCCTGAGAAGTAATAAACGAAAGGGACCAGATCAAGAGTAGCGCTAGTCACACTCCTCAATAATCCTATTAAAACCCCTTTGTTCTTTTTACAATTTTAACCATGCAAGAAATTACATTAAAAGACAAATAAAAACCTAACCAAACTCTTGCATGCAGCCAGCGCAATCCCGGTTGGAATTTGGATGCAAAACTACTCTTCTCTGCAGCCACTCAAAATAATGGAGAAAAAGCTAAAACTAATAAACAGTTGATTATATATGTTAACAAATTTTTACCATTAATTTTTGACCTATGGCGAGATTATAAACTGTTCAGTCAAATTTGATGAGTTAGTTTTCAATATTTATAGGCAATTAATCACATCACTCTCTCTTTAGAACCTCTTTAAATCCCCATGTACTGCATTATTTTTGTTTTTGTTTTTGTTTTTGTTTTTTTTTTCTGTATTTGATGCTTCATTGATGCTGATGCATGCAATTAAATTGTAGTAACCATGGAACCTTTCTATTTCAAGCCTTCTAGAATAAGAAATGTGTAGACGAGTAAATTTTCTCAGGACAAAGATATTATTATTTTCGCTTTTAGATGGAGGATCATTATTATGTTAAAGTTTTACCACTCCTCTTTATACTGGAAAACATGATTTCTTGCATATGAAAATGGAATATTTTGCTAAAATTCCTTGTATTGTCTTCTTATTTCTCAAACCCCACTACATTTTCTTTTTAATGTAAATTGAGGCAAACTATTAGACCTCCGTTCTTTATATAGATCTTATTATTATTATTATTATTATTATTATTATTCAATCATAGTGGCGAGGGTGTCATGGGAATTGAAGGTGGTGTTATAAGAGGAAAAGTCAGTTTTGCAATTATTAAATGGGGTTGTGAGAGAATAATTGACAGGTGCCAATAGTACCACTCTCAAATCAATTGTGCTCCCACTCTTTTTACATTCCAACGAACCCAAATCATTGTCTTATACTCTTATGTATTATGACTTGTGCAACTGGTTTTATTTTGTATTTACAATTTTTCACTCGAATATTTTCTCTATTTTAAATACTTTAAATTTACAAACATAAAGAAGAAGTCTATTGTAAAAGAGTGAGAACTTGATAGAAGCTAAACTTTATCCCAATTTGTACTTGCAGGAAAAATAATATTGTGAAGTTTACATAAAAATATCAACTTTTTGAGCATGCTACGGAACAAACGAGCTTTGTACTTTATTTTATTTTTTTCTGAGATAGAACACTGAAATAAATTAAAAGTACACCCACTTGAGTTATCGACATCTTTATTTATTCTGAGGAATACAAGCTTAGTTATTGAAGAAAGAGCCCTACTAATTAAGAGGCTAATTGTTCGGGGGATTATTTTAGAAATTAAAAAAAATTATAAATAGAGAAGGTGTTTGATAAGGATAATAGAAGGCTGCGAATAGCACCACGCACATATTATTATACCCACTTAACAATAGATAGAAAGACCTTACACTGTAGGCTTGCAGTGAATCACACAAAATTAGTTAGCAACTAAATAAAGATACTGGCAGTACTACATCGCCCTTTTACATTTCTAATTGAACTGACCCTGCCTATATTACATTTTATATTCAATTTTCGAGCTATCAAATTAATAGTTTTTTTTCCCCCCTGTTTTGGCGGTGCGGTGATGAGGTACAAATATTAAACTAATTGTAGAAAACATTCATTTAATGACTGTTAAGGAATCTGGGGAGCCCTACTTTGCGACCATACTTTTGAACGTCCTGCTGAACCTGCAGTCTGAATTCTCTGAAGCTAAACTTCCTGTAATTAGAAGGCTCTGAATTCTGAATCACAGTGTCGTACGAAGGACAGAAGAAATACGCAATCGAAAACCTCTCCGTCGACGGATTCGTAACGACGCGATGTTCCACACTCTTGTAAACGTCATTGCTCCAAGCCTGAAATGTTGTAGCAACCAAATATTAATTAGAAGTTAATTATCACATCTATTGCAATCAACTAGAAATGATACAAGTACAGTATGTATGCTGAGCAAGTACAAAAACGCACCTGGAATAAGTCTCCAATGTTGACAATGAGAGCTTCTGGATTAGGTTTCACTGCAATCCATTTGCCATCTTTGACTAACTGCAAGCCTCCAACCTCATCTTGATGCAATATTGTGAGGAAGTCACTGTCTGTGTGCGGCATCAGCCCGTGTATCGCTGAAGGGACAGGGCATGGTGGGTATCGGTTCATTCTAAGGTAGCATGTGCTTGGCAAGCAATTTTCCTGGAAAAACGTTGACTCGCGACCTAATTTCTCCGCCAGGATTGCAGTTAACTTTCGGGCAAGACCCGCCACTGTCGTAGCAAACTGTTCCATAGTTGAACTGTACATATATCCATTCAGAAGAAATTAACTCACTTGAGTTAAAATGAAAATAACAACAACACAGTCAAATACATTATAGCTATACACATGGCTGGCAAAAGGAGCTGCGTGTATATGCATATAACTATATATGGGCCAGGAAAGATCAGAATTATGGGTCGGATGCAGGATGGATAAGAGTGGAGTGCCAAAAGGCTGACTCTATCAATAATCAGCAAATTGTGGACCCATTAGAGCCCCGCTTCGGGGTCTCTTAAGCTGTCCGACTGATGTAGCCTGACTTCCAGCACATCGATTTTTTTATACTCACGTGAGAGCGAGCCTTAAGCCCCTAACCATGCATGCAAGCAAGTTGTGTGCCTGATTTGATTGTATGGTAAATTTGCAGAATCATTAGGAATTGCAGTGTTTTGTTTAAGTGCAAAACGAACTGCCACAATGAAAAAGGTAAGTTGCTTTCTGGGTATCGTTTCTCTCTTTAATTAGAAAGCCAATTTGAGTACGAACTTCCACAAATTAGATGAAACATCGCACATGCTACCATGACTCTATGAGCTTCAGCCTAGGTAGACAAGTACTGTGTATTAATTAATCATATGAGCTGTGGTTCCTAACAAGTAACATTCAATCGTGAAACAAAACTAGCCACGTCATTGATGTGTTAAGCGGGTCGGATACATTCCCATATTCTTCTGCTCATGTTTCTAAATCATATATATCCTAGATTAGAAAACAAAAATTAATATATATAAACATATGGTTACGTTAATCTGAGCTAATTAACAAGGAAATTATGGTTATTTAGGTATAGGGATACTCAGTAGATTAAAAGCGTGCACTCTTTTTGTTACAATATAATTAACTACATCCTTTCCTAGTCATTAATTGATTAATACTTTCTACTTAGTATGAAAATTTTTCCACCAGATGCTGCATGCTGTGCTCTATGCATACTGCAGATGCTAACTGCACTTGCCGTACAAGCAACATATATAATATTTTATATTCAGGCTAGTGTATTTACTTGTTAAATTATTTAAAAATTTTAATTAAGATTCCATTGACTGACATCACATGCTCACATGCTCTAATAGTGGTTATATCAATGGGTTTGACTATTTGTACTAGGTAATAGTCCCAGCGAATCTACAAACATGTTTCATTGAAAATTAATGTTAATCTTAAAATGTCTGGCCGCATTAAAATAAAGGAGTCATATATTAATTAGCTATTACATTAATAAAAAAATTTGGTCAATTAAGAATCAGATGGACTCTAAATGTTCTCCTATATATGTTGTATGTATGTATGAATGAATACTTTAATAATTACGTCGTGTGGTACTGCTCTCTAGTCTCCCTTCTTCTCTCTCCGGTCTTCAGGAAATAAATGGAAAAAGCGACAGCAGATACGTACTCATAAAATGGTGATGAAAATAATAATAATAATAAAAGGAAAAATAAATAAAATAAACCAGGGTACGTTAGCGGTAGGTTGTTGTGAAATATATATAAAAAAGAAAAAAGAAAAAAGAAAAAAGGGTACCTGAGAGTAGTGAAAGCAGCAGCAGAAGCAGAGATATCGGCCATAGGAATGTGAAAAGCTTCGGACCACGATAACTGGTTGAGACATGTGGCCGTTGGTGTTCCCCAACGGTAACTGCCGACTGGGAATTCCATGAACTTGTCTTCTTTGCTTTTCCTATCAAAAGGCTGCTTGAAAAGTTTCACTTGCTCTTGTCTCATCTTCTCCAATAAATCTTTTGAAATCCCATGATTAGTAACTTGGAAAAAACCCCATTCCCGAGAAGCCCTAGCTATCTCCTCCTTGCACTCTTCTCTTTCTGATTCGTCGACGACGTTATCATTATGAAGTAGTCGGCTAAGATCAATCAGCGGAAGCTCACATTCCTCAGCAAGTACAAGCCTCTTGTCAAAGTTATTGTTTGAGGTATCTTCGATGAGGGACTTGTAAGCTTGGTGAAATGGTGGGTCCGTGGCCATGTTTGGCAGCTGATAGAGATGATGGATGCGAATGAGAGGAGAATTATAATATTAAATTCAAAAAAGGCAACAATTGATTGTGGGAAAAGATAGAGACTAAGAGTGTAAGAGCATCTCCAAAAAAATTATATAAATTTTATATTTTAAATATTTATTTACTTAGTTATGTGATAAATAAAAAATTGAAAAAAAATATTATTTTTTTAAAAATTCTTTAAATAAAAATAAATTAATATTATTTTAATTAAATAATTATTTTTTTAAAAAAAATAATTAAAATAATTTTTTTAATAAAAAGTAATAAAATATAAATTAAATAATGAGAAAGTAATTCTTTAAATTTAAAGAGAGAATATTATTTATAATTTAAAAAATTTTAATTAAAAATTTTTTTAAAATTTTAAATGTTGATGTAATTTTTTAAATAAATAATAAAATTTTATTTAAAAATTTTTTTAAAAATACTCTAAAAACACTACGGTTTGTTTCTGTTTCCCTTCCTTGTCTATAGATGAAAACGTTACACATATGGCGGTTACTTTTCCACGTCTTGGACCTTGGAGAAAAAGTTGATTGCATGTCTTTTCTTCTTCTTCTTCTTCTTCTTCTACTTTCTTTTCACTTCTTTTTTTTTTTTTTTACTGAGCTTTTGTTTTTCATGATGCTCTCTAGCTTTTCGCTTTCTTTTTCTCTCAGTATTTATTTTTTTTCTAAACATAAGATCCAATGGAAAATTATTATGGATGCTAGGAAGAGAAGAAGAGGATCAACACATGCTCTCGCCTCTTCCCAGTGATTCCATTTAATAAATTATGTTATTTATTATTGCGAAATTGCCTCTAATAATGACCTTTCATTATGATACGATAATTGACACACATTAAAAGTACTAGGGACGGGTGTATCCAAAGTCTTGTGATAAGACCGGCCGACGGCACCTATGTGTGATGGGACCTTAAGCCAAAAAATTAATTGAACATAATTATTTTATGGGATCCTCCAATTAAAAATAAAAGAAAAAAGTACATTACGAATTAGCTCTTTGAGCTGGACCTTATTCAATATGTTGGCTAGTTTTGAGGGGTCATCACCGTCGAATTTTTATTTTTACTTTTTAACCAAAACAATTATTCAATAACAACTTGTTGATCTAAAGCATAAGCACATCATCAATTATTTTTGCGGCCATGCACGCCATACATTTTTCCTGAAAGTTATACTGCTATGGGCGAAAATTAATATAACATGTACCTCTTATAAATTAAAATATCGTTTACTTCATCATATGTTACTTATAACTATCTAGACGTTTTAGTCTTTTCATTTCTTTTGTTAAAAAATGTTGTAACCTAAGTTTTTGTCAAAGTAGCAGTACTGTTCAACTTATTTTATTTTATTTATTCTAATCACCATTACAACTAGCTACCTGGATATTTTAGTTTTTTTAATCCCATTAAATACTCTCTTGTGCTGTATAAAAACAATAAAAACTGGTAACCTTTTTCAACGGGTTCCAGAAAAATCTTGTCTACAACAAGGCAGTTTTGACATCTAACTCTAAAGTTGTCTTTCGAGTTTCAGTATGTGCATGGCCATTTGAAACATGTGGCCCCTTGGAGTTGTCTCGTGGGATGGGATTTGGTTAGCATGGAATCGAGATTTGAATTAGACTAGGCCCTTTTTTAATTATTGTTCGACTTCATATAAGGATTCAATTCCCTCAAGTAAAATACAAGTACTGCAAATTAGACTAGGCCCTTTTTAATGAAGCTAGCTATCATTCGCCAGGATATCATTAAATGATACCATCATAAGAAGCACTACAAATTTTGTGCACTTTTTCTCTTTTTTTTTTTCGCAAAAATAAAAAAGAAAATAAAGTTAGATACCATTACCTTATATACAAAGAAAAGAAAAGTTCCAGAAAATACTTAAAAGTCAATATTTCTCATGATCATTTTATGTCCATTACGAGTGACCCAAAAATAAAAGTTATGCGAGATTCATTCACTTACCTGGTTTAATTCTGTGATGAAGTTGTCAGACTCCAGCATTTGTACTCTCTTGAATGAGGGATGCATCACTTCCTGCAAGACTTCTGCTGGTGAGAACCAATTCTGCAGTCTAGCGGTAGGGAAAATGGAAATGAAAATGGCAACCTAATATCACTCATGACTTTTTCTCCAAAAGAAAAAAAAAAAAAAGGAGCCAACTCAATAATCTTTTTGTTTATTTCTTTACTCTACAGTAATCGATAATTAAGGCCATGAATTCAAACATTGAAATGATAAAAGATAAGTAAGGAGAAAGATATATAGTTACTTCCATGACAATGCACGGGAATGTCTACGTCTACAAGTAGTTATCAGTCAAGCAAGAATTAATATGTTTTTAATTTGAATTTTAATAATTCTGATAAGTGTAACACATTCGTATACATATTGAAAACAACTGTTGAAAGAAAACAGAAACATGAGAACAAATGGAAGATTAAGACATGCATACACAATATGTAACTTGTGTTTATAGAAAATCAAGTACCTACAAATTAAGATTCGCAAAGATAGAACTTGTAGAGGAAATATGCACAAAACTGAAATAAGCGTAAAAGGATGCTCACAAGGGAAAAGTTGGATTGAAAGCTGAGATACATAGAGGGAGCAAATTAAGACTAAAATGCGCGTACACCAATAAGAATGGAGCGGCAGGTATTTAATAGGGGGAAGGGAACAACACATCAATAATTGTGGTGATGATTAATTCTATAGTTAATGATGATTATCAGCCTACGCTTAAGAGAAGTACACGTTTCTCATTCAGCCATCAAAGATTTTTTCTCGCGGATAGATTAGAGTTAGTTTCTAATGCTATTGAACTGCATGGTTCATAGTGTATTGAAAACTAACCTTATTAATCCACACAACTTAACAGAGTGTTCACATTAAAGAAAATAAGAGCACTTGTATATACATATGTATGAATGTATGTATGTATATATGTATTCCTTCTCCAATGAGGATATTTTCACTTGGTTAAAGCATTAGTAAAATGAAAAAAAAAAAACACAAACTTCAATATATTAAACACTATGTTTTTTTATCTACTAGTGAAATATGTATATATATATATGTGTGTGTGTGTGTATCAAGTACAATAATATATCATCTATTTATTATTATTATTTTTTAAAGCATGGACAAAAATAATTTCTTTTTCCCCTTTCATAGTGTCGACAGGAAGTGAAAGCTAGGAAAGAGATAAGGGAGGCAGAGACTTGGATGAATGAGAACCAAATGAAAATATTGTGAATGAAATTTGCTTGCTCCAAAATTGAAAGATACATAACTTGTTTCATTTTCAATAACCATTAATTGAAGGTCGTTGGATTTGAATATCCAACCTACTAAAATTCTCTCTATCTTTTCAGTGAAATCTGAGAAACAAGGCACATGATGATTAGTATGGGACCCAACTGTAAAACCAAACCTCAAGACTCAAGATCCATGTCGGCACAGACGTGGCGGCATCTATAAACACATGCACGTCGAAATATTTTACACGTTCAAATCGGGCTGTGGAAGGACAAAGAAGGGCAGGCATGTGCATTGCTTGGGTGCACAGGACATGAAGATCAAAACTGTAGGATTCATGCCCAAAGTCCTTCGAACAAGAGGCTATTTGAAAAATCTCCATAAGCATTATGGGGTATTTTAATATAGGTAAGGTTCTCACTTTTCCTGGACAATAGTGATTCTCTGCTTTTGAGAAAACTACAAACATTTCAATTACACAACGTGCCCTGCTGTCAGTGGACGCTGCTCACTCATATAACACCATGCGAGAATAAAGGGGAAAATTTTGCAACAGTTCTGCCTACAGCGCATTGCATTCTCCATTTAAAAAAAAAAATGAGTGCTGATATTTGAACATAAGAATCTAATACAATAAGGATAAAACAACTGTGAAATTATATAGTATTATAGTATCAAGTGAAAAATTAGTACAATATTTCAATGAACATTACAACATTGTAAGTTTTACAGTTATTCTTGTCACCGTTGTGTCGCCATTAAGGCTCTTTCTAAATCATTGTTTAAAAACATTTTTTAGTAGATATTGCAGCTGCGGCCTGCCCCATTGCATATGTGTACGTACGCTGAGTGTAATTTTTTCTTTCGGTCAACAAAATTCCATGGTGCCACCAGGTTTAAAAAAATAATAATAATAAAGATTTAGAAGATTAATCTCTTTTTTTTTTTTTTGGTTCATGTGATGTTTGTTTAGTATTGATAGCTTTTAAGTTATAGCTGCTATGAAAAAGAAAATTATGATTATTGTAGAGTGTTTGATAAATCACTTATTTTAGAATAAAATGTTAATGATATTTGAAAGTATAATTATCAAAATTTATCAATAATTTCATATTCGTAACAGTTTTAGTCAAATAATATTAAACTTATTTTGAAAAATTGTAGGTTTTTAAAGCGCAATAGACCGGTTTGGTTTAGACGTCAAGCAGCTGGCCTTAGGCAACCCCGTTCCTACACAGCTAAGCCAAACTGGGCTTTAGACAATTAATCTTTTTGTTTGTTTGTCCTTCTTATCTTCATTTTGATTTTTATCATTGTTAGAGAATAAATCTTTGACAAAGTCTATAAGCTTCAAATGATATAAATTAGACCCATAAAATTCTATAAATAAATGTATGATGTTAAGTTTATTATGCTTTCTCTTGGTTATTAAAAAAAAAAAAAAGGCAACTAAAGTGGAGGGTTTTTTTTTTTTTTTTTTGAGTTGGCTTATTAAGGCTGGTTAGGGTTTCGATATACTTGTTTGAAGTACTAAAATATATATTCTTTAAAGGTGTTTAACTTTAATTTCCATAAATGTTCTTTTTAAAAAATATTGTTTCTCTAAAAAAAGTGTCAAGATATTATAATTAGAAGACTAGTGATATTTGCAACTAGACAATTATTAAGACTAGTCTACATTAACACATTCTGTAAAGGAGAAGGCTACTTCCACTCAATTATTTTTTTTCAATTGATAGAGAAAATTTGAATCCTCATTTTCAAATAGGTGACTCAAATTGCTACTCTTAGTGTCACTAAAAAACTCTTTTAATTTTACTCTTCAAATACTTATTTGTTTATATATTTATATGTGTGTGTGAGAGAGAGAGATAAATAAAAGAATAAAAAATAAGTCATCTCTCAAGAGACTCTTCAAATAAAAATAAATTTATACTATTTTAATTAAACTTTTTCTTCCACCAAAATAATAATAATTATAAAACTTCTCTCTCTTCAAGAATAATGAGGTAAAAAAAATTTAATACTAAATTAGAAACTCCAAAAAACGCTCCAAATAAAATTCTTTAAATGAGATAATATTTCTCTCTCTTTAATACTGAAGAGAGATCATAACAATCTCATTTAAAGAATGTTTTTAAAACTCTTTTTGATCCTGTGAATCTTCGTCAAATGAGATAAAGAGTTTTTGAATGATGTTCTCACATCACTACTTGGCCAAAGGCCACCAAGCAGCCACACGTCAATCATTTTAACTCAAATTAAAAGACTACCTGTTAGTTTTTACAAAACACACATAAGATGAAATGAATTTAATTTGGCCTCGTGGGTCGACGTTTGGTTTGACAGAAAAGGAAGAAGAAAAAGACATAAAAGTTGAAAAAGAACATCATCCATTCAAATTAAAGATACGAGGCTCAGCTCTCCTGACTATGTTTTGGCAGCAGCGAGAGCGTAGAATGAGCTATCTTATCTGGAATCTGAACGGAAGATTTATTGCAGAAGCATGTGATGCATCTCTACAGAACAGAAGCAGCGCTTTTTCGCTGTAATGGGCCTAAGGTTGAGCTGTAAATGTACGTTCCTTAAGTCCTACAACTGCACTATGTTTCTAGTACCATCTCTGTTACTAGAAACCCACAACCAAAAGCTAGCTAGCTAGCTTTAGAATTATGACAAGCCCTAATCAAGAAGCCCTGCTGCACATATAACGCAAATTCAATTCGCACCCTTAAAACGACCGTCATGTGATGTGTTAACTGTTTCTTATCTTGCCACGTGAAAGGTCGACGAATGCGGACGCCTGGCTAATGCAATCAACGATGATGGTGGAGGCAGCAGAGAACGTAAAAATGAGTCATGACTCGTGAGCCTGCCACTGCCTCTGTCTGGTCAATTTTTACAAAAGAGAGTGGTGGCATGGGCTTTTCACGTCATGTCGTTGTTGAGATTGAGAACCTCATTATTGTGTTGCTCTCTCAAATCTAAATCATTATGATTTATGAGGCCCAAAATGCGGACTTAACAATTCGAATATGAATCGTTCGATGCGTTGACACGTTGCAATTGGTCGTCGGCCGAGTTAGCCCATGCCCATCTGCTGGAATCATGTGAATATATATATATATATATATATATATATATATGAGGCTATATTATATTATATATACGTTCGTATAATGACATAAATTATAGTCACAAATATGTGGTTTACATGCTTACGTACATATTCTAAAACTTAGCAATTATCTATATATATATCAATATATCAGTTAGGTCTTTGCTCATTCATATTTCATATACAGCCTTAATATTATTGTACATATATATAAAGTTTTTAGTTTTGATTTTGTCCCACTCATAGGCTGATTTTCAATTAATTAATTTTACGTCCCCGAGGTGGTTGGGCAGGGCACATTCCCATCTGATGGTTGTCAGAGAACTTTGCGGCCTTTGCTGAGAAGAGTGTATCCCGAATATTGTCACTTGATGTACGTATTGAAAATTAACTCATAAGCATAAATTAATGATTGAAATACTAGTCAAATGTTAATATAAAGTAGTTTAATTTTTTATGCTTCGCAATGTGTGATGAGTCGGAGAGCATGTACGAGACAAGAAGGGAAATAACACAACTCACTACTCCTAAATCACCTGCGTTCAGTAAGTGTACGTAAGACTTCGTAAAGCAATAAGCAAGAATCATGGTCTAAATATCGCAAGTAATAATTAATTATTATCCCTTTGAAATTAACTTACTCTACTTTTAGTTAATTAATTAGCTTTAGCTAGATGTGGTTGTCTATGACTATTGACTATGACGGTGCTAATATTATTTGTTACGTCCTAGTTGAACCCTTTTAAAATTGTTGTCACGGTATTCGTTTGACATTATTTTAAAATATATATAGTTCTAGCATTTCCTTCAATAATATAATTAGTAGAAATAATTTATATCTCAGCAATGATTTTCTGTCTTGCGTGTATTTATGATTATTAATATCGGGTCATGTTAAGATATATTATATATAACTTATATTAACCTAAAAAATTATGCTCAATAAATTAAGTGTTGTTTGATTATTTAATATCTTGAATTCTTACGTACAAGTTACAACTCCTAAATTGGACGTGTTAACTTAACATTACCATCAGTAATTTGCTTTTTCATCTATTATGACTTATGACTAGAAATTTTAAGTTTTTAACCCAAACTCTACAAGATGACGAGGTAAAGCTGGCAACATATGACTAGCTAGCTGCTAGCACTAGCTGGCATCAGCACTTCTCGAAAGTGTACTACAGAGGTACAGATTGCATAACCCAACCACTGATCACTGACATATTTCATTCTTTTGTGGCTCATAGGATTGACGGTGAAATGACTAAAATGAGCGATCAGTCCGTTCATTTACCACAGGATCATGGACATGTTACAATTATCTTTTTATCAGTGGCAGTTCCGCAGTCGCAACTTGCTGTTCTTTCTCTCTTTATATTGACTTATAATTCAAGGGGGTGGCCGTTAGATTCAAAGATCCTTTCTAATCATCAATTACATTAATCATTAATGTACATATATATATATATATATGGATATATTTAAAATTAAGGGGAATCATTAATATCTACTGATTGCATGATGACAAACGAATAATATTCGGGTTTTAATAGTGCATTTGGTGGGTCAAGTGGGTTCGGTTGTTGGACCCCGCTAATTTTCTTTCGAATGGTTACTCTGTCACGTTAAAAGTGAGACCCATCTCATCAATCGAAATGACTAAACTGAGCGATCAGTCCATTCATTTACCACAGGATCATGGACTTGCACCTTCTTAACATTATGAGATAGTAAATAAAACCGACCTGTACAAATTTCTTTTTTTTTTTTTTAATTATTGGTTTTGCTTTCGCATACACATTTGGTAATAGTCTGGCTATGTTAGAATTGTTCTAAGGTAGAGTATTTTATTATAATCACACGATTAAAATTATAATATATTTTTTTATTATTTAACAGTTTACGTGTGTAGTTAAAATTTGTGTTCTACCTTAAATCAGCTCTAATATAGCCATAACCTTAGTCTATTTGTACTAATTTTAATTGAACGTGTTTTCTCAACCAACCAATTACAAAAAATATTCATAACACATGACAAAAATTGAATTGATAAAAGAACATTAATTTAGGAGGTATTTATGCTGAATATCTCTAGTAGTCAATAATTGTTATGCCACTAGACCCAAAAAAAAAAAAAGATATTGGGGTTCCGGATTGCTATGGCCACCCTCAACTCATTGAAAAAGTACACGCCACTGACCGTTGGGCTATTCTTTGGGACATGTAGAAACACCAAGACCCAGAAGCCCATTAAGTCGAGCCCACTTGTTTTATTGGGTCCTAATTCGGAATCCATAATTGATCACTCCCGATCATTTGACTTTTTGCTGTCAAAAGGCCATTTCCCGATTGAAAAGTTGTCGCCTCTAAAACATCGGTGCTGAGGAAAAAGAAGAAAACTGACCGGAGGCTATGGCGCCACCGACGGTGATTCGGTGGTACGCAACCACATCAGTTATCGTGCTCATCCTCCTCATCTCACCGTCAGTTGCCATTTACTGCGACGAAGACGATTGCTACGATCTACTAGGGTCAGCTCTGCTCTGTTCCCAGGCTCACATTATATTTCCCAAATGGAAGATCTCATTTTCATTTGTCTGTTTAACTGAATTTGTAGGGTATCTCAAAATGCAAATTCATCTGAAATCAAGAAAGCTTACTATAAGCTCTCATTGAAATAGTAAGTCGCTTCGTTTTCTTTTTGAACTCGTCTGTTTGTTAGTTTAAAATATATATATATATATATATGTGTGTGTGTGTGTGTGTGTGTGTGTGTGTGTGTGTGTGTGTGTGTTTTGTTGGTTTATTAATTTTCCATTTTGGTTTTGTGGTTAGTCATCCGGATAAAAACCCGGATCCGGACTCAAGGAAGCTGTTTGTGAAAATTGCTAATGCTTATGAGGTAATGTCATAATTTGTCCTCTAATTATTAATTCGAAAATTGGTTCATATTAAAGTAATATCCTCTTTAACTCGTTTTATATTGAAATCTGGTCACAGATTCTCAAAGATGAAGCCACAAGGGAGCAGTATGATTATGCAATTGCCCATCCGGAGGAGGTATATTAGAGCTTTGTATGACAATATATTGATTATTGTCAAAGACTTCATAGATAATCATATAATAAAATATGTAGTTTCATGTTTTGTATCGTGATATCACTGATTGTGGTTTTATATTGGAAAGAATAAATTACTCCAAACAATTTTGATTTACCATCCTTATGCTTTACACATAATGCTAAATTGATCAAGCATGTATGAATGTTATTTTCCATGAGTTTTGCTTGTTCAATCCGATGAAATGCCGAGAGTTTATCAGCTTGCTTGAAGATTCGAGAAAGAAGAAAGCCTAACATTTACTGATTCTATTTCTTCTTATTAGGTCTTTTACAATGCTGCACGTTACTATCATGCATATTATGGTCACAAAACGGTGAGATTTTTGTATTATTTCAAGTTTAATGAAGGGGTAATTTTGCAACAATTAGATTAGGCTGCAATTCTGTAGAAGGGAGAGAAAATAGACTAAGTATTTCCTTCATTTACTTCTAACCATAAACTTCTAATCTCATCAGGATCCTCGTGCTGTCTTGGTTGGGCTTCTTCTGATTTTCTCTGGATTTCAGTATCTAAACCAATGGACTAGGTATAATCAGGTACCAAGATAAATCAAGTACATGACAGCATTTGAATCTTGGCGTGTTTGTGTTTCATTGATATGGCTGAATGTTAGGCTTGCATAGTTAGAAACTTTCTGCCAGTAATAATAATACTTTTTGTTAGAACAATGGAGAATCGGAGAGTCTTGGGCTCTTGGCACTAGTTCACCATTTCGAAACTTGTATGCAACTCCTTTACTTGTCTTATTCTTTCATTTTTCCATTTGGAAATCACTTTTGCACTGACTTGCACATGTATGCAACAAACTTATTCATATCTGAACTAATTCAGTGTCTTCAGCATTTATAAGGTTCTGCCCCGAAAACTCACTCTCTGAACTGCTGAATACATTATAAGATGTTAAATATCTTTATGAACTTTTCAAATTCATATTAATTCTATATCATGTAGCAAGCTTGAAAAGTTGTTTCATTCTATAATATCACTGTGATTATTGATGCAGGCTGTAGCGATGGTGAAAAAAACACCAGCATACAGAAACAAACTCCGGGCATTGGAACTTGAACGTAGTGGGGGAATTCCAAATAAGAAGAAGAGTAACAAGCAAATGGACAAGTATGTACTGAGTTTTTATTAGGAAAATTGTGAATGGATTTGATTTCGGCGTCAGTTTTTCTAACACCGGTAAGTCCTTATAGGAACTTTCAAATTATGAAAGAACTAAGGAGACATTCTTTATGGCAGGAAAACAGAGGAAGAGCTTAGCAAAGAACTTGATCTGCAGATAAAGGGAGCTGAAAAGCCTTCTGTCTGGGAGCTTATTGGTGTCCGTTTGATTCTCCTACCTTACACTATTGGGAAGGTTAGGAAAACCCAACGTTTTTGGTTGAGAGTAGCCACAATGTCAATGAATTCAAAGAAACAAAAATGGTTATGGTTGATTGTTTGATTTGTGTTTGTTGTTGTATTCAAGTGATGCTTTACTTGGAATCTGATCTTAACTTAGCTGACTAAAAGAGGTTACTGACAATTTTTCCACCCAGCTACTACTATGGTGGGGCCATTGGTACTGGAGATACAATGTGAAAAAAGCTTCATATGCTTGGGAAGATGCGTCTTACCTGACACAAAAATCCCTTAGAGTGCCTCATGACGCTTGGATGAACATTGGTAACTTCATCAAAATTCCTGCATTTTTTATTTTTACCCACATAGAACATCATAAAATTTTGGGGACGATGGAAGTGTTCTGTCTAGTGAACAGAGCAAAAAAAAAAATAATAAGCTCACGTTTTTTTCTTTTCTTGCATGGTATGCCATGAACCAAAAATCTTTTGCTGTGGGCAAGGGGATATAAAATTCCCCTAAAATCTGGAGTCAGGAGTCCAGATCATATGCATACATTGCTTCTATTATGCATAATCTAGACATAATACTCATAGTTTAGGATCTTACTGATCAATGCTCTGTGTGTGTGTGTTAGATGAATCGAAGAAGGAAGATCTTGTCCAGAGACGTTTATGGGAGAAATCAAATTTGGAGAGCTACTTGGCAGAAATGCGTAAAGAATCGAAGCGCAGACGATAGCAAATTTTGTCTGTTGCCATGGCTTTCTTTTTCTTTTTCCCCCCTTTGTTTTTTCCATGGAAGTTAATCAACATACAAAGAGAAACGCTTATGTTATACCTAAATAGGCCGAGTTATGGAATTTGTTTGTATTGAAAGGCAGGTCATATTCTTGTGGACAACACTGAAATTTTGAATTTCTGTAGATCTTTATAGAAATTTACATTTATAGACATTTGTACATGCAATTTCATTTGGTCCGGTGATGACTTTTTCTTTTGCATCCAATTAAATTGACTTGTAATCCTGTACGATCGATTCTTCTTATAATTTCATTACAGGGGAAGGATCTGCCGTCCCCTTTTTTTTAATTTTAATTTTTTTAATATGACGAAGCGAAGCTGTGCGTTTTGCAAGAAATAAAATTAAACAGGAGGAGTGGAGGACGCCAAATTTAAAAAGGCCTACGAAAGAAAGAGCTAAAAAACGGTGCGTTTTGTGGGGTGCCGAAGCTAAAAGCCATGTTAAATCTTCGCATCTCCTTTTTGCTAGCAGAATCTCGCAGACACTTTCATTTTGAAGCAACGGTATAGTAGTATCTTCATAAATGTCTGCAACGAGGATTGGATACTTGGTTCCACTTGATAACAACTTAAAAGAAGACAAATCACTCCCAAAATTGCCACTCTCTCAGGGGCCCAATGTGATTGGCCGCACCAATATTCCTGTTTCTGACAAGCGACTCAGCCGGAAACACATCACTTTAACCGCCTCCGCTGATGGCTCTGCAAGTTTAGTCGTGGTAATTATTAACTAATTTCTTAATTTTCACCATACTATTTCTCTTTGTATTTATTTATTTATGTTCTTGCCTTATTATTATTATTATTTTTTGAGTTAAAATTATAGGATGGAACTAATCCAGTGGTTGTTAAATCCGGTGATCAAAGAAAGAAGCTGAGTTCTAACGAGCACGTGTCAATCGCTGATGGTGATATCATCGAGTTGATCCCTGGACATCACTTTTTCAAGTATGTAACTTTGTCTCGATCTCAAAAGAGAGTTTCCAATGATGGGGCAACAAATGGAGAACTTAGTTCAAAGAAAATGCGACGGCAAGTACGTACAAGTTGTTACTTTTGAGTTCAATTCGTTGCTTGTCTCCATTTGTTTTACCAAATTTGTTTTTCTATATACAAATGGGTAGGATGAACTGGATAATGAAAATTGCAAAAACAGTGAGGAAGCTATATGTAATTTTCATGTGTCTCACGATAAGTTGCCATCAACTTTTCGGCTGTTACGCGTGCAAGGGCTGCCACCATGGGCAAACACTTCTTGTGTTTCTATAAGAGATGTAATTCAGGTGATGATATTATCTTTAGTTGTTATGTGAACATTTTTTAAGTCCCTTTTGGTGTTACATGCGTATCTAGCTAGATTTGACATAGTAATTCATCCATAGACGATGAGTCATTTAAACTCAGTGCAGAAGGAAGTAACAAGTTAAGTTGATTTTTATTTGTTTCATAGGGGGATATAATTGTTGCTATTCTATCAAACTACATGGTGGACATTGATTGGTTGTTGCCAGGTGATTTCTTTTAGCTTTTACTCTGTTTTCCTTTCTGTTGTGAGTTTTAACACTGAGAAGTTGTTCTTTTATATCATGTGTCCAAAAACTATAATCCAGTTTAGTTTTATTCATGCTCGGATGGGTTTCTGGCACACACATGTGATGTTTTAAATATCTGCATTTAGACCATTCTTGTCATTGCGTCACTTTGGCAAGATATTTTACACTGCTTTCCAAATTGTAGCCTGTCCGGTCCTTGCTAAAATTCCCCACGTATTGGTTATTCACGGGGAGAGTGATGGTACACTGGAACATATGAAGGTTTGTTTTGACTCTACTATTTCTTCTAAACATTTGACCGTTATTTGAAAACATGGAGCTTAATTCTTTTTGCTCTGTTTAAACTACAGAGGAATAGGCCTGCAAATTGGATTTTGCACAAACCCCCCTTACCCATATCATTTGGAACACACCATTCCAAGGCCATGCTTCTTATCTATCCTCGGGGTGTGAGAATAATTGTCCATACTGCGAACCTGATACATGTTGACTGGAACAACAAAAGTCAAGGTTTGTGGATGCAAGATTTCCCCTTGAAAGATCAAAATAATGTGAGTGAAGAGTGTGGATTTGAAAATGATTTGATTGACTATCTCGGTACACTAAAGGTATTAATATTAGTTCCATGTTACAGGGACTTCTTCTGCATGAGATTTCATAAATAGCTTAGATCAATGTTAATCATTCAGCAGCATAATGATGTTGATGTTTTGTCTTGAATATGTGCAGTGGCCTGAATTCAGTGCTAATTTACCAGCCCATGGAAACTTCAAAATAAATCCATCCTTTTTTAAGAAGTTCGACTTTAGCAGTGCAGCGGTATTCTTTCCAATTGCTTTAATTTTGGTTCCTTTCCTCAAATAATATTTCATCTTTGCGTGGAGGATATGATGGCACACGCAGTCACACAGAGTATTCATTGACTGCAGCATGTTACTGTATGGGGACATATAATGCTGTGTAAAAATTTTCAGGTCCGATTAATTGCATCAGTCCCTGGGTATCACACTGGTTCCAATTTGAAGAAGTGGGGGCATATGAAGCTACGCACTATTCTCCAGGAGTGTACCTTTGAAAAAGGGTTTAAGAAATCTCCTCTTGTTTATCAGGTGCGCTTTGACTACTTTTCGAGATGATGTACAACAAATTAATTGATTTTCCTCTTCCTACTTCCTTTCTGCTTTATTTATTTTTATATCTTTGTGAAAGAGATTCTCTCACTTTCAATTTCTATGTTTTGTTGAGTTTTGGGCCTGGTTATTTCATCTGACATTTTCACCTAATGATGGTATGTGTCAAGTCATCGGCTATATGTCAATACCACTATGGAGGCAATCATTTGAGCTCTTTTATGGAATGATGGTTGCATAAATTTTGTTTCACTCGAAGGAGCATTTTCTAATTAATTTTGGGATGTATTGTTGCAGTTCTCTTCCCTTGGTTCTTTGGATGAGAAGTGGATGGCTGAACTGTCATCCTCGATGTCATCAGGTTTCTCAGAAGATAAGACACCGCTAGGTATTGGAGAGCCACTAATAATATGGCCCACTGTCGAAGATGTCAGATGCTCTTTAGAGGTACTCTCAAGTAGGTTACTCGTGATCATTCATTACTTCTTGGCATTGTACAATAATCCGATCTTGCCAAATTGCAAGAAATCTTTGTCTACACTAGTTTATCACTTAAAATTTTCATTCAAGTGAATCATATGGCATCCACTGTACTTAGAGCCTGGATGGTGCTCTGCAATACTATTTACTACAAAGATTTTTTTCTGGATCCTTTGGCAAATCTGGATTGTAATAGTTTTTCTTCTGTTACAAATGAATGCAGAATGGAGTTTAATTGCATTTCTCTTATCGGTTTGCATCCCATTCTGATTCTTCAAATTTGCACTTCCATTTCTATGCCTATTAGTTGAAGTTTGCATTGCATTTATTTCTACTATTTTCTCTAGGGTTATGCAGCTGGGAATGCGATTCCTAGCCCACAGAAGAATGTGGATAAAGATTTCTTGAAGAAGTATTGGGCTAAATGGAAGGCAAGCCACACAGGCCGCTGGTACAATATTGATTTATACTTGCCTCCTTCATATTGAAAAGTTTGGACTGGAGATTGCTAATTAGTGGTTTGGTACCAGCAACTGACTACCCCTATAATCAAGTAAATAATAAGCAGCTAAGAAGATTCTTGATTTATACCACAGTATTTCACATTCTCACTGACTCTGTCATATTCCTGTTCCCATCTTCAAAAGTCAGAAGCATTAATTATCACAAGCAGATGTTGAAATTGTTATTCAGTTTGTTGAGTCAATGGGTGGGAAGACTTTTTAGCTGTTCATTCTCTTCAGAAACTCATCTCTTACACCTTCAGCAACTGAAATTTCGTTTGGAAATTAAGTAGTTTGAGATGACACTCATCTGACTTCTGAAGAGTGACAGAGATATCAAAAAAGAGAGCTGCAGTTGACAGCCTCTTTTGTTAGTTACATTGCTCCCCACCTATCCTCAACCATAATTAAATGTTCCCTTTGGACTTGAGCCGTGAACTCTTGCTTTCACTGCAAGAGTCAAATCAACTGGGCAATCCTTTCTTTTTAGAATTATCTTCAACTGTCTATTCCAATGCTTCAAATGTTACTGTTTCGAGTAAATAAGTTATAGTTGCACTTTAATGAACTTCTCAAATGTAATTAATACTTAAACAACACACATGTCCTTCTGTATAAGTGGAATTTCAGTGGTTCAATTTAATTTTGAGTCCATTGCTTAAGGTTTTGACTATATGCTTATAACATAGCATCTTTCCATTTTTTTTCCCGTCTGACTTTGTCGGTATTTTATTTTTACTTTGCATGTTTCTGTTGATACCTTCAGATTGGTTATTTACTACCATGCTTTTTCAATGTTTCAGTCGTGCAATGCCACATATTAAGACATTTGCACGCTACAATGGTCAGAAACTGGCGTAAGTTTCCTATCAGATTTCGCAATCTTTTAGGTTTGACTATCTTTCATTTCTGTGCCGCAGCAGCATTTTCAATTTTAACTGTGAAATCTTTTCTCTGCAGTTGGTTCTTGCTAACTTCAGCAAATCTTAGCAAAGCTGCCTGGGGAGCACTCCAGAAGAATAATTCTCAGTTGATGATCCGTTCTTATGAGGTATGTCTACTGAAAACTTTTACTGGTTTGAATTATGTTAAATTGATAAATAGTATGAGCTTTGTATGTGGAGTCATTGCATGTCCCCATTCTGTGAGAACCTAGAGGATGTAATGCATCAGTTGTCTTCTCCCATTATTAACAGCTTCTTCCATTAACATTTTGGATGTTGGTTCTTCATGAATCATTTTAGTTTGGAGTGCTATTTTTGCCATCTGCCAAACGACATGGTTGTGGATTTTCTTGTACCAGCAACAGAGTTCCATCTGAGGTAATGACTATGTCCTGGTCATTATATCCATACCCACTAGTAGAATAATTTCCTGGTCTTTTCAAAAAAAAAAAAGAATAATTTCCTGGTAGAAGAAAACTAAAAGAATAATTTCCTGGTAGAAGAAAACTAAAAGCATTGTTGCATGGTTTTCAGATTAAAAGTGGATCAACAGAAACTTCTGAGATACAGAAAACTAAGCTAGTGACTTTGACTTGGGATGGGAGCCCTGACGTGGGTGCCTCTTCTGAAGTAGTTTATCTGCCTGTGCCTTACGAATTACCTCCGCAACGATACTCATCTGAAGGTCATCTGCTTTTATCTGTTTCGTTGCTGCATCTCTTACATTTTGACATTGATCTGACTCCTTTTGTTGCATTCGCAGACGTTCCTTGGTCCTGGGATAAGCGATATACCAAGAAGGATGTTTATGGTCAAGTTTGGCCACGACATGTTCAGCTGTATGCTTTCCAAGATTCCTGATTGATTGAACTGTAATATCTGGGTTTAGGATTCTGTATGGTAAGATTCTTCTTCTCATTTGTTAATACATCTGAACGTTAAAGTAGCCTAAATTCCATGGTTTGAAGACACCCCACTTCCCGGAGAATTATTGCATGATTTCTGAGCCGTTGATTTGAGCTTGTGGTGTCATCAGTCTCTTGATTGAACATCAAATGGAAATCTGCAAGATCCCAATTGTACATTGCGGAGTGAAATATTTGGCTTGCGCTTTTGTTGGTTAGAAATTACTGAATCTTGCGACATTAAATTATATTCAATTACATACAGATCAACTTATTTAAATTAAATGCAATTGAGTCTTGTAGGGAAGTCTAACTGAATCCAGTAATGTGATCTGAGATTTTTAGACAGATTCAGATTTACTCTAATCCATTGATTTTCAGATTAGTGTCTATCAAAGATAACGAAAATACACATCAAAAATAAGAATTCTAACTAATTACACTCGAATTCAAGGGAGAAAAAAATTAAATTGAATCGAAATGATTCAAGTTACAAAAACTTGTGTCCTTGATGGAGACCCCAGCGAGAAATTGTTGAATAAATCGTGGAAAAAAAAAATAACGAAACCACAAAGGCAAATAGGAAAGAAAGAAGCAAGTCAACACGTGGTGACTATGACAAACAATCACTGATAAGCATAACCCAAATCCGACGGAGGGATTACGTGTAAAACAATCTAACGATTTGTTATTGGTTATGAAGCCAAAATCCAGAAAATTGCAGGGCAACCAATTAAACAATATCTCATCTTCAAAAACTCGAGAAGTGAAAGTAACAACGCGCATCACCATGCGTCTCGCTTCGCGGTTAGAAGATACCGGAAACTGTTAAACGGCACACGTTCCTTTCTCATAAAACACACGGCACTACCACTACACATTTACACATTTACACATTACACGTACAGTAAACGCGTGTGTGCGTAAATAGTGACTGCACTCGCTCGCTCGCTCGCTCGCTCACTTAAGAGTGGCAAGTGCATGAGTCGTCTTTCACCAATATTATCGAGAGAGAATCACAAATTACAAGCCTTCTCAGATTCTTGAAAGAATTATAGTATACTAACAAGATTGATTGCTTCGACATGGACGTCATCTTTGAACCCCAAAGAGGCAAGGCATTCACCATAGAAGTGGGCTTCTTCGACACAGTGCTGGAAATCAAAGAAAAGATTGAAAAATACCAAGGGATTCCAGTGCCTAAACAAACCCTAGTGTTTAATGGGCAAGTTTTACAAGACGATCGGGACGTAGAGCATTGTGAAATCCTCCAGAACTCCCGCATTCAACTGCTCGTCGCATCCGATAACAAGCCTCAAGTCAAGACCGAACAATCCTCGCCGTCGAAAAAGATTCATCTCAAGATCAACATACCATCTAATTCCAAGACTCATCATCATCAGCATCACCTCCCTCTCGACATGGACGTCAACGATACTGTTTTGCGATTAAAAGAAAAGATTCACGAGATGGAATCCATTCCGGTCAACCGGTTGTTCGTTCAATCAAGTGGTGCAGAATTGCAAGATCATCGATCTTTACATGACTGTGAGTTGATGGACAATGCTGAGATTGATGTAGCCGTCGCCTACGGCTACAAGTACCACTTCATCGGGAATGGGTTCAAGAAAGCTGAAGCTGTTGGTGTTGCCCCAGTGCGGGAATAAAAAGATTCCGGTGGAGGTGAATGCATCGGATAATGTGAGCGAGCTGAGGAAAGAGCTGCAAAAGTTGCACCAAAGATTCCATTTTCATCTGCCACAAGACGGCTATTTCTTTATTTACAAACAGAATGTCATGGACGAAGATCGCTCCTTTCGCTGGCACCATGTTGGACAAGGCGACACCATTGAGATTTTCAACGGCAGTGTTACCGGGGGATCCTAATAGCTACCTCCTATTTCTTCTTTTTCCTCTCGACATTTTTAATCTGTTAAGTACGTGCGCAGACGCTAGGATATCTTAGATTGGATACATCCATCATCATTCATGAACGCTAGATTTTTCTTTTCTTTTTTTGGGTGTGATTATGACGTATATTCACTGTGCTTAGGATTAGAATCAAAGATAGGGTTATGTGCTGCATTCCTCCCATGCTGCTTTCTTGATGGACGTACACAACCTATTATTACCCATTGTTATTGTTGGCTGAATAGGTCATCATTAATTACCAGAAGCAAAGAGGTGATGGCTTAGTTCGAGTTCATCTTATAGAAGTTGGATGCTAACTTGGGGCTGTCTGCTTATTTGAATACAACACAAAATATGTACATCCATCCCTGGTAAATACGAGGACCGACAAATTAAGATGTCTAGGCTTGGCTGGATATTATCCAATGATAACACAATACGCAGAACGATATATAAGTTAGATTGTTCAACTTTGTTAGATTGTTTAACTTTGTTTATTAATCAACTTTTTGCTATTCATTTACCCTCTAATTATAAAATTCGGTAAATCCAATAACACGGATTAGGAAGAAGCCAACCCACAATTTGTTGGAATTTCCAAAATATCTCAAAGCCAGTCTCAACTGCCGTCCAAGTTGCTGAATGCTGATATTAAAATTCAATTATCATTCTTTGCCGCATGACCGTTTTTATTCACTCTCTGAAGGATGCCCTTTTTTTTTTCTGGCGTTCCAACTAGAACCATTACTTAAAGCAAATCCAGAGCACCGAAAGCAACCTCCAATATTAATTGGCTGAGATTTTGAGACACTAGTCTTGAGTCTCCTCCACCTCAATATGGCTTAGACCGATAATAATGCCATGGATTCTCGAGGTACACATTTCACATGCTTGCATATATTGACCATTTTGTTTTCTATGACATTAATCATCGATCTTCCAGACCGATATTGACCTAGCTCAGTTAGTTGTTTTTAATAGCAGATACAAGTAGTCTATCAAAACTAGCACTCAGACGATGAGGAAACACTTATTTGAAGGATGTATAATCTAATTGCTGAAAGGTTAGTTCTTATTCTTTATTTTCCTTTTGTTCTGGGCTCTGGCTTTGTTGAGAGTCTTGTTCCAGGTTCCAATAATTTATTCTCAATGCCAAGTCTTAGCCAACCTTCACAGGTGAGCTCTTATGGCTAGGAGGATCCCTGCAAGAACAGCAGAGGAAATTGACAAGTACCGGAATACTAAACACTCTTAAAAAGTGAATAAGTTACCGAAATGCATACCATCAAGGCAATTGATTCTGGTGCAGATTACAAATCCTGTTGTTGAGTGCTTAAATGTTAACTGCTACAATGTGCAGACAGAAGATCTTGTGTTCAGCTGACCCCAAAGTGCATTTCTTCCAGCTAATGTGTGTGTTTTCTTTCATCTTTAATATTTAAATTCACCTTCTCCTCATCATAGAATTAGAATTTTGATGGCTTTATATGCCCAACAATTCTTCCTTTCAACCAGGAAGTTTGATGTAAAAGAAATACAGTTCTATGGAAGTTGGTATAAAGCTCAATTGCCAAAGCTATATTCATAAGCTATAACCATAATCTGATCTAAATGGCTATTTCGTTTTCCACTTAGCACAGCGTGGCACCCCCCCCCCCAAAACAAAAAAAAAAAAAACTAAACTGGGACTCCGAAAACCATGGGTCATTCAGAAATGAGAAACTAAAATATGAAATATCAAATGAAACCAACATCTAACCTTCCCTTTTTCTTAGTAGACAGAAAGTGTGATACATTTCTACCTAATACATCCTACCGGAATGTCAATCAATTGGTTTATTCGGGGGATCAAGTCCTGTTTGAAGGCTTACTATGAACTTGGGCTAAATAGCTTCCACTTGAAACCTCCATACAAAGACACAGAAAAGAGTAAGAAACCAAATAACAGTCTTTGGAGACTTAATATAAGAAAATGTTTTTGGAAAGTCATAACTTAAAATAGAGAAGGCAATACTACACAAAAATACTAGTATAACTGAATATTACAACTTTCAAGTCCAACATACTGCACTGACACCATGCAATAGTTTATAACATCATCAATTGAGATATTTTTAACATAACATAATTGAGGCCTCAAAAATAAACTTGTGTGAGTTCTTAGCAAAAGAGAAAACTTGTGTTATACATTGCTTTGTTTATAGAACTTGGTGTCTAACACTTGCTTACCGCACATTGCACAGACTCCTGCACGATAAATAGCAATAATACCACTTCAGAAATAATTACATAAAAATTAAAAACTAAAAAATATAAAAATAAAATAAAATAGCATCATAAGAAATGGCAAGTAATAACACCTTTGCTGTATGCACAAGTATGACAATATTTGGCATCTTGGTGTACTTGCTGCTTGCAAATGATGCACTTGGTATTTCCATAAGGAGTCCATCTGCAACAACAAAATCAAAGTAAATATCTAGCAAAAATCACAGAACGAGGATCACAGGTGTAGATAGACCAAGTACCCAAAAATTAAAATAAAATAAAAATAATCAACTGAACCAAATAAAAAACTAGCACAGAAGAAGCCTAAACCCATATCTGCACAAAAAAGTACTAGAACAGCAACCAGAGCGTCCCATATTCTTTGATTAGCCTTTTATCCTTTTCTATTCATTTTAAAGTGCCAAGCAATCAAGAAAGTACTTGGGCTGCATATGAAAGAAGCAACTGATGTGCTTCCATGAAGAGCGCTTTTAGTCAGAAGAGAACATGCTAGGTAAGACGTGAACTACAAAAATTTAAGTGCCTTCTACAAAAGCAATCTCAAACTCAACCCAAGACTGAGATTCTGATACTGCGGTATAACAAAATCTAAGCCCTTTCCAGAACGGAAATTTATGCCCAAAAGCTTCAATTATAACAATTAATTAATCTGAACAGTTAAAAATAAAAATATGGGAAAAGATAATAACCGTTTCTTCTTGGAGAGGAGTTTGTTTTCATTGACTTTACGGCCGCCCGCTTCAGTGGTGTTGCTGGCACCTTCCTTCCACTTATCTGGCACTATTACTTTCGATAGCTTCTTTTCACCTGCACAATTCAATCAACAGCTAATCACCCAGTGCTAAAATTTAATTAATTCATCTACCATTTTGATAAGTAATATTACCGAACTGAGTAAGAAGATTAGCAAGCTTACACTTTTCGCACACCATTATAGCTTTTCTCTGCAAATTTGTCGAAGCCCTAATCTGAATTTGTTTATAGTCCTCGAACGAATTGAAACCTCTTCTCTGACCCTTGGGGTATTTACAGAATTGACTCAAATACCCTCAATCAGAGATCATAAATTTATATGATTAAAAAAAAAATCTGAATTTGATTAGAAAGAAAATTCTGAATTTGTTTAATAGACGTTCGAAGACGAACCCTTTAAAAAGCTAAAATAATTCCGCCGTCTGTGGGGATCGAACCCACGACCACGTGGTTAAAAGCCACGCGCTCTACCACTGAGCTAAGACGGCGCCAGTGAAACAGCCCTAAATTACATTATAGTTAACTCTTATACTAAATCAGTAAATTAAAACCAAAAAAACCTCTGGTGTTGGAATCCGTAAGTCTTAACATTATTATTATTATTATTATGTTTTAAATGTTAGATCAGTATATAAACTATTTTAATTTTAAAAATATATAATACGTAATACACTACCTAAATGATAACTATTTCACATTCTAAGAGTTCTTATAAATTAGGATATTACTTAGAGAGGTGAAACAATGTATTTTAACTTTTACATCTCGTCACAGTGAAGAAGTGACTAGTAAGACTGTGAGACATATTTTTTTTTTATTAATATAAATGGAATATGGAAGATGAATAATAGAATAAAATCAAATAGATATCCAATAACCAATCAAATACAATAACAGTGACAAAAGAATTAATTCACTTTTTTGTACTCATGATCCCGAAATTTAAAATGAGGAAGAGGAAATTGAAAAAAAAAATATGAAGATGAATCGCCTTTCGCCGGGGGTGGGTCATCAATCAATCCCACGGACTCAATGAACACTCGACGGGCAAGGTTGGAAATCTTTCAGTGTCCTTGCAATAATCATAAATAACAAGGTTTCTCAGAACCCAAGCATGGTCCAGTTTCTGAGAATCAGAGAGATGCCAGGCATCGTATTGATCCCACCAATTCTTAGTGGTTGTTGATACGCATGCAGGGTAGGGATCTTCCCATTGGCATCCATCAACGCTGAAATCCTTGTAAGATGAAACAAATGGAGCCTTCTTCCAGTCAGTCTTTTCCAGGCCCCCCCGCGTTGCCCATTCGTCCGCATTCCATATGCTGGAAAATAAGTACATCGGCTTCTCATTCGGGAAGAAATCGTTTGCTTTCCCATTGTTTTTGAACACTCTTATTGGAACCCTGTCAACAAAAAACCTGCAATTCAATTGTATGTCAGTGCATGCCTACAAGCAGAGCAGAGTTATACATACATATATATACACCCACACACATATTGATTTTAAAAAAGTACTTACACAATCTGGTGGTTGTTCCATAAAATGGAATAAGTATGGTAATCTTGAGTTGGGTCAAACCAAAGCATGTGCCTCATCTCCCTGTTACCAGTCCCATTCTTATAAATATTCGTTTGTATAAGATATGGCTGCCCTGTTCTATTCCCCAGGAACTCAAAATCCAATTCATCTCTTGTTGGCCCTGCCCCATTCTCTGTACACATCTGCAACAGTTTCATTTTTTTTAGAATGCGATTCTATGCTTAAGGTAATTCAAGAAATGTAGATAGCACAACCGCAAGACAGAGCTTTTACATAGTAAGCTGTAACAACACCGGCTGAGTCCCCTCCAACCAGCTTCAGTTTCATGCTAAACCAACCAAATCTGTATCTCTGCTTCGTTTGAAACCCACAGCCTAAATCAATGGAAATAATATCTTCAATATGAAGCAAGATGATTAAACTTTAAAGGAATAAATGCAATGGAATCTGAAGCATTAATAACTCTGTCAGCATCAATGGTGGAGTTGGTAACAATGAAATCATCAAGCAAATATCGAAGAATGTGTAAGTTTAATTATTACCTGTTTCTTTGTCTAGAGAGAGGAACCAGATCTGTCCATCTTCAGAGGTTGTAAAATGATTCTCGGACCACATTATGCTGAAGTTATCTTCAAAAGATCCCTTTGATATAGCTGCTGCTTCAGAAGCATAATAAGTGGCAGCCATTAGAGCTGCGATGAAGACAAGAGTGACCATTGAAGAGATCATTCTCCCCAATCTTGAGTACCCTGTAAAGGACTTTGGAAGCAAAGAATGAGCCTTCTTTTTCCCCCTCAGCTGGATCTTTGAGAAGACGATGTGCATTAAATATTAATACTTGAAAATGACTCTTCATACGAAGGGGTATAACTGTAAAACAAGTTGCCATATTATTGTCTGGTTTATTATTTCACAAGTATAGTCTTGCCCACATGAGCGATTCAATAATTCATCAGCTAAATTAACGAGGTTCAAGCTGATTTTTCTTGATTTCGGTGAATCTATACTTTAATGAAAGGTAGATTTATGGTAATCTAGTGTGTGTGTGTGTGTGTGTTTTCTTCTTTATATATATATATAAAGATTCTTTGGTTTTACTAAATTGAATTGTTGCATCAAGATGCAGCTACAAACCGACATGGGCATTTTGGGAATGCGGGAAACACGATGCATGGAGAAGCGCATAAATTCATTTTTGTTACATAAAAAAAGATTGAGCCAGGCTGACATCCATTGGTTTTTAGCAGAACAAAAATGGAGGTAGGGACCATGTGTTGCTGCTATGAACGTGAATGATTTTGATTAGTTTTACAATAATCAGAACGTTCTTGGAATTGACAACTGGATTTTGCGGTCGGTTAAATAAAATTTGAACGGGGTTTAAGCTAAAGAAGAATCACATTAGCTTTAGTCAAAAGGACTAAACAACACAATCTTTTCTGCACTAACTCGGGCTTTCTCTGTTTGATTATGCCAGCTCCACTTTTCATGCACGCAGCAAAATCGATAATTCTTAAATTTGTGTTTAATTAACAAAAACTGTCAACAGAGGTCGAGGTTTCTATTTAGAGGAGGCGCGCGTACAGAGACACTGAAAAGCGAGTCTCAGAACCCGAAGTCGAACCGCATGTTGTTGATTTGTTTTGACACCTTTCGGAGAAAGGGTGGAGACCTACGTAGATGCGGCTTAGCGAGCTCGAGCGGCGAGAGTTGGCAATGGCGGCTCTGATACCATTTGTCACGGGACGAGAGGTTTCGAGCGCGTGCGGTACTCCCGCATCTCATACTATGAGAGTAAGTGAGTTGTGATATCGGTGATTTCACCTTGGGCCATTAAGACTTTCCAACCAAGGTGTGTGTGAGGTTTCACCTAAACCTTGACGTTAACATCGTCATTGTGACAAACTCCAAACTTAATCGATTGGCCGCCGAACTCTAAAGAGTCAAGTCTTCAGATTCCTCACATGCACGCCTCTTAAGTACGTCCCCTAGAATCAGCACAACCATTGTCGATACTAGTGGACAAGTGCATATTTTGGGTGCCACGATTCCGATCAGTGACAGCTAGCTTACTTTTGTTGGGGGCAAACGTGACCGAAACGCTAACCCGGTAACCAAGAGTTAGTGGTGGATATTATGTATGTATATATGTCGCTGCGGCACAGCAATCTTTGTTAAGTGTTATCAGAGTAATATGGAATCATAGCCGTTTCATTAGGTCAATGATGAATGATTGACTAAGAATTGAGGAAGGGTGTCACGTCACATGACGTGCCTGGAAAGGTCATAAAGAGTTCTTCTCCGGGGGTTTGAGTTCGCCTTTACAAGGAGCAGATAATTACATCACTGAACTTTTACCATTAATTTGTTTATGCTTAGACGTGTACGCTTTTTCACTCTTGGATTCTCTGTTTGTTCCTAATGCATATGAATGGTAGCTGTTTACTCGTAGCCTTGTAGGTTAGTTCACTTTCCAAGCGCCTCTATCCGAGTATTCTGGCTCCTTTTGCAACTTGAATGGAGCCACCTCGGCATATGTCTCCACTGCACAATTTGTTATAATTTTAATTATTATTTTCAAACTTATATATGCATAGAGTTCAGTACGTTTGGATTTTTTTTGAGGTTTGAATTTTATTATCGAAATTTTTAGACCATTAGCTTCAGCAGATATTACGTACTCATATAACTTACTTGCAATGTTCTTCGGTAAATAATTTTATAACTATCGGAATTTGCAAAAAGACTTTTCTGATAAGTAATAATTTGATTAGGCCAACTTATTCATCTATTTGAGCGACATTGGCCATTGTCTTACAATTAAATTTTAGAATCATGAGATGCAAAATAGTTTGAGATTATTTTTGTTTTTCATTTGCACAAAAAAAAAAAATAAAAATGTCTAAACTATAAATTTTATTTTGGTATTGAGGTTGGACAGTTGTGATTTTTTTGTCAAAATTTTATTTTAAATATCAAATTTACCACATATCTATCAACTTTTATTTTATAATTATAATTTTTTCATAACAATTATAACTTTTAAATTATAAAACCTTAATATTAAATAGTGGCTAACACTATATATAACTGGCGGAGGACTGATTTAAGTGTACATTTGTTTTTGAAACAAACAAGGAAGTTAGACTTTAGTATGAGAAGTGAATTTTTTTCTCAAAAAAATTAATTTGTGGTCTATCGTGCACTCACGTGTAGCATACGAACAAGTCACGTGTGAGCCCAAAAAAAGAAAATATATAAAATAAAATAAAACAAACCTCTTAGGGTTGTGATAAATGTTGGTAAAAAGATTGCGCAGTCGGACTTGAATATCTATAACGAAAGGGAAAATGCTAAGTATCAAAAAGAACGAGAGAATGAAACATGTGCTGAGAGAATAGAGAGAGAAAAAAAGCTGACAGAAGAGAGAGAGATAAAGCAAAACAACAACTTAAATTGTAGTTTCTCTCGTTTTTCTTGATATTTAGCAGCACTCTAATGAAAGTGCAGTCTTTAAAAAAAAAAAAAAGATTAAAACAATAAAAACATAATTTGCAAGCTCCTCAATGCAGGTTTGCTATTAGTTTATAATTACTGACCATTACCATCGTTTAAAAACAAAAAAAAGCCTGAATTGCACCCACGGCGACAGTTTGGCCGAGTGGTCTAAGGCGCCAGATTTAGGCTCTGGTCCGAAAGGGCGTGGGTTCAAATCCCACAGCTGTCAGACTACTAATAGTATTTTTTTTAATAAGATAATGGTAAGAATTTCAAATTTTTTTTTGGATGAAAAAAAAAAAAAAGCCTTAATTAGTATAAAAGTGATTGGAGAAATTTTGGCAGGCTCATGAATTACATTTAGAGAGAAAAAATGAAAATGACAGAACGGAAAGCCGTGCTGGTTGTTTCCTTTTCCACGGAAACTCAAAACTATCTTTAGAAAAAATATCAGAAATCCCAAGTAGATAGACAAATTTCTTGATAAGATACGGACCGTCCAAATTCTATCTTGCTCTCCTTCTAATACCACTTTCTAGATATTTTCCCACGATATTTTTCATCACTCTCCCCGCCTGACAAGTGCTTAAATACCTAATTCCAGTCACCATACTAAAAAATTCAAATACAAACTTCAAACCCTACGCAAGTGTACAAACGATTAATATAATGGCAGCCATGGCCACAACCCTCACTTCGTCACTCTCTTCAAGCCCTAAACCTTCTTTCTTAGACCACAAGTCGTCTTTCCATGGCAGCCCAATCATCACTTCTCGTGTCACTCCCATCAGATCGTCCTCACAATCACAAAACCACACTATTTCCATGTCCTTGACTTCCCAGTACGACCTCAACTCATTCAAATTCGACCCCATCAAAGAATCAATCGTTTCTCGCGAAATGACCCGCCGTTACATGACTGACATGGTCACCTACGCCGACACTGACGTCATCGTCGTCGGTGCTGGCTCCGCCGGACTCTCCTGCGCTTACGAAATCAGCAAGAACCCCTCAATCCATGTCGCCATAATCGAGCAATCAGTGAGCCCTGGTGGTGGCGCATGGCTCGGTGGCCAGCTCTTTTCAGCTATGGTCGTGCGCAAGCCCGCTCACAGATTCCTAGACGAGCTCGGCGTCGAGTACGACGAGCAAGACAACTACGTCGTGATCAAGCACGCAGCGTTGTTCACTTCAACAATTATGAGCAAGCTGTTGGCGAGGCCCAACGTTAAGTTGTTCAACGCAGTTGCAGCTGAGGATTTGATCGTCAAGGGCGGGAGAGTAGGTGGCGTCGTCACAAACTGGGCCTTGGTGTCTATGAATCACGACACACAGTCTTGCATGGACCCCAATGTGATGGAGGCCAAGATAGTGGTCAGCTCCTGTGGCCATGACGGCCCTTTTGGGGCTACCGGTGTTAAGAGGCTTAAGAGTATAGGCATGATTGACACCGTCCCCGGAATGAAAGCTCTGGATATGAACACTGCAGAGGATGCAATCGTTAGGCTTACCAGGGAGATCGTGCCTGGCATGATTGTCACGGGCATGGAAGTCGCAGAGATCGACGGTGCCCCTAGAATGGTGAGAATTGATTATTTTTATTAAATTTTGTGTGCGTTTGTTCTGTTTTTAATTATACGATTAAGTGGGGGATTTTGTTGATTTAATTTAAATCTGATGATCCTGCAGGGACCGACATTCGGGGCCATGATGATTTCAGGGCAGAAGGCAGCCCATTTGGCATTGAAGGCATTGGGGCAGCCTAATGCCATAGATGGGACATTCAGTGAAGTTAGGGAAGTACAGGCAGAGTTTGTCCTTGCTGCGACTGAGAACAGCGAGATTGTTGATGCTTAAAAATTATAAAATCTGAGAATTATGTACATTTTGATGAGAATTCAAAATCAACAATAAACCCAAAAAAAAAAACAAATTGTAACTACGATCGGCCACTAAATATCGTGGGGACTGAGAAATTTGGTGTAATGTTTCTTCGATTTTTGTTGAGTTCCAATTTAATGAATTCAACACTGCGAAAAAAAAAACAGCAATGTTGCTTTGATTTACTTATTACCCAAAAAAACGTTGCGTTTGCTTTCATGTTAAAATAGAAAATAAAAAATAAAAGCAAATGTTTACATAGCTTTTTAAGATCCTCTCCGATCTGTGCACTGATTTTTTACAAATTTTATATTATATATATTTTAATATTAATGAATAATTAGGATTTAATTATTTTTTTTTAATTTATTAATTATTAATTATATTAATAAATTTTATTCAGATAAAATCAGATCCTGATCCTTCAGAGTTCCGTAATACGCGGTACATAAAACTGTAAGCTCGCAAAGAGCGGAAGGAGCTCGGGGAGGGCTCCACCTCCGGGAGAGAAGCTTAGATTAGGTCCGGTCCAACTCATCTTCGACCGGATGTAACTCGGCCCGAAATCGCCAAACCGGGCCGGCCGGATATTTCGGCCATGCCCATGTGTTGTGCTGTCAACATTGTCACACAAGCAAACAATACGGAGTTGATCGATGTCCTCACAGAGAGTGAAATGCTTCCTAGCAAAAGAATTAACCAATTCATCAAAGTATTCTCAACTTCAACAACAACAGCGAAAAACACTTCTATCAATTGGAGAACTCAAATCAAACAAACCCAGCTAGTCCATCAAATCTCATCCACTCTCTTACAAAGACACAACTGGCCCTCTCTTCTGCAAAACCTCCACCTTTCCTCCAAACTAACCCCTTCTCTCTTCCTTCAAATCCTCCACAAACCCAAACACAATCCACAAG